>JAODJW010000001.1:2702034-2712233 GCA_026777045.1 Hyperopisus bebe | reverse complement strand
AAAGGGGGCTGGCTTCTAATATACAGCAGGCTCTGCACTGGAAAGGGGGCTGGCTCTAATATACAGCAGGCTCTGCACTGGAAAGGGGACTGGCTTCTAATATACAGCAGGCTCTTATGCAACTAATGTTTCTTTAAAAGAAAACCATGACTGCCCCTGTGCAGTGCCCACTGCACTAGATTAGCCAAGCTAAGCTAACTCATCAGATCAGTTCGCTGATATCAGTGGTGTGTCGCTTAGCGTGTGCAGGCGGCTGTGTCACATATCGTTGTGTTTCGAAGAGTCACACGCAGCAAGATTTCAGTTTTGGTTATGCAATACTGCTTCAGCAAGACCAGAGCAGCCGCAGGGCAGGACAGAGAGCGTGGTACCTCGCTCCAGAACCAGATCGCCTGTGATTGTCTTTTTGCAACATGGTCTGCAGATGCTAGAAAGGTTGACGGTCTACAGATATGGCCTCAAAAGCCTACCGATCTTCTGATCTCCAAGGGATAGATTAAGTAACACATTGTATTGTGGCAACTCTTGAAAAGCTCAATATTCAACTCTACATAAGACCCCCGATTTTGAATCAGGTCGATGGCCTCTGATACCGGGACCTCTGGTGGTCGTTCTGCTGGTTTTAAGCTGTCAGGACACTTCGGACGCCCGGTGCCCCGCCCTCTCTTCCCAGGCAGCATGCAGACTCTGCTCTCCTATCCACAGAATCAAGGGAGGAACAGCGATATTTCTGACATGACCGGGAACAGCACACACTGAGGCATTCCCCTGCCCCCCCAACAGCTATAAAGAAATCTCAACCAAAAAAAATGAAAAGCAAGCCCAGTGCATTGTGGGAACTTTCCCCCATTCCCAAAACATTTCCTGTATGGGTCGGACCAGGCTGCTGGCTGCTTCTTCCAGACTCCGTTTCCACTTTAGGGGGCCCCCCAAACCCTGCTGGCCGGACCTGGGGGCTTTCATGGTAATGCTGCACTTCTGGCTATCAGCTTACATGGGATTGATCTGCCGCCGTTCTTGCTTTGCAGCCTGGGGGTCCTGGCAAAATGGAGCGCACAAGAATGCAAACCCCACCCTCACAGACACCCATGAAAAAAAAAAAAAACTCTTAACACAGGGGAAAAAACAGGGCTGAGAAGAACGATTTATGCCAACTATACCAACAGCAGTAAAGAGATACCGAACAAGGGGCACCGACAGGAGAGATAAATGGAGAGATAGCTGAGGGAAGAGAGGGGAAGCTGGGAGGGGTTGGTGTCTGTGCAGTAAAGAATTTAGGAAGGAAGAACTGAAAAAGAAAGCCTGCTGAAGGAAGCGTGCAGTGGCCAAATTGTGAATGGGAAGGGTGCGGAACAGCTGGAGGCAGCCGATTGGTCGAGCGGCTGGAAAGCCCCGCCTTCCTGTGGCCAGCTGCTGCTCTCTGGCCCAAATGACAAGGGTTATAATTGATGGGAAGCTGGCGGTTCGTCGTCCCAGAAAGGAACACTCCACTTGTCCGCTGATCGGCCTTGGTTTTTATGGCGAGGTGCTGTGTATGTGGGGGGGGCATCATGTGGGCAAGCAGGTTCAGGATAGCGTTTATAATAAAAAGGTTAAATGAGCCTGCAGCTCTTGTTGTTGTTGTTTTGTTAAGCCTCCCCTTGACTTTGCAACATTTCCTCTGCAGCATGCTTACGCTCGCCTCCAGAGGAAAAGGAGGAAATCAGGCGAGCTGCACGCTAGATGAAAGTGCATGGAGGGGAGTCGCACGCCGAAGGTGGCAGCTGATCGCTACGATTGTCTGCAGGGTTATGCAGGTGAGCAGAGCCGACGTGCCACCAGGTCCTTCCTGTGCACTTTGCGGCCCTTCCCCCGGCTCTGCGATTCAGCCCCTCTGAAAGGCTACAGCACAGCTTTTAATTCACTTTGCAGCATTCGCTAGTTTAGTTGATTCAGAAGGAATAGGCTAAATTTAACACCGGGCCCCAAAGAATTGAGAACTCCCCATCTCCACATCAGCGCTATTCCCGTTAGCGCTCAGTGGGAATGACACCTGGTACCATGGGCTGCCCACTCAGCTGGGGCACACATCACCCTCCCCTGCTCCTGGAATCTGTCGGGGACACTCTTTATCACCAAGCATTGAAGGCACCCTCTAGGACAGCGCTGCATCCACAAGAAGGAGGACACTGTGGTCATCAGGACGGAACAATGGGAAGCATGTCTTAGCTGGAGCCGTGTCACTCCTGTAGATCCAATCAGTGGAGGGGAGGCACGCGAGGATTCCTGGGGCGGGGGCCGGGCGGAGCCAGCTGAGGAGTGAGCGTGAGCCAAGAAGTGATAATAACAGCGACAGTCCTTATGTTATAAAGCGTCACAGAATGACCAAGGAAAAGTCCTTCAAAATCAGAGCATCGCAGAAATATTGACGACACCCCCAAGAGGAATCCTGAAGGCCACCACTCCGAATCTGGCTGAAGTTCCGCATGGGTTCTTAGCCAGTGAAACCTCTTAGCTGATGTGGAATTTAGTTTTAGTACTTTAATTTACTTTAGTAATTTACAGAGTTCATCAGCAAAGGTGCTGAGAATGGTGCCAGCTCTCTGGAATTTACTTTGAGTCATTTGAGGTCCAAATTCACTGCAGAAAGTCAGTGACTGCAGCTTTCTTACTTTCATCCAGCACTGCTGAGCGTACAGAAACCACCCACACCTTCTCTGAACCATGCGGTACTTCACATTACGAAACACCCCCCCCAGACCACTGTGGAAGTGACACCCAACCTAAAATTACTTTTGTTTCTCTTTACATGATGAGAAGGTAAATGGCATGTTGCTGGCATATAGGTCAACATCAGGTGTGTCAAACTCCAGTCCTGGGGGGTCGGAGCCCTGTGTAGCTTAGCTCTTTCCCTGTTCCACCACAAATGATTTAGCTCATGAGCTGTGTGGTAATTAGCACAAGGAGTTGAATCAGGTGTGTTAAATGAAGGTAAACCAAAAACTGTGCGGGGCTCTGGCCCCCCAGGATTGGAGTTTAACACCCCTGGTAAACATATAAAGGACATAAGTTCCAATCCCAACCCCCCCCAATGGCCAGTAAGACGGACCAGTAATTTCTACGTTGTTTTTTGATAATAATTTATTGAATAACCTTTGTAATTTCTTTTTCACGTGAACACACACATTGTTCTAAAAATACCCGAGATGGCAAATCTGCAGCCTGTAACAGTCATCATAAGTAGTAGCGGTAAATGGAGATGAGAGTCATGGGGATTTCAGAAAATCAGAAGTTCTGGGGGTGACAGCTTCTGGAAGAAACCTCAGTCCGCTCCCCGACTCACCACTTGTGGCCCCAGAACGCAATCTCAAAATTCTGAGACTGCTGACAAGTGGACACCAATGTTTGCTCAGCTAATAGTTTTAAATGCTCAGATCTCTCGCTGTCTCAGAGCCGTCTACAGATTCAATCTCATCTCCCAGGACTGTGATAGTCACAAGGAGTGAGGGCATTTCAATTAAACCCCAAAATTTCAGTGTTTAAAAGGGAAGGAAATGAAAAATGAAGTGAAAATCCATTGAAGTTATTCCCACTGGGTCACTGAACTACCTTAATTGATTTCTTAACTGATCTACCCATGAGCTGGAAGCAATTTGGACGGTACTGGGTGAGGAAATAATGGCTCTATATAGGGTATGATTAACCCACTAATTCAGAGTCCAAAGGGACAAGGTGACAAGAGGACCAGGTTGAAGCCTCTGAAGACTCTGAAGTCCATGTAGGTGACACTGTGACCTTGCAACAGCCTCCATGAATATAACTTATCAGACGCTCCCGACACTGAAACAGCAGTGGTAGTCCACACCTTCTCAAAAGGCATGTGGATGGAAAAATCAAACATTTTCTCGAGAATTATATCACATTATATCTAAATTCCGAAGGCACAGTGCCCCCTCAACATGCACCCCCCACACCAAAAAAAAAAAAAAAGGAAAAGGACAAATTTCAAGCTTATCTGCAGGAAATAGCACACAATGAAATTACATTCTTGAGCTGGGGCATGAAAACCACGATGCCATGGACTGGGCAGTCATTAGCCTTCCCTCGACACGCGGTTTGGCTTCTGCCGCAGTGACCCGGGAGACCGCTGAACGCGCCAGCTGAGCATTCTCCTAACCTGGGCGGGCTCCTCGTCTTATCGCCCCCCCGGATCCGTCTGTGTGGCATGCGGCCGTGATCAGAGCCTGTTGCTTTATCGCACCAGTGGACATCACGTATCCTGGATTGCTGTGGTTCATTCCCACCTCCTGTGTCCCTCATCTTGGGGACAGAAAACAGCCATGAAACTTGGATCTCGTCCTTCTCACATCCATCATGATGTGTCTGACTTTGAGAGTGCAAGAAAAATGGGCAAAATGAGGAAAATACATCACGTTTGTGTCATTTGGATTAGTATTTTCTCTGCATAGTTAATTTTTGTCATTCTGCACTTTCTTGTGAAACTTGACTGTGTGGCTATTCTGTGGAGAAAATGTTGACTAAGAAAAATTCGATAAATATTTATCTCATACATTTTTATTGTTCACTAAGCAATGACCAGGTCAATTTAAAAGATTTAAACATACTAGACCCAATGCCTGTACTTCTTCAGGCTCCGGACTGTGATTAATATACTTGACTTAAACACCACATGCTGATAACTATTATGTGCCACTTGAAGCAAAAACCGCATCTAGTAAAGATTTATTACTCAAATTACAGGTGGTTCTCTTCCAGACTTACTTATCTCTGCCATGCATGTGCAGTTAAACTAGGATAAGTTTAAGCTAGGACACCTAGGCTAGTTAAGCCAGCCTTTGAACTGAGTGCATCATTTACGAATTGTATTAAACATATGAAGAAGGAATGAATTCTAGCATTTACTGGGTGTGGTCAGTGAAGTCTGCATCATCATCTGGATCATCATCTGCATCATCGAGGGCTCAAAATGACTACAGTCAGCAAGAAGACAATCTAGAGTAAAGCAACCGCACCACTTCCGAGGTTCTACATCAGCTCTACACCTGCTAAAATCTTCCTTTCAAGGACAGTGCATGCATGGAAAGAATCTTCTAATTCCTAGAGGCTTCATCCAGTTTGGAAGCATCAACTAAAACCCAATGATGCTTCTGCCGAACACCATCTGAACACTAACAAAGCCAACACTGGAGCTTCCTCTGCCAATCAGACGAGACGAGACTCAAGCTACGGAAAGTAAGGGTTAAACGTGAAGGGGGGTCACCTAGCCTGACTCTTTCCAGGTGTCTCTTAGTGACTCGAAATGCTCGCACTATGACAAACTAAATTTAAAAATGAGGTTGCGGAGCCACTAGCCTGTGTTAAGCTTGTTTTTCTGGAACTAAATCGAATTTCCCCTGTTATGTGTGGTACTACATCAATGGCACTCTTTTCTAGATTAAGCAGTGAATGGGCGGGAATTTCATTCTTGGTGCTGTCTGCATGCGGCCCAGTAATAAGTGAGATGGTGGCGTACCAGACCGACTGTTATAGCTAAACACCAGTGGGAGAATCGCTCCTGTCACATCCCTTGGGATGATGACAGGAAGTGATTGATTCTTCCCAGCAGAAACCCTGGGAAGGACCTTCTGTTAATGTTATTCTCTTAATGTCTGAGAGAGGGATCCACTGCGTTATTCCCCCATGGTAGCGAGAGAGTTTCCCGCTGCTCTTCTGGGCTCAAACCACCACTTCCTAGGGCTTCCGTTCTGCCCTGGGACCTTCTCTGAACTTGAATCCCGATGGCCTTCACAAACTGGATGTTCGTTGCCACACGGAAGTCAGAGAACATGCAGTTGATTGGCTGGTACATCATACTCTCCATAGGATCAGGTGGACATAATCCACTATGTTATCGTGAAAAATCACCTCTGAACATCTACCACAACCTTATCTTGGAAGAGGTAATGAGAGTATGTGGCGTCTATCATGCAGGGTACATGCCGTGAGTCATCAGCCGCTGGTACATGCCGCTTCCTCAGTGTCAGGCGGGGTTTCCGTACCAGGACCCCTTGCGGAGCAATAGCACCTCCCTCGACCTTAATCTACCCCAACCCTGGTGATGCCCACAGCTGCTCTGGGCACGAGCACCAGCACGCGGACAAGCTCCGGACCCCGCAGGGCTTTCTGTGGTTCTGCGTTCGTGCCATTGATCCACAAGCAGCTGTTGTCAGTCAGGCTGCAGTTGTTCAACTGAATGTAAAGAACAAGCTCCCCCACCATCCCTCCCCCAGCCTGTCCTGTTCAGCTACACTGACGGCTGTGAGGGGGCAGATGTTTCCTTTATTTACCCACTAATCATAGCTACACTGTGTGTGTGTGTGTGTGTGTGAGTGTGTGTGTGTATGTGTGTCTGTGTGTGTGTGAGTGTATGTATGTCTGTGTATGTGTGTGTGTGTGAGAATGTATGTGTGTCTGTGTGTGTCTGTGTATGTGTGTGTGTATGTGTGTGTGTGTGTGTTGGAGGGGCTGACTTTACAGATGATGCTGGCTGACAGCGCTTCCTATCACGACTGCATCTTGTGAAATGGGAGGTTTCTGGGAATATACTCAACTGCCAAACCACTGCGGTGAGAAATATAGATTATTCTCTAGTGTAGAACCTGAGACAAACACGGAGGTATAATGTTCAAGGAAGGACTCTTTGTTGTCAGACAACTCAGGATGCTAAATTGTACTTTCGGTTCAGATAAAATATTCACACGCGCCTAACACCTAGACTGTTGACCTTAAAGGTACTGGTGATCCATGCACTTTTCCTAACCTCCCCCCCCCCTCCTAACTCACCCCTAACCCCTCTTGTTTCTCACTTTCATTGAGCGGTTGGGCATTAGGGAAGCAGCTGCAAAGACTAATCCAAAAAACGAAACAGATATTAACACAAGTGTGGAATCACATGTTAGAGATGATGAGTCACATCGAGATTCTTCGGAAATGGGCAGGGCTTTTAACATGTGACCCACCCATTTTCTGACAGATAGGTCACATTTCCCGCCACTTGATCTGAACCATGACACCAAAATCAGGGTGGCTCAGGCTTTAAGATCTGAGAGGTCTTAGCATACTGTACACATGAATCTGGAAGCAACAGCAGAAATAACTGCCCTCTTAGCCAGAATGTCAAAGCACAGGGACATTGGTCAGCAAGGTCCACTCCAGGCATTTATTACCTTCTCATAAGAAAGACCAAGGATACCCCCACCTGGAAGACACTTCGTCACATGTCCATAATACTGAGAATAGGCAAATATGCACAATCCATTACACAACGACACCCTCTGGACAAGTAAAGTGCTGTACAATGGAAACTAAAACCAAACAGTTCCCTTCAATTTTGCTCAGAATCCCCCAAGAGTTTTTAAATGAACACAAAAAAGGTACCGTCCTGCCTATGAGGTCAACGTATATTGAGAAATCCCCACCAAGACATGAGCATGACAGTCATGACTTATTGTTACTTTCTTTAGGTAAATTAGCACAGTCAGCATTAAATGTACATTTTAAGTCATTTTTGTTGGTACAACATTGTCATCTGGAAAAGAAAACTCTGCAGGACCACCACTGAATTATATTCCCAATTTTTCTCAAACCACACAGCTGAATTCTATTTTTGTCAACAGTGAGAAAACATTCCCACAGATTATTTTGATTTAGGTCACAGTCATTTTAGCCTACAAAAAATATGCATTAAAAAGTCAGTGAAGCATCGGGACTTATAAATGGTAACACATTGAACAGTAATGCTCCAAAAATGCAATATGACAAGGGGTGTGACATTTGCTTTTTTTAAAGTACAGGACATTCGAATTAAACATCAAAACAAGTCATTGTCTTAGGCACATCTTTGGAAGTGACTGAAAATTGTAACAGTTAAAGTTGTGTTTTTAATTTCACCATTTCATAAATGTCTCTGTGATTCCAATAGCAGGCCATTCGGACTAGTGCGTGCTACTGTAAAGGGTGCTTTGCGAATTTCTCCTTCATTAACAACAGGAAATCTGTAAAGGTTGAGTAGATATTTGGAGAGAACTCATGTTGACTAAGTGTGTGGGGGAGAATCTATCTACAGAAGGAGATGTGCACCCATCATTGACAGGGCTAAATGGATATGGAGACACAGCCGGAAACCAATAAAAAGCTAAGGGTACCACTGACAACACTCACAATGCCAGCATGGGTTTCTGCAGTGCCCAGAAACTCAGGAAGGACTCTGTAAGGGCAGCTGTGCAGGTGGCATGTATACCTTTATCATATGCAGGACAGAAGTCAACAGCCAGGTGGGTGAAGATAAACGGAATACCAAAGATGGCTTCTTTCAGTGGATCAGTCACGAGGACTCCCGCGGTATCTCACGTTTGTTTGCTCACTGTAAAGATGTCTTACTAGCATTTATCTCTGGCTTTTGTCATCGAGCAGATGTTCCTTTTGATTTCACTGATGGACTGAGGGCAATGTGACAATGATGGAGATCTCGGGAGATGGGAGCAAGAGCAAGACTGAAGATAGCAAACAGTTACTATCTTCTGCTCCTTTTGTTGAGCACTGACACAGAAGGAGGCAGAGGTGAGCTTAGGCTGTCTGCTGTGTGCATGCTGCAGGAAAGCAGTGTGAAGCTTAGGGTCTCCCCAATGATAGAATGTTAACACTCAACACGGTGCCCATCTGGGCTCACAGAGACGAAGCAGCATCCTTAAGGCAGTAAACAGGTAGGGGGGATTTACAGTTCGTGCCTAAACAATGACCTTGCTTTAGTGGTTAAGCACCAAAAACCATTGCGGGGGAAAACATGCTGTGTTGTGGTGGAAAATTGAGCCGCAGCCCCACAGATGCCCAGGATTCTGTTCACTCATTCCATCCCTCGCCTTCCAGACACGCAACAATAGAGGTTGACACAGAGAACAGACATGGAGAAATAAGAGGCTGACACAGACCCCAGGAAGGAGGGAATTTATATCCTGACGGTCTAGACAAGGGGTCCAGGGGTAAATAACCTTGCATGGGGCACAATCTCTAATGCTGCCCCCAGCTGTACCTGCCATCCTGCCTTCATAGCAACTTTCTGTTGTGTCCCCGAGTCAAATTTGCCCCCTCTCCAACCCTTGTCCCCTCTAACCCCACAGCACTGTACGCGGGGTCTTCGATCTGAAGCGCCCATCAGTTCCAAACAGCTGCATGGGCTGGCCTGGAGCTGGCTCAGCCGCCCCTCTGCCACAAAGGCTCGCTTGTGTCCGCATTCAGAGCACAACATTAAACACGGAGACAAGTGGGAGTGCCGGGACTCACCGGCATGGGCAGACCTCCCCAAGGCCCAGGGTGGGCAGCCATGCCTGCTGTATTTTTAAAGATGAAGACTTCTAAGAAGGTTTCCCAACCACAAACAGCATAACGAAATCATTCCCTCTATCACCACAGACACTACTGTCATTTACTTGCCAATTTTAAATTAACTACAGAATGAAACAATCAAGTGTTTATTTTTCCAAAAGGAAATGATCAATATAGAACTGTAGAACTGAAACTTCAAGATCTCCAAGATGACCAAATCCAAGAAACACTGCAAAGACTTGTACTCTTTCTTCGACTCAAAAGTTCCAAAGTGGCCAGAATTTTCATCGCGTTCACACCGCTCTAAAATGTGTGATAGGAGACACACCTAATGTCCAAACAACTGGCGGTTCTCAGGAGGTCAAAGAGGGGTCACACGATGGAGTATCCCTTGGGGGGGGGGGTCAGAAAACTACCCTCCATTCCCCAGTCCCCACAAGAAACTACTTATTGGCCTGACTTAGACTTATCAGTCTGTCGACCCCCCCACTGGCCTTTCGATGGCTCCTTCAGGTTCTGCCTCTTCAGTGACATCTCCCACTTTAACCATCCTCCTCTTCCTTTCTCTGTCAATCTCTCGTAAAATGTATTTATAAACATCCAGAATGGCGAATGCGCGACTCGGCTCCAAGACCCGTTCACTTTAAATATTTACATCCCGCCCCGTTAACAGAGCGAGTGTGTCGCGGAGGCCATGAGGCCAGGTGTTAGCCATGCTGGTTCAGCCCTGCATTGTAAGACGTGCATCAGTACAGCTTCGCCTGAATGGTTTTCCTTTCCCGTCATCTATCAGCTGTCCGTGCTGAGTGCTCCTGTCCCAGCAGCTGTGGGATATTCAT
>JAODJW010000001.1:2605476-2621180 GCA_026777045.1 Hyperopisus bebe | reverse complement strand
TCGGCCATCTGTGGGACGTGCTGGACAAACAAGTCCGATCCATGGAGGTCCCACCTCACAGCTTACAGGACTAACAGGATCTGCTGGTAATAACTTGGCGACAGATACCACAGGACACCTTCAGAGGTCTTGGGGAGTCCAGGCCTCGACAATCAGAGCTGTTTTGGCAGCATGAGGGCGACCTACACAATATTAGGCAGGTGGTTTTATTGTTATGGCTAATTGGAGTATAACACAAAGAAAATGTAAGCTCATGTGCTTCCTACACCATGAGGTTACGTTTCAGGTTGCTGTGTGTCCTGATCAGTCCACCGCACCTGAACAGCAGACGCGTGACTTCCTGTTTGGGGACACACCCGTCCCACGCGGGGAATTTTCTGACACTCAGACTGAGCTAACTAGGCGCGCACTAATTTTCCGCCTTCTTAACGGAAAGACTGAAAGGTTTTCTTTTGAATTTACGTGCATTTGTATTGCAAAGCATATACAGATGGCACAGATTAACGGTTTAATGTCAGGCAGAATGCAACTGTGACTCAATTATAATGATAACATTTTCTGTTGAGGTTCTCATCATAATCATAAATCTGGCAAATTTACAAAAGAGTTCTTTGTCAACCTGTTGAAGAAGACTTAAGCAAAGAACACAAGAGAACAGTGGCAGTAAAATGCACAAAAATGTCCATTACAATGTCAGTATTAAACACCCTACTTTTCACTGGACAAAGAAAACTATGACAACCAACAATTATCCAGCTGCTTAGCAAATGAAGTCCTTCAAAACTTTGGCTTTTTACTCAGAAATTAAAGCCACATATATCGTAAAAATCCATAAAGAAAAATCTGGGTGTCGCTGATCAGATTTTCTTAGATGGGTAATTCCTGAATTAACCGCGTCATATGAGGGTGGATCAATCTTAAATCAGTAACCACAGAAAATAATTTCCTGCCTGCTGTCAGTTCCCAAGAAAATAAAAAACCCTTTTGCAGGTTTTATATTGTGCGGCTGTAGTTGGTCTTTAAAGTGGTGTTGTAACCTTATGAAAACTCAAAGACACACAGTCCCCACAGAGACCTCCATGCACCAATCGCAGTGTCCAATTCACTGCTTCCATCCAACACAGCAGAACCGTCACAGCAGGTTGCCTGAGGTGTCACTAGTGACACAGGTGACACTGAGGTGTCAGTGTTCTCCAATCAACTTACAAATACATCAGCTGTCGGTCTCAGGGAGGGCGACATGTGCCAGGTGTGGTTTCTGAACCAGAAAGTGACAGGTTCGATACCCGACCGGCCTATCTGTTGTTCCTTTGAGTGGGTACTGAACTGCATTTGTTTTAGCTGTTTCAGTTTCAAAGTTTAAACGTTGATTCTATCAGCAGACAAGAAAAACTAAAATCATATCAGTGTCTGTGCAGGCAGCCTGGTGACGGCCGTGGAAATGTCTTCCGCCGCCATAATACGTCTGGCAGTTTCCCCGGGAGGATGCGGGGGTAACTGCTCGCGCGGCGGTTTCGGGAGAAACTGCGTCTGAGCAGCAGCTCAGTTCACAATCCTGTTCAGCTGGCCTGGGGGGTGGGGCGCTGGACGAGTATGGGGGGGTGGATGTACCCACATCCTGTGCGCAGTCTACCGTTTAGCCGCACGCCCCCGCGCGGGCACACAGTCGCTGCAGCAGCTGGGTACGAGCGCGCTCCCGCTCAGCAGCGATAAGGAGGAGCGCGAACCTGCCGTTGGTGAGCCCAAGGGAGGGCAGGCAGCTCGGCGAGCCGTTAAGCGCTTCTGGGGTGAAAAAGAGGAGGGAAGCAAATCAGAAATGCGCTTATCAGACAGAGAACTGGCAGGAAGCACAGCTCGTTTTCATCCCTCGTAATGCCTGGTTTATCTATGCCAATAAAGCAGGGATAAAATTCCCAAAACGCATCAGGTGTGAAATTACAGGAAACATTCCTGCCCACCACTTTCTTTAGGTCTAGTCCCTGGTTATGGGGTGCATATAGCAGGTTACTGACATATTTTTCATCCAAAACAATTTTAACTGACTACAAACTTCAGTTTTTCTATACACCTGTTGGAACTGCGTGGAAGTGAGCTTCAGTTATTTTTTGTTGTATCTGTAATTGGCAGTTAAATGTCGAATATACTGTCGCCTTCTGGTAAAAAGAAAAAAAATGGACACTCTAAGCAAGTAAACGGAGATTGTCTCTCTCAGGTTCTCACGTATCTATGCACCAAACAACCTTCACTGTCACGTTACCCTGCAACAAGAACAACGTCACGCTTCGATTGTACACACTGTTCTGACACGAATTACACTGAAGATCGACGCTTTATCATTTTTGTGACTAGTTTAAAATGGGATCTTCCATCCCACCCGCACAAATCACCATTGCTACGTAAATTCGCAGTTAAAGCACAATCACTTTCCGAGAAAAACTACACAGCAGTTACGTTAGGGATCCAAAGCCTTTTGCGCGTATAGACCCAGTTGCGCAAGAGACAGACCATACAGTCACCAAAAAGACCAAAGAGAAAAAGCATATACGAAAAAGGCAAAATACACTCTTCATTACAAAGCTTAATTTTAGGAAGGTCAAGAAAAAAAACCAATACGCATATAAGGATTTATATTCTATCATTTTTTTCATAGTGGACCAAAATGGGACGCCTGCCAGCACCGTACTTGCTGTGGATCTGAGCGTAACAATCGAACAGTTTCCAACAATCCCGCAGGTTTCGGGCACCACGACCATCAGGCTCATAAAAATAATGAAAGCATCGCTTTGTCTTACCCCGGTGTTTGGCTGACGTTTGGACGCCCGCCGAGACCCAGCCATCGGATGTTTTGTGACAGCGTGCAACTCTCTTGTTTACAAAGCTTCGGCCGGGGATCCGATTGGCCGCCGCGATTGGGACGGCGACGCCCCAAAGCTTTTGTTGAACTTTTGCACTTTGTCATCCTCGGATGTGTCGCTAGGTGGCAGCCGTCGCCCGACTCATGGATTCATCCGCCACGAAATCACCATTGATTCTGTTGCTATAAAATGATACTGCACGATCTGTATTTCGGGATAAAAAATAACAGTGCGTTGCAGAAAAAAGCACCATGTGTATATTTTTGAATGCAGGGGACCAGTAAATGTATTAAACAGCCCAAGCTTAACTGGGAGTGCAATTACAAATGACTATTTAATTACGGCGTAATCACACACTTTGACCGTAATGCAACCCAAGACTTCTGTTACTGCTTATTTTATTTAGTTACTGTTTTTGCTCAGTCGTAACCATATAAATAAAAAGTTCATAATAGCCAGCAGGTCTCCGGCTTTGCTACTGTTGTGCTCCTAAGAGAGCGGCTCAGTCTAAATGATATAACTATAGGTTATACATTTAAGGGTATAAGCTTTGCCTTTTAAAAAAAGTTGCCTATAGAGGAATCATATAGAAATCATATAGAGGAAGATTACAAGCCATGGACTATTTCATGTATGATAGGTAATTCATAGAATTCTTGCAATGCCAAAAAACGTGAAATAATAAAAATATTTAGCACATCAACCAATAATACTAATAATTAATTCATTGACATGGGGTTCGGGATATAAAGAATTAATCCATTCAAAATTCTAGCTGCTTATCAGATACATTTTTTAAAAGTGTGTAGCTCAGTAGGTTAGACCTATGTGATTGTGTGGCAGGTCACTGGTTTAAATCCCATGTTTGATAATCATATGATGCTTGATAATCACATGTTGAGCCCTTCAGCACGGCCCTTAACCAGGGGAGCTGTGCCAGGGATTCTGGGTAAATGGCTGACATTCTGCTCTGACCCCAAGTTTCACTCTTACCTGTGGACCAGAAACCTCGGGGACATAAAGCAGGAGTCAGTCAAAACAACGGAGTCCCTGTGTGCCCGTACTTGTGCAAATGACTCTGGCAGCACGAAATATTTTGGCGACTGGACGGGGTCCCTCATGATGAATTTTGCGGGCCCACATCCCCAAAAATGCGCAATATGCCAGATGGCGAGGCCAGCCCGAACCGAAAGCATTATTTAGACACACAATTTTGCCCGACTCCATGTCTTTGGTGCTGAGGGACGACATGCACACAGCACAGGG
Organism: Hyperopisus bebe; assembly: GCA_026777045.1. Lineage (NCBI taxonomy): Eukaryota > Metazoa > Chordata > Actinopteri > Osteoglossiformes > Mormyridae > Hyperopisus > Hyperopisus bebe. Next base: position 2,617,059 of record JAODJW010000001.1, on the reverse strand, counting down.
AGAATATGCGAAGCCCACATAGGCAGAGCAGGTGTGAGGTGACACGGCTATAGCCTTAACACGATAGGAAAGGTAGGTTAGTCATTGAATCAGCTGAAAGGTTTTTATTTACTGGAAGCAGATTAAAAACAGCATTTTTGTATGGTCAGATTTCTTGGATATGATCTGATTAAATTAAAAAGGAAAACATTGGAACGACTGACGTCAAAACTGGGACCAGACTGAAAGGTGCTGGCAGGCGCTTCGTGCCTACTCGGATTTTCCCTCGGGTCTTTCCGTGACTGTTTGAGGGAAGCCCCTCCCCGCTCCGTTTCGGCGTTGTTTGGGGACAGAAGGAAGATGGCGGCGGTCCCGCTGTACTGTGTCTGCCGGCAGCCGTACGATGTGAGCCGGTTCATGATCGAATGCGACATTTGTAAGGACTGGTTCCATGGCAGGTACGAAGTCCTTCTATCATCCACCGACTTGTGCGAAAATACCATAAGGCTCTGGCCCCGGGGTCGTTTAAGGGGTGTTTAAAAACTCGGGCTTGCGCGATGTCAGTTGCGATTTGTAGGTAAAGGGTCTGCATGTGCCTTTATTGTCATTCTGACACTTTGCTAACTTAATATTACCGCGTGTTACCTGTGATGTGATGGTCCTCCACTGTCCCTGGTTAGCCGAAGTCGCTTGGCCGTCGGTTTTCGAGCCCCGAGTCGCTCTCTATTTAAGTTTATCCGCAGTCCGGTTTGGCATGCAAAGCTCAGATTTAGCTGTGAGCAGCTAAGCTATCATCTGAAATATGCAGCTAGCAAGGCGAGCTTTTGATTTTTACACGTAAAAGCTGCTGAAAAGTAAAGCAGCCCTCTAGCTTTATTTCGGATCTGGGATGCTTCTTAGAGCTCCGTGCCGGGAAGTTATTGATTTGTGCCAGTGAATAGTTTACGGGACCTGAGATCGATGGCCAGCCCCGCGGAGATCTGGATGATAGGGTGCTGCAAGCTGCTTTCTAAGCCAGATTTCGTACTTCTACACGCCGGTTTATCCGTGCTGCTGTCTCTCGTTTGTCCGTTTTTGGTGCAGCTTGGGAGATCGTTAGCGTCGGTGTCGGAGCGCCGGGATTTACGCCCATTCTGAGGAGCATCGGGAAGTATCTGGCAGCCAGTGTGCATTTTATGGGCAAACATCTGCTTTTACCCTAATCTAAACTGGGAAAACCGAGTTATACAGCAGAGCCGTTTGAAATGCCCGGTTTTTGCAAGTGCGGCTGTGATCGTTAAAGGTACAAGCTTTCAGAACCGTACGTCAAAAATTTCGATGAAGTTGTTCAATGAACGATGTAATGTTAGTGGCTGATTTTTACTGTGCTGTTTAAAATATGCATCTGTGCAAAAGGGTGGGTAATACTACCCGTCACTCGTGTAAAAACGACCCTGCTGTTATCCGCGTATCCCGTTAACACGTATTTGAGAACTGCAAAGTTATATTTCATTATTTTACAAACCGGGGATTCGGTTTAATGGTAGTGTGAGGTGTCAGTTCGCCGTGTCTTTCAATGGGGATTAACGGAAAACTAAACAAAGAAGTGTCGGTGCAATTTGCGATGTAGGGCATCGTTAGAGTTGCTCGCTCTCATCTTTTGTCCCTTTAAGGTTTTGAGGGCAGCTGAAGTTAAGACAGACCGATCGCTTATATAATAAATCAAACAAGAGGGGGAAATCGTGTGATAACGGTGGTCGGGCCTTCTGATTGACAGTCGGGGTTGGACATTTAAATACCCCCCTTTTAACAACAATAATAGGCACATGGTGGGAGCCCCCTAGCGGCGGCATAGAGATCGGCCTTTTAAAGAGACACGCACGTGCTATACGTGAGCAGCGCTGCCTTCTCTAATCCGTCATTCATCGATTTCTGAACTGTTTATCGCGCTTAATTGGCACGTTAATTGAAACAGCGTAATCGGACCACGTGTTATAAGTGTGATTGTGCTAGTGAATGTTACGAGTGTGCTACGCGTACTAATGCGAATGTTGATTATTTGAATTTTTAAAGAAATTGAATATATCAACTAATTTAGTCTATTTAGATCAGTGTCTTAGTTACTAGTAACGTGTTCTGTCACACACTTGAAATCTGAGGTTTCTTCAGTTGATTGTATAAAGCACGGTTAAGATCAGCGTGCATTACGGATTTGGAAAAGACTGCTCTCATGATATTTTCTCCTGAATAATGTGCGTTCCTTTGTCTACCAGTAGGTAACACACGTCATTATTATTATTTAAAATTTGGTAATCGTTGTGTTTGACGATAACCTGGTTTAACTTTGATTCTTTTGCTGAATATATAGCGTGATATCGAAGTCTTGGGGGCAACTACCAGACGGAAAAAATCTGATTCCTTCATCCTGACATTTCAGACGTTGCAGGAGATTTATTTGCAGAAATGAAATAACATTCACTATTTAGTTGTGGGTGGCGTCTCAGTAAGGTTATGTGTGATGAATGCATTTTATACAACAGCAGAATGATCTTCAGGCTGGATTCTGTCGCCATTGGAGCATTGAATTGCTTTACTGTGCTAAGTTGGTCTTAAGGTAATTGGTTCTACCTATTGCTTGGAACTGACTAACCTTTTCAAAAATCTGACCTTAGAGGAATGTCTGCAGTGACTGGGCTAGTTCAGAAGCTGTGTCCAAGATTTTCGAAAGAGAACGGGGCATGTTTGGTATCTCTGGTGTGCTTTGATTTGGCATACATCCAAACTCTGAGGGACCATGCTGCTGTGGTATGTTTGCTCCGCGATGGATTATGTGAAATGGAACTAGGTAACTCAGACATGTTCCCATAGTGTCACACCTGCAGATGTATGGGCTCTTCCCTGGAGCAGATCACTAATGGTTGTCTTGCTTCTTGTGCTGAACAAAGCCATGGTTCTGTATCCTGGTCTACAGCGCTCTCTGTACCTTTTTATATGTCTGGCTCCACAGTAAGTGCTTGGAAGCATTATGTTTTGTGCTGTAACAGCAAAAGTCTTATGTAAGTGTGTTGTACTGCCAAGAACCCAGTGTGAGAAATTAAAACATGCAAGCCAGGATCATAATAGCATGCTAAGCCTGAGGCTGTGGAAAGTACAGCTCTCTGGCCTATAGAAAATGTCAGGTCGCGGTGCATTAGATGCCAGCATTGTGGGGACGTCCCTCAAGTGGCATCATCAGCATCTTAAAGAGACAATATTAGTGCCAAAATGAAATCAGTCATTTTGAAATGAAGGTAGGAATTAATTATGATAAAGTAGCAGCCAAAGCTATGTCACCAGACTGGCTCCTACAGCTTTTTAGATAATTAAGACAGTTAACCTCATCAGATCATCTGGAGCTGAGCATGACCACCAGGTAAAAGTAATTGTAGATCATTGTCTTATTAATGCATAGATGTTTAACCAATTATGAAAAATATTTTAACCAGTAGGAAAAATGGGTAATGCGTCCTGTGAATGCCATGCCTATAAGAATCTACGAACACATTCATAACACAAGGCATTCATAAAGCTTTATAAACATGGCAATAAAGAATACAAAGCCAAAGCATTTCCCAGCGCCTCTCCTGCTATGGTCTATACCAGTTACATGCAGTGGTGAAACCGAACCGGAAGTGCAAGTGGTAGAATCGATTTCATGAAAAATATTTATTGAAACCGTTTCAAACACAACAGAATTGATACTTTTGACAACGGTTGTGTGTGTGTGTGTGTGTGTGGTCTGCGCTCTGCATTCTCGGCTTAATCAGAGAGGTTGTCATCTCCAGTATAAGACATTACCTTGGGTTGTGAGCGGTGTGTGACCCCCTAATGACAGTGTGGGCGTCCAGAGTTACACAGCAGCCTGTCGACACCCCTGCGGTTTTTGCTGAGTGTTGCAATGTAAGCTGGGTCCCTGTGACCCTGTTGCAGGACTCGTTTCCTCAACTATAAAGTGACACGTTCTGTCCTCATTATGAGTTTTCAGGCTCTGTTAGGTAACAAAGAACCCTTCAGTGATATTCCCTGACCCTCAGTTCCATCAGTTAATCTCATGAAGAGGTCTGTCTTGCTCTGTTCATTGAGCGCTTTTGTGAAAACATCTTTTTTCCACAGGGCCGTTCTCAATAGTATGAGCCCTGAATTAGCGTGCAGACCCTTTCAAGTGAACCGTCATTTGCGATTGTTGTGGTTTTAGTTGCAGAGAAACTTGTTCCTGCAAGCGCTGCATACCTTTGCAAGAATCTTCAGTCCCCGTTAATTTCTAGGTGATCTATCTCTCTCCAGAGGGTCCTGGCTTAATGATTTTTCAGGGGAAGTGGATGAGCATCATGCAGTAGCAAGAAAATGATTGTTACACAGGAGTGATTTGAAATGCTCCATGAATCAAAGCTGGTCCATTTTAGGATGGGATAGATCTGGGTGTTGTGTTTGTTTTGGCTTGGTTCGGGGCTTTTTGTCAGTACCCGATGAATTGGGAGATGAGCAGAAAGGAACCTGATATCCCACTGCCTGCAAGTCTCTGTTTAGTTGCCTCAGGCAGATTTAACTTGAGCTTGACTGTTGCTACAGAAAACAAAAGAGTGCTCTGCATGTTCTTGAAGGGGCAGCTTGGCGGCACTCTGGGTAGCTTTGCCACCTGACACATCCATAGTCTGGACCGGAGCCCACAGCTATGTTTATGTAGGGTTTCTCCTGGGGTTTCTCAGTAATCATCAAATGGTGAGTTTGCTCGATCGTTTGTGTGTGCAGGTGCATTTGACTGTTCTCTGTTTGGTTTGTGGCTACTGGAAAGGGAGGATTGGACGGTTATCTGCTGTCGGGCTTTAAAATGCAACGAGCCTCCCAAATGTAAGCGTCTAAGGGTGCAGCTTGGCAGAGGGGGTGGGGCTGAACGGAGAAATTCACCCGCACGGCTACCAGTGTGTGCTGTTGTCATGGAGACCTTTTGTTGAACCACCTCCTAAGGTAAACCTCAACTCTGAACAGTCTCATCACACCCACCCTGCTGGAACACGCAGCACTCTTTGGATGGAATAACTGCGGTTAAGTGTCTTTCAGAAGGTCTTGAAGAAGTAGATCAGGTAGGGACAGGTGTGTGCGATCTTTGAGATCTGATTTGGGATGCCCCCGCCCGCCTCAATCCTGTTATCTTCACCGCCATCAGAAACGCCTGGATTCCCTTTCTGGGTCTTTCTGGAGAGCTCTGGGTTCACCATCTCTGGTAGTAGCTTTTTCACAGCTCAAGGCATTTGACTAATGAATAATTCCACTTAACAAAGGCAGCTGAAAGCAGTGGCCGTGTTGGAGCGGTAGCTGAGCAGAGCGTGGCATTTCGCCCTGGTGTCTGCTCTTTCTAGACTGGTGCTTCATTATTTTCCCCTCCTGGTGTTTGTCTTGGTAGGAGGTCTCCATTGTTTGTTTAAGAGTTGCCTTTTGATGAACGCACACTTTGAAGAAAATTAAGTGCTTACCGTATGAAAGAACTCCGACTGGCCTTTTTCGGACTTCATTATGCTGACCGTATGAAGGGAAGGCTTACTCTGCTCTTTTCAACGAGTCTAAATTGCAAAGCCGCTGGTCCCAAAGAGCCTTTGCAGGCAGAGGAGACCTCACGATCATTAGAGACTGTAATGACCTCTTCTGCATTTGTCTGAAATATAGATCAATGCAGTGAACTAGTTTACTGGGAATAGAATGATGGAAAGTAATGAGAAGTACTCTACTGAAATCGGTGTGCCCAAGCCCTGGGGCAGCGGAAGGCAGGGCGGTGCTCCTGAGATTTGAGCAGCGTTTCCAAAGCTCCTCGATAGCAAGGTAGATGTGTGGGTGTGAATGTAAAGGAGACCCGGGAAAAACTCAGGTTGGTGTGATTCCTGCCACATCTGTGAGTATCTCCCTTAAAACGTGGGTGCTCTTTTCAGTCCAGTGGTTGTTTTTTTCCCTCCTCTTTCCTGCAAGTTCAACTCGTTCTCCAGAAATAAGAATGCCTCTTTGACCTTCTTGGGCTTCATCAGATGTAGAGACTCTCTAAATGTACCACTCGTGTCCGAGGGCTGGAAGCATTTCTACCAATCAACTGTTAATGACCAAGGAGGTGCGTTTGTCCCGCTTCTTGCCCAGACTTTAGGGTGGGAGTGTAATGATGTCCTCCACCCTGGCACTCCTGCTCCTCCTCCCTCCTGCTGGCCTCCATCAGCACACAACACCCTTAGTACCAATTTGATCATTTTCTCAGAACACAAGTTCCTCACCTGCCAACTCAAAATGACCGTATACAGCACCATGCCATCCTGTCTGTGAATCAGATCTGTTAGTGTATGGGGAGACAGTGCAGCTAGGAATGCATTTTTTTTTTTAAGCGAATGCTTTTATCCAAAGTGACATAGGCCTACATTTCAGAGAGCAGGATCAGCCAGTCACTGTAGCAAGGGTCAAGGCCTCAGCAGTGAAGTCACTTAGCCAACCCAAGGATGCAAACCAGCGACCTTCCAATCACAGGCATAGCTTCCTAACCTACTAAACCATACCTCCTCCCTCCCGCAGGAGCAATTCCTCAACAAACAGAAGCTTGTTCTGGTCTTACTCCCGGAATTAGATATCCTGTCGGGCTTCCTGTACACATTCCCCATTGTTTCATTTGTGAGAAAAGTCTCACGCCAAGACGTCAGTTGCCCCTTGAAGACAGCTGGCTTTTTTGAGACTATCCTCCTGGAAAAGTGCTTGAATGGACTTCATTGGTCCTAGATGACAAGGGCAGAGCACGCCCAATACAGAGAGGCTTCCTGTGGTCTGGATCAGGAAAGGCATCTGCACGTGCTCTTTGTCCTGATCCACGGTAACAGCGTGCAACGTGCCTGCTATCCCAAAGGCCAGTGGCTTCCTGCTGAGCTGATGCTCTTGGCTGTATTTACTGCCTTCCCCCTCTTCCGGGAACCACACTCAGATCAAAGCTGATAACGCCCCCCGTGGAATTCCACCTCCCTCTTACCAAGCTGTCCCTTCCTTGAGAAAAGGCAGTTCTGTTTGCCTTTGCAGAAATCCACCCCCCCTCCCCAAGTAGCACCCTGGGCCATGTGCCTCTTCTCTTTTGCTAACACCCCACCCACTCTTAACTGGAGGAGACACCGTGGCCTTTGATGCGGGCAGCCCTATCGTGGGTGTGGCGGGGGCAGCGGGGGCGGCAGGCACGCAGTGGGGTTCTCAGCTCGCCTTCTTACCACTCTCGGAGCCCGGCCTGCCACGGTCTGCCAAATGCTGGAGCCGGGCCTGCCTTCAAACCGCAGCTGCAGAGGGCTACCCACCGGCGCAGCAAACAGCTGAGGTGGCCCACTTTCACACAACTGTTTGATGCCTCGACCTCTTCCAGAAACACGAGTTCGACTTCTGCTGTTTTTCTATTCGCTTTGGCTCCCAAGTTCACCTCCCTGTGCGCACTGTCAGCTGCGTTTAGCTCTCTAAATCAGTGTTTCTCAATCCCATCCTCCAGCCGGTCCACATTCTCACTCTCTCTCAGCTCCCAGCCAATCCAGAACATCGAGTAGTTAGTACTGTTGGACTGGGAGCTGGGAGGGTGGAAAAACCTGGACTGTCTGAGGTCCTTGACAATCATTGATCGTCAAGATTGTGTGAAACCGTCACAGGGCATTCTCTGGGGCTCAGGATTAGTATAACCTTCTGGGTTGTTTTTGCTTCTCCTCATCATGCCACCTCCTGCATCCTTCCCCGCCCCGCTCGAGCTGTGTGTGGCTTCACTGCATTTGTGGACGAGGTCCCTGGTTCATTTGGGGAGTCCTACAGAAATCACGTGTGTGACGAAGGCTTCTGACAAGTGCTTGTGACACCAGGGTCATATAAAACTATGGGTACAGTGGAGAAAAAGTAAGGCATGTATTCATAGGACAGCGGTCTAAAAAACAAACAGCAAACCTTTTAACACTAATAACGGAACTCAAAGGAACCTTTCAGACAGTGTGCTGTAGGGTTTATTAAAGCATTTTTTAGTGCTGGTATTGAATTTTGATAATTTTGACAGCCCTAATCAAAATAAACGGGTTAACGTGGATTAATCCATCATCATGATTAATCTGATTAAAATTTTTAATGCAATTAGCCCATCTGCAGCGCAGAATGACTGAAAATCCCTGAAATCATTTCGGGCAGTTTTGGTGCGTTCCGTTCGCCCTCGGAACTCGTGTTCCAAGTCGGAGTCTGGAGTTTTGAAGCTGGGAGTGACGACATGCATGCTCCCGTTTCTCGGAGATCTGAGAAATATCTCAGAGCAGCACAGAGGATCCCAAGTTCAGAATCCAAGATGGCTGTGCCCTTTATCAACAGAAGGGAAAGTTGTAGTTTTATACTGTTCATTACTTCTCATTTGTGGCTCATTAAATCGGTCGCATACACTATACCGTCCAACTTATCTGTGGACGTATCGCTACGGAGTTTTATACGTAAAGCACCGCCAATAATGTGTTACCGACTGATATTGCTAACAATGGCAATTAACCGAGCTAGAATTGGATTTCATGATTAGCTGGACTATTTGTCGGATTTACGGTAGTTCAGGCTAATTGTAAGTGAACGAAGATAAAGACCATTTAAACTGAGGTACCTTTACTTTCAGCCCGCCAAGTTCCCCCTCCGACAAGTTGTCTGGCTAAGCAAAAAATCTTGATTTTGATATGGATCCATGGTATTGCACTTCTGTAGCAGACGATGTTCAAGATGTTCAATAAACATGTTAAGTGCATATATATATTCCCTTTTTTCTTGAGTGTGTTTGCTCATGCAAAATGAAATGCGATTAATATAGATTAAAATTTAAGGATATTTAATCGTGATTAATCGAAATTAATCCACAGCAACCCTGTGATTAATCTGATTAAAATTTTTAATCATTTGACAGCACTAATTTTGATTGATTGAACCGAATATTTATAGAATGATCACCTGACAGCAAAGCTTGAGCGACAGGACAGGCAAAGCAGGAGATAGCCGAGTCCCTGAGCCCCAGCGCACATTGCAGGGACAGGTCTGCTGTAATTGTGTTTTTGTTTCTCATAAAAGTGAAAATAAAGCACTTGTGTTCATTAAATTCTTCTGTTGATATTAGTTTAGACTTCATGCTGAAATAATGTTAATAATGCTTTTTATTACAATTATTTCAATGTGAAGTCTAAATGAATTGTGTTAAGAGGTTAAAACGTCATAGCAAATGTGTTAAAATGAGTTTTGTTTCCTGCGGTTAGTGAACAGTGTATGTTTTTAAATGAATTAAATGAAGCCTATTTCACTCTGTCCCAGAACTTGCAGAACAGAAATGTGTGATATTGTTTTGGTAGCCAAAGGGTTTGTTTTGAAGGCCAGGATTCTGCTGAAATGACTGGAGGAGGAGTAGATCTTCTGAGAGTGCTTTTGAGATTGATGTTAGAAGCCCCATACCAGGTGTTCAGTAGTGGCGTTCGGCAGTGTTGGGCAGAGGCGATGTTAGGGCCTCTGGGGGTTCAGAGCAAAACCCCATGGGGCCATTAAACTCCCCCACCCTGGACAGTCAACGTCAATCATTCATTCAGTCTAAATTAATATCAACAAAGACAGTTTAATAAACAAGTCCTTTATTTTCACTTTTGTGAGAAACAAAAACATACAAATACAGCAGATCTGTCCCCGCAATGTGCGCCAGAGCTCAGGAACCCAGCGATCTCTGTCGCTCCAGCTCTGGTGTCAGGTGATCATTCTATAATTATTGGGTTCAATTTAATCAAAATTCAGCAACTAATTTTTTATTGAAAGTGCTGGGAAACAGTGGTATTTCATCCCTATTTTGTTATGAATTGCATAAAGGCATTATGGATAAAAATGATAAATCAGAGCAGAGTGCTGCGGCTTGTGCTGTTCAGCCAGCCATTAATGCACAGATGTGCCTGTGCTCAGTGACACATGGACACCCCCACATCGGGCACCCAGGGCTCTTTCTCTAAGGGGGTGTCTCTCTCGTGTTGCTGAAGCTCTGCAGGGAGCCTCGTCCCAGGCCCGGCCTGCGAGCACATTGTGGGCCCCGGATCCCCATTGATTTCCCAACGATGGTTCCCTGCGTCAAGAAATCGGTGACAGAGTGCAGAGCCACTGGTGGAGCTGTGCATCGTCTGCCGATCAGATGATAGCACCTTAGGGACAGGGTGTCTGATTTTTAATCCTGCACTGCTTCAAATTAACTGACTGAATGCTCATTGTTTCTGGAGTTACAAAAACAGATTATTCAATAACTCTCTTCTTGCAGCTGCGTCCAAGTCGAGGAACACCAAGCAGTGGATATCGATGTCTACCACTGCCCCAACTGCGATGTCCTCCATGGACCCTCCTTGAGTAAGTAGAGACCAGTGCGACCTGGGCCGCTCGATGGATTGTCCCCTGTAGATTAACGAACTGTTGGTGACATGGTGAATGACAGTGAATGGAATAAGTAAAGCTGACTAGGTCTTTGTGAGGGCCTGGTTTTATGAGATCATGGGTTGGTTACCATAAACCATTAACAATCCTACGTTTGTATTCCACCCACTGCACACCCACTGGGAGGTGACTCTGTTGTAAGAGACGCTATATAAAAGTGAATTGTACTGAATCCCTTCCCTCTTTCCGTTTCCAGTGAAGAAGCGGAATAACTGGCACCGGCATGACTACACGGAGCCCGACGACGGCATGCGGCCGGTGCAGGCCGGGACCTCCGTGTTTGTGCGTCAGCTGCAGGCTCGCACCTTTCCCAGGTACCAGCCAATGACAGCGGGGGTCCTCTGTCATGTGACAGGCGACAGCGCCCTATGGCAGGCTGTTTTATCGATCTGGGAAGTTGTTCTTCTTGATAATGTAATGATTCTCAGCAGGGACATAAAGGTTTTTATTGATAGTCAACACCAGAGCTCGACCGCAGGTCTTTCATTTCTTCAGAGGTTCTGATTCTATCTGTCTTGTTACCATGGCAGCGCGGATGAGATCTTTGTGCAGCTGCAGGGCAGCCAGGTGACCCAGAGGTACCTGGAGAAACATGGTTTTCACTACCCCATCATGGTGGCCAAACTGGACGGGCTGGGACTGAAGGTGCCCAGTGCGGACTTCACCGTCAGGGATGTGGAGCAGTACGTTGGTAAGTGGGGGGACTCTAGAACATTCTAGCTGTTTATACGTTTCCAAGCGGCAGCTGAAATTAGAGGTTCTCTGCTATAAATGGATGTGCTGAAAACTGAGAGAAACCTCATTTCTTTGTGGGTCTGACGGCCGTACTAAGCTCACCACAGCCCTGTTTAGCAGCCCCTGCTTCTCTTAGTGTTTATTTGCAGTGCTTATGGCTCCTGGCCTGCAGTGTTTGTGCCAGTTAACTACTACTGGAAACTGGGACGATGTGAATTCAGCCATGGGGTTCAGAGGCTTCACCTGTTAAACCAGCATTAATTCATTGATAAAAATCATTTTGGATGGCAGTGGCCTGGCCGCCCTGAGTGTGCTTTGTGGGGGCATACAAAACATTTCTTCATTCTAGAATGAATGATGGCCATGCAAAGGACATTTCAATCACGTTATGTAAAAGGTTAA
>JAODJW010000001.1:2579504-2597095 GCA_026777045.1 Hyperopisus bebe | reverse complement strand
ACCCTTGCCCCTTCCATCCAACCCCACCCCCTCCCAGTCTTCCCAGTCTGACTGTTACGGGTTATGTTACTATGGGATCTGGGGCTACGTGTGCAGGGAGACCAAACAACCCCCCCTTCCCCCCCCCTCGGGTCTCAGGGTGTAGCATTCCTATGCTGTTCCTTCACAAAGACGGGAAGGTGCAGGGAGCTGACGCGGATTGCTTGCTGTGGAATCGCTGGGACTCCGTCTCCGACGTCACAGAGGCCATGTTGTGGCCCCAGGCAGCTTGGGAGACCGGGGGGGGGGGGCAGCTAAACCACAGAGGAAGCCTTTGGGTCACATGGTCACTTGGGGCCCATGTGCCAAGCTGAGAGCACACTAATGACTGGAGGACGACCCTGGTTTTACTTCCCAGTCGCTCATTCTTCGTTTTTCCTTTGTCTTCTTCCACTTCTTGGGTCGCTCTCATCTGCTGCCCCCCCCACCCTTTATTTTAAAATACAGGATTGTAGCACAACAAGGGTGCCGAGACAAACTGCTGTTTGAAATGGTGCTCGAGGTTGTATATACCTCCTCCCCTTGACCCCCCCAATCCATTCGTACCAGCAATAATGTGGGTGAGGATGTGGACAGAACTTGTATTCCTTGGGTCTCCAGTTTTCCGGATCCTCACAGTCCAGTATAGAGCTGTTCATTTATTCGCGTCATTGCAGCTCTTCAGGGAATGTTCTTGAGGCCGCCCTGCGTCGCCGTGTTCAGTTTTCACCGTGATCCGGTGCTTTTTCTACCTGCTCTGCTCTCCAGAGTACGATCCCTCCAAGTATCCCATATATCTCTCAGATGAGCTTAGTTTGCAGCTCCTAATTGTATAATGGTTTGAAATAACTGAAAGTCATTTCTATACTTTTCTTTCATACACAAAACGTATTAATACCTCAAAAATACAGTGACCATCGTCAGAAATGTTCAACATCAAGGAGTGTCGATTTCTTTGTCGCCATCTATTGGAGGGAGGAAGACCTGCAGTTTGAGAATGCTGCTGTCTGCCAGAAAATGTTTCTCAAAGGACAAAAAAGTTTACTGAAGCATTAAATGTACAGGGAAAAATCCCACTTAATTTATTTCATATTTCTGTTGGTATTGTTTTATGGCTTTTGAATGGTGTATTTATTATTGAAAGAATAATTGTTTTGTTTGAATGTGAAGATACCTGTGTACAGATTGATGCAAAGGATTGATTTTGTTTTTTTTTCCCAAACAGTTCACATGATTTTGTACTCGAGCTTTTGAAGAGGAAGCTCTTCGTGTGACTATCAGTTTGATGACACTACTGCTGGTCTTCTGGCTTTCGTGGTTTCCTTCTCAGTTGCTAAGTTGCTAGTCTCTGTTAGCTTTAGCTTTTGTACAAACTGAAGTTTGAAGTCCCTAGTTCATGTTGCTTTGCTGACGTGCTGTACTATCTCCATCCCTGCGTCTGTGATGGGCCCCTGTAGCATCGCCACTAATGGCTGGCTTGTGGACACGTGTGCCGAGTATCCCCCTCTCCCTCCGTTTTTTTGTTTTTGGTGGTCTATGACTGTTTTAGCGAAACATTCTGCTGTTTTTTTTATGCTGTTGTCAACCCTCCCCCCCCCACCCCCCGAAGGTGGAGTCAGTCTCCATTACATGACAGGGCTAGGACTCCCAGTGCATCTGAGACCTTCATCCTGTGCGCACACTTCATCGCTTTATTACTATTATTACTTTTCCCCCTAAGCCCTCGCTTTAAGATGCCAGCAGGTTTATTTGGCGATTTTGTGAGGCTTGTAAGTTGAAATCCCCGCTTCCCATGTTGGTTTTTTTTAATACCCTCAGTGACCTCAGGTAAAAGTTTACAGCTCTTCTACTGCAAAACCTGCCATGTTTCGTGTTCTTGGGGCACCGAGCCAGTCTTTCTCAGGGACCGACGCCGCTGTCACTAGCGTTAGCCGCGCTTCTCGCTCTCTCTCTGTGAAGGTTATCTTCAGACATTAGCTTTTTTGTGTGGGAATTGAAGAGCACCCTCTTGTCCTTGCCGCCGATCTGCTTGTCCCCAACCCCCCCCCGTTGTCGTAAACACCAGCACAGCGGCACGGCGGCAGACCGTACCTCTCTGCCATCTATTGCTTTTGCCTGCTTACGCCACTTCTAGACCCAAAGTGAGTGTGAATGGGGATTGACGTCTGCCTGCGCTCCATGATTCCGATAACGAATTAACTATTTTTATTAATCTAAGGAGTGCTGCAGGAAGTTGAAACGGATGTTTTTATGTCGTGGTGACTTCTATCAAATCTGAGCGTCTGAACTTAAAGCACAGGGTAAAACCAACAAGCGAGGCCTTACGTGACGTCAGGATGACATCACTACCTTTAGCCTAAGTTTCCCAGGTTGCGCCGCTGGTACCTTTTCAATCATATCTGACCGGAAAGCGGAGTTTCAGGTCTCTCCCAGTCTCTACACACGACCTCCAAGTAGCCAAAAGTGCAATTTGTTTATCCAGGTGACCAACACTAGTGGAAATCTTGGCTCTAAAGTTTCTACTTTCTGGTTTTTCTGCATGTTTTTTCCTCCACCCTCTGTCAGATAGCTAAAAAATTGCCACTATGTCTTTATTCTTTGGCTTTTTGTGTCCGTAAAACCCACATATGATCAGGCGCCAATTGATAAATTATAATTGGCAGGGTCTGTCTTATGCAGTGCTATAAATTGTACAGTATTTGCCTATTGTATTTTTTGATAAACTTAAATTTACCCAACCATTATTTCCTCCATTCACTCGGCTGTAAAAGGTATTCCAGTTATAACTTGTCTTGCAGTTCTTCACTGTTTGTGTCTTTATACACATTAATTTCTGAATTAAAATGGCTTGTAAATATTAAAATAGTTCTAACAGTTTCTTGTTGTGTTTATTGGTTTCTAAATGCTATAGCCTCGACATCTGATCTACTTTACCCAAGAAAAGCAACAGAGCCTGTGGAATGGGATACATCCATATTTCTTTATTAGTCTATTTACAATACTGACTCATGAACGACTGCACCAGTTAGTCCAGCTGGAATCGGGCACATGAAAGGATGATCCTAGCAGCAGAAAATGAAGAGTCTCAGAGTGAAGCACATCCTATGATGCATACAATTTGCTACAAGGAAACAAACATACAACCACATAATAATCATCATCACTTTATTAATCCCTATAGGGAAACTGTCTTTTTTATGCCTTCCTCAACTTGCTCTTTCTAAGCAAGCTGTCCACGAAGGGCAGCCACCCATGCTGCCACAAGGGAGCTGGGGGTTAAGGACCTTGCTCAAGGACCCGCAGACGTGCTGAGGCTGGGTTTGAACTGGTGGCCTTCCGATTACAGGCACACAGGCTTAGCCCACTGAGCCACACACTGCCCCAAATACTCTCAACCACAGAAGTTAAACATCTAAAAAGTTATGTGACTGCAAGAAGCGTTACAGCCCAGTACAGAAAGTTTTCCTAGTTATACACACTCCTTAGAATGGGGGCGGGGCGAGTCATACCTCACTCTTCATCATCTGCAGGTATCCCAAGTTCTTCATCTGTCCACTGAGAGGCATCAGGCCATGGAAAGTGGCCCTGAGAAGAGAGGAAGACAATTTCCATTTAACAGGAGAGCCTGACTGCGTGGTCAGCAAAACCTCGATGTACATAGAGTATAGTGAGGTCGGGACAGATGAAAAAACTGGACATGGAGCAGTAGGAGTGGTAAGCTAACCGCCAGCCAAACTAAAGTAGGCAGCCAAAAGACGTCTGAAATCGACCCATTCTGGGACTTGGCAGTTAACATCCTCCCAGCTTACCAGCACTGCATCTGGGTCATGCCAGCAGTGCCACAGAATCCAGAACCACATGGCACCGCTGAGTAGTTCTGCTTGGAATTGCTGGTTTCTAGTGAGCTGAGGGGCTTGCCGGTACTGGGCCTCTATGTGGGGCCCACCGCCTGCTCTGTAAACGCACACAAAAGTCACGCTTTGAAAAGAACAGCCTGCATGCCTACACGCCATGCACTCGAGGATATACACAACATACGTAATACCTGTAGATAATAGTACTAAAATATAAAGGTTATCATCACACTGTAGTTTACATGAATATTTTACAGTAGCAGTTCTGGTTACATACCTTACACTAAAGCAGATGTTCCCAATCATCACAAAGCCATTTTATATATCAGGCCATTTCTCTAACACATCACACAACTGGAATAATTATAGGATGTAGTATTAGTTGAAGGTTACATTGCCTAGCTAGAGAATAGACGAAACATCAAGATCGGCTGGGAGCTAAAGGAGAATGGGAACCACTGACAAGAAACTGCAATTTTGCTGGATAGCTTGTTTACAAATTACGGGTTATCCCAATTCAATTAACTCGGTATTACTGTATGACATTTAGTAGCAGAAGGGTTACGAGTGCCTGTTCCTGCCCATCACACTCCCTACTGCCCTCACTAAAAATCCATATCCAGAAACGAATCACGACTGAACATTTTTCTATAAGAATAATGCCTCTCTTTCACTGACACAGATCACCTCAATGTCACACAGTAACACTGCTAAACTGAGATCAACGGTGGTCTGCAAACAAGCTACATAGCAAAATTCTTCAAAATTAAAATCATATCAATTATAAAACCCACAGAACTATACGAGACAGCAAACCAGAAAAATCAGTGCTTATTAAAAAAACATTCTGTCGATGTGGCTATCCAAGCTAGCTACCCCCCACAACACAAGCGTGCTTACCTTCGCACAACAATTCTTTGTGGCCCACGATTAACAAGTCGTGTCCCTTCTCTGAAGACAGATAAAACTCTTCCAAGAGAAGACATCTTATCCTGTTTTCCTCGTCCGTCCCTGTACTTTCCTGTTTTTCACAACCTTGAAAACATCTATTTTATTCAAAATGTCACCTTCCTCTTCCGACTATGCATCCACATGCCAACAACAAGCTATGTGATTGGCCCACCTTCTTCTTCATGTTATTTACCCGTTCGTTGAGTTTACTGTGTGTAGGGTAACATAGCATCCCGCCATCTACTGGGTGGGAATGTAAAACACCATTTCGCTTGTAATGTTTAATAAGAGGAGTGTATTACTGGTCCCTCCGTGGGACTGGCACCCCGTCCAGGGTATTCTCTTGCCTTCAGCATTATGCTGCCTGGGATATGTTCCAGTTGCCCCCTCTCCGAGCACCCCGTGCTGTGTAAGCCGTTGGAAGATAGGCGCATAAATGTTTATATCATCGTGAGTAATTTATACATGTCGTAAGATCCGTTAGCTTTTAGTTGGGTCCAGGGCACCAGGGGTGACTCCATTTCTAAAGGCAAATTTATACATGTAACGAATTTTACTAGCGGATCAGTGCTTGTAAGATGGATGGATGGCGTTTTACAAGTATCAAAACGACAATGTATACTTGTAATGAAATAACTTCGTATTTAACTTCGTCTTTAAATATTTTGGCAGTTTTCCACAAGTTGTATTTTCTTTCTTAAATCATAAGCATTACTCGTCCTGGTAAATTATTTTTATTGACTGGGAGAAAAGTATTTCACCTATATAATACGTATTAGGTAAGTATATCCGTCAGATGCAGGTTGTGTTTATTTGTATGTCCACTGGAGGGAGACAATGACCTTTGTTGAATTCAAAATCCCACCGAGAAGAGTAAATACGTGGAAAACAGACCAGGAACATGCGCCAAAGCATAAGACGGTGTTTATTTCTGTAGTAGGTTTATACAGTTGTGTTTGTTGTTGAAAATGGTAATGTTTTTTTCGATTGCTAGCTCCCAAAATTATTCTGCTGCAGCGATGTAAATATACGTGCTTCTTGAAGGGACAGACACCTATCCTGCGAGTTTATAATTCTGACAGTCCAGAAGCTAAGCTCATTATGCAAAAAATCACAGTCATATTCATTAATATAGTGTAACTATCACTTTATTGGTGTTACAAATATAAAAGCATAAACTGCCATCAGTCCAAATTATGACAGCAAAATAAAAATGGAACACGTGGATGAGAAAATTAGAGCAATTATCAATGCTGTTTCCAAGGAGGTTACAAAACTAAAAAGCACCCCCACTATGCCTGAGGTAGCTGGAGGTCTTGATCTGACAAGCAGTTATACTGATAATGGTGCCAATCTTCAGCATAAGCTCCCCCTACCCAAAGAAATGGTGAAATCATCATGTGTAATATTGACTCCAGCTAGTGGGAAATGTATTATCCTGCATAAGTAAAGGCTGCATTAAGCATGTGCAGACTGGAAATGTGCTTAAGATGGTTATTAAAAAAAGTATTCAAAAATACTTGGCATAAATATTTTCACCTGTACATTTACAAAAGAAATGTATGCAAATTACAGATGAAATGTCAACGCAAGCGTGTAAAACCACAGACGCTAAACACTGCAGAATTAACAGCTGTACATTTAAAATAGAAAAACACATACCACCGGGGGGGGTTATTATTTTGCAGAACGGTGTCATTCACTTCAAGTGGGCAATAATAAACTTTCTGTGACTATTGCAAACTTTGTGGCAAAATGATCAAGACTTAAGAAATCTGTATTTCTGGCCATACGAAGGACCTAGTCAGGCTTTGCCGAGGCTGTATGACTTTTACATAAAATAGTATGCAACCACTTAATTTGTAATGAGTGGCTTGTAAAATCCCAACACAGGATTACTGTATTCATACATGATATTGCATCATTCCTTCTCATAGTAATTTTGAAGATGAAACAGCAACAGTAATGTTGTAATTACATTATTTTAATAGTCATACTGCTTTGCAACCAAACTACTTAGCAATAACAACGTACTAAGGACTGGGAAAAATACAGGTTTGCAGCTGCTCAAAGAGGGAGTCTGTTAGCTGCCTATGGGACTCTCTGCGTGATTAAGTCATCTTCTGGCTGTACCAGAAACGGTAGCAACTCCAACAGGAATATCCTGGCTTAGCTGGACATACAGTAAGGTACATGGAGGGGTGGGGGGGGCTACGGCCTCCTTCACCATTACCCCAGAAACCCTTTCTTCAAAAAGTACCTACAATGAAGGGAAAAAAGCAAATGAGAATTTTCCTAAATCCAAGAACATTATGACTTGGAGAACAGAGCATAAAATAGCTAGAACAATTCAGTATTTTAAGAAGCGGTAACACTGAATTATTGGTGGTAGTGAGTAGATATCTCAGAGCATATCAGCATATGATAGAGCCCTGGCATAGTCAACCTGGTGATCAATTGCCAAAGACCGATTACCGCATTTCACACAATTTTGTTTCTGTTCTCACTGAAGCAGTGGTACCATATGGACCCAGGGAAAAAGTTGATCTCAGAGAAAACGACAGATTTGCTACAGAGGTTATTCCCACAAGCAGAGTACTGGACCAGCTTTTGGCAATATCTGGCACACTGGTGAAAACCAGCAAAAGGGGAAAATGCAGGGTGTATCTGATTAGTCTTGCTGTCTATCTGAACAAAAACACCCGTTAAGTCTAACACTCACATATTCAAATCCAGTGAAAGTGTGACACATGTAATAGACTGTCTAAAGCATGGGGAATTCCAAACACATTGGACTAAAAAATATCTACAGTTTCTGGACCGTGCAACCCGTCACAGGTACAGTACATTTTCTGGCGCCACCACATGTCTGTGCAGCTCCCAGCTAAATGAAACCTTTCAACGGTGCGCAGCATTTAGGACTAAATTTGGTGCGTGGAAGCAAACGGCACACAGCAACGACGACTTACTGTTAACTGTTTAACGTAACAGTTGGCAATCCAGAGCGTTTCATGTAAAGCAGAATTTGCACTTAAAACCGAGATACTTAAACAGTTATTAGTCACAATGTTAAAGTACGGGCTGTAAGGGATTAACCGGAGATCACTTCCAAAACTTCCACTATTGCGGCATTTTCTAGACTGGTCAGCGATCATTCCACTTCGACGTGAGAGAAATTTGAGTTTCAAAAATACGCCAGTAATACGAAACTCAAAAAGACCCGAGCATGCTAAAAAAAAAAAAGCCTCTTGGGAAGGTCTTGGGAAGCTTCCCCGCAAAACAAACCAGGCACGTCTGCGTCAGTGGCGCAAACGCACCGACTCGCCATTTACTCGTCGACCCGAGGAAACCCAGGCGCTGGACGACAACATGGCGGACACTGACAGCACTCAGCCCGTGACATTTAACATGCTTACTTATACCTAGACATCCATGAGTCACATAACGGTTATTATTTCCTTAACGTCGAATGAAATTCCACATCATTAAACTTTCGCCCTGTTGACATTTTGCTCGTATCCACCTAGCTAGCGTAATATTCCGAACTGTAAAATAACCGAATATTAGAAATATAAACTCGTTTATACAAAAATGGTACGGACTCCGCCCTCGAAAATATGAAGGGGGAAAAAAACAGGGGGTGGAAACAATTGCTCGCAGAACTTAAAGGGACTTTTGTCTTCGCCGAAACACCAAAACAGGAAGTATCCTTTCCTCTCTATCCCTCTCGGGAGCGCGCAGTCCCACCCCAGCGCGCGCACTCCAGCCTCGGGAGCTTTCTTCGGCGCCATCTTAATCTCATACTCGCTTCGGCTAAATAAAACATTACTTTACCTTTTTCAATACAAATAAACGATTAAAATTAACATACAACTCTAGTATCGTTAAAAATGGCAAGATCCTTCTAAATGTTGCATGCATAACGTAGCAACATTCAGCTACCGCGCACACTCGCTTAATGGCGTCCGCCTTCCTCGCTTCTCCGCTCGCACCGCTCTCTCCTCGGAGCTCAGAATCCGCCCCAAGAGTGATGTCATCGACAGCCAATCAATTCTTAAGGAAACCGCAGTGTGCCTGTCTTATTGGTCAGAAACGCCGTCAGTCCTTCTATTGAGTTAGACGATGGGGATGGGTAATACGGATAAGAACGCCATTTTACTCTTACACAAGAGCCTCACATTAATTTTCTAGACTGATCAACCAATGAACGAATACATACAACACGATATACAAACAACTCTGTAATATAGTCCATGTCTTGAGGGTAAAAGAAATCCCGCAGAAATATCAGCACAGACTTGCACGGTAACAAGTAATATTTTTCGCCCTTAAATAAAAAATTCATAAAACATAATTCAATAATTTCAATTTACTTAATTATCTCCAGAACCGCCATCTCAAAAGCCTAAAGATCAAAGCTTAAAATTACACCACAACTCCCGTTTTTTTCCGCGGCGACTTGCTTCTCCATCGTCGATGTTAAATACAGTCCAAAGTGTCGCTATTGTGTTGGGCGCATGCGCAAATGATCGCCGTGCTGGCACATCTAACGGGAGGGGGAGGGGATATTAGAGCAGGCGAGCTTTCATTCTGGGTTATTCCTACTGTAGGCTTGCAACGGTAAATGGACTAGATGTGGAACAGTGGTCAGATGACACACTGAAAATCATGCAAGACATCTACTCAGTATTTAAAATGTTTTTATTTTTCATTCTCCATAGCAACCCCAAATACATTTCGTGCACCGTAAAATTGTAACGGTGATTTTTTTTTTCGTTGTGACGTCTGAAATTAGCAAACTACACCTAGTCTACACTGCTACAGGATGTTTACGTGTATCTGGACTTGTACTCAGTGAAGGTTCCAGATGACCAGCATCCAGATGTTTGTATTTATACAATTCTGTCAGTGAGCACTGCCCACCCACCTCCAGTATGGCTTTTAAAAAAAGAGTTCTTCTCTTGTGTAAGGGAGTTACGTAATTTAGCTTTGCTGTGCTAGACAGGAGACAGGGCTGGTCAGACACAGCCAACTGAAATATTTCCTTGTGACAAATCACATCAACGAACTCAAAAAAAAAAGTTACAGAAGGGTTTCCTATTCTAATGGACCCGTATTCTAAGACATAACTTATCATGACTGACGGTTATTCCATGTCAGATAAACACAAGTTTAAGGCTTACATATAAAACATGCATAACTTGCATGTCATTTTTATAGTGAGATGTAGGTCTGTTTTTTTGTTAATGATTTCTCTGTAGATGCTGGGACAGAATTATCAGGGTGTGGATTCCACTAAACTCAACTTCATACTTTGATTGTAAAAATCAATTATACTAAAAATCGTACACTGTTGTAAAGCTAAAAAAAAAGCACAGATGAGTTTCCCAGGGGTGGAAACAGGAGTGAGAGAAGAGGGCCCACAATTAAACTTCCTCTACAGGGAGCTGTAAGTGCAGAAGCTGGGGAGACAGTTCTAGCAATGTGAAGGGGCTGCAAGTGATTCAACTAACACAATAGTATTCAAAGTCCTTACTGGGAAGCATGACAAGAGACTCCTATGGGAATTTATACTGGCCTGAGTTATTAGCAAAATAGCTTGTTGGATTTCCAAAGCCAGACTTTAATACAACATTTGTAAACGAAAATATAAACATTTACCACAACATTTGGTAGTAGCTTATGTCTATGAAGAACACTCTTATACTGAGTCACTTGGCTTGCTATGTTTGTGATAGGTTTCAACTCACAGCAAATGAAAGTTGTTAGGATATGACTAGTCACTTCTCTTCACACTGGTGACATTTTCTTTCATGTGTTTGACACAATTTTTCTACCATGGCAACACCACACGTCCAAATTCTTTGTGATTCTTTAAAAATGGCATTGCATATTCTGTTCTGAAACAATGCCTTACTTTAATTTATAATACTTGCTTGGTTCATATGTTTCACACATTACTTAACTGAAATATATCCCATGTGGCTATATGTGAATATTGACCTCATTCTAACTGGTTGCATTGACTCTGGCTACTCCAGTGAGTGGTAACTGAAGCAGAAATCACTGATAGTTGAGACAAGTATTATTTCTCTTGGTTTAGCTACATTGTGTAACATGAACTCGATTTCTCTAATGCTACAGTGTCATATACAGCAACATGATGTTACTGATCTGTATATCGGTATTCTGAGCTCTGTCAAAACAGCAAAATGATTAATGAATATTCAAAATGAATCTCTCTCCCACAGCCTACTTTCCCGTTTGTATTTGAACAGATGTAATCTTTAAATTAGCCCAGTGCAAAGGGAAAACGTTGAATATTTAGTTGGTTTAAGTGTAATATGCTTAATGAAGTCATAATATTTTATACAAAAGAATAAAAGGCACACTTGTTTAAATATTCTGCGTAACAATAATGCGTTACTAGAGCAGATATTTCTTATGTCTCGCAATTTGTACATGTAAGTACCTCAAGCACAAAAGATGCAAGCATTCGAATAGGTGCTCATTTCCGGCAAATGGGATCATTACCCATCTATCTCTCTAAGTGGGCATCTGTCCTTCTCCGCTCGTGAACGCGCTTTTGCCGACGAACTCTGCTTTGAGGGCGCCCCTGCGGTTGAGGCTGGGTGAACCCCGCAGGGCGTAGGGGCGGGGCCGAACAGGGGAAGGGGGGCTCACGGGGGAGGGGGCGGAGCCACAGCGGTCCTGCCTGAGCCGCCATTTTTGCAAAGGGAAAAGAGACAGGAGAGTGGATACAGTTTCTATCAGTCATTAAAGGTAGGACAGGGAATTAAACGGTTCGGGACGTGTGAAAACACAAAATACTAGCTTGGGAGTGACGTTGAAAAGAATTAGGAGTAGTTGTTGAGTTTTTTTTGTTTTATTTTTTTTATTTTTTTAAGGTGAGGGGTTGAGTTGCATTAACATTTCCCCCTTTGAAGATCCGCAGTGGAGACGGTAGTATTGTTTTGGTTGTGTGGAGGCGAGGGCGGCGGGGTCTCACCGGGTCCCCGGTTCCTTTCTTCGTTTCATCTACAGTGGACATTAACGGTGAGTCAGAACGCTTACGGTTGCAGGAGGGAGCCGAAGCCCCTTTTTTCGTGGCCGCGCCACGTAGTTTTCACCAGGGGATCTCATCAAATTACAGCCCGAGTTAGCCTACTAGCTGCGCTAGCCAGCCGTAGCCGTTACCGCCGTGACGGCCCCCAGCACCCCGCTAGGGATCCTCCGTTTACCGCACCAGCTCCGAACACGGCCTTTGTGGATAACAGCACGGATTTGGGTCCAGCTGACCCAGGGGAGTGTGCCGTCCAGTCCGCGGGAAGGGCAGCGCTCGGACTCTGCCAGCTAGCCCTCCGTGGCGGCGCTGACACGCTCGGACACCGTTAAAATATGTATATATTTTTGAAGTGCTGCGGAGGTGCGTCTGAGACTCGCGGGGCTCGGAGTGCGACTTGCTTCCTGCGAGCGACAAGCGGGGCAAAGCTTCGTTTCAGCCGGCCTGCGAGCGTCTAACGCAGCCTCAGCGGAGGACCAGGGCATGGAGGACGCGGGTTACAGCAGCGTCGCTGGCTGATAGATACGGTGCTCCGGGCGAGTGTGAGCTGGGGTCTGTAAGCTGAACACTAGCAGGGGGCTCTGGACCCCGTGATGTCCGTCTTTAAGGCGGAGGAGAGGTGCGCAGCGCTCGGCTAGGGCGCCCTTGTTTACATAGTTACTGTATCCAGAACCAAGAGCTACGTCTGCGGTGCCGCACGCCACTTAAAGCCCGCCATGGTGCTACGAAAACAATAATATAACAGAAAGGGAGGGTCGTACGTGTCTGTTAATATGGAGTCGGATACGAATCTGTGCTGTCAGTCGCTGGGCTGGGCGGCAGACATTGGGAGGGTGTCGCTGGAGACCGCCGGGGTCCCCGCTGCTTTTCACACCCGTGACATTTCGACCCTTAATCCGGACTCGCCGTGTGGACTCGGCCGAGCCGATCGTCCGGGATGGCGTCCGTGGGGGAGGGGAGCCTCGGAGGCTGTACGGGGGAAGAAAACAGTGGAGCGGCGGCCGCTGGGCGCCTTTCTCTTAGTGCATGCACACCTTCGGAGGACGGGAGGCGACGCGTGATTCGTGGAAACAGCTCCCGGTGGCCTGGGTCGGGCCTCTCCTCCGCCCATGGTCCTCTTGTGAACGCGCTGGTGTGCATTTCGACGACTGGATATACATACCTGCGTCGCACGGTTTTAAAGATCTAAAGCGCGGTGGGGGACAGCTACGCGGAGCATTAACGCAGATTACGTTTCTGATCCCGGAGTCGGTCGAACTGGGCTGAGTTCCATGTCTTTATATTCCGGACGACGCGAAAATGCCGCCTAAAGTGGTACATTTTCAATGGCCGGCGGCTGCTTTCGCTGCCTTCCGCACGATTCCCCTGCCGTCTGTCTCCAGGAAAAGGCTGTAAAGATGGCGGCCGGGGTCGATGATATGGTAATTTAATCCGTTCATCCTTCCACACCCCTGCTGCCGGTCGGGCTCTCCGCAGCGCCGACACGCACATGAAGACGTTACTACATCGTTTGAGAATCCCGCAAAAGGCCGTTTGAGGGGCTGTTTCACGATCTCTCGCGTTTAAGGGAAGAAAGAGAGCAGTTTCTTAACATGGGATCTTCCTGAGGACATTGGTCGGCATTCTGCACGCGTATTTCAATAGGTTATTTTACACGAAATGGAAACATAACGTAATGTGGCTGCTGGGTCACGCCCCCTCCGAAATGTACCACATTTTAACGATTCGTGCGCCGTAAACGCATTTTTGTGATAATATGTAAAAGGACGGTTCTGTGATTTTTATCAAGGCTAATGCATATATAGTATTTGTTCGAAAACAGTCCACCGGGACCTTCACATTGTTGTCGGTGAATCTGTGTGTTTCGTGTTTTTTATTGTTGTTTTAATAAACCCAATTTAAAATGGCTGTTTTCTTTCTTGCGTACACTACGACGATTGTCGTTCCGAGTTACGTTTATGCCCATACGCACAAAGTCGGGTTGCCTCGCTAGGCTGCACTGTAGCCTGGTCTGTCCTTCAGACACCACCCCCTACCCAGGATTGACCTAATGCTGGAACAAGCTACAGTTGTGGTTTCCAGTCTGTGTCACTCTCTCCAGGAAGGTGAAAGCCGGAGGCCAAGGATACAGTGCTTAATGACATTCAGGCTGCACATATGGAAGTGCAGGATTAAAGTGGAAGAGATGAAAATGATGTAATTGTTGTACCCAAATGGTCCAGTTGGCTCAAACCAGGGATCATACATTAGTTTCAGCGATGATTATGTGCAGAATTGGATTTTTAGAGTTTCTCAATACATTTCTCGTAATTTATGCTTGAAGTGCTGTTTGTGGGGATGTGAGTCTTCCTCATGTTGTGAGAGACTCAAATGTGAGACATTTATTTGTACTATGTATCTTTTTTATATCGGCCTTCTTTTGAGATATTACCTCACCTTGGGGGGACCTGGAATCCTGGTACTTTGCCCATGCACCATGGCAGTACATCCTATATATTTACTGACCAAGCCATCAATTTCAATTGTCAGTCGTGGTATTGTTTTAAGATGAAAAGAATTGTCACCTGGGCGGCATGACATATTGGAGTCTGTTAGCATCACTGTCTACCTCGCAGGGGGGTCTGGAGGGGCTGTGAAGAAGCAGGAGTAGCGCTGCAGATCTCCAGATCCGTGAGAAAAAAACTGCGCCCGTTCCACAGACCTGGGCATCACACAAATAAGTGTTTTTAGTAAACTGATAGCATTTCCAATTATTATTTGGAAGAGCCACATCCTGTTTGCATCACCCCAGAGCTTTCTGCAGTATGCAAGGAATGCATTCTGGGTTTTTAATTCTGTAACTGCGGTTTGCTGATGGTCATAACTGCACAGGCCTTACACAGTGCTCACCTCACCCACTGCCCCCCCACCCCAGGCCCGGACTCCCCTGTAAGGACTCTGTTGGCTCTGTCTGTCTTCAGCTGGCTTGTGAGGCAAGTTGGATACAGTTCTGTGGTGCAAACGTTGGCAGCATCCATAAGAATGCTGGTTTTATGTTGTTGCCAGACTAGTTTTTTTCCCCTTTCCCCTGTATCGCAGTGTGGGGCCACTCTGACTTGAAACAAACAGGAAAAGGCTGCAGGTTTGTGGTTAATTTGGATGGAAGCTGCAGGCAACGAAAGGTGCGTCTGCAGCATGCTAGCGTTTCGGAGTCCAGCTCCAGCCCAACTTCTGGTGGATGCTTCACTAATCCCACTTCAGGCTTGTTTTGTTTTGTGCGCTGTTTGGAACCTCCTATTGTTCTGTGTTGGGCTAGCGCGGTTCCCTCTCCCCTCACTCCCGTCCTCGTCGGTGACACAGGCATGGGAGCTCAGTCAGTCAGTTAAAATGCCTTAGCTCTTTTGGCTGAAGGACATTCACGGCCGGCGTGAGATCCACGACTCGGCCCACGGTGCACAGCGTGGAGGTCTCACTGGCTTTCGCTTTCCTCTGTGGTGTTTTGCCGTGTTTTCAGGATACAGGACAGGCGGGTGAAGGTCGGAGGGAGCAAATTTACTGCGTCAGTTTTGAGCGTGTCTTGTCTGTCATTAGCAGCCTGCTGCTCATAAGTGGGTGCTGTGTGAGCGTATTCTACCTAGAGGGTCGGAGGTTGGGCTTCTTCCTCCCATTTTCCCAAATCCCTTAAATTTTCTATACATCCCCCCCCTGGTTGTCATTTTATGTCTATTACACAACTCGGTGCCATCCCCATCATGAAGCATTATGTCATAGGAGGCGTCTGATGGTTTGTGTCAGTGACATGGATCCCATGGGGGAGAAACTGCAAAACTTAGCAGTGCCCCCCCCCCCCTATTTTTTATTTATTTTTTTGGCATCTGAACCTTGTAGATACCATGGTGACTGGATAGAGAAACCTTTATAAGGTTACATGCTTGCCCTTTACATTGGCTTTCTAGTAAAAGAGGGTGGCTCCAGCAAATGCCCGCTGGGTGGTCATCCAGGAACTCTGGCCTCTGACCCGCCGTCTGTCTGGTAGCCTTAGCTGATCCCAGAAACTGAGAGCCCTGGGCTGACAAAACGCAGTGAGAGGCCGGCTTCCAAACCCCGCCCCTTCGCACGGGCAGCGCACCGGGGAAAACGCGGCTCAGGTAACCGGCTCTTATTGTGCTCTCTGTACCAGCTTATTGGCTTTCACTATGGTCCCTGACCAGACTAGCTGTTACGGTATTTTTTTCGCTAGATAAGTGTGGTTTGTTTGGGATTGTGAGGTGAAGTTGCACATATTTACTAGAATGTGGCATATGGGTGTTGTATGCTTTATAAGAACGCTACAGCGCGGTGACCTATCCAAGGTCTGATTTGGGAGCACAGACGCGGTATCGCTCAGCTGAGTGAAGGTGTGTTGTGCATGTCACCTCGTAGTGGAGAAGACATCGGATGTCAGTGCATGCATTTCAGAGCTTACGGGCTTCTCTTGGGTTTTCACTGTGGAGATTTTTGTCTGGAAGCCCGAGAAGGACAAACCGTGGCAGGGTGCTCTACCCAGGTGCCTGCTGGAAATGAAGGCCATGTGGTGTTTCTTGTTTTTGGCGAATAAAATACTGAATGTCCAGTTATGAAGACTGCAAAGTGCTTGTGAGTGAGTGTTTTATGTATATATTACACTCTGGGGACATTTCTCTACAATGTGATAAAAACCTGTTATGACATTGTGGGGACCAACTTTTCAGTCCCCACAAGTGGAAACTGAATTTTATGATAATCTCATCGCAGTCAAAAGACTAAAAATGCCAAAAGTCTCAAATTTTGTTTGGTTACTTATGGTTAAGCTTAGGGCTGGGTAGGGATTAAGGTTGTCATTATTGGGATTAGGTTTTTCCCATACAGACGAATGGAGAGTTCCCACAAAAGATGTGAATACAAACGTGTGTGTGTGTGTGTGTGTGACATGCAGTCGTAGCCAGGGTCATCATGGGATATGTAGTCAAACCCTGCTGCTCCATTTGTGTGCTTTCTGTGCCTGACTGGTAGAGCTGGCCATGGGCCATTATTGTCTGCTGGGTTGGGTTAGTGTACTCTGCAGAGCATGCATTTGAATGTGGCAGCATTACTGGATACTTATACCGTTCTGAGTATCTGTCTCACCTCCCTCTATGTTTATTTTTATTTAAATGCTATTGGCTTAAGTTTTTCGGCCAGAACCTTGGTAGTCCACAGGTAGTCCCTAAAACAAGGCCTTGAACTTGTCTTTGCTTAACTCCAGTAAAAGGTGGCAGCCAGGACAGGACCTTGTTCTGCTGGGATTCCACAGAGATCATGCTGCCTGATCTCCTCCCGGAGTAAAGGATTGTGGGATTACCCATCTGGCCGTGTGGGGCGGAGACAATTATTCAGTTGCTTGAGTAGTCTAGCTCAGCCCACCCCGGTGTGTCGCAGTTTGTGTGTTTGTGTGTGTGTGGTGAAGTACCTCTGTAATTCTAAATGACTTGTGCTATAGTAGAGGTTTTTTTTTTTGGGGGGGGGGGGGAGTTATATAAGGAGTATAGGACTGTTTGCAAATGCTCAGCCCTAACCTCCAATCACACTTCTCTGCCACCCAAGCTCTGCAAAAGGAATTTCTGTCTCTGGTATCCATTTAGGAGATTGTTTGTTCCTGCCCCTGCAGTCTAACTTCTGATCCTTCATGCAGATGGTTGGGCAGCCTTCCCCCCCCCCCCCCCCCCCCC
>JAODJW010000001.1:2422961-2443322 GCA_026777045.1 Hyperopisus bebe | reverse complement strand
GTGAGTGATGTAGCCAAGGTAACGCCCATGAGCTTGTTGCCTGAAGGATGTTGGTTCAAGTCCTACATGCTGTGGCATCTGGATTGTTCAGTAAATACACATAAACGCATAAAAAAAGAAAATTAAAGGCTATTCAGTAAATGTGAGGTTGCTTATGGAAATTTCCATGCATTGTCGCTCAAAGGATGTTGGTTTGAGTCCCGCAATCAAGAGTAACTGTTTGTGCAGTTGTTTAAATTAATATGCATGCTTTGTCACATGTCATATATATGTGTGTGTGTTTGCTGTGCCAGGTGGTCATAGGGGGCAGTGCCAGTGGCTGGGGGCCCCTGGAGGACGACTTCTCATCCAAAGATGAGCGATCCTGGCTGCTTCACCCGGGCGGCACCCGCATGCCCGTGTGCGGCTCCGACGGCGAGGCCTTTGCCTTCATTGAGAAGTCCAACACGCGCTACGCCGTCACCACCGACATCAGCGTGGGCCAGGACGCCTTTGTACAGTTCGATTTCTCCGCCTCCTGCTCCGTCACCAATTCGTGCTACGGTGAGCCGGAGGGGTCATGCGGGGGAGGGGGGGGCTACATTTTGTTGGGATGATGGTGGTGGATCAAATACGCACTGGTTTTGCATGAATTAAATTAATTGCAGTTAGTTGAAATGAGTTTCCTTTGCAGCGTGTCTGGGCTCAGCTTAGAGATAGAGGGTGAGGAGCTCAGACATTTGGGAGGGGCTCAAAGTAGAGGTACTGCTCCTCCGCATCGAAAGGAGCCAGCTGAGGCGGTTTGGGCATCTATCTAGGATGCCTCCTGGACGGCTCCCTGGGGAGGTGTTTCAGGCCCCGGGGCAGAGCCAGGATACGCTGGAGATTATATCTCTCGGCTGGCCTGGGAACGTCTTGGTATTCCCCTGGAGGATATGGAGGAGGTGGCTGGGGAGAGGGAGGTCTGGGTATCCCTGCTTAGATTACCGCCCTCACAACCCAGCCCTGGATAGGCAGCAGACGATGGATGGATGGATGGATGGATGGCTGGATGAGCATTAATTAGACATTAATTCTGCTTAACTTCCACTGGGTGTGACTGCATCTACTTGCAGTGTTGCTAATTTGTTCCCATGTGTCTTTGTTGCTTGTGTCTGTGTGCATGCTTGTGTGTGTGTGCATGCATGTGTGTGCAGCGGTGGAGCTGCAGTTCTCCCTGGACCTGGGCCTGTCTTGGCAGCCGCTGGTGAGGGACTGCCTACCCAGCAGCCCCGACTGCCCCGCCTACACACTGCAGAGGCTGCTGGTGTCTGACACCTACAACAAGTGGGGGCGTGTCACCCTTCCCGTCCCCCCCTACGCCAGGTCCGTCCCACATTATCATGCACACACAGCCTGGCCGCTCAACAGTACATTGCCGGCCGGACTTAGACCCACCTGCGCTGTGTCTGGCAGATCCCCGGCGACTCGGTTCCGCTGGTACCAACCAGCTCCCTTTGACAAGCAGCAGACGTGGGCTCTGGACAACCTGTACATCGGGGATGGCTGCCCGGACATGTGCTCTGGACATGGGCGCTGTCAGCAGAGCACCTGCGTGTGAGTGACATATAATTATATGTCAATGGCACCAGTAGGGGGCACTGTCCATGTGGTCATAGGAAGTTGCTGTCCACGTGGCCAGTAGGGGGCACTGTCTATGTGGTCATAGGAAGCCGCTGTCCACGTGGCCAGTAGGGGGCACTGTCCAGGTGGTCATAAGAAGCTGCTGTCCACGTGGCCAGTAGGGGGCACTGTCCATGTGGTCATAAGAAGCTGCTGTCCATGTGGGTAGTATGTGCTTGCTTCTGGTGCGATAGATAATTGCTGAGTGACC
The DNA here is from genome assembly GCA_026777045.1 of Hyperopisus bebe. Classification (NCBI taxonomy): domain Eukaryota; kingdom Metazoa; phylum Chordata; class Actinopteri; order Osteoglossiformes; family Mormyridae; genus Hyperopisus; species Hyperopisus bebe. Next base: position 2,441,470 of record JAODJW010000001.1, on the reverse strand, counting down.
AATGGTATGAAAGTCCACCATCTGCTCACTCCCGTCTCTCCCTAGCTGTGATCCGGAGTGGGGTGGGGTTTATTGCGACGAGCCGCAGTCGCCCCTTCCCTCCCAGCTCAAGGACAGCTTCAGTCGGGCGCCAAATCCCAGCAGCTGGCTCTTGGTAACAGGGGGCAAGCTAAGCAGCGTGTGTGGGGCCGTGGCGTCTGGTGAGGCTCTGCACTTCAGTGGGGTACGGCTCACCGGCATGTTTAAAAAGCAAACAAAACCCAGCTGGACTGCAGCTTGTCAAGATAAACGGGATATTACTGTAACAAATCAGACATAAACTCATCAGTGTAACAAATCAAGCATAAACATAACGCTGTAACAAGTCAGACATAAACAGATTATCACTGTAACAAATCAGATGTAAATAAATTGATACTGTTACCTATCAGACATGGAAAGGTTATCACTGTCACAAATCAGACGTAAACACAATATCATTATCACATATGAAACATAAACAGATTATCATTGACAAATTAGATGCAAACAGGCTATCGCTGTTATTTCTCAAACGTAAACTATAACTTACAAATCAGATATAAGCAAATTGTCACACATTAGACATAAACAGATTATCACTGCGACAAATCAGACATAAACAAATCATCACTGCGACAAATCAGGCTTAAGATATTACTGCGACAAATCAGATGTAAAAAATCTTCTGCTACGAAATTCGAGTCTGCAAACCAAGCATTATTTTTAATGGTGCTATTTAATAAATGCTCTTTCTGCTGCATAACTATTGCCCACCTGCTGGTCAGTTTGTAAATATTGTGTAGATGTACAAAGGGCAAAGCAAATACTTGTGATTTCTTTCTTACTAAACTACCATATATTTAATGACCCTGCATCCCGATTCCCCTCATGCTCAGAGCTGCAGTCGTCAGCTGGTCACCGTGGACCTAAACCTCACCAGCGCCGAGTTCATCCAGTTCTACTTCATGTATGGCTGCATGGCGCCCCCTAGCAACCGCAACCAGGCAGTCCTGCTGGAGTTCAGCCTGAATGGTGGCATCAGCTGGAACCTGCTGACGGAGATTTTCTATGACCAGTACAGCAAGCCTGGGTAGGTGCCTGCAGCTCAACAAGTAGAGTGCTGTGGTAATAAGATGGAAGAAGCCAAAGATCATGGTCTCAAATACCACCAAGTGCCTGTAAAAAAAAAATAATAACCCTCCCATTTATTGTAAGTCACTCTGGGTAAAAGATAATATGCTTAGGCCCTGCTTGACAGGGAACACATTCAGGCTGTTGAAATCTGTGAGAAACTAGCCCCTATTTTTAATGCAATGTATACAGTAATAATACTCCCTGTTCTTGGACCAATTACCTATATAACACATGATATTTCAATCTGACAGCAACCGCAAGTAAAGGTTGCTTGTTCCTTTTGGTACTCCATGCATAGGTTTGTGAATGTGCTGCTGCCCCCTGCTGCACGGGCGGAGGGAGTGCGTGTGCGCTGGTGGCAGCCGCAGCATGATGGCGTGGATCACAGCGACTGGGCCCTGGACAATGTGCTCATTGCTGGCTCGGACCCTCGGGCCCAGATCCTGGACACGTTCGGGGGCGTTGCCCTGCCCAATCACGAGCGAGCCCCCGCTGATGGAGCTTCTGTGGCACGCGTCACCCACCTGCCTGAACTGGAGGAGCCCACCACAGGTGGGGGGGTGGGCTGTGTGTGGGGTCGAGGGGAAGATGGAGTAACAGGAGGCGGGGCCAGGTGTGGCCTGACAGTTTGACACATTGACTTACAACCCAGAAGCCGGTTCTAGTCCAAGAAGGAGTCTTAGATTTTAATGTTTGCTAAATGAACTTAATCTGAACCGCCACATTAAAAGCATCTTTGCAAGAGGGAGTCCAATAACAGTAGAAAATGATATTTTAATAGCAATTACTCATTCTGTCATTATAGATCTTGTGCTTATGAAACCAAAAACCCTATCAGGCTGACTTAGTGGTTTGTTCGGGTTGTTACAGTGACTAAAGTTTATGTCTTGAGTAACTGGGCTGACAGTAAACCCCAGGGGGCGCTACACTGACTGCACTGTGTGTCACGCAGTAAGTGACCACTGGCTGTTCTCGGAGGACTGCGTGCTGCAGCGCTTCTGCGGCTCCCCGGACGGCGTGATGGTGTGCGGCAACGTGGACGGGCGCGAGGTCTACGCCGTCACGCATGACATCGTCCCGGGCAACGGCTGGGTCATGCAGTTCAAGGTCAGCGGGCCGAGACACGGGGTCACGGCGGGCTTTCATTGGTCGCCTGTGTCACATGACCCTCACGCTATGCTCTCTTCTGGCCTGTGCCCATTGGCTGTTGACCTGCTCCCATCCAGATGGCTATGGGCTGCGGTATCCCGGAACGACTTGCCGAGAGACAGGTCCATGTCCAGTACTCGGTGGACTTCGGCGTGTCCTGGAGGTACTTGGTGCCCCAGTGCCTGCCTGCTGACCCGCAGTGTGGGGGCCAGGTGTCTCAGCCGTCTGTCCTCTTCCCGGCCGAGGCCTGGAAACGGGTGATCTACCCGCTTGCGGACAGCCTGACTGACACGTGAGTTGGCCCTCGTCCATTAAAACAGCTGCGTCTCCCTTAAAACAGTTAGACATGCGTTTTACTGCTATGTGCCTATTTGAGGTAGCATTGAATCAGCTATAGCTCATGTTAGCAGGGTTTACGTATGTAGGGGCAATGACTTGTACCCAGAGGGTTGTTGGTTCCTATCCCAGCAGAGGTGTAGTCGTTATAGCCTTTTATTTGGATAGATGTTTACATGTAGCTTATATTATGTATGCATACGTGTGTGAGCGTGTTTTCTGTGATGTCGGGGCCGTGGGGGGGCAGGTCGGTGCGCTTCCGGTTCTACCAGCAGCACTCGGACACCCAGTGGGCCCTGGAGAATTTCTACATTGGGCCGGCGTGCGAGGGCCACTGCGGGGGCCACGGAGACTGCCTGGACCAGCGCTGCCTCTGTGACCCCGGCTTCTCTGGGCCCGGCTGCCACGCCAGCTCTCCGCTCAGGGTACCGCCTCTATTTGCTGGGGTTACGGTGGGCCTTGAACCCCTCTTGGGAAGCACAGGGCTTGTGGCAGGGGCATCCATGCTAGGAGCGGTTTAAAAACACCAGGTCAAGTAAGCACATGTTCTCTGATCTGACAGAAACCCTTAGAGCTCCCAAGGACCATAGTGCTATCTGCTAACTTACTGTGCTACCCGTATTTATTATTAATATTATCATTAGTCCCCAAACGAGCGTGATGGGCCGAATGGCTTCCTCTCGTTTGTAAATTTCTTATGTTCTTTATTTAATAAGCCAGGAGGCAATCTTATCTTTAAAGGGCGGGTGTGTATGCAGGTTTTTGGGATGACCTTTAGGTCAGCTGTTCAAACCCAGGTGTGAGGATTCTTCAGCCAATCAGTCCTCTAATTAGTGATGTCATCAGAGATCAGTGAAACCCCCCCCCACACACGCCCTTTCAAGACTGCCACCCCGGTAATAAGCAGTTACTTGCTAAGCAATCAGGACTCGAACCTGACTGTTAATGGAACGTGAGATGGTTGTAATATCTCACACTGCTCAGTTTCCAGCCTGGATCGTGGTGTCCATACTGATGGGGTCTGCGCCTCCCCTGTAACTCCTCTGCAGACCTCCCTGAAGGAGCGCTTTGACTGGGAGGGCTCCCCCGATCCCCAGTGGCAGATCCTGGAGGGGGGCCGCCCCTGTACTGACTGCGGGGTGCTTGTGGAGGGGACGGCCCTTTACTTCAGCGGCGCCAACGCCCGGCAGGCTGTCACCCAGGACCTGGACCTCCGTGGAGCCAAGTCAGTACTCCGACAATCCCCGTTTAGCACGTGTGCACGCTCTGGGATGGGACTTGACTGGATAGTCCTGTGGTTTAGCTGGAATGCTAAAAACAATGCTAACAATGCTAACCGACGCTAAAGGTGAGTCACACGTTGACAGGTTTGTGGAGTACTGGGCGAGGATCGGGAGCGAGGACAACATGACAATGTGTCACCGGCCAACGTGCCGCAAAGAGGGAGTGCTGCTGGACTACTCCACCGATGGAGGTATGGACCAGTATCTCCCCCACCGACTGACACCAGGGGTCACCATCACAGCTTAGGCACAAAGACACATAAACAGGGACTCATTTATGTCAGGTTGAGGGACAGGTCTCGCTTCTTCCCATCTTGTCATAGGTGTGTCCTGGACCCTGCTCCACGAGATGGATTACCTGAAGTATGTGTCTGTGCGGAGGGATTACATCGTGCTGCCAGAGGGGGCGCTGTCCAATGCCACCCGCCTCCGCTGGTGGCAGCCTTTTACCATCTCCTCGGGCCTGGCCATGCCCGGGCTGGAGCGTGCTCAGTGGGCCCTGGACAACATCCTGGTGGGCGGGTCTGACATCAACCCAAGCACCCTGCTTGACACTTTCGATGAAGGTTAGTGCTATTAGCGATTAGCTGGATTAGCCTGCTGGAAAAGGCTTCAGTGTTAACCTCATTTGCCCTATTGTCCCCCCCTACTTTCCCTGCTCTCCTGAACTTGCCCCCCCCCAAGAGGGCATGTCTCACGAGGAATCCTGGAGCTTCTACCCCAATGCTGTACGCACGGCTGGCTTCTGTGGAAACCCCTCCTTCCATCTGTACTGGCCCAACAAGAACGGCGATGGTACTCACAACATCTTGGTCACACGCGAGCTTATCGTGCAGCCTGGCTACATCCTGCAGTTCAAGGTCAGGACCCCTACAGCTCTCTGTGTCATGTACCCAGCCCCCCCACCACTAAATCTCTGTTTATCATCACACTAACCCCCATTTGATTAATCCCTACAAAAGCTGTGTTACTGATCGCCAAAACACCAGCTGCTTATTGAGTAGTGGGTGCTAATGTCAGCCTGGATCCAGGCAAGCACAGGGCATAGGGCATCTTGAACACCAGCCCATCGCAGATACATAAAAATACAGTGTGCGACCAGAATAGTACTGTGTAATCTAAGAAGGGCCATATCAACTATTTTTCGGGCCCTAAGCAAAATTCAACCTGGGCCCCTTGCCCCAACACCCGCTACAGGCTAATGAGATGAGGGCCCCCTGGTGGCTGCTGGGCGCTATGCAGCCGGGGGCTGGCCCTGTATCTGAGTGTTTAGTCTCTTGCAGATTGTGGTGGGCTGCGAGGCGGACAGCTGTGAGGATCACCATGCCGTGAAGCTCGAGTACAGGAAGGATGCCAGGTGATCGAGGGTTGTACCATCTAAATACTCAGTGATTCAGTGCATGGGACTGATGAATCACTCCTTCTCTCACTGCTCCCCCCCAGGTCTGATTCCTGGCACTTGGTACAGTCCGAGTGTCTCCCCTCCTCCGTGAACAACGTGGGCTGCTCCCCCTTCCAGTTCCATGAGTCGACCATCTACAGTCCCGTCAACAGTTCGGTGTGGACCAGGGTCACTGTCCAGCTGCCAGACCATGTCTCCTCTGGGTACAGGAAGTCACTGCCTCATGCAGCTCTCTTTCTCTGTTGGATCTGTCTAGGTTGGGTCTCTGTCTGTCTCTAGTGAACTTGGTGGAACTTGGTACCACCTTCTGGTTCCATTTAGATATTCAAGGAATTTTTTCTTAAAGCTTGTGAAGATGTGAAATATATCTGAACTGAATTCACGCTCTTTGGCTGTATCAATTATTGTTTTCCCACGTTTCACCACCTGTAGTGCGACGCAGTTCCGGTGGATCCAGATAGAGGGTGCTGGTGAGCGGCAGGGCTGGGGAGTAGATCACGTTTACATTGGTGAAGCATGTCCCGGCCTCTGCAGTGGCCATGGCTATTGTACCAGTGGGGCTGTCTGCATCTGTGATGAGGGACATCAGGGTGAGAACAACCTCCTTCTGTCCTTTTTAACATTCCTGTTTAAATGAAGTAGCGAAGGTCAAGTTTTTTTTACTGTCACATTTACTAAACACCAGCTAAGGAAATCTGTATGGTTTCATTTGTGTATGAAAGTGTCAGGTTGTCAAAGCAATGGCATGCCTGTACTGTGTATTAAAAATTCACACCTACCACCTACATAATGGAGAACCCAGGGCTATCATGGCATCTTTTGGGAAAAGCCTTCAAGGATCCTGAGGTTCCACAGAAAGTTGCTGAGCAGTTAGAGAGATGAAAACTGCGAGAGGTAGGGGGTGAGGCTTGTGGAGTTTCTAGTAGTGGGCTGTGCGAAGACTTATAAAAAGATAAAGGAAGTTTGACATGACAGTCTTCAAGACTGAGATCTGTAAAGTAGGAAATCTGTGAAATGGAAATGTCTCACAGAAAAGCCTCATCATGTGGGCGGCGTCTCTGTCGAGCTTCTCTTGGCCCGTCACAGGGGTGCCAGGACCGGCCTCTTTGGTGTCTCTGACGACCTTTTCTCGGCTTCTCACGTGGGTGATGGGACCAGCCTCGTTGGCGTCTCTGTCAAGCTTCTCATGGCCTGTTACACAGGTGCTGAGACAGGTTGCGTCTGTATCTCTGTTGAGTTTCTCTTGGCCCATCATGAAGATGCTGAGACCGGCCTCTTTGGCATATGCATCAAGTTTCTCTCAGCCCAGCCCCATCAGCATCTCCATTGAGCTTCTCTCGGCCCATCACATGGGTGCTGGGACTGGCCTCTCCGGTGACTCCATCGAGCTTCTTTTGGCCCATTGTGCAGATGCCGGAGCCCGCCTCATTGGCATCTCCATTGAGCTTCTCTTGGCCCGTAATGTGGAGGCTAAGATCGGCCTCATCGGCATCTCTGTTGAGCTTCTCTCGGCCAGTCACATAGGTGCTGCGACTGGCTTTGTTGGTATCTCCATCAAGCCTCATTCTTCTCCTTCTTCCTTAAGGTGATGACTGCTCCCTGTCCAGCACCGACCTCTCTAGCTCCATCAAGGACAACTTTGAGTCTGGCACCGTGTCTGATGAGAGCTGGCAGCTGATCCAGGGAGGAGGTGTGGGTAACGGGTGCGGCCAGCTCTCTCCCCATGCCCATGGTGATTCACTCTACTTCAACGGTTGCAAGATGAGGCAGGCCATTACCAAGCCTCTGGACCTCACCAGGGCAAGGTGCGGAGACAGCTTCATGAATTATGTTCATTTCTGCAAAATGTCCTACTATTTTTTAGGCTGCCACTCGATATTTGTGGTTAATGGTGAGGCATGAAATTATGAAAACTTGTTGGAGGTAAGGATTCTAACTGCCTTGATTTTGAGTTTGATTCATCACCTGATATGCTATAAACCTAGACAAACCAGCAAGGAACTAGCAAGCTTCTTGCCCCTTTAACAACTTGAGAAACCTTTGCAAAGGTACATCATGATAGGTTTGAATCATTTATATATTCAGCACAAGTGATAAATGAGCGGTAAATGTTTTAGGGTCAGATTGCGGCATCCCTGGACAGGTGGTGGTGTAGGGTCTTTCTCAAGGGCTTAATGGTCAGAAGATTACTCTGGGGGCTATTGGGATTCGACCCCACAACTTTCCAGAGACAGGCAGTGGTTCATAACCCAATGAGAAATAATAATTAATGCTATGATAATGTTGTTGACCATGAGTGTCTTTGATGGTGCTCATATGTTGAGTGGTGTCATGGATGATGTTGTCTACATGATCCTGGCTACAGGTCATGAAGGTGCTCTGACTCCATACCTTCACTCCCATGCAGCAAGATCATGTTCGTGCTGCAGATCGGCAGCACGTCCCAGACGGACAGCTGCAATGTGGCCCTGGACCGGCCTGACACAGTGGATCGGGCTGTCCTGCTGCAGTACAGCGTCAACCATGGAGTCAGCTGGCATGTCATCGCCCAGCATCAACCCAAGGACTTCATCCGAGCCCAGAGGGTCTCCTACAACATCCCACTGTGAGTGCAGGCCCACCCGACTGTTTCTCTGATGCACCACAACATGCTATAGTTGATCTTGGCTAGCTGTTAAAACTTCACATGCAAGCTAGAGCAGGCTTAGCATGTAGCATAGCATAAAACATCTTCTTTGTCACATTAACATTGACTGGTCAATAGACGTTTATCACAGTTCAGTGAAAATAGAGTCTGAAATCCTGATAAACCCAGTGGATGATGTACTTTTGGTCTGCCACATGCGTTAACGCATACAGCTTTAATACCCACCTGGACACATGACAACTTGGGTTCATGTATAATGGTGACTTCTCACTTGCCGACCACTTCTTCTCCATCCCTCAGTGAGGCGAGAGTGACAGGAGTGGAGCTCCGATGGTGGCAGCCCCGTCATGACGGTGCCGGCCACGACCAGTGGGCCCTGGACCATATCGAGGTCGTCCTGTGAGTACATTTCCTCATTCTCATCATGATGGTCCCAAATTGCTTCACATGCACCAACTCTCTGTCTCTCTACGTGTCAGCCGGCTCTTAAAACGACACAAAATCTCACATTCTCAACTTTATACTCACTTCGAGTTTCCAGATTATTCCGTATTAGCTCTGAAATCATCAGAAGTTCTCTTTGAGTCTTGGGATGCCTCCTTCACCAGGATGACTTGCCTTAAGGCCTCTGCTGCTCCTTATAGTGCCCCATAGTCACTAGATACCTTCTCTTCTCAAAGAGTACCTATGTCTGCTGGATGTTGTGCCACAACCTTGGCTTTCCAGTGTGGGGAGTGTGAGTCTTCATCTGGGGGCATGAAGAACCTTGACGTCCCAATGTGCACAAGGCACAATGTGACTTATGACAATTCAGCTGTTTCTTCGGCAGCTTTCTACACTTATGGCTGCAACCAGAGAGTTTGAAGACCTCCTCCAGGGGATGGGGAATGGTTTGGCTTTGCAGCCTCCCTACTTCTCTTTCTGCCAGCTGATGTCCAAACACTGATAGGTCCACAGACATTTCCACCCCACTTGCGGGGTACAGTATAGGGTTTGCACAGGCTGCCAGAGGCTCACTTCTGCTTGTGAGTATCCCCTCTAGATCACTCTAGTTGACACCAAGACAGTGAAAGGGATCCTACAGAGGTACAACACCTGGTTCTGAGCAGGCTGGAGCCTGCTGTTACCTCCTTTGCTGTTTGCACAGCTCTCCTCCAGGCAGTCCTGTCCATGATTGGCGTTTCTCCTTCTCCTAAATCCCTGTCCAGGCTCATCCCCTCATTCCCTCATCCCCCTCATCCTCCTCATCACTCCTCATCTTCCTCATCCTCCTCATCCTCCTCATCACTCCTCATCCTCCTCATCCTTGTCATCCTTCTCATCTCTTCTCAATACTCCTCAATATTCCTCATCCCCTCATCACTCCTCATCCTCCTCCTCCCCTCATCACCCCTCATCTCTGCTTCATAGTGCTCTTCATCTCCAGTTACCTGACTAATTTCTCATTGCCTTTCACCCTGTTTTGTCTCACTCCCAGCGGCCGTGATTTAGTTGGCATGTTCTGGTCTCCATGACCTTCCCATCTTTCTCATTCTCCGCTATCGCTCTGTCCCTCATTCCCTTTGATTCTCTTGCGCTCTGTCCCTCTTTTATTCCCTTCCTCATTTTCTCCTGCTCATTATCAGTTCAGCCCCTCCTTCCCTGCACTGCCCCTCCAGGCCGGGTCTTCTGCCCACCAAGACCTTCCTGCGAGGCAGCTGCCCCCTCCCGCCCCTCCCCTCTCGCGCTCTAACCTCTGCTCTCTTCTGCATTCTGCTCCCTGTCCTATGGCTGTAGAGTCAGGTAAGTTGCTCGCCGTTTCCAGAATGTGCCCATTCCACCCATCATGCTTACATGACGCCCCAGCCCCTACCAGAGTCACATGGGACACACTGTCATCGTTCTGGGACCTTCTGTAAGCTTAGCTGAAAGACAAAGACCAGCAGTGTTCTGCCTACAGCTTTTTCTCCACCCCACGCATCTTCAGTGACAGTTCCTTTGAGCAACCATTGAAGTGAGCCATGGCTGCGATGCCCTATAGCAGGGCCAGGATGGCTGGACTGCACAAGTACTTACTTGTGTTCTAAAATGATTCAACAAGATCTCCGAGGGTGCTTCGATGTGTGACTTTGAAGGGACGACAGATCAGGTCTTGTGAAATGGGGACTGGCATTTCACATATCTGTATTGTCATAGATAGATGATATTAGCCCATTGACATACATTTCATTTTGTTTATGTTTACATCTCCTAAGTATTTGTGTAGTCAGTCTTAGCCTGTTGGATGCTTGTGAGCTTTTAGCTTTCGTTGTTCTTGTTTAGGTATGGTTGAGTGTTGGATGTTGGGCATGGGTGTATATTATGGGGGAGATGAGGAGGTTGTAAACTCCGAATAATCAAAACCAGTCAATACAACCACCTGGACCCCCTTAACTGGGTGATCTCAACCTCCCACACTGCTCAACCCAAAGTTATGCCCTTGGTGTTGGGTATTAGTTTAACATGGTTTCCAGGGGAAGATTGTACTGCTGTGACTCACCCCACAGTATCTTGTGCCACGTCACTGGAACACAGATATGTGTGGGGTGTTGATCCTTGCTGATGCACTTTGGACAGTGGACATGTTGCACAGTGAAATGGGGAAGGTTTGATCACTCAGTCCGCCCTTCTCCATTTCATTCCAAAATTTAATTAGTCATATAGGCCTCAAGCAAAAGATTTGTCCAATGTGATGATCTATCAGGCCTTCTTACAGACCAAATGCACAAGTCCATTCATGACAGCTCACAACTCTGACATGACCGGTATCTTTTCCACTTCTCTTTACATCCTGCATGGCTTTCACAGTCTGTAGCTTTTTGCTTCTCACGCTCCATCTACTCAGTCTTCTTTGGTCACGGAGTTTCCTGGATTCCCCAGCTTGAGTCTCAAGTTCGAAGACATGGGGAACGTGTCCCACTGCTCATTCCACCCCTCCCTTTGTAAGCCCTTCTGCCACCAACCACCTCCCCAGTCCGTTGCCCACACCGCTTTTGCAGAGCCCTACACCTGCCTCAGCTGCTCTTGACTCACTGGCACCGCCCTGCTGGAAGAACGAGACAATGACAGGCTAAGCAAAATCAGTTTTCATGGCATTTTTTTCTTTTCTCTTTCCTCCTCCTGTCTTCAAGATGATTTCGGCCATGACCTCAAACACTCACACGGGAATGCAGAAACTTTGTCCGTAGATCCACTGAGCTTGTCATTCAGTGTTTTGTGTCAGACACCCTCATTGTATTAGCTAATAATTAGGAATGTTCTGCTTTGGCCATTGGTTTTTCAGTGTAGAAAAGATGGGAACTTCATGGAAGGGCAGGCCTACATTGGGGTGAGGGAGAGGTTAACAGTCAAGGGTAACAGGACATTTTCAGAACCTGCTCTGTTCCACCTCATTATAAAAGGCAGGAGGCGCCAAGCAATTATGCTGGTCATTACGCAGGCAAGCAGCAACACAGATGGTGCCTTAACCTGGTGTGTGGTTGCCCAGACAGGTCCCCTAAACAGGACGGAGATCTGAGCTGATTCTGAACATCTGCTCTGCGCACTGCTGGAGTGATGGCGGTGGTGATGTTGATGGCAAGGACGCCTCTGAGTGTGGGAGTGTTTGGGGTTATGGGGGAAACTTCCAGAGGGCCTTGTCTTTACCAGCTCCTTCTGAGCGTGGGCCATTAATCAATGCTTCCTTGCCCCTCTTCCTCTCCCACCCCCCACCCCCCCTTTCGCTTAGCACCCGCAAACAAAACTACATGGTGAACTTTTCGCGGCAGAGCAACCTGCGGCACTACTACAGCAGGAAGAGGCGGGCTCTGCGGCAGCATGCCTGAAATGCGCCGAGCGGCCTCGCTCGCACTGTGACCCGCCGGCTGATGCATAACCCTCCACCACTTTGTGCTGATGGCGTCGACGTCCCGAAGAGCTTCACCAACCAGAGGATTCTGACCAGCCTTAGACCACCCGCCCCCCACTCTCTGACTGACGCATGGGCCATCCAATCAGACAGCTCGAAGAGCGCCAGCCACTCAAGGCCTTCCCGAAAAATGCTGACGGGAAGGACTTGCGACAAACCAGCCGTTTTGTTTACTTCCTGTGGACTTTCGGATTTGATTGATTCATTATTGTTGCTGTTAGTTTTCTCACTGCCATGATCACGATACAAGCCTGGCCTTCACCTTTTACCCTTCCTCAACCACACTGTGAAGCATAAAGGCATCTGTAAAGAGAGGCATCCGAGTGAAACTGGGGGCTCCCTTCATCGTGGGGGCCCAGAAGCATCGCCACGACGATGATTATGATGCGATAATGAGTATTGTGTTCTTGCTGTTCTGTGCGTCTGTGACTTCAGTTTGTGACAAGTTGATTGTGCTATTCTGTTTACTTGTTTGTCTTTGTTTGTTGTTGTTTTTTTTTTTGTTTTTTTTTTTTACTTAATGTTGATTTATTTTCGCTTTTTCCCCCCTCCTCTATTACTGGACGGCTGATATTAGGGGGTAGTCAAGCCTCGGAGGAAGATGAACGAAAAAACAAAGGGAAAAGGGAAAGAAAAAAATGAAACATTTACAATTTAGGTTTTTTTAAAAATATTTTTTATATATGTTAGTTCCCAAAATGCAGATATTTATGGCAAAAATTCTTCATTTTACATATTTAAGATGCACTGTGTATGAGATGTTATTTTTTAGTGTTAAGTTATTAGGCAGTTGAGCCACACTCTGGCTGTGATGATCCGCCCTGGTTCATTCGTGTCGTTACCCCCTTCCCACCCCCCACTCCAGATTCCCCGTTTATTTCCGATTCCCTGAGGTGCTGTCCGCCCCGTCTGTGTTGTTTTGCAGTCTGTGTATGGTGGAATCCTCCTCCCCGATCCCAGTGTAACTCCAGTCTCCTGTATATAAATATATATATAAATGTGTGTATATCCACTATGGAGGCCCGCAGCAGCCTTATAAAAGGGAAATTAAAGTACAGTCTGAACCTCACTGCCCTGCCTGGTGTGTGTGTGTGTGGCATCAGACCATGGGACAGAGACTAGTCACCCTGCTAGTTACCATCAGGATCAGAATCTTGCTGCTGGAAGTGCTTCTTAGCACAGCTTTGCTACTGTTGAAAGCACCATGAGATAGAGGGAGAATACAAACACAGAATATGTCAGGAAGGAGTAAACGTGGTGTTTGGGCAAATATATAAACACATAATATACATACTGTCAGGGCTCTGTGCTGATGGAAATGTAAACATTTAAATGGCCCCAAATGTTGCACTGATGTTTACCAGCAGGGGGAGATGCTGAGGAGTCATACATGTGCAGAGGCTGCCACAGCAGGGCTGAGTGAGAAAATGGCTTTAACTTCTACTGACCCAGTGAATCCCAGCCCAGCTGTACAAAACTAGTAAAAGTGTGTTGTTTTGGTTGAGGGTATCAGCTAGGGAAAGTGATTATATGTGACTATAGTCAAAAAAGATTAAAAAAAAAAAATCACCTGTATTACAAGGAATAGATTTCAGAACATTCTTCAGACTTGCTGTGACATTTCAGTTAGTGTTTATGTGCTGCCTCACAGGAATCTGACGCACCTGGGAAGCGATAATCCCAACTAGCCTCAGAGAATTCCGTACGCATTTCCGCCCCCCCTCCCCCTTCCTCAGAGTCAGCAGCTTTATGGCATGAAGACAGCCAGCAGAAAGGGAATGAGTACCAAGAAAAGGGCGCCGCCATATTTAAAAGTACAGAAGGGTTACATTTATTATTTAAGGGAGTCTGGAAAGCTTTCATTCCCCCCCCCAAAAAAAGGTATTAAAATTACTTAAAATAAAAATCAGGACATATGACAAAGATCACATTTCAAATTAGACAGCACCATTACTTGTTACAGGAAAATGTTTGTACTTTAACATGCAGCAGCCTGCATGGACACGCTAGGTGCCCATAATGGTGCACGCTATGCAGATAGGGTGCGAAATGCCCTCACCCGTGCCAGTGCAGGGCTTGGGTCGCTCACAAACAGAGCAAAAGGCTCACTGCATTTGTGAAGGGGCACGATATTAAGCGAGGCGGCAATCACTGGAATAAAAAATGCGCTGGAAGGCGCATATGTGGCAGTGAGTCTGAGGGCTAGCAAGTCCCACTGGCCAGGAGAAGAGCTGCAGTGGCAGGCAGCAGCGCGAGGAGCAGCAGGGGGGAGGCCGCTGCAGGGCTGGAGTTGCAGAAATCCAAGCTGCAGCAGCTGTAGCTCAGGTTGTAGCCGACGCCCATGTAGAAGACGCGGCTCCCCGTCGAACACTGCTTCTCAGCGACGCAGCCTCGGCTGGCGAGCACCCCGTAGCTGCCATAGCGTCCTATCGCCTTGTGGCACACCTCCTGGGGCAGACACTCCGAATACATGGGCTTGCAGGTCTTATCCGCCGCCTGCAGGGGGCAGAAGAGGCAGCGCAGGTTCTTACAGAGCAGGCCTGGCAGCAGCATGCAGGCACACAGCAGCACAACCAGCTGCCTACAGAGAGAAAACCTAACACCACAAAACACCATCCTTCAGCAGGGGGGAGCTGCCTGTTAGCACACAGCTTGAATGAGTTACCTTTGCACCTGATGTTAGTGATGAACCTATCAAGGAGTCACTAAGCAACTAGCCAATCACCTCACCCATGCCAACCAATCAAATGGCTCATTTGCACTTGATAGCAATTTGCTAATTTCCCCATTTGATTACATTGGTTTAATGTCTTTAGGGGTGTGTCTGACCAATTACAGGGTCACGATGCATGAATCTGCCACGGTTCTCCCACACCAGGTGTGTGTAACAACATAATTTAACACGAAGTTAAAAGGTTGAAAAGGTTGCAGAAAGACTGAAGCCCCAAACCTAATGCTTAATGAAAATTACAGAAATGAGGCCTATGGTGTGTGGAACGGGCCCCAGAAATCAGCACAGGTCCCTAGAGGATTAACCATCTAAAGATGGTTGAATGTCCTAATAATGACATTTATGTATACATTTTTGCAGATGCTGGGGGGAAAAAAACCTCACCTGTACATATTAATGTCTTATCTTGTGGTTTCTAGCCTATGAGGAACTGAAAGAACAGACTCAAAGGTTGCAGTTCAGGCCGAAGGTAAGAAAGCACAGAGCCGCAGTCTGGGTACAGCAGCAAACGGTGGGGCTGATGGTGTGTCAGATGGGTGTGTCCAGATGGTTTTTTTTTGGGTCACTAATTGCTAAATAAAGATCAGCTTTCACATCACAATATAGTATTTGGAGTTTCTCTCTGTCGTTGAGTAAGCTGCAGAAGTTAAGACTGTGGGTGGATTTAGACAAAGTTAAGCGCAGAAGTGTTTGGATGGTGGCATCCGAACGGGTTCGTGTGAATTATAAGAGGCTGAAGCAGCTGTCGATGCAGTGGTGTGCAGTGTTGGGAAGGGCAATAATCACACAGCAGGGTGCTGATGGCCACACTGAGACCTACCCGCTGCTGGGGGGGCAGGTTCTGCATGAGGGCTGTGCAGGGCCTCACCCATACAACGTGACTTGTGGTTCCCTTTACATTATCGACAGCTAGTCTCCTAAAGCCAAAATGGTGGCAGACAATGTCCCCAATGTCCCCAACTGTAAATGGTGGATTACAGTGTCTCATACAAAACTGCACAGTGCTACTTATAAAAGTTACTACTTGCGATCCCTTCATAGGACGCAGCCTGCAAAGGACCATGTCCCTCAAAGGTTGCGGCTCCTGAATCAGGGCACGGCTAATGTTTGGAATGAGTCCGCTGAGCTCTGGATGGCTGTGCACAGTAAGTTTGCTGCTTCTCGCAATCGCTTGATGAATCGGCTCACGGGGAATTTTCCCGAAACAGCTGTAGAATCTGCTTTGTGGTTACCAGGTCATTGCTAATGAGAGGTCAATACCTTCAAGGCAATTATCTCTCAGGTTAAAAGGGTCAGTGATTTAATTATTGGTGAATCGTCAACATACTTTTGCCGTAAGTGAGAACTCTTTCACGTTGGGCTATTATCATTTAAAGCATCCAATTTGGCCTTTTGGGTACTACAAGGTGAGCCAGATCACATAAATGGTATGAAAATGGTTGCAAGTGTGTTTGGATGTGGACTGTGGGTAAATGAAATCTGCCAATTTACGGCAAATGTTTAAAATTTTTCTAAAAACAGAAATTTTATAATTAGAAATGAAGAAATTCAAGTTTTAATTGAAAATGTTTGTTAAAATCAGTGACTTTAGATGTGTTCAAGTGAATATTGTTAGGGGTAACAAACTTATCTGTGCCTCTTAACTGTGTTAATTTTTTAATGAATGAATTTTTGAACAAGTGATCAGACAACGAATAGAATGAGTAATTGTTTCAAAAGATGAAGGAAATGTAAGAATACGTGTAACATTTTATGTATGGTTTTCAGTTAAACCTTTTACATCCTCAAGTGAGCGGAGTCCTGGGACAGCTTGAGTCTGGTTCTCAATCAGGCCTAATTAGCCAAACGGCAGCAACAGTAGGTCGGGAGGATAATGATGTTCCAGACTGAGGCCTGAGATTAAAACGGTGACGGATAATCACCCACTGAAGCACTCAGGTCTGAACCAGCTATGAATCCTGCAAAACTGTACTTGCACACAATTAAAGTCATTTGGCAGCTTTACTGGATATTTTAAAAGTACATTATTTACATCATTGTCGATTTACATCAATTTTGTGCTAATTAAAAGTACTTCTGCATGTTTTCTTATACATGGAAAAACAGCAGTTTCATCTGCCTGAAATTCCTTATTTCATACAGTAAATGCATGTATTCAGTTGTTTCACAAGTTGTGCTTATATGACTGCTATTTGGCCCATTTGATTACATTTGTTCAATGTCTTTAGAGGTGTGTGACCAATTACAGGGTCACGATACATGAATCTGCCATGGTTCTCCCACACCAGGTGTGTGTGTGTGTAACAACATAATTTAACGCTTGAAGTTAAAAGGTTGCAGAAAGACTGAAGCCCCCAACCTAATGCTTAATGAAAACTACAGAAATGTGGCCTATAGTGTGCGGAACAGGCTCCAGAAACCAGCACAGGTCCCTAGAGGATCTCATACATGGAAAAACAGGAATTTCAGGCAGTTGAAATCGCTTATTTCATACAGTAAAAGCATGTATTCAGTTGTTTCGCATGTTCGGTCTATATCACTGCTGTTCCCTTCCACCTTCGGAGTGCAGGTCACCCATCACCGGGTGAGTCACTCACACCTATGGACAATTTGATAACTCCAATAAACCTATAGCAGGTCTTTGGACTGTGAAACCCAGACAATGTTGAGGAGACCCAATAACCTGAGAACATGCAAACTCCTCACTGGTAGAGCTAGAGTGGCGATTCGAACCCTGGTCCTGTGGGGGTGCAGCTGGCATTATATAACACTGTAAGCCCTCACACTGGCACTTCCAGTGATGGCCGAGCTCTGACTTCCGGCACAATGAGCGCATGTTGCCATGGTGACAGTTCTCCAACATGGTGGTTTTCAGTACCCGATTCCTTTCTGTGCATTTGCATTATCTTTAGTTGCCTGGCAGGGGGTGCCTCATTCTTTAAAGGTCACGTGACCTCCAGGGACATGCTTGCACTTAAAGGGCCAGCATAGCATTTCGTAGCCACTGGGTTTGCAAAGTTAGGAATTTAAATGAGTCTTGGCATCATGGGAGTGGCCGTCGGTCCGATCCGCAGCCCCCAAGCCTGTGATGTCCAAGTCGTCGTCCATCCATGGCGAGTCACGACCCACTGGAGCAAGTCTGACTTGCTTATTCTGATTGGGGGGTGGGGGTGCACCTGCCCTGCTCAGCACTGGGAAGCTCTAGGTCTGGCCTAGTATGGGGGGGGGCGAGAGCTAGACGCTGTTCCGTCGGTTGTGGATCATGGCGACGATGTGCGAGAGGTCGAGACTCTTCGTCATGACTTCCATGAAGTCGCTGTCGTTGCGAGCCCCGGCCACAAACTCTTCCAGGGACAGCTCGCCTGGGGGGAGAAGGAAGAAGCCGATGGAAGAAGATCCCTCTTATGCAGCCTGTATGTGATCTGGCATCTCACAGGGCTGTGAGTTACGATGCACGCGATTTAGCAGGGGAATCAATGTGGCCTGTGTGTGTAAGGTGACCTTTAACTCGGAGAAACAGGAAGTGCACCCACCGTCGCCGTTGATGTCGATCTTCTCAAACACTCGGTTGGTAAACTCCTCCACTGATACTTCCTGAGTTTCGTTCCCGTTAATGGCTCTGATGGCCTGGGGTGGGGGGAGGAGGGGACAGGAGCGATGGAAAAGTTAAGGGCTGCAAAGTAGATAATCTTATCAGTGCTGGGAAATAATTTAAAATCCCACAGCAGGAAGCAGGTTTGCTACTGTACTGCAATAAAACTCCGATTTTGGCGTTCTGTCCAGAAGGGACCGGCCGCAGAAAGGCAATCAATCAATCAATCAATCAAAATTTATTTATATAGCACTTTACAACAACACAAAGAAGACCAAAGTGCTTCACA
>JAODJW010000001.1:2383316-2400901 GCA_026777045.1 Hyperopisus bebe | reverse complement strand
AGGGGGAGCCCATCCTCCAGGGGGCAGCAGAGGAAGCCCTAACCCTAACCAGACCCAAAGGGGGAGCCCATCCTCCAACCACTACTTAAGCACACTTATCACCTATTTGGAAACAACAAGCCAAATCTCTTTATCCAGTAGGCATTAGTGCAGTACGTGATTAACAGTTTTTTTACTGTTTATGGGGGAGAAAGGTCCATTTTTTTTTTTGTTTTGCAGAGGGAGAAGACGAGATCTCTTTTGACCCAGATGACGTCATAACGAACATCGAGATGGTGGACGAGGCCTGGTGGAGGGGACACTGCCGCGGTCGCTTTGGCCTTTTTCCTGCCTCCTTTGTGCAGCTGATGCAGTGAGCGCCCAGGCACCTTCATCACGCTTGTCTTCCTCCCCCACTTTCCGAAATCGCGCCAGCAGGCTTCATTCTCACAGATGTCGTGGTGTCTTACTCAGCTTTCCATACCGCCCCGCGGCTGTACCTGCACTCTGCCCGCAATCAGTAACGTCTAACTCCACCTATTCGTTTGTTCCTGTCGTGAGTCCCGCCCTCACATGCCAAATGCCACACCGGGATTGGCTGAGCTATGACAGCATTTTGAAGATGACTGTAATACTCATTGCTTATTAGGTAACATAGCCTTGTCCCTGTTTTTGTGATTCAGAAAGATTAGCTTTACTGTGGCCTTACTGTGTAACTAACTATGCAACTAACTTTTCTAATAAAAGAAAGAGAATAAAATGTATACATTTATATTAAACTTATAATGTGCCTCAGTAATATTATGCAGTTTGGGGGGAAATGTGCAAACCAATATTAAATTCCTCGACAGATTTTTTTTTTGTTTTTAAATCAGCTCAAGTTTTCTGACAGAATTAATAACATGACCAATTCTTATAATCATCATGACACATTAAGTCTTTGTAGGCTACACAACGGAGAGACTGGCTAATTGTGGTGTTTATGTACGTTTTCTATGTTCGATGTTGTCTGTCTTTAACATGGTGCAATATCTTTGCCCTTGGAGAGCATGAGGGTTGGCTTTTATTTCTAAAAAAACTTGGTCATCTCGCTTTCTCATCACAAGATGCCATCCTGCTGGATGACATTCCTGCACAGGAACGACAAGCTTCTGTCTCGAGGAATGTGTGCTGTGATGTGGGCGGTGCGTGGCGCGTGGCGGAGGGGGGGTTCCCTTATTACGGAGCCGTGTTAGATATAACGAGAGACAACACTGCCAATGTAACGTTTCATTTTGACGAATAATCTAATCCCGACAATTTACAATTATATGGCAAATTTAGCAATCAAAAACCATTCTCACATACCAGCGTATCAGTAATTCGTTATACACAACGGCCCAATTTAATCGATTATCATTTATCATTATTTGTAATCAGGTTAGAATTATGGACATAATTTTAAACATCCAATCGGTTAAAATACATTGGATACAGGAAAAAAACTCAAGTTCTGGTGGCTTCCAAGGTATTACACATATAGCTTTACATTTATCCTACGCACACATAGCTTAGCTTAGCATCAGCCATATGCGATCGCTTATCTTGATGCTGGGAACGAGCAAGGAACGATGAATGAACGAAATGATGGTTGGCGTGATGTTTATAGACACTTTATGGCTGCTTATGAACATGCCTGTTAATTCTCTCTGCTGGATCATGAATGAAGCTCTTTTTTGCCTTTGCAGTTAATCCACCTGGGTTTCTTTAACCTCTTTAAAAACACGCTCACTTTATATAAATAGGTTTTGCTTTTGGTTCGTGCCCTTCAGATTTTCTTTTCACCGTACATTACTTTACATTTCATTTCATGCCTGTATTGTTTCTCGTTTTTCTTTAGTCTTCCTACCGTTTTATGAAATTAATGAAAATGATATAGTCTGCCAGGCAGTCAACAAAAATGTATATTTTCATCAGCTGAAATTGAATCTTTAGAAATTGTTTATTATTACTGTATAATTAATCAGAGAAGAAGTATCATGATTATTACTGTAAAACTCTTACGCGATTTCCGGTAATGATCTGTCAAAGCCTTTATCGAAAGGATTTGATTTTCTCGGTGACAGGTCTTCCAGTAAATGTACACAGCAAAAGCTCGCCTGACAGCTTTCTCTACAGCTGGCAGATGTTTGGCATTTCTTTAGCATGAAGCCCTGTCGTGTGTGTTGTCATTTTTAGTAACACACCTAACAAAAGGTCTGCAGCAGTGTGTGGATCAGTGGGGTTGGACGCTGTGCCTATGGACAGTAGGTCACTGGTTCTAATCTCAGAGTCAGCATAGTGATGTCACCATTGGACCCCTGACCGGAGCCTTTAGCCCCAGTTACTCTCGGGATTGGCTGACCCTGCAGTCACTAGGTGTCTCAAACGTCACAGAAGGATTGCATTACACTGTTAGGTGACGTTGCATGTTGTATTGTGTAAGGTATTCTTGTAAGCAGCTAGCTTGGCAGATGACCAATCAGATTAAGGGGTTGGAGTTTGTGAACATGCTTTCTGGAAGAAGCTGTTTTTTTCTCCTTCAGTTGGGCGTTAAATTTTACCCTCCAAAGGCTTGTTAAGTCCTCTAATGCCTAAATGCAGTGAGGTAAGTTTATGGTCTGCACAGGAAAGCAGTCTGCAGGATCTGATGGAGCTAGCTGGACAGCTTATACCGCAAACATGGAAAAATGTACCTGATAAAGGTAAGAGCTGCCTCTTGTTTTGCTTCATATAAGGTGTTTTAATGTTTACCAGCCTTGGGACATTTGTGACGCAGAACAAAGTTAGACATTAAGGTCTGTTTTAAGAAATTTATTTTAAGTAGAGAACTGCCAATCCATAGACATATATTTTTATGTTTTTTTATTAAATAACAATAAGAAATGAACAACGGAAGAAAAGGTCTAAGTGCAGTGAACACAGATTACTGTTCAAAGTGCAGCATGTAATTACTGTCAACAAGGGCAGCAAATGAATGACTTTGAGCGCCTGGCGGACAGGAGTCTGGGCAGCTGCAGAGATAATAGCTGGGAAAAAGCCGGGAAAACGTGCCGTCTCACATTCAAACCTCTCTGCCGGTTAGAGACGGCCCACGTGCCGTTCACTCACTGTTAATCATTACACCTTTATGGGACTGTCCTGCTGTAGCTAGGGCTGACTGCTGTTTTGTTTTCAAAGGTCTAACAGCGCTTCTGGTTTCTTAAAGCCCAACAAGATTCACATTTCAACAGGGCATGACTGTAATTACGGCTGTCACTATAAACCACGATCATTTATTCCGGTATAGCTAGCTAACGAAAATACCACAAATCAGGTTCCGGCTATTTGACCTCTGAGTCAGAGAGTGATAATTCTATTGTTTTGTGTCCCTAAAGTTGCAGACAGCGTGATGACAGAAGATGAGCGATTCCATTGAACTCCAGTTAGTTCCAGTCTAAAGCTTTTCCACCAGTGATGGATCCTTCTCAGGGAAGGGAGAGTGACACTCCACTGCCCCTGATGGATGACTTGGAAATGGCCTTAGCTTACAGGCTAGGTCTACTCTTAGATGATAATGAGCTAGACCTATACAACTCTGTCCCAGTCCAGCATTCTAAGACGGTTGAGCCAGACGTACCAACTCTGGTTCAGGCCTCTCCCCTGGTCCCCCCGCCGTCTAACCTGCCACCCGTGCCCCCCCGACCCACAAAAGGTGACTCTGATGCATCATGTCTGGCCCGACCCCCGATGCTCCATGAGGGTGGACTTCCCTCTAAATCGGCTCTCCAGGACAACTGGGGTCGAAATCCGCCCCTGCCCCCCCTCTCTCGGGCCCTCAGCGAACAGCCTGTGAAGCATCACAGACCCCTCTCTTGTATTTCCATACTCACCAGTAACCCTCTGAGTCGACTCGGCCGAGCCAATACCACAGATGATACCGTAAGTACCAATGGTCACGTACTCAGGACACTGACTCACTGAATGACAGCCAGGCAGTCGGAGGCATTGAGGAAGTGTGTTTGGAATGAATGACTGGAAGGAGGAGATTCCTGTTGTTGCTACACACCGTGGAGCCATTTTCTGTTTTGCTTGATCAGTATGTGAATTACTTTTTGTCTTGCTCAGGGCAACTGGACCCTAAAACTGATTGACACACCAGAGGAAAGTAATGACAGACTTTCTGCATTTCGTAGGTCTATCTCTGGGTAAGGACCACATTTTTCATTTGTGGAGTGAACTGCACAGCATTCTATAGATATACTATAAATGTTCTTAACTATGTCACATTTATGATACTTCAACTTTACGATGATGCATTACCAGTGTAACCATAGCGATATGCCGTAAGATACTCTCTGCTGATACAGAGTGATAACAGTGTCCACACAGCCACACTTCCGGTCTCTGTAGTGATCGCGAGCGTAAACATCTCAATGATTTACAATGTATTGTACTGTTACTTATTTGTTTATCATATCATATTCACATTCAACGATATGTTCATCTGTTAAGTTGAGGAGCATCTGTATATAAAATATATCTGGGATGGGTCAGTGTCCCTTCATGGGTTATTCCTATCTTGGGGGGAATTCAGATGATTAAGGTCTGCATTCTAGCTGCACTACTGTCTAAGGGGGTTTTGCTTGTAGCCAGAATCGCTGAGGGTGTAATCCTGTTTTCTTAGGCGATGAACTAATTTGATTTTTTGCCTGGACAGGAGACTGTACATATCTCAAAAGTGCAGAACTTTTTACTTGTAAAAAGCACTTTTGCACCTGCTGGTGTAATACGGCCCTTAGATTGTTGTATTTATTACACCTGTCCCTGTTTTTGTCACAGGTTTTATTTCTCCTTTCCTATGTGGTTATGTCTGTCACTGTAACCCAGAAAAGGGTTTCATTCTGCACTCGGATTCACTCGGGAGACAAGGGCAGATGTTTCCTGATGTTCAGTGACGTGTTTAGCTGTGTTCTCTGCCCTTTCAGGCTGATGCAGTGCTACCCGCACAGGGACAGGACGTTCAACTCCGGGCTGGTGTGGGGTCGCATCTCACCCTTCCATCCCAGATTGCAGGAGGACGATGTGGTCGACATCAGCATTACTGCTGAGTGGCTGCCACATCCGGTCGCGTTCACAACTCCTCGTGAGTCACTGTGTCGTTGCAGCAGAGCTGCCGTGGAGGAAATAATCTAAATCAATATGGCATGTGTGTTTCTGTTTATATGTTGAGTTTTGGGCCAGGCACTGTCTGTCACCTCAGAACTCCAGCGTTGGAGGTTCAAATCCTGCTCTGTCACTGTGTATATGAAGTCTGCATGCTCTTCCCATGCTCTTCCCATGCTCTTCCCATGTTCTTCCTGGGACTCCTTTGGGTCACATGGTCTCCTCCCACAACCCAAAGTCGGTTAGGGGCATTGGTGCGTCTGAGTTGCTCGTATGTGTAAATGTGTGCCCTTTGATGAACTGATGAGGCTGTTCCAGAGGCACCCCCTCTCCACCCCCCCACCTTTACCTTTAGTCTGTATTGCATAACCAGGTGACAGAACAGTGGATTTTGAGTATTGAATTGTTTTTGTGTCTTAGGGAGTTTCATGCCTTTGGAATGTAGCAAGAACGTAGGTTGCTGCATGTTGGTAAAGGTGTCAGCCAGGTGTCCTCTGTCACAGTCAACAGGACGGTGCG
Organism: Hyperopisus bebe; assembly: GCA_026777045.1. Classification (NCBI taxonomy): domain Eukaryota; kingdom Metazoa; phylum Chordata; class Actinopteri; order Osteoglossiformes; family Mormyridae; genus Hyperopisus; species Hyperopisus bebe. The sequence continues at coordinate 2,395,240 of JAODJW010000001.1, read as the reverse complement.
GGATCTGATAGAGGTGCTCTGCTTGGTGCTGGAGGCCACTGATGCTGATGCAAGCCAGCACCTCCTGAAGTTCTGTGACTCTGAGGAGTTCCTCAAAAAGTGAGGAACATCACCTAAGCCTTTGACTGCATTTTGATCCTGGAAATCCAGCCCTGCTCTTCTGTAGATGTAGTTGTTTTTTTTTTGGCTTTCCAAAAATAAAAATAAAAATGAAAAAATAATATTATATACAAAATAGATGTACAGTTTAGAGCTGAATAGCTGAATCACAGTGCAGTAGTGCGACCTGATAATCTTCTTAGCGGCATTCCTGTAGCAGTGTATGCCATCGTTAATCTGTGCAGGATGTTATTTCTCCTACAGTCCCTGTGTTTCATTAGTCCTGTCCCACTTGCCCTGCACTCTCTCCTCAGTGAGGAAATGCTAGGAATGCATGAGAGCATCCTGACGTGCCAGAGGCTCAGACTCCTGCATCAGGACCACGTGAAGGAGACTCTGGCCCGCGATGTGAGTGCCGTCACTGGCCCGTTCTGTTGTGACAGCTGTGGAAATATTTTATGTCTTTTGCGTTTTGCAAATGCAAAACTGAGAAGGTAAAACAACTTCTTCTCTAGCATGAAGACCACAGCTGCCCCTTTGACATAAACCGCCTTTTGGGTTCTGCTTTTATCTTCAATACATCGAGGTAAACATGCCTTTATATACATTACTGTCTACCATATATATGATGTGGTGAAAAGTGATGGACAAGACATAATACACCTTTGTGTTTCCCAAGGAACATTCTGTTTGTATTTGAATAGGTAAATAGGTTTATAGTGCTCTTCCCAGTGTCAGTAAATGTATTCTCCAGTGTTTTGCACATTAGATAATAGACAGAAGTACCATTCAAATAATATTATTGCTCTTGTATTGGTCTAAGAAACTAGCCTCGGTCACAGATGAATCATGAACCACCAGGTCCAGGGACCGCCTGACCCTGCTTTCTTGAAACAATGTATTTTGCTTTGGAAAAAAAGTGTCTGATGAATAAATGAATAGTAAAGAATTTTCTCATTGAATCTGCTCCCTGCAGGACTGCTCTGGAGACCCACCTGAACTACTACAGCAAAGAGATTCGGCAACTCATCCAAAACCAGGTGTGATATTTTCATCGTGTCCTGCTAAATGCTGGTTTTTTGGGGCTCCCAGTCACTACAATTTTGAAACCGAACTGGTACTGAATTTGAACCAATTTATACACCTTGCAGTATGGAAACAATGTGGTTCCAATAGCAGAAGAGGTCCAGACAATTAGCAGTTTGCTGTGTGGAGTTTCCACAAGAGAACTGGAAGATGCCATCAGTGAACTTCAGAGAACCAAGCATCTGAGACTGGTAGCACGCTCCATCTGACTTATACACTGTATAGGGTGTTCCTCGAAGTGACTTAATGCCCTGTATAAAATCAGAAGCAATACGTTACCTGATATTATCTGTTCATGTACACAACTCATATGCCTCTTTGGCTCAATACATGAAAGTTGTTGGCATACAACCGTAAATAAAAGTCTTGTGCTGACAATGTGTGTGTTCTTCCACCTGTTTTCAGACTCGCGTGGAGTATGAGCGAGGTAAGCCTGTGACACCTCATCGCTCGACATGCGCTCCTGTGTTCGATGTGATCCAACAGCCCGGCTTTCATGTCCTTCCTGTGCTGCCATGTTCTGGACTGTTCTCAGCTTGGTAGCACCAAGGGGTCATGGGAAACGGAAGATTAAGAACCGTAACAAGGGAGGTGGGGAAAAAAAATCACATAGGAATGAGGTTTAATATGCTGAGCACATCGACCAAAGTGGAACAGGTGTTGGTCGGTATTAGATATTTCCATCAGTGACATATTGATCATTTCCAGACTAAAATCTATCCACATAGGCTTATAGAACACATTGGAGCAGAAATTCCCCTTAATGACATCAGATGGTGAAATAATTTAGGAATGATGGGTCTTTTGTCAGTCTTATGGAGAGGCGTCAGGTGGCTGGGGGTCAGGTGCAGTGCTCAGAGCGATTACAGTAGCTGCTTGTCTCATTTTGGGCCCAGTGGTGCTGCGGCTTGACCAAGGCCTCAGCTGGCTGCTGCACATATTCTTCAGCAACTTTGACTCCGACTACCGAAGCGAGCAGCCATTCCATGGTCCCCAGCCCCCCAGTGCCGACGTGGCTGACAACGACGAAATCCTCCAGCTTGACCTGGCTGCTCTCTACAAACTGGAGCCCAGCTGGATAGCCAGGTATGTGGGCAGTTTAGCCGATCATCTCGATTTTGAGCAATTAGAAGATGAGATTCCACTCTACCTTGGAAACTATTTCAGATAGGGGCGTGCTATCTGACGACATTAGATCTGATTAAGGAACTGATTAAAATGTCTCTGCAATCAGTCTTTATGGAGAGATCGTTAGTATTGTTCTATAGTGCAGATTCTGTCAGTTGCAGTTCTGTGGATCATGCATGCACTAAAGTTGTTTTGTCGGCCAAATTGACATGCCGGCAAAAAGGAAACCATCGGTAGTGCCTTGGATCTCTTCCTCGCTACCTTTTATTCACTCGTCCCAACATGCAACGCATTCCACAACACAACGTAGCTGCATGGACGTCATGGAGGACTCAGTGTCTATAAAGAATTTAACATTGGTAATATGGAACTTGGTTGGATTTTCCAAAACTGATACAGCGCAGAAACTTTTATTTGCACAGATCAGTTTCACATGTCAGACAGCAGCACGACAAACATTTTACTGAAAGAGTATGCTGACAGTCAATGTGAGTTCATCAGCTGCTACATACATGCGGTAATTTGCAAAACAGTCTTAAAAACATGACAAAGAATCGTGATTAGATCGTGGAGCGTGATCCTACCTGAAAAAGAATTGTGATATTATATTTCTGTCATGTTGCCCACCCCTAATTTAAGGTTAGGTAGTACAATAGCTGCATACACAAAACCAGGGGCTACATTTGACCTTTGAACTCTACAGCTGTGAGGTGGAAGTGCTATCCAGGATAGCTACCATACCTACCCGGCGACAGTGACAGTGCAGAAATGTAAAGACAGCACTGTGCGGAGATATTCTACTGTGTGAATATCGCCATTAAAGAAGCCAAGTGATTAAAGAGAACCTGACATGTTTAATTTATCACAATGAAGCCAAAATCATAGAAAGGTGTCCCATCTGTTGCAAGTCTGAGCTGCGGATTTCATAAATCATGAATAAACAAACAGGTCCAGTCTGCGTTTAAAGTTGGCTTTTCTCTCTCTGCCTTGACCTCCATCTTTGAAAGAGATTAATGCACTTTAAAACCCTTTTTAACCATTCTTTTGTTCTGTCTGCGTACAGATTCTTTTGAAATATTCACATGAAATATTTATACGAATCGCTTTGTCTCCCCTCTCGTGATGAGCATTAAGCATCAGCTTCCTCTAAAGCCACCCTTCATTTGTCCCTTTGGTCACATCCAGTTTTGATTACTTCTGCATCTCGTGTGCTCTGACCTACGGCTCGAAGCCGCTGTGTGAGGCTGCACTCTCAGAGAACATCAGCACGATCCTGTCTCTGGGAAACAAGCTACAGTGCAACAGGAAGTAAGATCCACTCTTCTGCTTGTGAACGATGGTTCTGAGGCTGGATCATTGCTTGAGCTTGACTCCTGACAGCTTTGTATTTCTCCTGCCCTGAACCTCAGGATGAGCTTCCCGATTCAGATCAACAGCCTGCCTTATGAGTCCATGCTGACCTTCCGTCTGCTGGGCTCGAAGCAGGGGAAGACCCCCGAGCTGTTGCGATGGGCTGTCCTGCCCCTCTTTGCTGACAGGTAGGGGGTTGCTGGTGTTGAGTCAGTGATGCTGAACGCGGTGGCTCATGACCATGGCAGTAGCACGTTGTGTCATAACGTATCTATTTTCTTGGCATTTTTGGTACTGACTAGCTCTTCCTGCTAACGATGATGGCTAAGTTTAAGTTTAGGTTTATTATGGCCTGTGTGGATGGTAATGGACGGACCATGGACGTTAATGATGACTTGCTGTCTTTCTCAGCAAACTTGTCAGTGGCACAGTTCTGCTGAGCATGTCTGCACTCGAAGAACTGACTGAACTACCAACACCTGGAGTGTCAGACAGCCACAGGCAAGCCACGGGAGTCATTCTACAGGTGAGCAATTAAAGTTGCTGCCCCCTGGTGGCACTCCTTGGATATTGCACATACACCTCCCTCCTATCAGCTAGTGTATACAGTGCCAACAGTGTTCTGGCATGAAATTTCATTGTTCATCTTATCAGTCCCCCCCCCAAGATTGCATAAGCCGGTTACTGGTCTCACAATTATGTTTTCCTTGTACCTTGTACTTAAGCCAAAAGAGCACTCCAATCCAGGACAGAGTGGGACTGTTTATTTTTATGTCTTCCACTTGCCAGGTGGAGTTCCCGGATACACACAGATGGGAGTATAAGAGACCAAAGTCACTCGCCTGCTCCTTTTTTGTCACCCCTCCCTTTGAGGAGCTACACAAGAAGATTGTGAATGTGTCCCAGAAGCACAGTGTGTCCTTGTGAGTCATCCTCGCTCCCGGGGGGGGGAGGGGGGGCTAACACAAGATGACTTGCCCATTTTGGCCGTCCTGTGTGTTTGACGAGCATCCCTACCTGAAATCTCGTCCTCAAATTTGTGTCGCAGCTTGACGGAAAATGAAAAGGCCTTCCTTTGGAGCAAACGGCACTCGTGCAACAAAGACAACACCTACCTGCACCTTCTCCTCTCCGGCGCCCCACAGTGGACACCAGAAGACCTGTCGGAGATCTACGGCATTCTGGAACACTGGCCACTGCATAACCCGGAGGAGGCCCTTTTCCTACTCAGTGATTGGTGGGATTTCATGGCGTTTGCTTGCAGGAATTTGTAGAGTTTTTGATACGAAATAAAGCACAACCACTATGAAGCGGTCAGCTTCCGCCAGTGCCACTGTCATATGCGATGTTGTCATGCTGTGTGTCCAGCTTCCAGGATCAAAACGTGCGCAGGGTGGCAGTCCAGCGTCTGGAGCAGCTCTCGGATGTGGAGCTGGAGGACTATCTCCCTCAGCTGGTCCAGGTGAGGGCTCTGGCTCTACGGCCTGGAGACCTCCATGTTTGTTACTTGGCACCAACAGCAGGAGTGGGCTAAACTCTCCCCCTCCTACAACCATCCACAGGCTCTGAAGCTGGAATGGAACCTGGATGGGCCCCTGATTCTCCTCCTGCTCTCCCGATCCCTGCAGAGTGTCCGCATGGCTCATCAGCTCTACTGGTGAGTGCGAGATCGGCATCATCAGCTCTACTGGTGAGTGCGAGATCGGCATCATCAGCTCTACTGGTGAGTGCAAGATCGGCATCATCAGCTCTACTGGTGAGTGCGAGATCGGCATCATCAGCTCTACTGGTGAGTGCATGATCGGCATCATCAGCTCTACTGGTGAGTGCAAGATCGGCATCTCATCAGGATCAGGTGTGACAAGGTTAAAGGTCATGGTGAACAATAATGTATCATAGCTTGGCAAAATCCCCCAAAGGCAGAATTTCTCTCAAAGTTAGGAAGCTTTCTATGAAGGCCACCAAAGAGGGAGCGGCACTGCCGCAATCGATGCTGTAATGGCTGGCGGCTCCTCTGTACTCCGCAGGCTACTGGAAGACGCCCGGGAGACGAATAAGCACTATCAGAGCTGGTATAGCAAGATACAGGCCGGACTCAGGTACTGCTGCGGGCGGAAACTGCGGCAGGAACTGGAGAATGAGCACCGGCTGGTCAAGCTGCTCACGGCAGCGGCGGAGCGGATCCGCATGGCGGACAAGGCCAAGAGGAAGGTCAGAGTTTGTATGAGAGGCCTGTTGGAACCTTCATAATGTCGTGTATGCCTCTCGCTCCTGTCGCAGGTGGCATTTGTGGAATGTGGTATGCAGCATTTGCAAATCCTGTTTCTGGTCCCTACAGGATATCTTACAACATGAAAGAATCAAAATTAGTGACTTCTTCAAGGGAGGGGTAACGTGTCGCCTGCCACTTGACCCTGCCCTCCGTGTGCGGGGTGTGGACTTAGAGGTAGATCCGATCACACTGGTGTCCTTTACGTGGCCAAGTCTGGTTATGTTATGCACATCTCTCAAACTCTTCATTGTCTCTTTTAGGCCTGCATATTTTACAACTCCAATGCAGCTCCTCTGGGAGTAGCCTTTATCAACGCTGACAGTCTGGGCAGAAACATTTCCATCATCTGTAAGGTACTGTTGGACGATAGGAGGAAGACTGGAGGCGAGCATAAGATTGAGGATCGATGACTAGGTCATATGGCTTTGACACTTTCACAAAGTTTGTTCTTCAGTCAATGATTTTATCCAAGGTGATTTTAACACCGGAGACTAAGCTAAGGGTACAAACACAGGCCTCTGTTTTTACACTGACGGCTGAGCTACGGGTATAGACTTAGGCCTCTGTTTTAACACCGGAGGGTAAGTAAGGGTACAAACACAGGCCCTTGTTTTTAGCAATGAAAGCTAAGCTAAGTGTATAAACACAGGCCTCTGTTTTTACCACTGGATGCTAAGCTAAGGATACCAACACAGGCCTCTGTTCTTAACACCCAATACTAAGCTAAGCATATAAAGACAGCCCTCTGTTTCTAACACCGGAGCTAAGCAAAGGGCAAAAACACAGGCCTCTGTAATTTAACCCTGGAGGCTAAGCTAAAGGTACAAACACAGGCCTCTGTTTTTAACATTGAAGACAAAGCTAAGGGTACAAACCCAGGTCTCTGTTTTTACACTGATGGCTGAGCTACGGGTACAAACATAAGCCTCTGCTTTAACACCGGAGGCTAAGCTAAGGGTACAAACACAGGCCTCAGTTTTTAACATTGAAGGCTAAGCTAAGGGTACAAACCCAGGCTTCTCCTGGGTATTAGCCAGGCCACCATGCTTTATGGTTTAAGTACCTGATTTGACAAGGGTTTGTGTTCGGGGAGCGTTTCAGGAGTTGTCATGTGGCTTGCAGACTGGCGAGAACCTGGGCCAGGACATGCTGGTGCTGCAGGCAGTGCGTGCAATGGACCGCGTTTGGCTGGAGAGCGGCCTGGATATGCGCATGCTTACTTACAGGTGTGTCGCCACTGGGAGAGAACAAGGTGAGTCTTTGCAATGGGTTCCACTGGTTTTACAGTCCGACGGCCAAAGCAGAGAGACTGAAGAAGAGCTTCTGTCCTCAGGCCAAAAACAGTAACGCTGTCAGACACGCTCACGCAAGAAATCTTGCGGCAAATCTATATTATTCCATTAAAAACCTAAAGCTGGCTTCAATAAAAATGTTGGGGTAGTTTGCAAACCCTAAAGACTATTTACGAGGTGATAAAACTGTTACCTACATGTAAACGTGTATGCATGTGTGTGCAGACTCGAACTGAAAATCTCATGCCAGCCAGCAACCCTGATGACTTATTAACAATTGTCAGTTGATTATTAATGTCTCTCATTTGCAAACTGCCTATAAGGCTATTTTGCACCCAGTCTACCAACAGTACTTTTGTGCATAACCTTTTATTTATTTTCTATTTAGCCTTTGTCTTATTATACTACACCCACCCCACCGCATCCATGTGACACATAAAATCTGGAAACTTGAATCCACAGTCACCACACACTGGGGGAGGTGTGCAGAGAGACTTATACAGATGGCGTCCCACTGACTCACGGGTGACTTAAATCACACATTTGAGTTAATGCAAGGTTCACACAGGGAGTCGTAACTCTACATCTTTAACGATGTAATCAAAGCTGAGGTGGAATTCCGAACATTCTGCAGGTCCGGAAGGTGGCTGACTACTCCTGCCATTAGCAGTTATAGACACTGCAACATAGTGAACATCTGCAGCATAGTGAACATCTGCAGCATAGTGAACATCTGCAGCATAGTGAACGTCTGCAGCATAGTGAACATCTGCACCATAGTGACAGTGACAGGCAGAAAAAAGGCAGGAGGAATTCTGGGTGCTCAGTCACTTGTTTGTCCACATGCCTTTCACCATGGGAACGTGTGCTCACGCGTGCTCTTTTGTGTGTGTCTGCGTGTGCATGCTGGCCCTACACCAGGACTTCTGGAGGTCATTCCTGAGGCAGTGACCCTGGCGCAGATCCAGCAGGAGTGGGGGCTCCGTGGCCCCCTGCGGGAGGACACTCTGGAGAAGTGGTTCCACATGTGGAACCGCACCGAGGAGAAGTATGAGGAGGTGCGAGCACCGGTCCCGGTTCAGACTGCCGTTGATACTGCTGCTGAGCAGAAAGCTAAAGAATAACTTTGAATTATGGGTAAACAAACATTTAATAAAGAAAGCACTGTAGCCTATTAAGTGAGATCTGCACTCAGAGGGACCCTGCAGCTATACAGAAAACTTCAGTAAATACTGTTGTACAAATAAGGGTACAGTTTTTAAAAACAAGGCTGGTGATTCCTTTGGATGAAAAGGAGGTGCCGACTCACTGAGGAGGTGCTCCTCCCTCCCACTGTACCTCCAGGCTGTGATGAACTTCCTGCATTCCTGTGCGGGCTGGTGTGTGGCCACCTTCATCCTGGGCATCTGTGACCGGCACAACGACAACATCATGCTGAAACACAGCGGGCACATGTTCCACATCGACTTCGGAAAGATCATGGGCAACGCCCAGAAGTTCGGCTCCATCAAGAGGTAAGCCCCTACAGCGATCTCCACAGATCAGCTCTAACTGACCAACTCTCAAGGCTGTACCTGTTATTTCGCAGCTGAAACACTGGATGCTTCATTTTTAACTCCCATCCATCCATCTATCTATCTATCCATCCGTCTTCTACTTCTTATCCATTTCAGTGCTTCGGGGATTGTTTGAATTATTTAACTTAAAATATAGGAGAAATTAACAGGAGAATGTAGGAGAAATGAACACCGTAAATAAGAGATTCAGAATGAAATATAGGTAAGTTCCATGAGCAATGTAATGGAACTGTAATTTGAAGTATGTATTCAGTGGACGTGAGGAAGCAGCTAAAATCTCAATTTAATTTCACAGTGCAATAAAATATCTCTGGAGATAAAATACAGCCTCTCTAAGATTCTGTGGAAAGTAACATTTCAGACCCAGCAGGGAAATGTTCAGAGTTGCACAGCAGCAGGTTCCATTCTTGTGTTGTGATATCATTTTATCTAGAACAAATAAAGCAGAAATAAATGAGTTTTCACTTCATGTTGTTCCCCTGGGATACCTTCTGACCGACTGGGACGTTCTCCTGGCTTTGCAGAGACCGCTGTCCTTTCATCTTCACATCCGAGATGCTGCACTTCATCACGGGTGGGGGCAAGATGACTCAGAGATTCCAGAGCTTCGTGGATCTCTGCTGCAAGGCCTACAACGCCATCCGCAGGCGCTGCCCTGTACTGCTGAGCCTCCTGGAGCTGGTGAGAGCATATTCTAGCGGAGGTGGGCAGTTCAGGTCCGGAGAGTAAAAGTCCAGGGCGAGAGGTTGTTTCAATGAGGTGAGTGTAAAGAGTCACAGTCACAGAGTACGGAACTGCTTGGTTGAAACAAAATCTCGGTCTGCACTTTTACTCTCTGGATCTGAATTACCCACTTCTGCATTCCAGAATGTCTCTGAAGGAGAGAATGCCCCCGATCACACCCAGGATTTGAACTGTTCTAAAATCCACCCTATAAACACGATACACCTGTTCATTAGTGCACATTTAACTGTAACATGATATCCAATGGGGGGGGGGGGGGCTAAGTTAGCAAGGCTAAAATAGACGTGATCACAACACAAGGCCTGTGTTGTATATTCTGCTGCTGTGTCCTACAGTCATTTCCCGTGTGGTGCTTGTAGATGACTGGAGCTGGGTTACCCGAGATGAAGAACAGTCAGGATTTGCAGTATGTCTACAACAACCTCCGACCTCAGGATTCTGACCTGGAGGCTGCATCGTACTTCACAAAGTACGTACCCCCAACGGGTGGCATATCGGTTGAGGAGGTAGAGCTGAGACTCAAAGGCTCAACTACCAGGGATTAGGATACATTACTCTGACTCCTGTTGTACCTTAGAGTCAAGTGAGGAATGCTACAGTAAACAGACTTGAGTTTTGAGGGTCAACTTATTTAGTCTCAATACAATAACCTACAAAACAGATTAGAATAAAAGATGCTGAACTCAGTCTTGATGAATGATACCCTACAGTGTAAGGAAGGTTATAGATAATTACCTGGATAGCCTCCTCCTACCTGCTAACACCCAGTTTGTATCCTCGCTGCTTATTCCTGCCTTGAAGCTGCTTCTCAAGGGAAACCCAACTGTTATGTGACTTTTCTCTTCCACCAGGATGATTAAGGACAGCCTTTGCCTGAGTCTGCCAGTCAAGTTCAACTTCCTGATCCACAGCTTCGGCCAGTCCCTCAAGGCCAGGCAGCCGCCCCTGCCGCTGCCCAGTCCCCACACCAACATCCAGGAAGCCGTCATCCAGAAGTTCTCAGACAAAGGCAGAAAAGTAGTAAGTTTTGCCCCCTAGACACCTGGACAGTCATTTATGCTGAACGTCAGTGTGATGAATCCTGAACCTTGAAAATTGAAGTACATATAATGAGCCATAAAAAAGTCAACAGTCTGCAGCTAAATCTGTGTATGGTAATGTAACAGGCATAAGCAATCAACTGACCAACCAATCAATCAATCAATCAGTTAATCAGTCAGTCATGCTACTTTTGACTGTGACCACAACTGTGCTTAAGACTTTACTTCAGCCTTCTATACTCAATATTTTGTACATTATACTTCAAAGATCTTTAAAATTCTCTGAAATTTGGTTGTAAATGTGCACATTGGTTGCAAAATAAATATTTTATTGCCGTCGTATTTGCAAATGATGGTTAGCCGAGGTAATGGCTAATCATGGCGTGGTGTGCCCATATTGTTTGCAAATTAAATAGCTTATATCCATTTCGCTAACTGCACTTCATGGTACTGAAATGATGTACCTTGGAACAGACATATGAGCTCCATGTGAAAATCGAGGATGGTTATCTGACCTGCGAGAAAACCTTCAGCGAGTTTGAGATGATCCACAAGGAGCTTCAGAAAACGTTCGTGGAGTCCTTGCTTCCACAGTGAGTACAAAAACCGTAATTCTGCGATATTCTTCTGCGTATGATAAGACAAGGGCCGTTAGCACATGTTGTAGCGCCTTCTCAGCTAGCTTGCTGTCACCTACAGAGAGCAAGTTGAGGCAGGCGTAAAGAGAATTTCCCCAAGGGGATCAATAATGTATCAGTTGTTGTTGTTATTTATTTATTTTCTGGGATATCCCTGTGGCTTCTTTGGTCAGGCAATGGCCAAGACATCAGGACAGGTTTGTAATTCCTGACTAGGTGGCCTGTCTTTATTAATGTTGCTTTTGTAGTGTAATGTTTGTGGTTTGGTGTAAATGTAATGTTTGCAGGCTTTCCTGTAGTGCATATGGGATGACGCCTGTGCAGAAAACAACAATAGGGACAATAAGCACTGTATCCATTCTCCAGAGGTGATGGATGTCATGAGCCAGATCTGTGTATTTGTGTAATTTACCCGTTTGTGTCTTTTATAGGTTGTGTGTGTCTGGTAAGGTGATGTCTATAATGTATGTGGTTTTGTTCTGTTTGTCGATCAGTGTGATGTCAGGTCTGTGGTAGGGGACGGTTCTTTCTGCGACTGTGGTTCTGTCACAGGGCAGCTAATTTCACTTTTCAGTTTTCAAAGCCCCCAGTAGCAAGCCAGGGGGGCAGCAGAGGAAGCCGTAACCCTAACCAGACCCAAAGGGGGAGCCCATCCTCCAGGGGGCAGCAGAGGAAGCCCTAACCCTAACCAGACCCAA
>JAODJW010000001.1:2348703-2360196 GCA_026777045.1 Hyperopisus bebe | reverse complement strand
TGGCCGCCACCCGATCCACAGTGCACCGAACCCCTGACATTCCCCTTGCGGGTGGTGGGCCCACCTGGGGACAGTCCTGCGTGCCTCTTTCGGGCGCCAAGGCCCGGCCACCAGGCGCTCGCCAACAGGCCCCTCCCCCAGGCCTGGCTCCAGGGTGGGGCCCCAGTGACCCTTGTCCGGGTGAGGGAAACGAGACCTTGATAGAATTCTTTGTCATAGGGTTTTTTTTGGATTGCCCCTACCCTGGGACCTTTTTGCCTTGGGAGACCCTACCATGGGCTATTGCCCCCAACAACATAGCCCACAGGGTCACTGAGGCATGCAAACCCCTCCACCACGATAAGGTGGCAATCCAAGGAGAGGACCTTTTATTGCGCAATCTATAAAAAGACAGCGGTAAAACACCGAGCGAGAATAAAGAATAAACTAACACAGACAGATGAGGAGCCTTTGAGGAGACAAAAGTGGATACAGGCAATAGAGACAGCTCGATGAGTCATACTTTTTCTTTTGATTTGGCAGCTTAAAGATTTATAATCTGAGACAGATCAAAATTAATCTAAGAAACGGAATGCACGTGAAACTTTACTTTACTCTCACTTCCGCCTACGTAAGATTTCCGTTCCGTACTTTTTTGAAGTCGGTGGAAACGCGGGCAGTTCTCAAAAGGCACCAAGTGCTGGCACCAGCGCCAGCGTGGGCTCTGTGGTGGTGGAAACCAGGCAAATGTGTCCCAGACTGGTGTTTAGTCTATAACTGAAAGAGTCTGTATCTAGCATTAATATTGGGAAAGCTGTCACAAGCTTAGCGATGTGAAATATGTCTCAGCCTTCGGATTTTTCTCTTTCCCTTGCACAGGAAACTGAGGTGTCAATCAAATATTTCACTGTTGGTCTGTGGCTCCAAAGTGTTTGAGGAAGACATCGGCGTTATAGAATTAATATGGAAAAAAGCAGAGCCACTGATCTTTCATCTTTAATTTTCTACTTATCTTTAATTTAGACTCAGGAGGCCTTCTGAATATATTTCCTTAATGTGCTGTAGTTGTCAATTCCTTAATAGTCGGTAATGCAGAACTGATGCTGAAAATAGCAACAGACAGCTACCGCTCTGTGACTTTTCAGAGAAACGGGACACTGCCTCCGATTTATTCTGGGAACTAGAGCAGAAGATCCCACTCAGAAAAGCCAATCTGCAGCTCTTGCCTTGAAGACATCACCAAAGAAGCACACTTATCGCATCGAATTATTCATAAAACCTTAACCCAAAGAGCATTGAAATAAACATCGTGTCAAGCCATTCATGACTCGCTGGTTTGATGATCTAAAGTGAAATATTAGCATTTAATTATTTAACTGAAAGGTCTTCTGCTCGATACGAAGTTCTTCCTTCTTCCTGCTTTTGAGGTCAGGTGGTCAGAGGTTAGCCAATGAAATGGGCTGATGGACACAGGGCCTGCAGCCAATGAAATGGGCTGATGCATCACAAACAAATTCCCATCAAGCTTCCTGCCTTCAACAAGCTCATAAGGATCTTCTGTGACTTCACAATGGTGGTGTTTCTGTTGATATTTACTGAAAAATAATAACAAAAAAAACAAAACAGCCTGCATCTCTCCACTAAATAATTCTCTGAAGCAGTTTGTCCAGATGGTTCTGAACGGACTCGCCTCACCCGGCGGATGTGGAGTTGTGGGTGGTTTTGAAACGCGAGATCATCCATCTTAATTAGACCGAAGGCCCCCGATGGGACCTGGGAAAGATGATCATCCTAACAGAAGGGCCCGATTCCAGCCACACTTGCTCGTGATGTTTTACGCTAACGGACCACGCTGTTCATAGCTCAGGTCCTCCTCAGAAACCGTACTTTCTTTTCCTGTCCATTTGTTTTTCCAAGTCAAATCAAAACATATCGAATCACTTTATTTGTCACATGACTTGACACTTGGTAAGAGCAGGTCAGCGAAAAACTCATCCCACAACAGCAGTAATGAAGTACAGCAAATACAACAATAGTGTAGTAGGACGTAAGAGCGCTGATAAAGCTCGGTGAAAATAAAGCGTGTGCAAGAATGGATGTGGGGAATAAAGGTTGCAGAATGTGTTCGTTGACTAAAGTGCAGCCTTCTGAAGGTCTGGAGAGCCGCATTTTCTTGATTCCTCTGCATTGTCTAGGCCCTCCTCTTCCTTGCTGTCCCGCTGCTCTTCCTCCTCCCGCTTTGTCTCTGCCCCTTACTTCTTCACATTCTCCTTATCAGGACATACTCCTTGTCCTTAGTCAATACCTTGTACTTGAAGCATAGGCGGAAAAAAAAACGCTTACCTTGCTTATTATACTTATACTTACATATATATATTTATAAGAATTCTGGTTTAGTGCTGCAGTGTGGATGAATGAAAACGATGACTTATGAAGACGGAAACAGTGCTCTAATTGGTCCCGACTCATCGCGGGGCTCATCTCTGATTTGATCCCGCTAAATACATTCTCTGATTGTCTGACTGATCACCCTACATGGAAATAAATGGTATACCAACCTGGCAGATATGGAAGAGCTGCTTTCAACAGACTTTTCCCTGTTGCTGGCCTGTATGCAGCTAAATAGCATTTTACACAGTTTGTGCAAAAAAAATTTGCTCACTCAATCGCATGATTTCGCTTGTTTCAGTGCAGATGGAACATACACACACAGACACAGACACACAAACACACACACAGACACAGGTAGGATTCAAACCCTCAATCCATGGAGGTGCGAGGCTGCGGTGCAGGAACATGCTTAAATGACAGCATTTCATTTCATCTTTTCATACTTCGTGTGTTATGCCACATAAGAATGCTTGGACGAATCCTGCCGTTTGCACTCTCACTGATTCCCTGACCTTTGGGACATCAAACCAACTGAGAGTGGGGGTTACAGGCTTGCTGGGGGTGCTGGGGTTATTTACACAGCTGGGGGGGGGGGGCATGCCCAGTTAACATGGGATCTGCAAGGCACACAAGTTATTTACTAGCCTTGTGGTGGGATGCAGGCTTTGGGTAATTCTTCCTTTTGTGTGGTATGTGTCTCCTTTATAGGCTGTTCATTAATTGGGGGCATCTCATAATTACACTTTCAAATCTGTGCTGTAAACATTAAATATCAAGACCGCTGGTGTTTGTTGTGTGATGTCACGTTGGTTCTTTGTGCCGCTTCTTTCCCATCCTGCTTACTCCACGCCGAAGGAGAGTTTGTGATCTTCCGAGTGCCTGGCTTCTCCTGTGGCGCGTGAACTTTGGCCATGAACACAGCCTCTCGTGGCTCAGAAAGGGTCAGCTTGACATCTGATCTCCTGCGTTCATTCGTGATGCACAAGTACTCATGTTGATCTGCCGTGACCCTAAACACCTGCCTGTACTGCCCTGGCTTGCAGCTAACTTCCAGCACTGTACACAAGCCTTCCCTCCATTCTGAAGTACCTACAGGAACTGCCTGACCGCAGGGATCGGATTTTCACAGATTAACAGGCGAGGGTGGTAATGCTGGATTCTGGCTGTCACTTACACCAGCACTCTGTCCAACGTGCGATACATCCCGGCTTTTTTTCCCAACCGTGTGAAAATAATAACCCACAAAGCCCCACCCCCGCTCCTGTGCTGTCCGGCTCTCCTCACGGCCGGTGCTGAGTGGGCGGAACACACGTGCAATGAGTGTCGGCTCCCCTGCCAACACCAGTCGCCTGACTCTCTGCCCATGAGGGGGCGGAGCATCACGAAGCCCGTGAAGGATGCCTGAGGGTATGCATTAGAGCAGGGGTGGCCAGTCTTATCCGCAAAGGGCCGGTGTGTATGCAGGTTTTCACTGCAACTCCCTAATTAGTCACTAATTAGAGGACTGATTGGCTGAAGAGTCCTCACACCTGGGTTTGAACAGCTGACCTAAAGGTTACCCCAAAAACCTGCATACACACCAGCCCTTTGCGGATAAGATTGGCCACCCCTGCATTAGAGGCTTCCTGACTCTCTGCCCATGAGGGGGCGGAGCATCACAAGGCCCATGAAGGATGCCTGAGGGTATGCATTAGAGGCTTCCTGACTCCCTGCCCATGAGGGGGCGGAGCATCACAAAGCCCGTGATGGACACCTCAGGGTATGCATTAGAGGCTTCCTGACTCTCTGCCCATGAGGGGGCGGAGCATCATGAGGCCCGTGAAGGATGCCTGAGGGTATGCATTAGAGGCTTCCAGCAGGCCTTCCCACTCAGGGGCCGACTTGTTTCTGGTGCTCAACTCAAAAATTTGTTGTCCCCCCTCCAGATATTTCAAAAACTAAATAAACAGCTAGCGAGTGGAGTCAGAAGATTGTATCTAGCTAGCTGGTTAGCAGAACATGCTGCTTCAGCATCTCCTAGGAAACAAATATAACAAATATTTAATTTTTATTGTAGTGACTGTTTGTGGACAACAGGGGGGCCCTTGATAATGTGCGGTTTGAGTGGTAGTAAACAGCCCCACTGTTCCCATTATCACTCTATGTTGCGACTGTCTCCACTTCCTTAGTCCTCATTCTCTACATCAGTGTTTCCCAATCCGGTCCTTGGGGACCCGCAATGCATGTTTTTGCTCCCTCCCAGCTCCCGGGTGAAAGGGTGGCCTGTCCGTGGGTCTCTGAGGACCATAAACTGCACAGCGGATGCTGGGAAAGCCTCACAGAAGTTCCTGCGTAGACTTTATGCGAACGCAGATTGCATCAGATGCACTTGAAGAAACACTGCTGGCTACACACAGTGTTTCAAATCATTTCATAATTGCCTGTTTTAACTGAAACAGACTTACAATTTCCATGGCAAAATTTAATTACTTTTTTTATTTTACCAAGAGGCATTTGTGATAATAATCTGTTTAGACATGCTGAACAACTGTATTACTTTAAAACTGAAATAACACTGATAGTTTTATAGTATAATTTTAATAGATTGGGATGCATTACATTTACACTAGAGCCTGATAAGTCTAAATTAATTACAGGACACACAGTTGTCTGTAATCTGTGCACTATCTGAGCATATCATTACGTCGATATTTAAATGGATTAAACCAGATGATAAATAAGGTAACACCGACTTAATCCAAAATGTAACTTTACCAAACCCAGACCCTGAAAGTAAAATACAGTAATCTAAACCCATAAGATGCACCCATAATTGTGATTCATAATCCAAACCACAGCTGGGGGGCTGATTACCCTCCATCCCAAACTATTCCTATCCCATTCACACCCAACAGCGAAAAGAAAGCAGGACTTTTTAAGTGAGGCATTTTAGTCTTCACGGCACATGCAGTTTCCCCAGAAACTTAGGTGGGGTTCGATGTGATATCTGGCGCCCCAGACAAGAGAGACGGTTTCATCTCTGGGTTAGGGAAACTCTTGCTGGGCCCGTAATCGTGAAACAAAGCTCAGCTACAGAGATGCAGAGATTCTCTCTTCTCCTTTCGTCTGGTTCCAGGCAGTTTTCGTTATACAGAATGAAACGCAGAGTCCCTGTCTGAGCACTGGAAGAGCTCAGCGGCCAGGCCAGCCCCCACAGTGAGCCACCTCCCCGTGTCGCGTCGGAGAGGCGGCCAACAAGAATGACCTAAGGTCTCCATAATGGTTTAGATGTGGCTCAATGATGGGTTTAGACACATGGAGGAAAAATCATGACCTCAGACAGCAACGGCGTCTCCTTAGAGCCAGTCAAGGGAGTTTTTTTTAAGGTAGGGGGCATGAGATGACCATAATGCATACAGAGCGGCCAAACGAATCGTTTGCCAATGATATGTTTTGCAGTGCAGGGTGAACAGGGTGGGGGCACCAGTTTTCAGCTGCACCCCTGCGTTTGGCCCCAGAACCAGCTGACCCTTTTCCAACCAGAACCTCATACCTGTACTGATGGGTACCAGTGAGTTAGGGTCAGGGATGCTGACTTTTGGGCTCCTGGACTCTTAATAATTGGCCGTCACCTACCATTACAGTCAAAAAGATAATCTGTATGTGTGCCTTTCAATCTAGAGCTTTAAGTGTGAACTGTTTGAAAGCTTCTCCTCAATATAAATTACACAAGTCAGCTACGCAGTGTAGTGGAGTAGAAGGTCATGGGATCCCGCTTACACTCCTATCTACAAACTTCTGTAGCCATCAGAGAAGCAGGCAGTACCTCCTTATGAATTGTTTATGACTTTTTTAATTGTTCTGATTATTGATGGATCATGAACTTTCCAAGTGGTCTTAGTGTGTGCAGGTCTTTTAGATCTGCTTCAACATTCTCAGCAACACAAGGAGGCCGAATTAGTCCAATTAACATGAAATTTGAGTACAACCAAGTGCTTAAGTGGACTGGAGACCTCACCCTAGACTCTAGGACCAGCGATCAAAGCTGCTTTAGATCACTATTCCAAATTTTGAACATAGAAACATAAGAAATTTACACACGAGAGGAGGCCATTTGGACCATCAAGCTCGTTTGGGGAGAACTTTCTCAAATTCATTTTAAAACGTTCTCCCGCTAATTTCCGCTTATGGCCACACGTTGTAGTATTTGATGATCTAGTATATGATCATCCCAAAGTCTCTCCACAGTAATGCAGAGGCAAACAAGCAAAAACGTGACCCACTATTCCAGCCTCGAAGGTCGTTTTCTCCTGCTACAGTAGCACACCATGTAAATTATTGCAAAATCCATTCTGCTCTCCTCCGAATACGTCGGACGAGGCCAGGTAATAATTTATGCGACCTAGACAGGCAGGCAGAAGGCTAAAATGGGAAACGAGAGAGTACATGCATCCTCAAAGGAAATCTGGGGGGGGGGGTCATTTTCAGGAGGAAGGAGCAGGTAATTGTAGGTCTGTATTTATTTGCTAATTCATGTCTTGGCCACGGTGTTTATTATGAATCTGTACATTCCTTGTCCGCTAGAAGAACCACATTCCACTCAAGTCTTGAGCCCTTAACCCACTAAACACTCAGGGGCAGATGCTGTAGGTGGGGTGACCCTGTGCTCAGACCCCAAGCTTTATCACAAAAGAGAAACATGGGATTTGTGAAAATTAAAGAATTCCAGTGTATCTGTACTGGTAAATATGCAAATGGCCATCTCATACTGGGAAAAGGTTTATCTCATACTGGCAAAAGGTTTACCTCATACTGGCAAAAGGGTCATCTCATACTGGCAAAAGGTTTATCTCATACTGGCATAATGGTTCATCTCATACTGGCATAATGGTTCATCTCATACTGGCATAATGGTTCATCTCATACTGGCATAATGGTTATCTTAACTCTGTTCCAACTCCATTTTGTGCCCGTAAAGTGGAACTTCAACAGCACTTCTCCACCCCACTGTTCACTCCTGGAATTTTTCCCTCATGAAATCCTCATCGTTTTAATTTGACAGGAACAAACCGCCAGGCTGTCTGGTGAGTTAGCCCACACTTTCAGGAATTCTCTGTTGCCGAATGTAAAGTCGGGCCATGTGGTACTCGAACCTGACACTGCTGCCACGCTCTGTCTGAGGACATCTCATCACTTAGCATTTCTCTCAAGGGCGAGGTTGACATCATGAGGATGAAGCCTGCTCCAGCCCCCATCACCACCCACGTCCCCTCAGTCAATAGCCCTGAAACACTTTCACAGAAGAGAAGCACATTTCACTGTCTTCTGTGCACTAATATTTCTTGAAGTCATGCTACAAAGACTTCAAAGGAGTATAGTATTTTAATAAAACTGCTCAAGCCTGGTTCTGTAGGTCCTCATGGCAGATCTCTCCCGGGAATCACTGAGCTTCAGCATTACTGGAATGTAAATGGCTGTCTTGATGTGCAGCACTTCCCTCCAAATGATACGCGATTCTCAGGCCATGTGAAGACCACATCAAGGTGCAATTCAGAGGCAGCAGTAGGGCATTCTGTCTGCCATTCAAGGCAGCGCTAAATCCTCTCTTTTTCGACACTCTGTCCATCAAGTCTAACAGTCTCCACGCAGATTAAGAATCCACCGTGTCACCCGCATCTGAATGCGCTAATGCCTCTTTAAGGATCACAAGCCAGCGGGGATAGAACTTGCTGTAACCTCCTAGCTATGAAGAGTATTAATTCTGCCTCTGTACTCTGTAATATTGCAAAGGTACTCTCAAGGGAAAAGTCATAACTTTTCAAAGTTGCCTATTATCACTGGGCCATGAATACAGAAACACACAGGCACCTGCATCAGGGTGCTAACTGGGTTACTTATGGTCTTTGTAAGCTTCTGCTCGTCTTTGTTGTTTGTCTCCGCTAACAGCTATATTCCTCCGCTGTTCATGAATGGTGCAGGAAATGGTGATGTCTAACAAAAGGTTCCAGAAGGGTTAACGTGTGCTTAAGTGATGTTTAACTAATTTTGTTGGTAAAAGACCTACAGCAGAAAGCTCGATGCTAAACATGGGCGATAATTAGTTGGAGACATTTTGATGAGGTTCTTGTTTAGATTGGTGTTCGCTGAAGTGCATTAGAGGGGCTCAGAGGCAGATCTGGTCACATCTTTGGATAGGTGCCTCTCTAGGCCTGCTGCCATCCAGGCTGCTGTTCGGCACCTTAAACTCAAGGATGGAGGTGAAGAATTGGGCCTCTAATGCTTGCTGAGGAGGGGGGAAGTGGAACAGAATGACAGAGCATGGCAATACCTGAAGGACAGCCTTTTTGTCCACTTGCTTACAGTACTGTGATTCTATCACCTTCAGTAAATCATTGGCTCATAATATGCTGGTAATATTGAGGACCACAGTTATTTTTGAGGTGAAAGAGTCCATTTAGTGGCAAATGAGCAGTTTATAGCACCATGTATCGGGGGGAGGTTTGCCTTGGGTACAGTCATGCTTATGCTCTGTCTGTAATGAGCAGAGTCTCTGAAGACCACAGTCCATAGATGTTTTCGAATGCCAGGAAAGAGCCTGAAATCATGACACATTCAGTGAGGCGGCTCAGTTGACAGAGATATTTTGCCGAAATCTGTCAGCGGCATCAAGACGTTGCTACACTGTGGAGGAGCTAGAGGGTCTAATGTTGTCAAGGACGTAGAAAACGTCCTGCTCTCTACTTATATTTCGCACATTAATATATAGGAAAGTAATCAACAATACCCATGGCATCGTCCAACCAAGACCACACCTGTTGCTAGTCATCTTACGGCACATGAATTCAATTTGCTGCACAGCAGCACAAACACATCTGCGTCTACATCAGGGGTCTTCAAAGCAGGTTTCACTGTCATTATTACAGCATCTGCCTTCTCCACAACCTAAACCTGCCCCAAAAGCCAACAAGGCTCTAACCGAGGAGAGTTGCAGAGAGATTTGGCATTTAATAAGATAATGCATGGTTAATTATACGGCTGATTAACTGATTAGTTTTTTATTTGTGTTATGCGTCTCTGAGGCTGCTGGACCAGCGGGCTGTGCAGGAGATGTGACGATCTGAGCCATTGTGTCATTTGTAGCCGGCAATCCGCACAGACACCCGAGGACACAAAGCTGTTAAAATCCCGCTCGAGTTTTTTTGCCCCCTATTTATTTATTTATTTATTTGATGTGGCCAAGTTCCAGAACGTGCCGATATTTCCTGGGGGTCGACAGTAAGGGGAGGGAGCAGGGGGGCGGTGCCAGGTATGGCTCCTCTAAAAAGCGGCTGAGTAATTCAGCCGCTGCCTCTGGATCTGCCGTATGATGTATGAAGACCTCAGGAACGGAATGTCCCCGTAGCAGCAGGAAAATACAAGGGCACTTGGGATGAAATATGTTGCCCCTTGGCATTCATGTGTCCACGTCGCAGCCTTTTTGATATGTTTGTTCACACTGAAAGCCGTGCCGCTCTGGCGATTTCCCCAGGCTAACATGAATCTCTATGCCCATGACTCTGCGGAAAGGTGCGAACGGCCAGGTTTTGTTTTTTGTGCTCTGTGTAGTTGTGTGTTTACAACATAAGCCAGAGCCCTACCTCAGAGACATGCTTCTCTATTGCCCGGAAGGCATCGCTAAAGAGGATCTTCTTTGTTAGCGTGTGGCTGCGGTAGGTCAATGGCTCCGTACTGGGCCTCAGCCGTCAGCTGGTTTCTTCTCTGGAGGCCACACAGAGTCACAAACACAGGATACAGACAAGAACACATGTCAAATGATTATTAATAGGGCAGATTATGAGCAACGTTAAGGCAAGTGCAGTCAGAATCAGCCGCTAAAAGACCAGGGAGCATCTGCAAAAAAAAAGCAGCTCCCACACCGACGAGGGGCAACTGACGCACCGCTCTGCCGCACACAGGATAAACACCATGACCGACGCACCGCTCTGCCGCACTCAGGATAAACACCATGACCGACGCACCGCTCTGCCGCACTCAGGATGAACACCATGACCGACGCACCAGGAAAATCACAATTGAATTATTACTGAAATGGCTTCTCTTAGGCTCTCACAACCATTTGTCTACCTACTATACGTATGAGGGGACAGTAAAAAAGTCCCTGCTTGTTCAGTTTCAGTGTCAGCATAGTTACTGTTTTTCTTTTGTGGGGCAGCACTGGCAAGAGCCAACTGGAGAACCACTGGCAAGGGCCGACTTGAGAACCACTGGCAAGGGCCAACTTGGAAACTACTGATAAGGGCCAACTGGAGAACCAATGGCAAGGGCCAGCTGGAGTACCACTGGCATTGGCGAACTGGTAACCTACTGATAAAGGCCAACTGGAGAACCACTGGCAAGGGCAAACTAGGAAAATACTGAAAAAGGCCAGCTGGAGTACCACTGGCATTGGCGAACTAGGAAAATACTGATAAAGGCCAGCTGAAGAACCACTGGCAATGGCCAACTGGAGAACCTAGAGATGAATAAATAGCAAATAGCAACCAGTTGGCATCAGAGAGCTTTCCTCTGTGTAGTTCAGTTAAATTATCTTTGGCTACATTTGCAAAAGTAAAACCCTTCCTGGATCATAACCAACATGGGTAAATATCAATAATGTCTAATGTCTAACAACTTTCCAATTAATAAAATTCTATTGGATAAGGACATTAAATCTCTGCTCCAGCAAGGCACAGAGCTGTTTCAATGCAGTTAAATGAGTTTTGAAGTGCATTTATTGTAATTGTTTGTGTTCAGTATATCTCTCATGCACTCTTCTACCTTATCTCCTTTACCATTCACTCTCTCTCACATCCCTCCTATTTGAACCTACTCCATCCCAGCTCCAGTGGGGACAAAGACCCACCTGGCACACAAAAGCCCTAAAAGAAAGGAGGAGATTGGGCTGATCCTGATCCAAGCACCTTGATTACTGTCCCTGAAACAAAACCTAATTCCCAGGACTTGACCCAGGACAGGCCTGTGTGGTACAGTGACTTGACCCAGGACAGGCCTGTGTGGTACAGGGATCTGACCCAGGACAGGCCTGTGTGGTACAGTGACTTGACCCAGGACAGGCCTGTGTGGTACAGGGATCTGACCCAGGAC
>JAODJW010000001.1:2282672-2302242 GCA_026777045.1 Hyperopisus bebe | reverse complement strand
AAAGTTTGGCTTCTCGGCACAGATGCTGGGGGCAGATGAGGCTTAACAAGCAATCTGGCAGATCTCAGATCTTGGGCAAAAATACAAAAAAAACCCCTAGGTTTGGTCCTTGTATGAGCTTATTATTATGTCCATGCCGTATTTGATGCCCCCTCCACAAACATCCCGAAACCCGACGAGGGTGGGATGAAGCTCAGCCTCAGTGTCTGTGTCTGGAAGGGTGCTGGATAAAATCTGCTGCTTGGCAGAATAATCACACTGCTGTTGGGCCCTGTTGGGTCATTAACCCTCCAAAACGCTCCAGGGACACTGGATAAATAGCCAGGACCTGTGCTCAGATCCCAAGCACCTGAATGAATGTGTGTCTGTCTGTGTCTCTAAGGAGAGCATGATGGGATGTGACAAAAGAAGTGTTCCAGTGTACTCATACTCGTGCAAATGCTTGGTCACTGCTGGCGGAAATTGCCGGAATCCAAACTAAAGGCTGGAGTGTGAAGTGGCAGCTGCTCTCTGGTTGGCCTTGCCCTTTGGTCTCTGTCCTCTGGAGATTCTAGCTGCGAGGCACCTTGCCTGTTCCAAGTACCCCCTCACTGATCAGGGAGAGGGTTTGAATCCCTGAGCTGCTCTGGCACATGGCAGACTGCACCAGGAAAAAGCAGCTGCTTTGTGAAACGTTGAGGCTTCTACTGCAATGAGCCTAGAATGAACATTTTGATTTCCTTACAGTAGCATTACAGGGACTCACTGGCTTTGAAACGTCTGAAACAGTACAGCAGTCGTTTGTGCCACACGGCGATGTTTCATCATGCTGCCTAGAAAATAATTTTTGCTAAATTCAGCATCAGAGGGAACCCGTTGAAAATATTACTATTATAAAACAAAGAATGTCGATGTATGACATAATGAAAAAAACACATATTTCCAGCAAATAGGTAATGAGCAGACATGGAACGATGTGTAGTATAATTCCATGAAGAAGAATGTGTTCAGCAAGGTCTGTCTTGTAAAAGGAGTCGTGTTTGCTTCTGCTTTCAGCCTAGAACCGGTATCCACTTCACACAGCGAGACGCTCTTCTGAACAGATCAGGCCCATGCAGGAAACCCCAAAATGATAACGATAACGGAGACGGCTGTGATCACTGCGCTAATTACCATGCGCTAAAAACTCCACATAATTTGCCGTATCTTTTTTATCACGGTGACCCCGGATTGGTTAGCTGTCTGGCTGGGATAGTACCGTGACCTGTGCCACGGGAAGGGGGTGGGCATATCGGGTGCAGCTGGCATTCTCACAGATCCTTGCGTGGTGGTGGCGGGGGGGGGGGGCTCTCCTGTGAATCCACCACCATAAGATTAAATGTCAAAATAATGTTATCAAACAAGGTTTCCGCCCTTGTGTCTGCTGCCTTTTGGTGGGGATGAACCCAGATCTCAAACCAGAAAGCAAGGACGTTAACGGGGGGTTGATTTGCATAAATTGGCATCCCTCCGTTGGCCTATAATGGAGGTAGGGGGCCTTGTTGATAATTAGCTTTCTTCAGTGGCTCTTCTGTTCCTGACATAAGTTCCTGTTTTGTGGTGGCATGCTTCCATATGTTAGATTCTGCGTAGTACACAGGTACATCCATTCATAATGTAAGAGCAAAATCAACATGTCTTTCATTATCAACTTGAGATATATGATACGAGGAGTCACACACAGAGCTGGAATATTGTTCTTATTGGTCACAGAGTAAATGAGAAGTAACATATAGTATATAAATACTGAGACATTAAATTGATATGACATTTTAAGGCTAGACAGAGACAACACAGTTAACCATTTGATCGATGGGGAAAGAATAGGGAAATTTGGTATGGAATATGGAACTCTGGTTTGGTTTGGCAATGGATCAGAATGTGTCATAAATAAATCGGTCTTTGTCAGCCAGTTGTGTATGTTTGTCACTGAAGCGCCATTTTGGAAGGACAAACTCAGCCAGGACACTGTATAGGGACACACTCAGCCAGGACACTGCATAGGGACACACTCAGCCAGGACACTGTATAGGGACACACTCAGCCAGGACACTGTATAGGGACACACTCAGCCAGGACACTGCATAGGGACACACTCAGCCAGGACACTGTACAGGGACAAACTCAGCCAGGACACTATATAGGGACAAACTCAGCCAGGACGCTGCATAGGGACACACTCAGCCAGGACGCTGCATAGGGACACACTCAGCCAGGACACTGTACAGGGACAAACTCAGCCAGGACACTGTACAGGGACACACTCAGCCAGGACACTGCATAGGGACACACTCAGCCAGGACACTGCATAGGGACACACTCAGCCAGGACACTGTACAGGGACACACTCAGCCAGGACGATGTATAGGGACACAGCCAGGACGCTGTATAGGGACACACTCAGCCAGGACACTGTACAGGGACACACTCAGCCAGGACACTGTACAGGGACACACTCAGCCAGGACGCTGTATAGGGACACACTCAGCCAGGACACTGTATAGGGACACACTCAGCCAGGACGTTGTATAGGGACACACTCAGTATTGATGCAAGACATCATTATTTGCCAAAATGGTCAACTATAAATGACTGCAAAAAAGTCTAAGTGTATATACCTGCATGGTTCAGTAACTATAAATCCTACTTATGTTTCACAATCAGACACTATTTAGTTCTTTGTCTGTTGACACACATGTGCAGATACTTGAAGATGTTACATAATTACTGTGCTTGTTTACATACACATTGTTACTGTATACCATTGATTTACACACATTTTCATTATTGCAAGATTGCATTGCTGACCTGACAGCACCAAACATTAAGCCATAGCCTGTGTGAACATCATTTGGTTTCCATGCGTAATTTGGCTATTGCAATGTTGATAAGGGCAGTCATAAACAACACATTTATGAATAATGTCATTATACATGCTTTATTGTTCGTGCAAGACTGGGACAAAAGAAATTCTACAATGTACAACAGAATTAAAACTGACAAGCAGGATAAAACATGATTTCTTAAACTGTAGGTGGACAAATGGGAAGGAAAATTCAGTTCCTTTATTTGAGTTAATACTTAATTTTGGGGTTTAATATAAATGGCGGGACTTATTATTGAAGCCTTTCACACAATATGGTCGTACCGTTTTACCAACTTCAAAAGGAAATGAGTGAAAAGGAAATGTTCTGGGTTGAATACAGAACAGACTCCAGCCCACAAAACCTTAGTTTTAAATCGCCTGTCAAAGTTCGATAGATTCAGATTCAGTTATGTAAATTTGGTGTGGTCCTGCTAGGTTTCAGGCATCTCATTGTGCTCCTGTTACTTACGTTCAATGCCAGTTCACATCTGAGGCAATGCTGTAGTACCATGGTGTATTAATGGTTAGGAAAGTGCACTTGTAATTGAAGGATCGCTGGTTCGAATCCCTGCCCAGCAAGGTATGATTGAGGTGCCCTGAGCAATGTACCACCCCCAAGCACTGTTCCCCGGGGGCTGAATTATCTGCTGCCTCTGTGTCACATATGGGTCAAATGCAGAGGACACATTTTGTTGTTGTGCACAGTGTTCTGTGGTGTGTCAACAATTACCACAGATCACCAAATTCGAACGTAACTGCAATGCATGCTGGGTGTTTCTGGATATCTTCAAACCAAAAGTGAACAAAAAGGAACCCAGGATGTAACATCTTTTTAAATCAGGGGAAAGGATGCAGGTTGATTCAAGCTATGGGCACATCACTGCTGCAGAAACTGACTCACAGTTCCCTTCCCCCTTTCTTGTTTCCTGAGACGGGCGCTGAAACAAAGCAAAGTGTTCTGTTTTATAGACTGAATTGAACAGAATGCATTAGGACCAGCAGGGAAAAATGTAAACCCATAAATTATAAATGCCATAAGTACTTTACATTCCATCAATATCCCCAAATCAGCTGAATTACTTTAAATTATGTTTTCCATTTACATTTTTTTCTCACAGATTTGTGTAATTGCATTAGCAGTCGGGCATTGTTTTCCACTTCAGAGATTAAACAGGACTCCTATTAAAATGGCAATGACAGCTGTGTCACAATATTGTCAAACACAGGCCTTATAAATAGATTTCGGAGTGCAGATTCCTTGAGCGAGTGTAATAAGAATCTCTATAAACACCATAGAACACCATACCTGTCTCACAGGTAGGCTACTTAAACTCCCAGAATTGAGGCCTAGAACAGCTTTCAGAGGTCCAAAAAATGAATCATGTCCTGCCCATGATCTGCCCATGTTCTGCCCATGTTCTTCCCATGATCTGCCCATGTCCTGCCCATGTCCCGCCCATGATCTGCCCATGTTCTTCCCATGATCTGCCCATGTCCTGCCCATGTCCCGCCCATGATCTGCCCATGATCTGCCCATGTTCTTCCCATGATCTGCCCATGTCCTGCCCATGTCCCGCCCATGATCTGCCCATGTTCTGCCCATGTTCTGCAGGCGTCCTCCATTAACTTCACTCTCCTCCCTTGGACCAGTGGCCTGTACTTCGAAGAGGGGTTACTGGCTTATCGGGGTAACTTGTCAGATTTAAGGTACCACAGTTGAAATGGACTTCATATTCGTTCACTTACATTTTGCCCAAACAACCTTAAATCCGACAAGTTACCCCAATAAGCCAGTAACCCCGCTCCGTAGTACAGGCCACAGGACTTCTTTTCCTGTTCTGGAGTTCTTCCGCAGATGAGTGATGCTCTGGCCTTCAAACTGCTGTTGTCAACTCTGCTATGCTTTTGCCAGGTTTGTTTCCTTTATTCTTCTGCTTTGTTGGGTTAGGATTTGAGATTGGGATTTGGGTCAGGTTAGGCTTAGGGTTAGGGTTAGGCTTACAATTAGGCTTAGGGTTAGGGTTAGAGGGAACTAGCATCTCTATCCTGACCCTAGTTTGTGATTGGATGTATGACTGTGGTGAGCCATGTGACGGCCTGGCACCCACACCCCACACCGGAGCAGGCCCCCGCCCTTTGACCTGTGCTCCCTGCCATAGGCTTCAGGCCTGTGCTCTCTGCGGGGCAAGTTTCTGCAAAATGGATGGGTTATTAGAAACATTAACTGCCTCTGAGACGAGTAAATTCACATTATTTAGCCGAATAATCAATATCAAAATATCTGTATTGGTAAATGGTACATCAATTGCATTTCGACTCCTTCGAGCACTCAAAGGGCTTCACAGTTTTTGCCTCACATTCACCAATCCACACACACATCCAGACACCGGTGGTGGAGGCTGCCACACAAGGCGCTAATCTGCTCACTGGGAGCAATTTGGGGTCCGGTGTCTTGCTCAAGGACACTGTATTGTCATCTTCAGTAGTATGACCCATTAACCAGTATGAAATTTTGATCCTTTTGGTTGTAGTATGAGAACCAGAAATAAATAGAATATAAATATGTAAGAATTTATGTACTGTAGTGTTCATAATTTTGGTGGAAGCGTCCGCTGGGAGCGGGTGGTCCAGTTTGTCGTGCAGTGCTGTGACTGAGGCGTGAGTGTCGGTCTGTTTAAGCTCATGGATCCTCATAATGGGACCATCTTTCTGATGCTGACTGTCAATCTTCTGCTAAGAATCTCACTCTCTTCCTCTCTCTCAGTATCTCTCTCTATGCTGCCTCAAGGAATATTTCTGTGCGACATTGTGGATTAGGAAGGAGCGAACGGCAACTGTAAGCCTACTGGCCTTATCGCTCCTCAGTATGCCTCAGGAATGTGAACCCCCACCTTTTGGAGACGGGCCAGCCTGCCCACCATGCTTTTTTGCTCTATCTCTTGATTCAGTGAGATGTTTTGCTTTGAAGCAGTTGCACATCTACGATTGGGGGAGGGGGGATGGTCATGTCATTAGGCTGATGGTGCTTTTCACCTTCAAAGAGAGAAACGGGCATGAAAAATCTGAGGCTTTGAAGCAGCTCAGAAACGTACCTTTAAAAAAACGACGGCTGACCTGTGAAATGGGCAGTGGGCCCATTAGAAAAGCAAAAAGCTTTATTTTATTAATGCAGTGTAGCTAAAGTTGAAATAAATACTCGTTGAATTTCCCAAAGAGGCCCCCCGCCCCCCAGGGTTACCATCATTTGGCTCTGTTGGATTTCTGACACCCAACACAGGGTAACCCATGGTGGGACCGTTTCAGACTGAAACATCACACAGCTGTAGCCCAAGTGAAAGCACCGCTGACTATTTTTAATAACTTAATATAAATTAATCAAACACCTACTAAAAATATTTGTTTTTCAACAAGATGACGACCCTCAGCACACCTTAAGCTTATGTAAGTACTGTATTATCCTGTGAATAAGCAAAGAGATGGAGTGCTGTGACAGACGACCAGGCCCCCACAGTCCCCCCACCTAAACCCTACAGGGCTGGTTTGGGATCAGTGGGGTCAAAGAGTAAGAGCGAGGGAGCCAACCTGTGCCCAGAACGTATGGACACTCCTTCAGGGCTGTTGGAGAAGCATCCCAGGTTGCTACTTCTGGAAGCTGGTTGAAAGAAGTCCAAGAGTCTGCAATGCTGTCATTGAAGCAAAAGGGAGCTATTTTAAAGAGTCTAAAATTGGAGAATATTTTGAGATGTACACTTTTCTTGGTTGTAAGAGTATTTGATATGTATTACTTCATTGTCAAAAGAAAGACAAATGCTTTAAAAGCAGGTGTGTCCAAACCTTTCACTGGTACTGTGTACTTTATTTATTAATGATAATCATAACCAGCAGTACCCTGGAGTATAAAAAAATCATGAAGGAAACATTTCCCAGGAAAGGAAAGTAAAACTGTATTCAGTAAACCACACTCCACACCCCAGTTCGATTGTCTGCTGCATTCATAGCTTTAGAGAACAGGATTTGTCAGTAGATTCATTCACTCTGCCTGCAGGGGTGTCTTTGCATTTTGGTTTCAGCAGCTATAAGCAAGTACAGCCAGAAAATAACTGAGGCCTTTTCTCAAACTACAATATTACGAAACTACAATGCGTAAGCTTTTCCCAACCTAATGACATGCATGTGAGAACCAGAAAAGAAGGAAACGTGTAAGAGAGGCAGAGCGGTTTGAAATCCTTCCCAGCACACTGGGAGTACCTCATCCATCGATGGGAGAGCCCTGGATGCTGGAAACTGCTGCTCCGGAGAGACCCCAGCTGGGGGCAGCTCGTGCTTAACCCCCCCCCCCCCCCGCTTGTTTTGAACTCATTGCCTTCGATCCAGACCCTGGGGAAGACACTGAGTTTCCATAACAAAGAAGAAATCATATCATATGGATTAATGTATAACAAGGCAGGAAGGTGATTTCCCACAATTCTGTCCTCAAACAGCCCGACCACAAGCTGAGAGATTGAGCTGTTACACTCATGGGTGTCACGCTCGGGGCTGTCACGCTCGGGACTGTCACGCTCGGGGCTGTCACGCTCGGGGCTGTCACACTCGGGGCTGTCACGCTTAGGACTGTCACGCTTAGGACTGTCACGCTCGGGGCTGTTACACTCAGGACTGTCACGCTCGGGGCTGTCACGTTCGGGGCTGTCACACTTGGGGCTGTTACACTCAGGACTGTCACGCTTAGGACTGTCACGCTTGGGGCTGTCACACTTGGGGCTGTCACACTCGGGGCTGTCACACTCGGGGCTGTCACACTTGGGGCTGTTACACTCAGGACTGTCACGCTTGAGACTGTCACGCTCGGGGCTGTCACGCTCGGGACTGTCACACTCAGGGCTGTCACACTTGGGGCTGTCACACTTGGGGCTGTTACACTCAGGACTGTCACGCTCGGGGCTGTCACATTCGGGACTGTCATGCTCAGGGCTGTCACACTCGGGGCTGTCACACTTGGGGCTGTCACACTCGGGGCTGTCACACTCAGGGCTGTCACGTTCAGGGCTGTCACACTCGGGGCTGTTACTCTCAGGACTGTCACACTTGGGGCTGTTACACTCAGGACTGTCACACTCGGGGCTGTTACTCTCAGGACTGTCACACTTGGGGCTGTTACACTCAGGACTGTCACGCTTGGGACTGTCACGCTCGGGGCTGTCACACTCAGGGCTGTTACTCTCAGGACTGTCACACTCGGGGCTGTTACACTCAGGACTGTCACACTTGGGGCTGTCACACTTGGGCTGTTACCTTCCTCTTTTTGTCGCAGTGCTTCTCCTCTCTGGTAGGGAACTGGGCAGGGGCTCAAATGACCTTGGTTTTTTTTGGTGTAAATTGAATGGGGGGGTTCAGGGAGAGCCGAGGACCACCCCCCCCCCTCCCCCCAGCCTTTGCTACAACCACAACCAGTCTCACAATGCAGGGAGAAGCGAGACCTTCACAACAACCCCATTCACACAAAATAAACGGGATGTTTCAGAAAACGCCTGCTGCACAACAATCATTGCCTGCATTGAAATGAAACAAAAGATGTGACCCTAGGAATGAACCTCAGGAAAAGGACCGCACTGGCAATGATGGGGAAATGGTAGGCAGGGAGGAAACAGCCACGTAGCAGCAGAGGCCTTCCAATGCGGGACGCTCTTTTTGTGTCAGGTGACCTGCCCGCATCGGTCCATCCCTCCCTATGAGTTAACGTGGGCCCCCACAGACTTGCTGGAAGTTTCTCACCCAAGACAAGCAAGCTAGAGGAAGCAGATAAAGCTGGAACCGACAGCCGTAAGGTAACGAGTCGCTGTTAATGAAGCAGCCAAGGCTGCGTTTGTGATTCTCAGTGTGTCTGTGCATGTCTGATCACTAAAGGCGCGACTAGTATCTTTTAAAATCTATTTCATAATAATGAAAGAAGACTTGAATAGTCTTGTTGATTTCAAATGCAGTTTTTTGTTGTTTTTCTTTAACTCTTGATGTAGGGAACTGTGCAAGGATTCCAATGTAATTGTCCTGCAAATGGCAAATAAAGTTCAATTCAATTCAAATCAATTCAATTCAATTCAAGTTTAAGCCAGACAGTTGACACAACAGTTAATCCGTCTTGATAAAGGCTGCCTTAGCACCGCTGAATTGCAGGCAGTGGTGGACAGAGAGCTGATGCTGCTCACGCCCCTGTGCTAAGTTGCTTAGCACCCCTGTGCTAAGATCCTGTTGCTGGACACCACAGGTTCTGTGTGCCTGTGTCTCTGTTTATGTTTTTATGTATCTGTGTGTTTTTGTGTGTGTGTATGTCTGTGTTTTTACGCACCTGTGTGTGTGTTTATATAGCTGTGTCTATGTGTGTTTTATGTATCTGTGTATGCATGTGTGTTTTTTGTGTCTGTGTGTGATTGTCTGTGTGTGTGTAATCAGTGAAGTGTCTGGTCAAGCTCTCATGGCTGATGTCTCTGTATGTATGGCATAAATTCAGCCCCCCCCCCCCCTCCCAGACACCTCATTCCATGCGACCTCCTAAACATTTATCTGTTTATTGTATTATCAGTCTATTATGATCAAAGCACCCCTGCAGGCCAGCAACACGGTTAATGCTGTTCCTGGGTCTGTTGAATACATCGCAGATATGTGGGACAAGCCAAATGTTCCTGTTCTACAATGTCATAACATAATGTCAAGGAATCTCCTTACACTGAATCATCTAACCGCATGGCCTTTGTTTACATATTTTGGCACTCACCGCCTTGGTCTTAGACTATAGCTGCTATTTAGTTGTCTGCATACAGTTTATTGTTTAAATATATGTTTATAAATTGTGTTCACATAAAATAGTTGTTTTGAACTGACCCTAAAATGAGCGGAAAATGCTATAATCAATAGGAATTACTGAACTGAATGCCTTTAATTTTGTCCTGTTACTGTGGCCGATGCAATTCTGACTGGAGCATGTAGACACAATGGATGTGAGAGACCTTCCCGTTCTGATTTATTTATGAATTTGTCATTATTTAATCCCTGTCCCTAGTGGCAACGAGTGATTCTAGTCTGAGTTTTGTTTAATGGAAAATACCGTATGTCTTCTCTCATATTTTAAGAAAGACCGTGGAAGCTGTCAAACATTCTGTTGGTTAATTACCTCAGGGTTCATGCTGATAATCTTCTCTGTTTGTTTCCTAATTTAAATTGACACCTTTGTTCCCTTGCCACCTTGGTCTGCCTCACAAGGCATACAGGCTCGCTACACTTTTCTGCGTTTATCACATCATTAAATTTCAGTTGTAATTACTGTGGCATTGTTGAAACAGAAAGATTATGTGCGAATTGCCGACAGCGAGAGCTTGTTATTCCAGGAACATTTCAGACATGAAGCGACGGCTAACTGTAATCAATTGTAACTGAAATACAACCCAAAAAACAGTAAGCACAGAAGAGATTCGGCAGTCCCAAAACCAAAAAACTTCCGATCAATATCCAATTAGGCAATCCTTGAGATTCAAAATGAACTCACTTGTGTAGTAACTTGGGTAAGAAAAGATTTAAGGTTCCTGTACAAATTAACAAAAATACATGTCTATGTGGGCACAAAGGTCTGAAGCTCAGGCAATATAACTTTCGGGCAATAAAATCAGCTGATATTAAGGTTCAATGAATTTGTTCGTATTGATAAAGTGCCAGTAATGTGTCTTTAAACATTTATAGTGGGAGAGAGCTCTGTCATTAGGAAGACACTGGGAAGATATTTTTCATGCTGCATAATAAATTTGGCTAAAGAGTTGTTTGTGGTTGACTGTGAATGGAACTACGGTATTTCACTATGGTGTTAAAGATGTCCCACCCTGTTTAAGCTATGCAGTCCTGTTAAAGCTACCCCATCCTGCTAAAGCTATCCTGTCCTGCTAAAGCTATCCTGCCCTGTTAAAGCTATCCTGTCCTGTTAAAGCTACCTCATCCTGCTAAAGCTAACCTGTCCTGCTAAAGCTATCCTGCCCTGTTAAAGCTATCCTGCCCTGCTAAAGTTATCCTACCCTGCTATGGCTATCCCCTCCTGTTAAAGCTATCCTGCCCTGATAAAGTTATCCTGCCCTGCTATGGCTATCCCCTCCTGTTATAGCTATCCTGTCCTGTTAAAGCTACCCCATCCTGCTAAAGCTATGCCGTCCTATTAAAGCGATACCCTCCTGTTAAAGCTATGCTGTCCTGTTAAAGCTATCCTGCTCTGCTAAAGCTATCCCATCCCGTTAAAGCTATCCTGCCCTGTTGAGGCTATCCCATCCTGCTTAAGCTATGCCATCCTGTTAAAGCTATACACTCCTGTTAAAGCTATCTTGCCCTGCTAAAGCTATCCCATACTATTAAAGCTATCCTGCCCTGTTAAAGCTATTCTGCTCTGCTAAGGCTATCCTGTCCTGTTAAAGCTATACACTCCTGTTAAAGCTATCCTGCCCTGTTAAAGCTATCCCATCCTGCTTAAGCTATCCCATCCTGTTAAAACTGTCCTGTCCTGTTAAAGCTATCCTGCTCTGCTAAGGCTATCCTGTCCTGTTAAAGCTATACACTCCTGTTAAAGCTATCCTGCCCTGTTGAGGCTATCCCATCCTGCTTAAGCTATCCCATCCTGTTAAAACTGTCCTGTCCTGTTAAAGATATCCCATTCCATTAGAGTTAACCCACCGTGTTAAAGCTATCCCCTCTTGTCCTGTTGTCCCGTCCTGTTAAAGCTATCCTGAACAGAAATTCAGTTGTTTAAATGTAAAGGATACATATTACTGCTGTTTTATGTATTTATACATTTTGTGAGACTTTTGTGAGTTTAGTCACCAAGTAAGGAACAGTTCACTTAAAACTACTGGTATCTGTTTCATTCTTGACCACGTAAAATGAAATAGGCCAGTAATTACTGGGTATCAGAATTTTTAGCCCCACAAAATCTGTGATGATGTCAGAAACTAAATCGGCCGTGCCCTAGTACCTACTGACAGCAGTTAAACCAGAAGTTGTTTACTAACAAGCAGAAATATGGAAGCGCCTGGAACCAGTTTGTTCCCATCTTTCTAAAGAGAACAAAACTCTTAATTTGCATATGTTTTAATGCTAAATTGCATTTTTTTCTGAGCAAATTCACACTTATTACCCAGGTAAATAGCTTTCATTGACTGCCTGTGCCTTTTGCACAGTACTGTAGCTGTAGGAAGTGTGATAACAGTGTGATTTAAGGATGGCCTCTGCTGACAGCACTGCTCTCTTTCTGGCTCAAGCCTGTCACTCACGTGACGTCACACCCACCCACTTTCAGCACCGACTGGATATTTCATATCCGTCGAGGCTCAATATCCCAGCCACTTTCCTGTTTTTGGGAAATTCAGTCTCTGGGAAATCTGCACACCATTATCTGTTGAACCAGAGCAGACAGTTAAGATGCAGATGGCTTTCATGGGGACCAGGCTCTGTGCGACTGCCACTTCGGCCCCGGGGCCCGGAGCGGGGCCCGATTTGGCATTCCCACTCAGCACTCTGGGGGTGATGCAGCCCATTCATTACCCAATTGGTCTTCATCATTGGGAACCGTGTGAGATTAACAGGAAGGAAGCTGTTGCGACGGAAGGCTGATGTGGCCAAGTTGTGGCCATTTGTCCAAAGCAGCACACAGGATGGATTCTCCTGCTGTCCGAGAGCAGAAAAATGTTCATTCCCCACAGCCCCGCGGGCAGACTGACCTGATGAACACCATGCTTAATTAACTCTGACACCTTTAAACACTGCTGTAGGTGTTGTGGCTGGGGGGGGGGGGATTATGGGGGTCAGCCTGAGGTGACCGAATTTGGCCTTTGGATCAACGTGGCCCAAGCAGCTTTATGTGGCTGATTTTGCTTTTCTTAAGTGCTAAATGTTCCTCCCATTCTGCTTAACAGTCTATATCCGGATGGAGGATCTCCATGTGCAGTCACAACTTCTAATGAGGAAATTAGAGGGCAGACAAGCAGGGGTAGGGGAGTAGGAGAGTGTGCCTGCTTAAGGAGGAGTGGAGTGTTGAGGAGAGACGGGCTGGGATAAACCACAGAGGTAACAGGTGGTCCGTCCTCCATCCAGCGTTTTGAGGATGTCCCAGTCTATGCTATCAGCAAAAATCTCTCTGCCGCACTTCAAAAAGTACACCAAAAGCAGGCCAGCCCGAGATCTCATTAGCAGTCATAATGTGTACAAACTTTTCTCTACTCTCAATACCCGGCGAAATGTTCTTTGCTTTTGAAGACAGTTTTTGTTGGAGAATTACTCAGCTAAACATTTACCGTTGGTGTCCGTTTTAAAATGGCAAATTACATGAAAAATTACCCAGGAATGCTGACTGAATTTAGGCTTGGAGAGCGGAGGGCAAAGCTGAAGGGTATGGAGGAGAACAAACAGGAGCGTGACGGCAAACAAATCATCATTTTATATTTCTGTCAATGTCAGTAAATGACATTACTCAATAAAAGACTGACGCAGAAAATGCTTTGTTAGTAAATGGGTCCTCAACTGAGTATTACAACAAAACATAAGGTTTGTTTTGCAGTTTTTGAGTACATGCAGCATGCTTTGCTACAGCCATTTTTAAGGGCTACTAACCTGGTACAGGTACAAGATGATGTGAGTACAATGGTATGTTGGGCGCTGATAACTGGTTATGATGACTAACTGGTTAGGTTACATTAGGGATGTGGGTAAAGGGGGCGGCTTAGTTGCTTGGAGCTGACAAATTTCCCTGAGAGTTTTACATTTTGTCTATGTAACAGGATCATACATAATTTACAATCCACAATGGTGTCTGCAAATGAGGTTTTAATAGCCACAGAAAAATGCCATTTTGAACAGGTAGTAAAAATTCTGTGTTTTGATTTCTGCAAGTAAGTGAGTTTGAGGTCTGCGCACAGGGACCATCATGGTTGTTAGAAGAGGACATGGAAATTTCCCCTTTTTGCTGAGAAACTTTCCCTTACAGAGCGGCACTGACGTGGTTTGATGGATGGTTCTAATCTGCTTTGCCGCTGTATGGCTCCTTGCTCCCTGTGTTTGCTTTAATTCTCGTAATGGTGCCATTCATGGTGAGGCGCTCGGGACAGACGCTCCTCCAGAATGGCATCACATTTCTCCGACGTGCCACTACCAACGCAGCCTTGTTTCCCGTCACCACGGAAACAGTTCAAACGGTCCAAGGTAATGGAAATATTCATTTAAAATAATGGTGAAACACTTTTCTGTTCTCCCTAAGACTATCGGATCTACCTTTGAAAAGGCAGCTCTGCTTTGAAAGTCTCCTAAGTTATTTACTGTATGGATGTGTCCCCCCCCCATCATGGCTGTTAGAGAAAACGACAAGGGAGCTGTTCTGGGCACGTCCCACTGGGCACAGCCCCCCGGGCAGATCCAGTACGTCCTGGAGGGGCTATATCTCCCAGATGCCTGGGCAATATTTGTAGAACCCCCAGAATGCTTTGCTGGACAGAATAAATCTACGTTGTACTTCAATCAGCCAAAATTTCTCATTTCAGCCATTTTAAAAATGTAGTTATTATTTGGATACTCATTTGACGTTTTGTAAGTGTGCTGTCTAATTCTGTTACATGCTACTGACTGGATGGTATGAGTAAGGCTTCCCGTGTATGGATGAACAAAAATCACAAACTTGCCTCTTGAACCAGCATCAGTCCACGGCTTCAGTAAGAGAGGTCTAGTCTGACCTGCTTAGCATCCTTCCAGCGCGACCATCACCGGGAAAAGTGGTCTGAAGAAGATGAAGAAGAAGATGTCATGGCTGTCTCTTAAAGCATAAATATGCAATTGCTCAGTGGAGGATAGGGTGACGTAATAAATCAGTGGTCCTGTGCAGGTCTGATTCCTTTTCTTTGTTGGAAATTACACCAGTCACAATTTAACAGCAATTCACAACTATTTCACACTGTGTCATAAAAAGTTTAGGAGATGCCAAAGTGGATCAGTGTCCAAGACCTATTGAACCGCCACACTCTGCCAGCGACACTGAGCATGCAAGAGGCTTCACTGGAACAAAAACATGTTTTCCACCTTCACTGTGAAATATTTGAAAACGTTTTTGATTGTGGAAAACAACGTAATTCGTAGCATACGAATGCGCATGTGGGGATTTCATTTTAATAAGAGAAGGTATCAGCCGTTGCTACTCTGCTGTATTAGCCAGCCCAATACTGTGTGATTAAGTCTGGAATTTCTCCCTGTTGACTCACTAAAGCCAAAAAGGTTGGAAAATCAGTGAAATACACACACTTTAATACCATTATACAAATATGCTATACAGCAAGGTTTGAAGAATTTCTCCTCAAATGCAGAAATGCGTTTAATAACTGACTACGTGGCTCCCGTTGGATTTTCGTTTGATGATAACGAAGAATCAACGGTTTCATTTAAAATAAAAGCATTCCTGTATTTCGTCAGTTTTAAGAGAGGTTTGACACACCATCCATACATATCTTTGCATAGGCGTGAGCCCTAATGCTCCACGCTCTCTTCGGCATTGAGGGTTTATTGACTTTGTCCTAAGCAATATAGCCATATAATCAGCAGCAATCCATAAGCAGATTTTAAAACATTGGCGCATAGCTGGTATAAAAAGATTGAGACTGAGAAATAGTCATTCGGCGATTTTCTCGTGGAGAAAAATGAACGAACGAAATATTTAAATAGTGGTATTTTTCGCATATTTGCAAAATGTGCAATATATCGTTAAAATGTATATAGCAGATCCTGGTCTAATTTTTTATATTATTGTAATGCTACTCTAAGCACTCTCGGGATGCCTCGTTTTCTGTACTAGAGCTGAAAGCACATACGGATCCGTCATCCCTACATTCCCACATCCCCGATCGCATCGAGTACCAGGGTAACGTGCCGCGCTCCGCAGGCACGCTCCCGCCCCCCAGAGGCTCGCTTTCCCCCTGCTCGCTTCTAAGGACGGTTGCCAGGGTTTCCGGGCACGCGCGAGCGGTGCGGCGACGCGCACTTCAATCTCGGTAGATTGCCAGACATGGCGGCGGATCTGAACCCGGAGTGGCTGTCCTGCCTGCCGTCTTCGTGGAGTTACGGTGTTACGCGGGACGGACGCATCTTCTTCATCAAGTAAATATGAAGTGGACACGAAAATCGGACGTGCTCGCCTGGTTCCGGCCCGAATGTTCAACTTAGTCTCTCTTGCATTTCTTACACCTTTCCCCCCCATGTCTCGCCAACAGTGAAGAAGCAAAGAGCACAACCTGGCTCCATCCGACCACGGTGGAGGCCGTCAGCACCGGCCACCGGAAAACTCCCGGTAAATATTCCCAAGTTCGCCTCGGAGCCCCGGCGCTCCTCCCAGATTCACTTATCGGTTAGGGCTTAAGGACGAGTCCGCCCCCTGCCCGGCTCCGTCCCTACCGGCTGTCAGTACCGTTATTCGTCCTGGAGGCACCGGACACGGCAGCTGGAACCGCGTGAGCTGAACCGCGACGGCGCCCGCCAGCGGTACCCGGCGACAGAGCGAAGTCGCCGCAAAGTTTGGGTTTATGTCGGGTCCGGCTTGTGGCGCGGGGTGGCGGGAGCGCGTCTGCTACGGTAATGCCGGCTCGCGGGGAGGCATCCCGCGGAGCCCGCCGCGGTGTGATGGGTAGCGGAGGCGGACGGCTCGCCGCCGCGCATCGGAGTACCGTACCACCGGAGAGGGGGGGGGGGGGGGGGGGTACACGGCGGCTTCTGCTGAGGCAGCCCCAAAAACCCGGAGCGCTCGTCTGCAAGAATACCGGCGGGTGTAGATGGGGACGGGGGCGGGGACAGGGATGGGGACGGGGAGGTGAGGGCGCTGCGCGGCATCTTCGCGGAATCGCACGGTGCTCCGTGTGATGGCACTGCGGACGCGGCGGGCGGCGGATACGTGTCCTCAGGCGGCACCGTCTGCTAAGCCGCCGCCGCCGCTGCTTTGGCCGCGAATCTCTCGTTGCTGCTGTGCATCCATCCATCCATCCATCTATCTATCTATCTATCTATCTATCTATCTATCTATCTATCTATCTATCTAAACTGACAACTATTTTTTTTTTTTAATTTACTTTCTTCCGTTATAGATTTACCAACTGGATGGGAGGAAGGATTCACCTTTGAGGGAGCCAGGTGCTTTATAAAGTAAGTGGGTATTACCAAGTGTCAAGGTGCCTTGAAGCCTCTCAATTCTGCATTTCCGCCCCTTTGCCCCCCCCCCCCCCCTCCATTGCCTGGTGTGTTGCCCCCCCACAGTGTTTTACATATTCTAAGTATCCTCCCCATCCCTCGAAGTAAGCCTTTTCATTTTTTATTGCACGGGGTTTGACAAGCTGGTGAGACTTCGATCTCCTGTGGCTGAAAACGTTTCGCTTACCTGACTGCTGCCTCGTGTTTTGTGGGTGTTTTATAGCTTCAGTGATAAATATATTTCCCACATGGCCTTATCACTGTTTACATTATTGGTGGACATGCCTTTGCCATCTCTGAATGGACCTGCCCTTCTCCCGTATCCGGAGCCACTTACAGTGTTTTCAGGTTCTACTGAATGTTTGGTCACATTCCACAGTCTGGTTCGTCTTTGCTGTAAAATATGGCTGAGTTTGTTTGCTGATACTGTCATTTTTGCATTTTACGTCGAGCTGAATCAGGTCTCTCTGCATTAATGTGTTTTATACTTGTATTTGCTCAAGAGGGTGAATATACAATGGCTTTGACCTCTGCCAGGGAGGCTAGGGAATAATCAGCTGTTAAACGAGTGAGACGTCTGACTGCTGACCAAGTTACCATTCCTGCTGGCTCGTGACATCCAGAACAGCAAGCAGCAGCGGGCACCTGGTGATCCGTGCCCAGAGAGCCGATTAGCGCCTAACTGAGATGTGCACTTAGTGTGCGTCCCTAGATGTTCAGCTAATAAAGAGATAAGGTGGAGGGGGAGGGACCCAGGTGGTTTGCGGGCTGGAGTGTCCCGATGAAGGGCTGAGGCGGTACGTGCCGGGAAATCCACTGAAGAAAAATTAAAGTGCCGCGTCCCTCTGGAATTTTTTATGCATCTCCGATCCTCTGCAAAACAGCACTGAGTGTATTCTTTCATGATCTGATGACAGTGACGGTCACAGCCGGAGACGGAGACCTGGATCAGGAGACATTGCTTGCTGGGGGGAGGGGGGTGTGTCCGCATTTCATGCCAGGTGTGAAACCTTGTTGCGGATTGTAGGGGACAATGGCGTCTTATTAACCGGTGCAGTTCATCCCGTGTCACTCAGGAGGGCTGCCTCTGTTAGTGTTGGTCTTCCCTTCTTTCGGATGTGACTCTGAGCTCACTGCCTTGGTGACCCAGGGCCACATCTAATGGGCTTCAATGTCATATTGCCCCCCCCCCGCGCGCGCACACACACACGGACACACACACACACACACGCACACACACACACACACACATTCAGATGGGCTTTAGAGTGTCAGCCAACCTTCTGACAGGCCATCCATCCCTCTCTGTCTCCATCACTTGGACCTCGGTTGCTTTGTGACAGGTCTGAGAGCCACTGGTTTGATGGTTGGACGACTAACCAGATTCTTTCTGGAAAATTACACAAGGGCTCCCCCCTTCCTACCTGGTATTCTATTTGTCTGTCTGCCTATCTGTCTAATCATCTTAGGAAACACATTTGTCTGGTTCCTCAAAAGGTTCCTTCCTTCTAAGGAGTTTTTCCTTGCCACTGTCACCTCTGGCTGCTCACTGGGGGCTTCGGACAGGGACAATGTAAAGCGCTTTGAGACAATGTAATATTCTGAAAATGCGCTATATAAATAA
The DNA here is from genome assembly GCA_026777045.1 of Hyperopisus bebe. NCBI lineage: Eukaryota > Metazoa > Chordata > Actinopteri > Osteoglossiformes > Mormyridae > Hyperopisus > Hyperopisus bebe. The sequence goes on along the minus strand of JAODJW010000001.1, from coordinate 2,283,499 downwards.
AATTGAATTGAATTGAATTGCTTTCTGCTCCCAGTCATGTTACTGTAGATGATCAGGTCATGCTGATACTGTTTATTGACGTATGTAATGATAATAATAGTAATAGCACTGATTATTTTAGCTTATTAGCATAATTAATTTACATATAATGGTAATTATTTTTTTCTGATTGTGTTACTCATGTTACATCAGCTGCTGATGGCAGAGACCCAAAGATTAGGGGCCGTTTGGTATTCTGGGGACTCACCGTAGGACACTGAGGGAATGAGGCTTATGTATCCAAGCACCCTGTTGCTTCCAAAGTTGCTTCCAAATTCGTCTGTTTCCCTCCCTGCCAAGACGTGTGTGTGTGTGTGTGTGTGTGTGTGCATGCTTCAGACTGCATTTGGTGAAACTCAGCAGCGATTCCCTGAGGGAAAGCTGCTGTTTCATCTTTTAGCGGAGAAAACACAGGAGCTAGGGGCATCCAATGGACGTTCGAACCTGATACACAGGCCTGGGCATAGGGTCTGATGATGTAGGGATGGGGGGGGCAGCGGTGGCACTTTGGATTTGAGAAGGGAATGAAGGAAATCAGAAAGGGCTGAGAAGGACAAAAAAAATGTGGCGAGAAGACAAGCTGGAGCTGAGTCCCCTGCAGACAGCGGAGAGCTTGAGGGCATCTGTCGTCTGGGAAGCTGTGGAACTTCACCAGCTCCTGGTGCCCATTGTCCCTCTGCCAGATGTGCCTTTCACTACACTAGGATGTCCCCTTATCTGCCCCCCCACCCCCCCCCATGCCAGTAGGAGGAAGACGTGGTCCATTCTTGATTCACAAAGCATCACCG
>JAODJW010000001.1:2212880-2226349 GCA_026777045.1 Hyperopisus bebe | reverse complement strand
CCAGTAGCATTAGCGGCAGCGTAGCAGTAGCAGTATCAGCACCAGTAGCATTAGCGGCAGCATAGCAGTAGCATTAGTGGCAGCGTAGCAGTAGCAGTATCAGCACCAGTAGCATTAGCGGCAGCGTAGCAGTAGCAGTATCAGCACCAGTAGCATTAGCGGCAGCATAGCAGTAGCATTAGCGGCAGCATAGCAGCAGCAATAGCATTAGCGGCCGTGTAGCTGTAGTGTTAGCGGCATCAATAGCACTAGCTCTCAGCCCCCAGGTGAAGCTATAGGTGGTGAACGTGATTAATTAAGTGATTTTTGCTGCTTGCTCTCATTGCAGCAGAGGACCACCCGGTGTGGCAGCAGCGAAGCGTCTTGGCACAGGGGGATACGGGCCCTGGCTAAGGAGGCTGTAATTACTGCTAATCTCGCTAATCTCGCGGGGCAGCTATTGTGTCAGAGAGCCTGCCCTCTGCTGACCGAAAAAGGAACACATTGTTATGGTGATTATTCTTACTATTATTATGAATAATTAGCAAATACAAATGCGGGGAAGAGAGAAGCGATGAGTCACTTGTGGCCCTTCTGCTTGGCACCCTGCACCAACCGGCATCCTAAGAGGTCCACGTGATGGCGTTTAAAAATAAAGCTGGAGAAAAGCATCATGCAGCCCTTTTTATCCTTTGCTGTGCTGAAAATGGCTTGACGGCCGGCCTGGGGGAGTGCTGTGGAGAGCAGAGGCATGCCGATTGAGTCCTGGAGGCTCTGAAGCACCCGGTTCTGCGTGTTGGGGTGGCCCCTGGCCCGCGGCCCCTGACCTGCGGCCCCTGCTTTGTACACACAGAGATGAGAGGGTTGCTCCTCGTCAGGCTGACTGATCAGGCTGCCCCTGGTCACATCGCTCCCTGCTGTTCCTTTCAGCTGCGCCTCTTTCACTTAGGTCCATGTTCTCCTCAGGTGAGTCTGTGCCGGCTTGCTGCAGCGCGGGAGTCGTGCCCCTTGTGTTCTAGGAATGCTTTTTACCCCTATCTTTCCGGTTTCTTGGGTTCTTTTTTTTTTGGCACTGTTGAGTTGGTGGAGGACATGAAATAGTACTTGGACGTCAGTACCACTGAGGATCGCCGAGATGACAGCCCAGTAAGGAGTCCACGTTCCACTCTGCTTTCTGGAAAAATCCAGAATGGCAGCTCTGTGGTCTTTCCATCCTCGGCTGGTTTTGATTTTCACGGGAAACAGTAATTACATGCTTCATATGGCAGCGGCACGAGCACGCCCTCTTCAGGGAGTCCTAGGGCTCTGCACCCCGGGTACTGTACTTTTGGTGCTAAAAGTTTGGTAGTTTTCATTTTCCTTTGCCTTCTGCGTTTTTCCCGGCCTGCTTTGTATCTGAGAGCATTCTCGGATCCGGCCCGGAAGTGCCGTTGGGGGGTGGCCGTTACTGGCTGCTCCCTAGTGAGACGGCCCTGAGCCCTGGTCCGGGGGGGGGGAGGTGTTAGGACGCTGTGTCTGTTCGGCACCATCGGGCCCCTGTGAGATTAAGTCCCAGTTACTTCACACTGACCCTGCTCACCCAAAAATGAATAAACGGATGTACGTGTGTAAAAGTGTCTATGGAATAGAGGTAATATACAGCGTGGCCCCCAAGCATGTGCCCCTCTGCCTCTGACAGTCTGTGTCTGTCTGTCCCGGCAGACGGGACTCTCTCTGGCTAGGGCATCTCTTCCTGCGTCTTTTGTGGGCTGTTTGCCAGCCTGGTTTGCTCTCGGCTGGCTGGCTGGCAGATTAAGGCACCGGGTACTGTACATATGGCCCTATATGCTTATAATTCTTATTGTTGATGTATTAGCATTTAAAGGTGCTTGTTTATAATGAACCACAGCAGCGCTGACGGGTTTTGTTAAGGCAGTAATGCCAGCTTTGGCAGTGGGTGGGGTCCCAGGATGGCCCGACGGCATACGCACGCGCCCCCTCCCTCTCTGAGCACGGCGCGGGTGTCCGAGCGCGCCCCCGGCTGCGAGCCAAAGCCGCCTGGTGCCGCATGTCTGCCCGGTGACCGCTGCAGCGCCGCTCTGCCTGCGGTAATTACAGACTCAGCCTGGGCTCAGGCCTCCTTCCAGGGGCTGAAAGAAAACCCTCACATGGCCCCTTCCACTCTCCTCTAGGTCCAACCCGTTTAAACACTTTTTTTGGGGTCTCCTGCTTGGGTGGGGGGCACTTAGACATCAATCCACCGGCTTCTTTAATTAGTTCGCTATCAGGTATGAAAGGAGTGTAAACCCCATGTTTTCATCTGCTGGGCTTTTTAATGGGCTGGCCGCTTTCTCATTACTGCCCTCCCAGAGTTCGGTCTGCTTCGATTGAGCAGAGCGATGTCTTCCCGTAGCCGGCTGCAGTCACACACGAGTCTGTTCTCCCTCGCTGCCGCCCGAGGACCTCACAAAGCTGCTGACACTCACGCTGGAGCTGTTTTTGTATCTTGACATAAAGAGGCCTTAATCGAGGCGGGGTTGGGGGGAGAATGGTCTGCAGCTCTCTCCTGGCCAGAGCGTCGCTGCCTGTAGCAGGAGGTTTGCTTTAGACTGGGACAGATTGGACGCGCAGTGTTCCAAGCAGGTCGGAGATGCTGAAGTTCAGCACCACACGCTGCTCCAGGTTGGTGGAGCCGCTGTCCGCAGTTTCCGGTGGGGGGGGGGCACCGAGCTGTGCTGCCACTGCTATCTGTCTCTCTCTGTGTCCTCATGTCCACTGGGGAACCTGATGTCTGTCTCTCTCTGTGTCCTCCTGTCCACTGGGGAACCTGATGTCTGACTCTCTCTGTGTCCTCATGTCCACTGGGGAACCTGATGTCTGTCTCTCTCTGTGTCCTCATGTCCACTGGGGAACCTGATATCTGTCTCTCTCTGCGGTCTGTCAACTTTCCTGTCCAGTCTAATGGACGCCTGCACTGTTTCTGTTCTTTGTGCGTTTGGTTTTTACCCCTGTATCTGGACACATAAATCTGCCTGATTTCACAACAGTACTGAAAGTCCCAAGGTGCACAGAGCCAGCCCCTCCTGTCCCCGACGGTGGGTGTGGCCTCTGCTAACAGAGAGGCGGGGCCATCCCATCAGCCCCTCCCCTCTTTGAAAGTCCCATTTGGGTTACTCTGGTCTCCAGCGAATACTTTGCTCCCCGAAGGTGCTGACCCGCCCTCTCTCTCTCTCTGTCCCCAGTCACAATGAGCGGAAGGTGACCTGCAAGCACCCCGTCTCCGGCTCCCCCTCGCAGGACAACTGCATCTTTGTGGTCAACGAACAGTAAGTGTCTTTATTTCATCTCCGGTGTCTGGCCCGTTCCTGCAGTGATGCGCAGGACCCCTACCCCATTAACCTTAAACGCCAGTTTCAGTGAGACCGACGTGCTCCTCTCCATGACGGGCACAGTGACGGCCGCAGAGAGTGTCTCCGTCTTTGCCGGCTGATAAGACGCTGGGGGTCGGCAGCCATGTCTTTGAGCCCGAAGGAGCAGAGGCAGCTGCAGTGAAGGCAGCACTCTGGGAGAATGTGGCAGCATCTGAAGCCACGTGTGAGATGGACGCTGAGGAAGCCTGACCTGCGTGTGATTTACACGGGACCTGGCAGCCCCCGTCACGAAAGCATGTGTGTGAGACGAATGGAGCGAGTGGGCACGGTCACCACCCCAAATTCCAGGGGCGTTTCTGTCTCCCCTCTGCCCCCAGCAGCTCCGTTCCCACCCCACCCCCCTGCATGATGTCACGGGCAGAGTGAATGGAGGGTATTTATAAAAAATAATTTGTATTTAGAAATCTGTTAAAAATAACTGGAGCTGTAATTGGGTTTCCTGTCTGTGCTCCGGACCCTGTGCTGCTTTTCACTGACAGCCATCCAGCAGGAGGCAGAAAGGAACTGTCACACGTCTGCCGTTCTCAGCCCAAACGCAGGCTGTGAGAGGAAATGAGAATTATTATTATGATTATTATTAGAGTTTATTCAAGATGCTTTATTTAACTCCGACGGACATGGAGCCAATTAACATAGTTTGCTGACCGGTATTTACTCTTTTAAAGATAATTTTCAGCTGATTTTTGGAAGAACAGTAAAAATAGAGTAAGATATGCATGCAGTTTTGACCTTTTCCCGACCCGGGGTGGTTATCCTTAAACAAGATATCCCGGAATGTTCCCTGGGACTGAGAGTGCTGGCCTATTTTACATTATCCTCTTTGGGAGATATCACTATGGGAAAAAGAAATCCCTAGCGATATCCGTACTCCCCTCCCCCACGCTGAAGGTCCATGAACCTGGAACAGGGAGGCGTGTGAATGGACATGGCTGTCGCTGCAGGTGATGTGAGAGGCTGTGTTGGGACGCGGCTGCAGCGGGACGTGACCCCCACACCCTGTCGCTACTGAAGGCTGCCCACTGTCACCCCCCCCCCCCGATAAATCTTTACTTTTCCCTCTTTTCCTCTTCCCGCCTGAGCAGCCAGCCACCAGAGTCCCCAGGCCTTTGTCTTCATATCTGCCGTCCTCGTAGCAGGATGGGATTAGAGATCTGCTGGCTGCCAGGTGGCTTTCAGCGCCATTGTGTGCGGCCCTCTGGCAGGAACTGCACGGCGGGATGAGGAAAGGTGTAACAAAACAAAAGGATGGTAGAGTGGCCGGTGGCAGCCATGACATGGATGAGGATTAGCGCAGGCTAAGATTAGCATCTCTGCGCCGGTGACGCCACGTGCCCCCCTGTCCCTTCGAAGGGCTTACTGTCCCCCACAACCGTTTCCTTAAGTTCTGCTGACCGCAGGCAGGTAAATTCATTCTCTTCAGTGTAAACACTGCAAAGGTCTGCTTTCTGTATCGTCCGTGTCATGTTTTTGTACTGAGCGGTTTTATTAGCTTCCATTTTGGCCGGAGATGATCTCAGAATAACTGGGTGATCGGCAGAGACACTGAAGGTCTATGGAGCACTGAATCTCAGGCACGGCGTCCCGTCCCAAGGCTACCGAGTCACCCCCGGCTTGACCCCGCGAGGGGAGCGGCTCGGGAATCACGTTATACATCAGTGGGCCCCAAAAGATGAGCAGGTTAGTGCAGACACTCGGAGAGCCACCTCTATCTGCTTTAGGGTCTGTCCCCTCATCACCCACCCTGACAAAGCCACATGTCCTGTAATCCGCCTGGCATTTATGACGTCGCCTTGAGGTTTTACTGTGGAGATGTTTTCAGAATACCAAGAAAGGGACACATTCGCAGATGATGAAAAGTTTCACCTTGTTGTATATTCTTTGTTTCCGTCATTTTCTTTGACCACTTTGCTGGGGGTTGGCTTTACTTCACAGGCATCCCTGAGCCCCGCTGTGCTCTGGCATGTGTAAATCAGCCCGAGGGTCCCGTCCCCGGGTTTGACAGGTGACGTCGGCTCCGGTCTGCCCGGCGTTTTTGCGCACACCGCTTCCCTTTGACTCTCTCTGTTTGTCGCATGCCAAGCTGCATCAGTGCAGGTGTCGCCCCCCGGAGCCCCGCCCACGGCATCTCTAATTGCTTGGCGAGGCTCTGAGCACACGCTCGTATGACCGGAGACCAGCCAGAAACCCGCATTCATCCTCTGGTTTGGGATGGGTAGGTGCCTCCCACAGGAAATGGAGGGCGCCCCCTACAGTCTTTATTTACATATGAAAGCCGTTTCGAAAATCACGATGGGTATTGTGGTGGGTCGGCCCTGGTGAGTACGGGGGGTCTGTTTGGAGCAGCATGATGTCAGCAGTAATGCGGCAGGCTAATATTCTGTCCGGGTCCATCCCTTTGTTGACTCTCTGTAATCTGACGCATCATCTCCGGCCCCTGGTTCCGCTCCACGCCGCAGACTGGCCATGTAAAATTCATGCCGGCAGTTTGTTTGTGACAGATTGTATAGCCACCAGGACCCTCACCGCCACTTGCCAAAAGGGAGGGGGGGTGCACCCCTTGTCCGCTGGGATCCCCATTCCTCTCCTTTTCCCACCCCCATCCACATTTCACCCCGGAGGCCTGGCCAATGCAAACTGCGGATACGAGTGTAAACAATTCCAATAACAGTCAGAGATGGGGGGGGGGGGCTATTCAGTGAGGAAGATGGGGAGAGGATGCAGGCTGATTTACTGACTTAAATACTCAGCATGCACAGGCACTCTGTGCTGCATTTTAAAGGCTCGCTCTGTCTTTGCTGTGGTCTGCTGGGTGCTCTCCCTTTGTGCCCGTGATTTTGCTGTGTATTTCGGCGTTTTCCTGTGGATGCTCCGTTTCCTGCAATCAGTTCATGTTTTTTTTTCCCCTTTTCTGTTTTTAGCCTGAATTATGGGAAACTGGTTCACCCTGTAATAAACAGGTAATATTCAGCTGTGCTCATGGATGCTCCCTGTCTCTCTCGTCCTCTGAAGGCGAGACCGTCTCTGTCTTGCTGCCGCTTTTCTCCTATTGACCTCTGTCTTCGGCTCCTAATGCTGATACCCCCCCCCCCCCCCCCCCCCGCCCCTGCCTGACACACCTCCTTTCTGCGCTGCTCAGCTCTGCCTGGCTCATAGGCAGTCGTGAGGCTTGCTTCCTCTGTCAGCTTCAGCTAGCAGCTGCCACCATCCGAAATTTCACTAATTTTGACTCTTTAAAGGGACAGGTGTATTTTTAAAGGGGATGTTGCATCTGGCTAATCAGGGAAGGCAGATAGTTACAGGAGAGCAGTGTGACATGTGTGTTACTGGGGACATACTATGGGTCCCCATGAGCAAACAAAGCCTCTCTCTTTGTGAAGCTGATTCCTAGCGTACCAGTTCACATACGATGGGATACATGGTGCTCTGGTCTTAAATACCCCCGACATTAAGACATCTGCAGAGTCAGCCCCCCAGGCGCAGGGTGTGAACAGATTGAGTTTGAAACATGAGAAGCGTGTCTCTTCTCACACACACACAGCCCGGTCCCATCGCAGCCTTACTCCCGTAACCGCGTCAGTGCATCTCTGCCGCTCTCACTTTGATTTGATTACTTGTTCACTGTCTGTACCTTGCACGTGCGTGTATATGCGCATGTGCATGTATGTGTCACTGCCTGTACCTTGTGTGTGTGCACGTTCATGCATGCATCGCTGCCTGTACCTTGCGTGTGTGCGTATTTGCATGTGTTCATGCATGCATCATTGCCTGCATCTTGCTTGTGTATTTGTGCATGTTGATGCATGTGTCGCTCCCTGTACATTGCGCATGCATGTATATGTGCATGCATACCTCACAGCCTGTTTCTTGCGTGTGTATGTGTGTCTGCATGCATGTGCCGCTGCCTGTACCTTGCATGTGCGTGTATATACACATGCATGCATGCATTGCTGTCTGTGTTTTGTGTGTGCACACATGTGCATGCATGTGTCACTGCTTGTGCCTTGCGTGTGTGTGTGTGCATGCATGCAACGCTGCTTGTACCTTGCATTTGAGTGTAGTGTGCGTGCATGTGTTGCTGCCTATACCTGCCATTTAGGGACTAGCTGCTTCTCCATATGTGATGCACTCAACAGAAAATATAAAAGGTATCTTCATGAGCTACACATATAATTTGCAGTGACCCACGAGCCCTCAGCCTCTTCCTCGCCTATTCAGATACAGTTTACACGGCTCTCACTCGCATACTCAAACACCCAGAGCCAACATATAATATCTAATGTAAGGTAGGTGCCCCTTTTGTCTCCAGAGGCACTTCTGAGTTGCATGAATTTTGCTTTCAGAGCCTTTCTTCATAGCAGTGTAGTACTGAGCTGTTATTTTTGCACTTGTGACCTTCCTGTTAGTTTTAATGAGTCTGGCTGCGCTCCTCTGACTGCTACTATTCCCAAGGTGGTTTGGCCTTGGACACCTTCTGCCTGCATGGTTTTTGTTCATCACACCACTCCCTGTAACCTCTAGGCCAGGGGTTCGCAAACTTTTTGATCAAAGATCCACATCAGATTTTGTTCAAAGTCTGAAGCCCGCAACAGTATTTTCAGTAAAAACAGTAACAACACAGCATTTCATGAACTTTTGTGATAACCTTCAATATATAGCAGAAATGTGAAGTTTTTAACCCCCGCTGATCATTTCAACTCTGTCATTTGGGGGGGGGGGGTATTTCTGTACTTCAAACCACATTAAGCCTTTTTACTTTTACCAAGTTGATTCATAACATGCATAATTGCCTGGGTTCGGATTAACTTGCGGTTCTTTCTGCATTCGGATTTGAGAACCCCTGATCTAGGCACTGTAATCCATGAAAATGCCAGGAAGGTGGCTATTTCTGATATGCTGGAACCACCGAAATTTACACCATGTGTAGAATCACTGTAGCATTAAAGAGACCCACACATCCTCCAATCAGCATCAGCCATGACCGCACCATGCAGAGGACGGGCGATGACCCCACCTGCTGCCACACTGCTGCTTCTGAACAGTATTAATCTCCGGGCATATTGAGGTTGTTAATGCACCTTGCTTAATTAGGAGACAAACAGTGAGAGGGGCCGGCTGGAGAGGAGCTGGGGGCTCAATGGCACCCCTGCAAGGCTCCTGATGGATACGCCTCGCTCCCGTGAGTGGTCAGTGTTTAAAGATCAGGTCAGGGAATGTGAATTAACCTGATTGGGTGTACGGAGTGTGGAGAACTGGCCTGTACCATTTTATCATAGGGGTCACTTTATCCTTCAGCCAGATAGAAATTACCTTTTTTATTTGTTTATTTATTGAAATGTATTTTTGTTCAAGCCTTTTTGTGTTTTTTTGTGTGACATTTTTTGTGTTTTCAAAGCTTCCAGAAACCAACATCGCCTCCAACCTTTTACTAGGTGCTTTCTAAAATGGCCAGAAGTCTTGTGTTTTGTTTGGTTACTTACAGTTAAGGTTACGGCTGGGTGGGGTCAAGGTTTCAGCTGGGTAGGGTCAGGGTCATCGTGTTGGGATGAGGGTTCTTCCCATAGAAATTAATGGACGGTCCCAACAAACTCTGTGTGTGTAAGAGACATGGATTGACCTCCATTGTGTCGCTGCCCTTTTTGTTACAGGTACTGTATTTTCCTCCAGGCGATAGTACTGTACTGCACATCACACGATATGTTCCAGGAAGATCAGGCCTCTTTAAACTCATTTTAGTTTAGATGGTGTGTTTTTTAAGATGGAATGAAGCCGTTCAAGGATGTTTATATTTTTCTGTGGCTGGGGGATTCCTGTAATGCAGGCCTTCCTGTCACAGAGGTTTGATGGGGGTTCCCGTGCTGTAGGCCTGCCTGTCACAGAGGTTTGATGGAGGTTCCCGTGATGTAGGCCTGCCTGTCACAGAGGTTTGATGGGGGTTCCCGTGATGTAGGCCTGCCTGTCACTCAGGTTTGATGGAGGTTCCCGTGATGTAGGCCTGCCTGTCACTCAGGTTTGATGGGGGTTCCCGTGATGTAGGCCTGCCTGTCACTGAGGTTTGATGGGGGCTCCCGTGATGTAGGCCTGCCTGTCACTGAGGTTAGAAGTGCAGAGCTGCGTCAGCTGTAGCTGTTTCGGCTTCTGCTTTCTCTGCGCTCCTTGCCTGTTGCTCTCTGCCTGGGGTGTCTGAGACATGGCCTCTCCAAGCCGCGGGGGTCACATCGGTGCCATATCCCGGTGCCCTTGTTCAGGTCCAGTTCCTCATCCCACTTTCCCCTCCCTCCCACCCAGACCTGTTCCGAAAGCCCCAGCCAACGAGAAGAAGGAACGACCGCTGAGCACCATGAGCGAGGCGTCCAACTACACGGGCGGCTCGGATCACACGGCCCACACAGGGAGCCCCGTGGCCAGGGTGGGCCCCCCTGTCACATGCTTCCATTCTGTGCCTCCATTGGCCTGCGAGTGTCTATTAACAAGTATCCATGTTTCCTATCTTCAGACGTCAAGGCCATCAAAAAAAGTGCACAATTTTGGAAAGAGGTCCAACTCCATAAAGAGGAACCCCAACGCTCCAGTTGTTAAGAGTGGCTGGCTTTACAAACAGGTATGCTTAAAAATACAACTGTTTTTGATTTTGTGTTTTATTTCCTAGTTTGTGATTATTTCACAGTCCATAATTCACCATTTCCCACAATTCCCTGTGAGATTGTGGCACATTACTTTTTCTGCCACTGAGTTATGAAGGACTCGATATAGGAGCGCTGTTTCAAACTGCTGTGGGGGAGAATTTTCACTCAGTTCTTAAGAGTGTTGCCAGTCTGAGGGGCACAATGACTTCCAGTGCAAAATGTGATGGAAATGTGCCTGTGGGTTGGTGGGGGGGGGGGGGTGAAATTTCCCATGAGTGGGACGTGTCCCTTTTTTACCCTCTGTGTGCATGTTATGTCCTTTGGGTATCTGCAGGAATATCATATATGGCTGGGATTCACCAGGCAATGCAAAATGCACCTTTTCTGATTGGGTAATGGGAAAACCTCTAACTTTGATGGATGGAAATTTAAAATTTTCAAGACTCGGAATCGCTCTGAATCGGTTTCATTGCGCCATCGTGTGATTACCTCTGTTGCAAATTCTGCACAGAACCTCCAGAGTCTAGGCCTAGTGGGTCAGCAGAAACACAAAGGTTGCTTGTCCACCACAACAGGTTCCATACTTTTGGCACTTCAAGAAGGTACCAAAAGTAGGGCAATTCAAGGTGCTGGTTTACAACTGGCATAAGAAGTGATACCAGCGCCAAATGACATCACATTGCAAGGCGGGGTGTTTTGTACTGAATTCAAAAAATGGTTGTAGCATATTACAGTGCTGGACAATGTGTGATAGTCATACCAGCATCACATGTCATGCACATCCAGTTCTTGCATCGCTAGTCAGCTAGATTAAGATGAGACTATTTCTTACGTTCAGTTCTATATGGACATTATAGCACGGGGGTTAAAGTTGCGCTAAAATATTTTTACTCTTACTCTGTCATAGGAAAAAAGCTTCGCAAGCTTTGCAATTTTAATTATTATTCCTTTTTAAACATATATTAGATAATCTACAAATCAGTTTAAAGTTTATCTCTGCTGCTTTTGCATGACCACTGCTTGCGTTCTCTGAGACGATCATAATCATTTTCATCCTTGTTGTTTACATCACTCCTAGATGGATTTGTAAGAATAATGTGAAACTCCTCTTTGCTTTATAAATACCCTGATATTTATTACGACAAAATCACATCGCTCGGACAGCACACTATATGCGCTATATGATTGCTGTCCTGATACATTAAATAAAATACTAATTTCTTGTCATGCCATTCGGATCTTTTTGTTGCATATGTTTTTACGACCAAATCGCATTTTTTAAAATTTATCATTATTTTCTGAGTTCACAGCTGTTTTCAAGGCTCCGTTTGTATTGTGTTTCAGAGGCAGGATATTTGCATAACCATTGACAAAGAAAGCGTTTCCCACCCCACAGTACTGACGTACCAAAGAAGTACCCCAGCTGGTTTGGTACTTTTGGTACTGGTACTTGAATGGAAGTCAGTGGAAAAGCAAAAATAAGTATCGTACTTGGTGCAGTGGAAAAGCATCCTTAGCTTTCCTGCCAGACTTATCTGACACTTATAGATGTTTCTGACCTGGGCATTGGTGCACACTAATAGTGGCATTGTCCATAATGCACCTGGGCCCCAGTGCTCCTCTTCCAGTCAGTGGGCTATAAGGGCACCCCTTCAAGAGGCGTTACTCGCTTGGAGGAGAGCGCAATCCCAGCAGCACTGTAGGAGCTCGGCTGATGTCAAGGAGAGCAAGCAGGTCAGCTGCACCCCCCCTCCCCCCAAGATCCGGTTTGTGGAGCGTAAATCATTACTCGGCCAAAGATATTGGAGAAAGCAGGCAGAGGATGAAGCTGACTATGTAATACTTTAAGTAAACACCAAACCATGGCTGCAGATAGGGAAGCAGAGCTGGAAGATACCATCATCTCATGGGGCACGGGGGGAACAAAGCCCCGCATATCTGGTTTGGCACAGATAACCAGGCCAATTCGCGGCAGTCAGAATAGAAGGGGGCCAGAGGCAGCAGAGCGAGGGGAAGCGGGAGGGACAGGGAAATGACCACATCTGCTGCTGTTCTCCGCTGCAGGACAGCACGGGGATGAAGCTGTGGAAGAAGCGATGGTTCGTGCTGTCCGACATGTGTCTGTTTTACTACAGGGGTAAGTGCCCCGCCCGCGGCCGCCTGGGCCAGGCGCTGCATGCACAGCTTTCAGGTTTTTCCTTTTTTCACAACTTTTTTAATAATTAAATTGTAACGGCGCCCAGCCAAAGCGCGAGACTTCCTAGCCGTTTCCATCAGCCTCGCTTTCCCAGGGGGGTCTTTCCGTTAAAAAAGTGCACTTTGTGTGTAGCTGCCGTTCACAGCTTTGCAGAGGTGTGAAACGGTGCCCGTTAGCCCCGGTGACGCCCCCCGCCGTGCCCAGATTCACACATCCTCTCCTGGCAGAAAACACAGCCTGTGGGGCGGCGTGCGGCTCAGTGGGTGGGGGCGCTGCGCCTGTGATCGGAAGGTCGCCTCTTCATATCCCAGGGCTGGAATAGTAGTTTTACCAGTGAGCCTCTGAGCGAGGTGCTTAACCCCAACGGACCCCCGCCTTCACAAAAAAAAGTGTCACTTTGGATCAAAGCATTTTCAAAATAAATGAAACGACGCAAAAGTGATTCTTGGTGACAGGGCTTCAGTGTTTCTGCTCTGCCTTCGCAAATGAGCCATTACGGTCTGTATGTTAGCGTAGCGACGGTCAGTGGGAGTGCAGCTGGGAGATGCTAAGTAACCTGAATGTTCATATTTAGCTTAGCATGCTCTGTTTGGGTCCCTGTGCTCTGCCCAGTCGCTCACACCAAGTGACTCTGGGCGAGGGGCCATGTCGCTTTTCTCCCCGCTTTCCATTTGGCCGTGTGAATCATCTAATGATCATTCCATTCTTGGGGCCCTATTCACTGTGTCCAATAAATAATTAGTGCCAGCAGAGCGGGGAGGAGGAGAGAGCCCCCCCCCCCATTTCACTGTCATCAGCGTGGAACATCTTCTGACAGTCTGTCACTGTAGCTCTCCAGTTAACCTTTTCTGAACCAGGCCTGAAGCAGAGAATATGTTTGGCCTTTACGTTCGTTAATATGGCCACGTTACGTGGTGTTATCTTAATGCAGACGGTGCTGCCATTTCTCTGCTGTTTTTTATTGTGCGAATATCCAATTTCTTTAGAATTTTTCAGACCTATATTGCAGTTAGTGCATCTTTGATATGGTCGCACATCTTTTCACGTATAATGAGTGACAAACTGCTCTTCGGAGTTTATGTCTTTCTGCACCTTCTCTGGAGTTACGTTTTCCAGTTGAAGAATACACCCCGATTATGAGGCATGAGAAAGTAATGAAAAAAAAGTAATGAAAAAGCCACCCCCACCCCCATAAAGCTGGAGTAGCCACCACCACCCCCATAAAGCTGGAGTAGCCACCACCACCCCCATAAAGCTGGA
>JAODJW010000001.1:2152880-2171216 GCA_026777045.1 Hyperopisus bebe | reverse complement strand
TTGTCTTTACTTGATGAATGTTAACAATTAATTAAAAACAAACACTCCCTTATTGCTTTCATCCATGCTGAGTCCAGAAGAGACCAGGGCTAAAAATGGAAAAGGAATTGGATTTGTAAGCAAATGTGCATTCAAATAATGTTCAAGGAATATTTTTATCCCACAGGCAAAACTACAGACAAGTTATACATAAGGATAACTACATATTTTTATGGATACTACCTTTTACTTGACTTTAAAATATGCTGTGCTCTGTGTAGTTAAGGTTGGCTCAAACAGTTCTACTGAAATTACCTCGAAATTACCTTGAGCAGTGACTTCTTCTTTGCTGTCATTAGGCCTTTGAATCACACTACGAGACGGTCACTCTTCTGTTAATAGATGTCATTAAAATATATGTTTTTACCTTGTTGCACTGCCTGCTCCACATTACTGTTATTGAAGCCTGGGGTTTTGAATGTGCCCTCTGCCTCAGAAACTTAAATAGCAGTCAAGAAACCATAGAAACCAAGAGCTGAACAACCCAGTGGGAAGTCTGTGCAACACCTGCTGACAGCTGGCTCCTATAGACATGAGCTCTGACCTGAAAGACACCTATAGACTCCGATTACAAAATTTGTGTGGTTTTTAGGCAAAACTATATGACTGCTCCAATTGGGGAAAATAGACGTCAAGGTTGTAACCATAAGGCAATAAACCCATCCATGCATTGTCTGTAACCGGTTATCCACAGTCGCGGGGGGTCCAGACCCTATCCTGCAGACTACGGGCCCAAGGCAGGGAACAACCCAGGATGGGTAGCCGACCTATGGCAGGCAAAGAAACAGAGAGGTTGTAATATGGTAAAGGCATGAAGAATTTTTGTTTGTTTTGTTTTCAAATTCCTATAATCTATACCTGCTTTCTGCATGTTCAGCATATTTAGCACCCTAAATATGTAATTAGTACCACGAACGAAAATTGGTTGTCATAAACAGGAGGGTCTTGATGCAGGAGTTACAGCGCCCTCTGCTGTTTGTTTTCTGAGTACAGTGCTCTTCGATAGCGGCTTCTTAACGCTGCGTTAGGCCGCATTTAAATATAAAATATAATATCTATGCATGACACATTTCTGACTGCAGAAAACCTATCTGGGCATCCCATATTTGTTAGATGTGAGGTAGCCTAATTCCGCATATATTGCATTCGTTCATTACGGAAAATTCTGTGGAACATAATTATTTATTGATTATTAATTAAATAACTGAAATGTGTAAGGTTCATTTTGACTAAGAAATGACCCACAACCTGGGTCTAGATAACGAAATGTGCCTCCTAATTTCTCAGTCTGTGATGGTGGACTTCAAGGACCACAATGCATTGGTGCATCATGCTGAAACAGCGTGATTACAGGCACGTACAGAGCTGAGGGGAACGAGTACTGCAATGGTTTCGCTGTTTGAGTATTTTTCAGCTCACAACCATCATCACCTGCATAACCACGCGTATGATTAATACGATTTGGGTTTGATCACGCTCGGTGACGGCATTTAAAGGAATTTTGTGTGTATTGCGCGCTATTTTTGCCACATGTAGTTACGTGTCATGATTGTCGTGGAAAACGAAAATTCGCTTTAGTTGCAGCGCTGAAAGTACGTCCATGACGATTTTATGGTCTCGACGTAGACAACGAGTCGTAACTTTAAAATACTGAGCGATTTCAAAGCGACCGCCTTGCTGCCGCCTCCCAGGACACGTGCACGCGTTCGACACGACAGGGACAGTACGTCACGGCCAGGCTCGACCCCTCCCCTCCACCGCGTCGGCGTGCGAACCCGCGTGGGGTGGGGGGCGGTTCGTGCGCGTGTGTCTGAAAGAGCTCTGCGAGCCACAGGACGCTCAAAGATGGCTGCCACTGCGACCGATAGTGTCCGACAGGGCTCTCCGCAGCCGAGTACCCGCGACGAGACGCCGCTGAAAATGGAGGCCCAGGAAGAGAAGGGGGGCTTGCGGGACACAGAGCGAGGGTCTGGTGACAGTGAAGCTGTAAAAATGGAAGGAGATGTCGAGAAAGACTCCGAGGGAAGGGACGACCGGGCTTTGGTCGCGCCCGACGCCGGCGAGGTGGTAGCCGCAGTCAGAGCGATGGGAGCCGGCGACGACGACGAGGAGGAGGAAGAGGAGGAAATGGTGTGCGAGCTCACGGGAGCCGGGGAGAGCCCGGAGCAGCCGAGTCCGGCCAGCTGCAGCGACGCCGGGGACGGGACGGAGAAGGAGCCGAAGAGGGAACAAAGGGATGAGAGCGAGTCCTCGCCGGGCGACCGCGTTAAGGGCAAAGGCGACGATACGGCGGGGAAAAGCGCCGGTGGAGGGAGCCACCGTGCTGGCGACGACAAGAGGCGAGCCAGCGTGGAGATGTCATCGTCGGACGGGGAGCCTCTCAGCCGCATGGACTCCGAGGACAGGTCAGTGCGGGGAACCGCCATATCCCCAGGCGCTGGGGTCGCTCCGCTCGCCGGTGGGCCCCCAGTCTCGGCGTGTCACCATGGGGGAGGTGGGGGGGGTCCCGGCTTTTCATCACTGTCACCAGTTTAACATGACAAATGGAGGGAGAGGTCAGCGCCTCGGCCCCCGGTCTGAATGAGAGCGCAGAAAGCCCCAAAATCGCGAAGAGCCTCGGCTCACTGACAGCGGCCGGGCGGACGGACATGGACGGTAGATCCAGCGTGTTAGAAGTGTCAGCTTTTCACCTTTCCGTGATGTTTTTAATGTCAGTACTTCTATAATCCGGTTATTACTGCTTAGTTACCTCGTCAGTATAAGCGCACAGCCCTCAGTTGTAAGTTGCGACCCGCTTTGGCCCCAATCGCGGTTTAGTGTCAAATGGGCTACGGGAAGCTGCCCTCCTACCAGATATGGTTAAGTCCTAATTGAGTTAGAAGCTGAGGAAGATTATGTTTTGTTGTTTAACTGGCTTTCTGGCAGATTTTATGGAGCATTACAACTATATTGTAAATACTGCTTAGACCATGAAATGTGTCCCGCGTGCAGTTTAAAGTTGTGCTTTTAAGTATAGTATTGCAGTAATGTCTAAGAGATGTATAAGGTGTACAAAGAAAACTGATGGTGTTGTGATTCTTGCAATGACTCAAACGTGAACTCAAACATTCATTCATGTGTGAAGCAGCTATTCAGCCTTGTAAGTACATATGAATGACACTTTGCAGAAGTTTTCCTTGGCATTGCCTTTATGTCTCACCCGCTTATCGCTGGCACGCCGGGGAAACAGGAGGGGCATGCTGAGGCTGGCGTCAGACGCATGGCAGCTGCTGTGTGGCTGAGAACCTGGACTGGAGTCTGGCCACAAGGCTCTTCTCCCTTATCCCACAGCTGAATGTCCAGTGTGTTTCACTGTGGTCTCACTGTGACTTTCCTCCCAAATAGTGCATCTTAATCAGAGTGATAGCAGGCTTTCTCCTTGAAAAATGTACAGTTTTGTGGTATGTTAACTTTAGCAATAGTAACATAGTTATATAAAGATCAGGACAAGAAAGTGATTTTAAAACACAGCATCTCCAATGTTGTAAACGTACTGTTGTGAAAAGCATATGGTTATGAAGCGGTTAACTTTAATTATATTGTGGTTTGGATGATTTAAAAAGATTATTAGAATGATTTATCCTTACACTTGCGATGCCTGTACTTTAAAGTGCTCCATGAATTTTCTTTATGTATATTGAGAGAAAAAAATCATGCACAGTGAACTGATTTAATGATGCTGTTTTTGGAAGAAGGCAAAACATTTTTCTTAAGCATAGATTTCAAGAAATGACTAAAGGACAGATGTTCCTGCCAAGAAAAGTGAGATCTGAATATTGGAATCAAGAGCAACTGTGACAGTTAAATGATTTGATCTTTATCTGTTCTATTTAGGTACCACCAAACGATATTCCAAGATATTCCATTGAAACATGCTGAAAAACAAGTACAGTGAAATGATTTAATGATGTAGCTTTTCAAAGAAGGAAAATCATTTTTTAAATAGAATGGATTATTCTTCTTTCTGTTTAAGTAACAGCAAAGATGTTCCAGGAACGTCTTTTCCACTGAAAGATGTTGAAAGTTCTTTTGAAGGTTTTTTTTTTTTTTGTACACATTAACGCCAACGTCTTAAAGCTGTGACAAGTTGTCGGGAGGATGACATCTGTCCTGTGAAGTCTGCGGTGGAGGCAGGCTTGACTCTGCATGCACCCACAACACCACCAGGCGACTGTAGTCTGCACCGCAGAGGGCAGTAGACCACGGGCACCGGTGCCCTGGCATGGCTGCCTGCACGGTGCAGATTGCTTCAGTGTGGCTCACAGAAGGGCTTTTGTGTAGGGGACCGAACCGATTTATGATAAAATCTGACGTTATGTTTAATACAAACGAATGTCAGCGTCTTACACTTGAGATTTTATCTACTAAGTTTGCTTACGTTTGTAAGATTCTTCAAGATATAACTGCTCAGTGTTATGAGTGTCGGAAGCCTGCGTGTTTTTTTTTTTTTTGGAGTGAAATTGATACCCCACTTGGAAAGACCCCTGCCACACCGGTGTGCTATCGAAAGCGGCAGTCTGCAGACTAGCGGAGCACGTGTGCTTAGAGAGACACAGCAAATGGCCATGGGGCAGCGTAAAGCCTCATTCACTGTGTCCCCAGGATCTTTGCTTCCTTTACTACACAAGCTTCTCTTTCCCCTCCCAGTCATGTACAAGGTATAAGATAAGCCTCATGCTGTAGTTTTGAGCGGAATAAAATGGCTTCAGTGTTTTTTTAGTGCAAACCCTGTCAGAAGTGAACACCCCCCCCCCAGTAGATATTAATTTAGTCAGTGATCATTTTGTCCTGACTTCTATGTGTTTTATATTCATTGTGGTTTAGGTTCAGCAGCTCTCCTTGCAAACAGATCCCTTTTAAAGCAAATGGCTTTGCAGAGCAGCTTTTTAAACCGTGGGGCTGCTGTAAGAGCCAAAGAGCCGGTCTCCTGCGGTCTGGGAGGGGGGCAGGCGTCATCTCGCCTCCAGGGGGCGACTCCTTCAGAGCCGTCGGGAGGGTGGGCTGTGGCTCAGTCGGACCTGACGCTTGTGGGAAACCTCACTAGCGTCGGTGGAAAAGCAGCCTTCTTCCACTGCTGCTGTCATACTCATTAGCT
Organism: Hyperopisus bebe; assembly: GCA_026777045.1. Classification (NCBI taxonomy): domain Eukaryota; kingdom Metazoa; phylum Chordata; class Actinopteri; order Osteoglossiformes; family Mormyridae; genus Hyperopisus; species Hyperopisus bebe. The sequence goes on along the minus strand of JAODJW010000001.1, from coordinate 2,166,043 downwards.
GTCCTTGGGGGGCAATTTGAGTCAAAAGGAAAGAGGCATTTAATGTCTTTAATGTGTTGGGCCCCCGTTCCTTGGTTAGTGGGGGGGTGCTGGCGGCGCTGAGAGCTCTTATGTAGGATGTGACTTACTGATTTTCCCCCCGTTTGTATATTGAATCTCTGTGCACTCTTTTGGAGGAGTAACTGACCCATGCACAGGGCTGTGTGTGTGTGTGTGTGTGTGTGTGTGTGTGCGTGTGCGTGTGTGCGTGCATGCTCCAGCTTTCAGTGTGACGTCATTGGTGTTCTTAATCAATTTGACTAAGTGTGTCACTGCACTGTCTTTGCAGCAGTCCTCATTCCCCTTCTCCTGGCTTGACACCCCAGGTATGTTTGCCCAGGCGAGACAGTGACTGTTTAGGACCCTCCTCTCCCTGTACATGGGCACTCACACTCTCACTTGGCCTAGTTGTCTTGTACCGTGCCAGAGCACTATAATTGCACAGCAGAATGGAGTTCATCATTATTGTCCTTATTTTGTGGCTAATTTGGAGTCATTTTTTACTTATCAAAAAATAACTTATCAAGCATGCAAAGCAGTTATTTTTATTTATTCATGCTGCACCAATAAGAAATCAGTCCCACATTTTACCAAATATTTCACAGTTAGTGCAGAACTAGTGTTGCACGGAAATACCGGCACTAAAAATGTAATACCCAACAGCTTTATAGGTGCGGTACCATGATACACTTTTTTTAGTACTGGTACTAATTACGCTACTGCAGCCATTGCTCATGCTATGTATTGCTAATCATTGAATCAGAACCACGGACTAAATATGTCTGAATCATTGCAGAAACTGTAATGATTCACTTTATACTGTTCACTTTTTTTTTTTTTACAACAGGGTGTAATGGTGATGAGTTTGATCATGGAAGAAGTACGTTTGACAGTTTTGTTTCCATGTGGTTTTTTTTCCATCCGGCGGCACAGAGCCCTCCCAAAATCCGTGTAGCCAATCATATCCATTCTGATCCCCTTCTCCCCAAGCCCCCAGTGATCTCCTTACACACTAATCATTGCCAGTGCAGTTTTTCATGGAAAAAATGTCACGATCTGTACAGCTTACCTGATTCATTCCTTCTGGTCATTGTGTTCTGTACCTGAACATGGTTAGCAATCACACTTCATCCGTACTGGGCCCAAGTCCGACTGATCGTGCTCTGGCCCACCACTCCAAGTGGGTCAGGGTATGGTTAAGCATACCACACCCATGCATGGTACAGACCGATCACACTATTCAGACGAACTGGACTTTGGGGGTCGGACGAGCTCGGGCATGATACGGATCATTTTCTCCTTGTCACCCAGTGCTTACAGTTGGTGTTTGACTACAGTGGCCTCCAACACTGTAAGGCCAAATGGAATCAGGCTTTTGGCTCATTGTTTTTTAGAAGTGTGTGTGTGTGTGCATGTGTGCGGTTCATTCCCTTGTCTGCTTCATTAAGTGTGAGTGTTCATGGGGATGGGTAATGAGGACGAGATGATGACAGAAACCTCATGAAGATGTTTTTGGTTTTGTTAAAGGTTTGCTCCATGTCATCTGGAGGTACTTTCCTAGTCAAGCTGAATCACCTACAGCCCTGATATTATTTTAGCTCAGCAGTTTTTCTTCTTTTTCTTTCTTTTTTCTTTTTGAAGCCTCTGCCACCTCAATTTTAGATTTTCGTAGTGGATAAAAGTCCCATTTCTTCAATTTACTTGTCACTGTTCTTTCCAGTCTTCATGAGTGGGTTTTGAAATGCTCCATGCTCTTGTGTTTTAGTGGAAACACAGTGTAATAATCGCCGGTTTTTATGAGCCATGACAAACATTTCCCATGAGAGGCTCACTTTAAAAATCGGAATCTGGGTGATCTGGCTGCATGGGCAGTGGAACTTGTTGTTCCTCTGAAACACCACACAGATGCTTGAGACCACCAGGAGAGATGCATCTTTTAATGTTCCGACCTGAAGCCATAGGGCTGCTCGAGCTCCCCCTCCCCACTGGGCGGCAGTATCTGGGAAATTTGGTGCCAGAAAAATTGAACAAAATAATCTCGATTCAGAATGATTGGCTCGCTGTTGTGCCACCCATCAGCAGAAATACAAGTTAGCGGTTTTAATAATTTAATTAGACGCTTAAGCTGGTATCTCGGATGAGTAGCTGATTCAGTGCTGTCCTGTGAAGTGTTCAGCGTCTCTGTAATGGACGGCTTGCCCCTCGCAGAACTCGCTTAGTGCCCTCCTGCTTACGTGACCAACAGGCTCAGAAGTGAACAGGCCCCTCTTTTCCCCAGGGAAGAGCGTGACTGTGCCCAAGCAGAGATCCAGGCAGCTTGCAGTTTAACGCGGCCGGCCTTGCCTTCCGGCCTCTTCCCATTAGAAGTCCCAGCAGACCCCCATGACCCCCCTTATTCACATTGCAAAACTGGGTCTTGTAAGACTGGAGAAACTCTATTTACGGTATTGGCTAAGTGCTGCAGGCCGCTGTCTGGTCACAAGCGCTGCCACTTCCTGATTGGCTGCCTAGGTTGGACCACCCAGCTGTGGGGGCATTTTGAAAGCTGGCTGCTGTGTTTTGCTCGGCATGTGAGGATTGTGATGCCTCTCTTGTGGGGGGAGGACACAGGCCTCTGCAGTGACGCTGTGCTGCTTTGCTTCTGTCTCCCACGCTCTCCTGGTGCCACTGACGGTCTCCCTCCCTCCTGTTGTCTGGGTTGTCAGAATATAGGGCTTCCGGGTCGATTCTTCATTCCTAACGATTAAGGTTCGTTCAGGCGGATGCCAGACCATCGTCCCGATCCGCTGGACGCATTTGGTCGCATGCAGAACATACATTTACTGTGACGCCTGGAAATGGAAATAGCGGCTGAAAATTATACTCTGGGGTTTGGTCATGGCTTTGGTTCCACAGTGGCTGTGGAATGTCTGTGGTTTGGTGATGGAACCGTCAGGTGGAGTAATGAAAGCTGGTGTGATGCTGACTAATCCCACAGCACAAAGCCTCATGCTGCTTGAGGAAGCTGGACTTTTTTCTGCCTCCTTGATACGTCTGCAGCTTCCAAAGTGGCTCATTCGCGGGGTGTGGGCGTGGTCAGAGGGTTAGGGGGGGGTGTGACAGTCAGCTCACGCAGCTCTGTTTCTCTTCCCCCCCCCGGGCAGCATCAGCAGCACCCTGATGGACATGGACAGCACGGCATCCAGCGGACGATCCACGCCGGCCATGATGAACGGCCAGGGAGGGGCCGCCCCTTCCTCCACTAAGGGCGTGGCCTATGCCTGCTGCTGGGACCGCTGCCCCGCCTGCTTCAGCTCCAGCCCTGACCTGGCAGAGCACATCCGCGGTGTGCACGTCGATGGCCAGCGGGGGGGGGTCAGTCCCGCTCGCCCCCTTCCCTTCTGCCCGTCTCTCTTCATGTCTCTGTCACACACTCGCCTTCCCCCCTCTCCATGTTCCTGAGGACTCTGGAACTCTGCATGTTCCTTCCGCCAGTCATTGGTTGACGGCATTTTGTTTCTCTAAGCGGCTAAACTCCCTGTAACCTATGGGTTCCCCTTAGGGAGAAGGAGCAAGGTGCGTTTGTAGCATTAAACTAGTGTCTGGCATGAGTAAGTTTGCAGTTTGTTACTAGTGTATGAATATTGACTGCAGCAGAAAGTGTTTGTCCTCATTGTAGAGGTTTGCTTTGAAGATGCTAGCTGAGTATCCCAGTTGCTATGTGGGGCTTATTGAGCTTCACAAACCTGCCCGCCTGTCTGTCGCTTCCCCAGGTGTTCGTTTGCCTCTGGAAGGGCTGCAAGGTGTATAACACCCCCTCCACCAGTCAGAGCTGGCTCCAGAGGCACATGCTGACGCACAGCGGCGATAAGCCCTTTAAGGTATGCCGTCCGCGTCCCCGTCTTATTGCAGCTGCTCGCTGTGTGATGCTAATACTCACGCCCCCGTCTGTTGGTGCGGGATAGACTCCTGACCCCCAGTCTCCCTCCCGTCCCCCCCACAGTGCGTGGTCGGCGGCTGCAATGCCAGCTTCGCCTCCCAGGGGGGGCTGGCGCGCCACGTACCCACCCACTTCAGCCAACAGAACTCCTCCAAGGTGTCCAGCCAGCCCAAGGGCAAGGAGGAGTCGCCCTCCAAAGCCGGCATGAACAAGAGGAAGAAGCTGAGGAACAAGCGCCGACGCTCCCTGCGTACGCAGCCGATTTTACCGCCGTTATCGCTGTCGTGCCGATTGGGTGCTCCTTAGTTTTAGTCCTTCCCCTTTTGTGCGATTTAACCATATCTTTATAACCATACCTTTGGAAGTCGCCACCTGTCTTGGCTGTTGCTTTGGGTCTGTGGAAGACGGCGATCTCACCCTCCCAACATGTGTTTGCCCTCCCCCTGTGTGTGAGATGGCTGTCTGTCACATGACCCTCTGGAAACGCCTCTTCGTAGCCTGGCCCAGTGGTTGGTTTTCTGCCAGCCGTCTCTGTAGAGCGGCCTCCTCTTTCCAGGGGACCATGCGCGTTCCCTCTATGCCTGACGGCCTTCCAGCTCTCGCCCGTGCTGAGGGTGGCCAGGAGGGTGCGCTGTCTGCGTCTCTGCCATAGCTCCATCTGGGGCTCTGAGGAGCCACGTTCCTGTGTGTGATGATGCCCCCCCCCTCCCCACAGCACGACCACATGACTTCTTTGATGCCCAGACCATGGACGCCATCAGGCATCGAGCCATCTGCCTGAACCTGGCCACGCACATCGAGAGCCTAGGCAGCGGTCACAGCGTGGTCTTTCACAGCACGGTGAGGCGCTCGGCCCCTCGGGGGGGGGGGCTCTCCTCAGTCTGAAAGCGTGCTTTCTTTTTTTTTTTTTTTTGAATGGCTGTATCTGAAAATGTTTGCCGTTAGTGAATGTTTCCGCTCATCTTGGTATAGCAATTGAAACTAACCTGGCATAGGCCTCTGTCATCACCCTCATCTGTTTATCTGCTGGTCTTAGCGGTCAGACCAGCCACGTGAGCTGAGGTACTTGGAGGGTTTGGGTGAGTGATTTGGAAGAGAATCACTCTGTTCCAAGTCCAGCCTGCAGGTGGCAGCAGAGTTAGTTTTATTAATGGCGCTGCAGTACCATTCATAATGTTTGCTGTGATTTCTAAAAGCTGGATGGTTTTTTTTGGGGGGATGGGGGAGGTTTGGATTTTTTTTTTTTGGATGACTTCTTTAATATGTAAAGTGCTCTATGTCTTGAGGGCCACTCTAGAGGATTTTTGTGCATGGACTTGTGAGATTGCATTATTCATGGCCTGTCACATCTCATTCATAAATATCCAGCTTCTCATAATCCTGTTCAATGGATGCATGCTTTCATTGTAAGCTAGTTTCCTTCTTAATTTAAAATCCATTTTCCTTTGTATATGTGGTATAACAATATTCTTCAATTAGTCCTTGCCATTTTTTTTAACCCTGGTATAAATGGAATGCATTCTACATTCAGTTCCTGCACTTCACTTGGTTGTACGTTAGAGGGCAGTGTGGTCCCTTGTGAGTGTTTTAAAGTAGAACATTTCTCTTTTTCTATTGTTGAGGAAGAACAGGTCATCCATTTTTCTGCTTTAAGTCTGCTTTGTGTCCCTGCTAAGACTAGTATTACTGGATTCTGGACACATCCCTATCATATTGTGTGCATGATCAGTGCATTAGTGTTCATCCCTTTCTAACCTTCCATTTTACATTGTGGTTACCTGCCCGTGTTTGAGTACTGTAGTGAGTTTAGTTTCTGTTGGTTTAGAATGTTAAAAGCTACCAGAGTGTTTTTCTTGAGTGTGGCAGGACTTAAGAGAGCCTTCCTGTACCTGTGTACAGTGCTCTGATTATTTCTGCAGAACCGTAACAGAAGTTATGAGGCAGAATAACAGATCTTTGATTTTTGTGATGTAATAGCAAGGCTTTGTCCTGCAGTATGTTAAATGAGTATGTACACAGTCCTTTCAGAGGCTACTGCATAGGCATGTCAGACGCATTTCATGCTGGGATTCATCTGCGAAGAGCTCTGTTCCCGTTTGAGAGACCCTGTTTTTGTCTGTCAATGCACGTCAAGTGAAATATGCAGAGATGATGCGCAGCTGTGTTTGGAAAGCATGATCCGCCGCACGCTGAAGGGGCGGGGGGGCGTTTACCTGGGCAGGCTGCTGTGGGCCTGTCTGACTCGCTCATTAGCATGTTAGCAGTGCTAGCTAGCTAACCCAGCTCACAGACCAGCATGTTTTAGACATGGAGGCCCTGCATGTTAGTGGTGTGGTGGGTGGAAGCATGTCGCTGAAGCTGCACTGGGGATCTCCTGCCGCATCTCTCTCTGGCATGAGAGATTCCTGGGAGAATCAGGAGACAAACGCAGGCAGGGAGGTGTCGGTACCTCCTTCAGGCAGGGCATGATGGAGGAGAGCAGGAAGAGCTCAGTGGCATCGATTGCCGGCAAAAACTTGCGAGACTCCCTTCACCAGCAGGAGGTGGTGGGTAAAATAGGCCAGGGGAGTGCGCCCTCCACACGCAGGAGAAGGAGGCCCGGGCCGTGGCAGACGGGCACCGCTCGCGGGCTCCTCCAGACGCCCAAGCCGAGTGCCGATGAAATGTTTTTGTTTTACTTCCAAACTGCGTCATTGCTCACCTCTGGCACGTCAAAGTCAGGCGCCTCTAAATTAGACATGCGGCTCTTTCTCTTGTCTGCTCTTCCCTGATCTGAAACTTCTTTCATCAACAACCCCCCCCCCCCATTAGGCGCTCTCATTGGCTGGGCTTGGCTGGCTTCGGGGTATGCAGATCACTGTCGTCGTTCTCGTTAAACACGTCCCACACTTCCGACTCGCCGTTAGGGGTCAGGTGCTCTGAAAGCCTGTTATCGTTGAGTCGTTTTGCCTGTTATTTCCAGCATATTGAACTGGCCCAGGTTCCCTCGGGTAAAACACTCCATGTCTGTTGGTGGCGCTGTAGTGCCATTGGGGCTCCCTTTGCTGTGCCAAGCCCTCAGGTCCCTTAATTACGGAGAACATTCCCCCCCCCCGCAAATAACTGGAGTTCCTCCGCCGGTAGCATAACAAACAGGAGTGTGGGGGCAGGGCGGGGCTCCTCCAAGGGGCATGAGGGGAGTGTGGCCAGGCTGCGTGAGTAAAGTTTGGGCCAGATTAAGTGTGCCCCCCCCCCCAGTTCTGTTCAGCACATCCCAAGTGCTGCTGAGTTTCTGTTCAGGCAGCAGCTGCAAAGTCGTGTGCTGTGGCTTTTATTAAAAAAAGAAAAAAAAAACTGGTTAGCTGGACAGACGTCAGAGCACTAATGTGGAAAACCACTCTATCTCCTGGCCCCTCCTGGCCCTGTGCACGCACGAGCCTCGCTAATTGTGGCCCGGATCATGGTTTCCCAGGGAGACATGTCAGCAGGGCTGCTGGTCGTGTGGCCGTGGAGAGAGCCTCGACACCGCTGCGCTGGTACCAGAGCACACCCCACCTCGTCCCAAACTGCTCATGGCCCACTGACGGCGGGCCCTGTGTGTTTAAAGGGTTCTGCAGGGCCGGCCGGGAAGCTGCCATGTTTGGGTCAGACATCAGTGAGTGGCTGGGTGGGAGCAGGGGGCGGGGCCAGCGGTGTGCAGCGCTCCAGTGAGAACCAGCCTGACATTGGCCTGGGTTCTCCAGCCAATGAGAGGCACCGGAGCAGCTTGGCCCCGTCTCCCACTAGCCACATGGTTTCCCCAAATTCCTCCCAATTTGCCCGCAGCCTGCAGTGCATTGGATCATCTCAGCTGCAGCTGGACCGCAATAGAAAGTGATTGTTTATCATGTTCAGATGAAATAGCCCCCCACCCCCCCAGCTGAAGGCAAGGTGAGAGATCTTCACAATATGCTATCCCTTCTTTTAATACCTCTGCTTCTCAAGGCCAACAGTAATTAGCGGGAGGTGACTTCCATGCAGGAAATTTAATTGGAAAGATTGGGAGAGTTTTAACTTCTGAATTGCAGACTTGTGCTGAGATTTTGGCTTGGATGGGAGCCTGCGGTTGTACTGTTTTCCCTTTGGAGGGAATGCTGTTATTTTTTTGCTTTTATTTACCTAACAGAGGTGGGAAAGGGTTTAAATAAGATAAAGACCATAAGTATAGAAATGTCAAGCTCTTTTTCCAACTGGCTATTTGAGGGGTTTTTAAATTTCCACTTGGCCCGAGAATCCCCGGTTTCCTAATGCCATTGTACTGTGCTGGGATTACTGGGATTACTGGGAAAGTAAGTGGCCAGGAACCTGCTGGAGTTACTGAGCTGTGGAGGCTGAATCAGAAACAAGGTTCTGTGGAGCGCAGTCAAGGACCCCCGATTCCCTGAAGGTTGACTCAGGGTCTGACCAGCCCCAGGCCAGTGTCAGCCACTCCTCAGGTACGCTTTGTGGTCCCGCTATTGGGATCTGAACTCTGGGTTCACACAATGACACCCATCAAATCAAGACAGGTGCGCAGTATATATAGACTGGAGATTTGTTTTTTTTTTATGGCAATATAGATGGATGTATCGCAAAGACGGGTAAGACAGAGGTTGGAATGGGAGGCTGCTCACTTACAGGGACGGTGCCTTGGCTGGGGCTCCTCAGAAACGCCGTCCTGTCATTTGCAATTACGAGCTGAAGGGTCTTCAGCCATTCATGCTCACAAAAGCGCCCCCACCAACAGGCAATTAGAAAGAGGAATGCGGTGAATAAAAGGAACCTATTTTTGCGTGGTCCGCTACATAGAACATGTATGATGCGTTCCAAAAAGAAAGATTATCATTTGAAATGGACTCAGCTGTTGTCTGCTAATTAAATGTCCTTGAAAGGGAAAGGCAGCAGTTGTTCCCATGCGACAATGGAAACCCTGTTGCTGCACTCCTGCGGCCTTGCCGTTTGGCTGTTCCTCGTAAGGCTCCATCAGATTGATGGATCAACCCGCCTCGACATTTCCCCAATCCTTCCTGACCCTCCTACCGCACCTTTGAGCCGTCCGACCAGATGGAGTCGCTCCAAGAACGAACGGCATCACATGGAATCGCTTCTCCCGCTTCCGGACACAATGGGCTCCGGCTTCTGTCTCCCGCCTCGCTTCCAGAAAATCAACGACCTATCTAGGCGTGTGGTCCATCATGGCCTCGTGGACTCCTCGGATGTCTTAAGAAACGTTCCCTAGTTTCAACGAGGGAGCCTTAAAACCAAACTTCCCCTGACAAAGTTACCCAGTCGAAAACCCTGAGTTTAGCATACAGGTCTACAGATGGACGCTATTGCAGTGTTACATGTGCATGTGGATTGCGCCGTGTGTAGTGCATCAAGGGCCTTGCTTCCACCACAGATACCCGAAGGTCGTACGCTACCAGCTTTTTGTACGATATAATTAGTCACCTAGGGGTTTTAGTTAGGCCTCTGGGGCTACCTTTCTTCTTCTGACAATCAGAAAAATTGATAACTGCATGCCAAGGTGCTTTCGTGTGATTTGTCTAATAAGGTGAGAATGTGAAAATTTAGATGAGATTTACTTCTTATTGAAACCTGAATGACACTGGCGAGGTGTTGGCGTGGCGAGAATTCCTTTTCAAACGCTTCTTTGAAACTGCTTTTCAGTGGCACTAATATTTACCAAACAATTAAATAGCATAACGTATTTCCTTTCAGTCACACACAGTTAAAGAATGGGGTTAAAATGATATATGTTTTTCATTTTCCATATTTGTGAGTCAGGGGTTAAGAGGTTAATGAGAATTCCTGTCCTGGTGGGGGAAAAAAAATAATTTTGGTTTTATTGACACTGGTTGGGTTTATTGTGAATAAGAGCAGTTGTACAGAGAGCATAATCAGCCACTGGATGGAGAAGTTTAATCACTTTGCAGCATATGCCCTCTCAGGAAAAAGGAGTAATTAATGAATGGGTTTCTCACACAGGAGAGTGAATCCACAATTTATTCGTCCTCTGCGCTGGGAGCCACAGATTCGAGATGGCAGTAACCTCCACACTGATGGGTTCTGCATGGCTGAAAAAACACCTGTTTCCACCCTTGATTCGGAGCCACGGGAAGCCTTGGGAGAAGCAATGAGACTGAGGGGGGGACATCCACAGCATGCCAGCACCCACTCGAACCACAGGTGCGGACACGACCAGTACAGACGGCGGAGGAAATTCAGCCCCCCTAGGCACTGGGCTTGCATTCGGTGCCAGTGATGTTTCTGTGTCTTTCTGAGATTAAATTCTTTTTGTGCCAGACGTGCACAACAGCGGGGATCCCCCAAACATACTTTTGCCCCCTCCCCAACCATCTGCACCCCTAGGAATTATTTAGAAAGTTCCGGCAGGAGCTTCCCTTCAGGGACATCTATTTCCCTGCTTTATTTATTTGTCCATTAGAGGGCCCGAGATTAGATTATATACTTTGCAATCAATTTATATATATCTGCCTAATACCATGAATACTAGGCAAAAAGAAGTCCAGAATTGGATTTTCGATAAGGAGAACTACCATCGAAATATGCCAGATAAGCGGCTCCCCAAAATCTATATATTTTTTAGCAAACAATGTGGGCTGATTGGGAAATACTCCAGAAGCACGTTAAGGTTATACGGCAGATGCAGACCACCCCGGTGGTTGACCACTTGCCGAAGCTGGCTCATTCCCACTAACCTCCCCCCAACGTCTCAGCTTCCATGTTTAGGGGACGCTCACTGCCGCTCACGTACGTTAGAAAGTTCAATCAGGTGTGGCTCGTGGCTGCTGACCCAAGCGGGCCTGTGTTTTACAGTCCTAATGAGCACCCGTGTCCCCGGGCCGCATGAAACAGCCGCTATCGGTGCCGATCAAACCCATTAGGATTTAGAGAAGGATCAAAGGAGCTCGTCTCTTTCTCTACCCCCGTCTCGCTCCCCCTTGAAGTCCAACCCCATCTCATCCGGCCGATGGTTTTAATAGTCGATGACAGACCGCCAACCTGCCAGGGTGAGTGTAATCATTTAAAAGAGAGTGATCAGAGGCCTTCGGCAGGTTGGTTGATGTTTCAGTCACTCGCAGGTCTCGCGGCAGACGCCTGCGTTTTCTGGCTGAGGCCTTTTCACCACCCAGAAGCAAAGCCACGTACTTTTCTGATCTGCAAATGCGGGTTTTAGAGTCTACAGGGTTAAGGAAGGCAGGCCCTGTAAGTGAGTCCCCTGTATGATTTCCGGCCGGGCACTCAAGGATGTTGAACATCTCTGGGTCCAAACTCACACCCGGGAGGAAAAAATAAAACAGCAGCTTCTTTTTCAGTTCCTACCTCAACTCTGCACCAAACAGCAGAGAGAGAGACTTTGGGAGGGTCTGAGAGGAGAGCCTGATGCGGAGAGAGGAGAGTCTGACCTGGGAGAGGAGAGTCTGATGCGGAGAGAGGAGAGTCTGACCTGGGGAGAGGAGAGTCTGATGTGGAGAGAGGAGAGTCTAACGCGGGGAGAGGAGAGTCTGATGCAGAGAGAGGAGAGTCTAACGCGGGGAGAGGAGAGTCTGATGTGGAGAGAGGAGAGTCTGATGCAGAGAAAGGAGAGTCTGATGTGGAGAGAGGAGAGTCTAACGCGGGGAGAGGAGAGTCTGACGCGGGGAGAGGAGAGTCTGATGTTTCTCCCCTTGAAGAACCACCCACCCCAGCCCAGTCGGGGAAAAAGGGCCAAGTATATTAAATAAACATGGTCCACTAAGAGGAGGAGGGACACAGGGAAGCGGGGGCTCTTTCAGGCCGCTAAGGACGACCGGGGAGTTCGGTTTCATCCACGCCTCTTTTGTCAACACAAAGGAGTCACCCAGCAAGGCGAGGAGATGCCGCAGCTGAAAGGCATACAAGGGCTGAGACAATGGCGGCCTGCAGATAAACTCTCCGCTTTATTCTCTTCTGATACTTTGTTTTTTTCCCAGCTTGAATCAACACCCCCCCCCCACCCCGCACCCCCTCACGCCAGGGAATAAACAAGCGTGCCATGGTGATGCTCGTAGGGGGACGTGATTGATATCGATTAGAAAAGAGGGGAAGCTCACAGACGGCCGGCACTGACCGCCCATCCCACCTGCGAAACGTTTTAATTACACGCTAACACACGGGGCTAACGAGGGAGGGGGCCGTCCGGCCCGGTCCCAAGGAGAGGAGAGGGCTGCCTCTCTCTCTCAGTCTCCCTCTCACTCCTTCTCTCCCCCATTTCTCTCTCCTTTTTTTCCAAAAGGGGCCTCCAACTTCAAGCAGTTTTTTAATCAGCTAAAAAACATATGTGGCCTTGCCGCTAAGACAGTGTGCCCGAACGCTGATAAATGCCTATCACTCATTTGCATACGGTAAAAGCTACCCTTTAATCAGAACCTTTAATCCCTGACGGTATTAATGATTTTTTTTTCCGTACAGTATCATGTTTGCTAATTCCAAAGTGATCAGCTTTTTGTGTGCACCTTTTTTTTTGTGCTGGCATAATGGTCGAGTTGAGAACTTCTGTTATCCTACTTTGGCACATAATTAGGGCTACAAAGAGGGACAAATCACTCTGAATGAGCCTTACAAAGACCAGCTTCTGTTTTATATTCTTTTTTTCCACCGGGCCCTCGTTAACAGTTGTCTCGTTCAACAAGAAGCAAGAGGGGAAAAAAACTGGGGGGGGGCTGCCTGACGAGTGTGAAACCCCTTGTGTTGTCTGTGCATTAGTACGGGCAGTGGATGGAGGGGGGGGAAACGGGGAAATTCGGCGTGTAATTTAAATGTCCATCACGGCACTGCCGTTGTTATTGGGGTGCGGCGTCTTTTCAAAACGATTCCCGAGGTCGTAAAGCACCAGTTAATACTACAATCACCAAGAACCTCCATTCCTGCCTCTTCTCCATGCACTTAAAGTGTCATAAATATGTCCCCCGCCCAACCCCATAAAAAAAAAAACAGTAAATGGGATGCAGTCGTCTGTCTGACGCTGATCACCAATCACGCGACTCCTTGTAAGACATTTTTGGAACACTCCTTCTTGTTGTGAAGGACAGGAACAAATTCGTTATTTAAATAAGGGGCAGAGAGAGTTTGAGTTCAGGGCAAGAGTTAGTGCGTTCAAGCAAAAAGAGGGAAAGAGTGGGGGGCGGGGAAGGGTGGTGGGGGGGGGGGCGGGGGGGGGGGGCGG
>JAODJW010000001.1:2135997-2150014 GCA_026777045.1 Hyperopisus bebe | reverse complement strand
CCAATGATCCCAGCGTGTCCCCTGTAGAGGCAGCAGAGTAAATTTGATCGTTAAGTATAATTTCAGCAACCTGGAAACAGGATAAATGCGGACACCCCCTCTCGTCAGCCGGCCAGACCCTTCGGGGGGGGGGGGGGGGCCACTGCTTTGTGTTTTGTACCACACCTGATTCAACTCTGCATGCTAATGTGCCCCCCCCCCAACCGTTGGTCTTATTGAAGTGGATGGCAAAGGTCACGCACAGGTAGTGGTGATAAGTCTGACCCTGTGTCAGCTTGTGTCCACATGATGGCAGCTCCCTGTTTTTTCCCCCTTTGGGGGGTAGCAATGAGGCCTGTTTCATTGATGGATAGACATTCTACCTATCTGTCTGTCTCCGTTTCCCTCTTTCTGTCTCCCTCTTTCTGTCTCCGTTTCCTTCTTTCCGTCTCCGTTTCCCTCTTTCCGTCTCCCTCTTTCCGTCTCCCTCTTTCCGTCTCCCTCTTTCTGTCTCTGTCGCTCCCTCTCTTTCTCTCTATCCCTTTAGCCAACTAGCCTTCCTAGTCATAAAGCAGCATGAGAAGATAGCTAGCCGGTTCATGCTCTGAGCTACAGGCCCCTTGAGGCAGACAGGAGGACCCTGATGGTGCTCAGTCATTCGAGACAGAGAAAAATGAGGTTTGGTCATCTTCAGTCGTCAGCTGGATGCGGAATCCGACACCGCTGGCTGACGTCGGAGCCGCGGGCCTGCTGGAATTCTAGAGCCCTTTTGACGTCACCTGGGGAGGCTATGCGGCACTGAGGTAGAGGGGCTTCGGTACCGTGCTGGTGAACATCTGCAGAACGTCGTCTTCAGATTGAACATTCACATTTCAGTCCAGAATTGTTAGTTTTTAGGAAATGTCTGGGTGACATTCTTGAAGCCTGCCGGTTCTAAATTTTACGCTGATTTTTAGATTCTGATGTGATAGTTGGGGTTGATTTAACATGAAATTATTCTGCAAGAGGATCCTGCGATATTTTCCCAAGAGAAGAGTCCCACTTAAGGTGAATACCGGATCAAGAGCTGGATCACTCGGTCCCGGAAGCAGACAGGGCTGAGAGCCTAACGATGACGTCACTCTGGTCGCCGTAGGATCTGAACTATTGGCTTGTGGGCAGCACTGTACCAGCCCTGGTGTCTCGGAGCAATGGCCACTTGTGAAACGAAGCAGTACGTGGTGATCTCTCGTACAACCAGCTTTGAGGGGGCAAGCAGTGGGATATCAGCCATGTGACTAACGCAGTCCCACCACCACAAGTCTGTACTGTAGGATGGATTAGACTGCAGATTTCAGGCCATAACCTTCCTAAGAAAGGTGTTTGTACAAAGAGCAAATACATTCACGTCAACACAGACTTGTGTGAAAAGTGCAGTGCCCTTATGGTTATACGGTAATTTAAGAAGGTAGATACTGTTCATGTGAGTAAGACATATGGGCTATTTAATTATTAGTATAGATTTAAATGGTTTCTGATAGGATGTGAAGGCAGAATGTAAACGGTGATCCTACTGACTCTGCAGAAGCTGTTCCGTAAACCAGCCTTACAGTTTGGATGGGCAGGCCTGCTGACGGACAGAACGCTTTAGCAATCCGACCCCCACTGCCTTAATTAGAATTGATTGATTTTCAAATGAGCTGGTTTGTGTTGATTCCCCTAGTGGTGTTGGACAGGCAAGGGGATTCTTCCATTGGTGTAGCGCTCTCTGGGATTACAGCCCCTGTCAGCCATCGATCCGAGCCAGAGGAATGCAGGCAGTGTGCTCAACAATAATGTGGAAAAGTTTTTCTCTCTGGAGACTTCATTTTTAATATAATTTTATAAATGGGTCAGAGAAAAAATCCAGCCAAACGGCACTCTGGCCCGTAGCGGCGGGCTGGGCCCGTGGCCCTTCACAGGCAGTCTGTTGAATGTATTGCACCAAGAGGCAGAACCCAAGGACAGAATCTCCCTGCTGCAAGGATCGTTCCTCAGCTGGCGTCGGGTACGATGCTCCTTCACAAGCTCCTCCCCCTGCCTGCACGCGGTTTAATTCTCATCGGTCCGTGCAAAAACACATGCACGCGCATCCTTTACACCAGACGATCTTGTTTCAGTGGGTCATTAGTCGATAGCGCAGTTGTTATGGCAAGTCCTGAAAAGGTCTGATTTGTGTGCAGTTATTTCAGCCCCCAGGGGGTTCTTCAGTTCCTGGGGGGTGGTTTATTTTATGCCTCTCCCGGTTCTCTTAGGTTACCCTTCTCTTGTTTGAGTACGTCATTCCACCTAGGTGTGGCGCTGTGCTGTTAGCCTGTCTGCCTTCTGGCCGGAGCACGTCGCTCACCCCCAAGCGTGTCCCGGCCTGGAGTCGGTCCGCTTTTCCTACGACTGAACACGCCAGCTTTTGTGCGGACGCATGTGTCTTGACGTCGCTCGGCGTTGTTTTTGGAACATGACCAGGCTCAGTCGCCGTCTGCACCGCGTTTGCGCTCAATCCCCGGTTTGACCTGCTGTAAATCATCGTTCTTTCTTCCCCGTGAGTGGAGGTGTGAGTCCGCACTCTCTCTCTCCGGTGCTGCCTCTGTTTAGTCTCCTCACCCTGCCCCGTCTCCACAGGCCCTGTGTGTGTTTTGCTCCTGCACATTGTCCCGCTCAGATGGGCCACCCACTGCCTCCGCGCTCCCTGCACTTAGATACTTTTTCCCTGGATTATTTTGATGTTCTCCGCTGGCCGTGCAGGAACAGGAATTAAATGTTTACTTGTCGATCTCCCTTTTGGACAGACACTGTTTTACGCTGTTCCCCTCCCAAGTCCCCCCCCCCCCCCAGGGAATGGTCTGTAGACAGTACCTGGGGGCTCTCTGACAGGGATTTACCAGTGGGGGGGGTGGCTGCTCACATAGTTCGCAGTCACCATTGTACACGCATAGACCCTAACGCATGTGTGCCCAAAGCGGTCGACTTTCTCTGTGTCCGGGTCAGACTAGGTCAGCAGGACCTGTGACATACATTCGGGTGTCCGAGAGACTCTGGTCTGACCATGCCGTGGTTCTTTCCCTCTCCTTTTAGTTTGCCAGACGTGTGGGTGAGTGAGACTGACAGGCCGCAGCTGAAGACGAAGGTGGTGCACTTATCTCAACTTCCACACGACACGGCCGTGCTGCTGGACCCCAACATCTACAGGTGAGAGCGCCGGCCGCCTGAGCGCACTCCTGTGGGCGGAGCGCTGGGGCCTGGGGGAGGGCCCAAAACTGGTGAGGCTCTCTGCCGCTCCTGGGCTGTGGCTGAATGTCCTGACGGGGTTCCAGGCAGGACTCCACGGGCATCGTCGGCCTGCTCACGCTTCCCAAATTTCCCTATTACTGCTCCCTGCTAAGGTCAAGAGTCAGAATTCTTTTCATGCCCAGTATTCCCAGTACACACCCTCCAGTCCTTTGCTGGCAAGTGTGAGGAATGTCTCTATTGGCCCTTCTGTTAGTCTAGTAATAGAAGGGCTGTGAGGACGGCTGTGCCCCTGGTGGGTCGGGAGGTGTGTGTATCTGACTGTCGCTCCTCACAGCGTTAATGGGCCAGTTAAGTCCTCTGCCCTCCTTTCCCATGCTGACGTCGAATGCCCCCCCGCCCCTGCACCCAAGGAGACTTGTGCGGGCTGAATCTGGGCCTTTGTCACCTGCAGGCAGATCTTTCCGGAGCAGGAGGCCAATGAAAACAGTCCCCCCCACCCCCCCTACGACCTTTGCTGTGTCCCACTGCTTCCCAGTGAGGTCTGGCTGATACAGAACAGCAGTTAATGAATAACACGCCTCAGACTCCCTGTAGGTTCCCGCCTGTGATGCGGAGCTGGCCCCTGCCATACTGGCCCTCCCTGCATTCCTGGGCTCCGGTGACCCCTGGATGACCTTTACTTGACAAACAACTTGATTGACTTCACATTGATGAGTGACGCACCTTTGGCTGCCGTCTTTGTGCTTCTCTTCGTTATGACGTTGGGATCTCTCTGTATGACAGAGATGAAGCTCATTCCTGTGCATGCCCTCGGTGTAGGTTCTGCTGGACTTGATAAATGCACTGGGCACCTTTATACTCGCATGTTGGGCCCGGCTGGTTTTGATTTGAGTTTGGTTCGTTTCTGCATCCTGGTGATTTGTGAAGTTCCTAAAAGAGCGGCAATGTAGGTCTGAGTGGGAGGACTGTGGAAGCAAATTAAGAAAATCTCCATGCGAAGACTGTAATGGGGAAGCGACGTAATCTGCCTAAGGGGGAGCAATGTGGCAAAACCATGTGTGCCACAGTTTGGGATGGTTCAGTGTCCGGAACTGGAACAGTGTCCCTGTGTGAGAGGGAGGCTCTTTTTCACACACCACTATCTCTCTCTCCAGCTTTCCCTAGCAGACCATGTTCTTCCATTCCGCAGCCTGATCAGGTCTCTCCTGCTGGGGAGGAGGTATCTCCTGATGTAACACGTGTTCAACTTACAGGCACAGTAACTTTTTTTCTACTGGCCAAAGCCTTGGGCTCATGCTCAAGCCGCTCATGATCCTCGCATCATGTTCCTCGTATCATGTTCCTCCTACGTTTATATGCTAGCGCCTGTAGATGGGTTAGCGGAATGAGCTCATGTAACGTAGGCGTGTTACCGGGGAGCACCGGCCAGGATGGTCTGCTGAACATAATCACATGGGGATGAATAAGCAGGAGGAAGATTCTGGCTAGTTTAGGCGGCACTGACCCAATGGCAGCTGCTACACAGGGGCTCCCCATCCTGGAGAGCAGTTCAGACGACAGCAGTCCGTCAACCTCTCTTCCTGCCATGGGCAAGACCAACCTTTTTGCTATTGTGGCTTCTCCTGAAGCACTTAGAGGTTTTTGTTTTTCTTGACCTGTTGACAGGAAGGTTCTCTTGTCAGTCAGCAAAATGCCGCTGTCTGTTCCGGTTGCACGGTGATGTTCGTCTTGCATCCGATGGTCCCTTCATGCTCCCTCTTTGTTGTTTCCCCAGAACACTGCCACAGAAGCGGTTGAAGCGGAGGTAAGCCATTGCTGGATGTTTAAATAGCAGCGGTGGGCGTGGCCTCCTCCTTCACTGCATCGCACTGTATTTAGCTGCACTGCATGTACAGCTTCCGGAGCAGGGAAGGGCCTGAAGACAGACAGGGTTCAAAATCCAGCATGTCTTTGTGTTAATTACGTTTGGTTAGTGGAGTTCACACGATGCGACTATTGTGTTTTGCAATTTAAAGTCCGACATGTTTATAAGACATAAGAATATGTCGCATTTATACAGATCGCCAACTTTTGGGTGTCTCAATATGCCTCTTAGTAGTATGCCTAAAATATTAATTATTAGAATACTAAGCTGTTCACCAAATTTCGGGCTTAAGTAAATGTCTAAACCCTCCTCCCCCCATGATTATGAGCCCCCCCCAGCCTTTTTAAATTTGTATTTATTTTTCTAAGAAATGGCTTTCTGATTGAGGAACTAAAGTGACCCTCTCTCTTCTTTTAGGATGTTTTTCTAGACTCCCCCCTACCCCCCCCCCCCCCCCATGCTGTTCCCAGAGTGTCTGGAGGAGACAAGGGCAGCCAACTGGAACTGAGACCCAGAAAATGTGCTTCATCCTCGCGCCTCTTCCTTCACAATTCCTGAATTGCACCAAAGTATGCAGTTTGACTTGTTCTTGAGATTGATGACACATTTATCAAAGTCTTAATTGTTGAACTAGAAGGCGATGTTTAGGGTCAGTTCGTTGTTGTTTTTTATGTTACTACTGCTAGGTGTAAAGTGTCCCCCTTTCACAAGTGTGTGACACGTCGGTCCTGTAGGAGTCTATAGACACGTTTACAGACAGTAGTGCTTGTAAATATTTTGCAAATTTGTAATATATATTTTTATACAATGAAACTGTACTGTAGATTTGGTCTTTTCCTCGTCTCCATTTAGGAAGCGACGTTTAATTGTATATAATGTGTTAGGGACGGGGTTAAGTCTTCATTAGTTTCGGACTAGATGTCTAAACAAAGCGATGAGTCAGAGGTGCCCTTTATTTGGCGACTGTGCTGTGTTGTGGTTGGCAGTGGTGCCTGGCGCTGGATCCCCCCGCGCCGCTGTCTCCGTGCGTGCGGCGCGTCCGTCATCTCCTCCTCGAAGATGACTTTCCCGAAAGAACAGTATTAATTTGCTTGACTTTAAGTTCAGGCTCCCTGGCATCATTTACTTGGAATGGCATGAAAAAGCATAGTAATAATGGTTAAAAACAATAAACTGTGTATTTCCTTTGTCCTTTCTGGCCCCTGTGTGTTTTTCTGATATGCGGTGGGATTGTGGGATTGGTGTCTCGGCCTTAGCAGAAGGGCTTTGGGGTCCCGTGGAGGAGCAGTAAGTGTCACCTGAGTGGAACCCTGGTGTATGGAGGTCCAGGTGTCAGGGGGGCTTTGATGAAAAGGCATCGGAATTCGCTTTTCATAGGCAAGCTCCTGAATGGGATGTATGGGAGGATCTTCCAGCACGTCCTGTTCTGCTAACGATAAGCCTTGTTTGATGTTCTTGTTTGGCTTTCTCATTTTTAGCTTCAATATAGGCAGTGTACCCCTACAAACTGTCTAGATTCCAGGCTCAGTAGATATTTTAAAAATATTGTGTTGAAATGTGTTGACTTCCCACTCGCTGCGGGCCAGTCTCACTGCATAATGTGGCCAGCGTCTCCGCCTCAGAGGCGGGGGTCTGAAAACCACGTATGAGGGCAGGGCTGCCTCTGAAAACAGGGTCCATGTGTTCAGAAGGCACCTGCGCTTCGGTCAGAGAGCGGCCTACAGTGGCCGACGCCTCCCCTTCATGCTTCCTCTAGGGACGGAGACTTCCGGAAAGGATGAATTAACGGCGGCTTCCTCCCTCCCTCCCTCCCCTCTGCTCCAGGTTAGCTGCCCTTTAGACCCAAACAACTGCACCCTCCTGTGTTTTGGCACCAGCCCTTCATCTGTTAATATGCAAAGAACAGCCTTGTAGGGAAGTGTTAAAAATACATGTATGTCCATATCTGCGAGCAGGATCGTTTTGTCTGGCCCTGCTTGACTGTCAGTACGCTGCACGAGCATAAAATCTGGCAATAGGATGGCTTTGGCCTCCAGTCCGGATCCCCCCCCCCGGTTTCCTGACAGGTACCTGGATCCTAGCCCCTCTCTCCAGGGGGGCTCGTGTGCAGAATCGGAATCGCGGCCCGTTCTTCCTACCGCTAACAAAAACACGGGCCTGTCCCCCCCTGCCCAGTCAGCCGAGCCTATAGCCGTCTGTCAGACATTCAGCTCTTCTGTCAAGAGCAGAGACAATGAGTCCATCTCTGGCTTCACTCTTCCTTGTCCCGTTCCAAGTCCTCAGAATATGAATGCTAGCTTAACAAGCGCTGCATGGCACACACAGGCAAAATTCTTTAAAAGGGGAAAATTGGCTATATATACATTTGTTTAAATAGCTTCTTAACTTCCTTGGCTGGTGCTTACACAGCCTGTGGTTAAGTGACCTCCAGTTGCTAAGCTATTACTGAGAACAGGCAGACTACTATACAACAATGCTGTTCTCATATAAAACTTGTACCGATGGTGTGTTTAAAGGCAAATTTGGGATGTGATTATGTGGGGGCAGGTAGCAGGAGGCTCTGGAACGCGACTTTAAGCAGGTAGACCCGGCCGGCAGGCGGAGTTTGGCTCCATCGCTGTCTCCGTGCGGGGCCCCCATTATTTACATAATCCTGGGTTCTTTTGGTAGGTCAGGTCTAAATGTTTGAGGTCCTGTGGATTTATGCTCATCAGAAAAATAAGTTAAAAAGATAAATATATAAGAGCCTTACGTGTGTGTCTCTTCATGCGGCTGGTCTGTGCCTTTGTGGATTAGGGTGCTGGGTCTGTAATCAGAAGGTCGCCGATGTGCATCTCATGGATGTCGCCTTTGGGCTCCAGAGTCAGGCCCTTAACCCCTGATTGCTGACTTTGGATTAACGTGTCTGCTAAATGCCTTCTTGTGTATGTGCGCATGAGCTCTGACCGACTGCGTGAGTCTCTGCATGTGTGCTGGACATGCTGTTTCAGTTTGTATGTTTATGTTCCGCGTAAATAATCTTGTAGGACCCCATCGCGGGTTCGGGGTGAGTGAGGACCCCATCGCGGGTTCGGGGTGAGTGAGGACCCCATCGCGGGTTTGGGGTGAGTGAGGACCCCATCGCGGGTTCGGGGTGAGTGAGGACCCCATCGCGGGTTTGGGGTGAGTAACTGCCCTGACAGCTCTGGGCACCAATGCTCTATAAACAAGTCTTTTTAAGGAAACATCTGGCTAAAGCTCTTAAGACTGAAGAAGACCCCCCCCCCAACTGATTCACGGGAGCCCTGTCACGTTGAGCTACCTGCTGGAGTGGTCATGTGACATGAAAGCATGTACAGAGCATAAGAGCCACGCTCATAATGCGCTGGGAATAGTCCCAGCGGCTAGCTCAGGGTAATGGCTCAGATGAAACAGATTAAATGTATCGCCACCCCGAGGTCACACTGAGCCTTTCAAGTTGGAGAAGAGAGGGAGGTGTGGTGAGTGTGGTTGTGTACGTCCCCTTTCTGCTGAGCTGCAGGAAGGCCGAGGGTCTGGGGCGTGTTTGTGTGCAACGCAGGACCCTGCTTCACACGTGCCAGCCTCCGCCTGTTATCCTGTTCCTCCACTTTCACGTCATTTTTTCCTTCCATGTGCTCTGACCTTCCCATTGCTGTGGTTCTAGTGTAAAGATGAGCTGTCATATGGGGAACCAGGGGCTTCAGAATCATACTGAGTAGTGGAGGAGAGGCCGACAGATGGATAGTCACCCCTCTTCACAGCCCGCAGGCCCAAGGCCTTATTCAGCCTTGTTTTCAAAGCTGTAGGTTAAATGTCCTGTCCTTTTAATACACCTGTTCTGCAGAAGCTGGTTTGGTACTGGCTGCTTACCACCCCAAAAGAGCACATCTGCTTCTGGGAATAAATGATAAAGTGGCCAAACCATTGATCAAATGTGGTTTGGTTATTCGATGCGTGATGATGGTTGTGTGTGCATTCGGTTAACTAGAGTTTAAATCATTGATTAAACTTGACATTGAGGAGTTTGCCGTTCTGCCTCTTTAATTCTGTCACTCAGTTTATTTTGTGGATTGAGTCTGAACTAAGCCAGTTTATTCGTGTTTGCAAATTTTCTAGGAAGCCATAACAAGCCCTCTGGTATATCGCTTGCAGGCCGTTTTTCTGACTTGTTGATTTCAATCTATCTAACTAAAACAAGCTAAAATGAAACAAAATATAAATGTCTAACCTGTGTTTATGGTTCCGAATATTGCAGCCCCGTTTTGAAGAACACATTTTTCAATGTAGCGAGGTGTGGAGATTATAATGTCACCTTATAATGTTAAACAATGCTTTACATGTATGTGCTTAACAAGAGAGCTTCCTTCCTAGTGATTAAATTAACAACCACAAATAAACACAGAGCTGATGTGACCATACTGTGAGATGGGAAAAGTGTAGGATTGCTGCTGTTGATCTCATAAATAGACAGCGCTGGCATCATTCTCAGGAAGCAGCCCAATAATAACCATCTCAATCTGAAACAGAAGGGTCCAATTCTCTCGAGAGCCAAAGTAGTACGAGGAGCAAGGCTACAGGCAATCCCACAATTCCCTGGGGTAACACAAGAGAGGACTGTGAGAAGTTCCCCCACCTATTCCACTGTGACGTTGCTTGGCTGTAGCTTCCGTGTCCACATGGTGCTGCCCGTGTTGTTCATCAATATGCCGCAGATTCAGACATCCAGCTGGTCTTGCTCTATCAGCATGCGTTTGTGTGTAATAAAACCAGCTTTTACCGTGACCTGATCGGTGCAGTTTGCAAATGTCCAAGCATTTCTTACGCATGTCCCTGCATACATGGACTCTACAGGATGCTGTGTTCAGAGCGCAACTTTGTTCGCTGTCTGTGAGACACTGGTAATCAGCCTGGATGTTCTTACGCTGTCAGGCAAGTGGTGACATCAGATATTCTGTTGTGGCCATTTTCACCTGAAAGCGACACCCCCCCCCCACACACACACCCCCATCAGTCTCTTATTTAGAGTTGGGGTCTGTGAAGAATTACTGCACCATGAGCAACGACAGGCATCTTTGAGGAGTTACTCAGTCATAAATCACGCTCAACCAGCCTGGACCTACTGTCACCACACCTGCATTTCGAAACCTTATTTCCAAAGTGTCAACAATTTGTCTAAATCAGGGGTTTCTCAAATGTTTATACAGAATATTGCCACAGCTAGGTAAAGCATTGTTCAGTTCTCATTTGTTCCTGCACTTCGAGAAGAGGATGTCAGATATTTTTATATATATAGGTTGTGTGCACCTGTGTTCATATTTCTCCCTTAAGGGACCATTTGCGTCCATTAAGTGATGGCAAATTGATGAATTGCAGCTGTCGTTCCTTGCCAGTGATTCGATTGTGTTTAAGGGGCGCTGTGGTAGCTGTGGACCATCTGCACTGCTCTCTCTCTCCAGCAGGTAACCACAAGCTGGCACACCTGTCAAGGGTGGGATTTCGGATGGTGAAATTCGTACGTCACTCATCCTTCATGCGTCTGTGCACGCTGCTCTCCGCCCGGGGCTCCGGAGACAGGGAAAAGAAATAAATA
This sequence comes from Hyperopisus bebe, assembly GCA_026777045.1. Lineage (NCBI taxonomy): Eukaryota > Metazoa > Chordata > Actinopteri > Osteoglossiformes > Mormyridae > Hyperopisus > Hyperopisus bebe. Next base: position 2,139,335 of record JAODJW010000001.1, on the reverse strand, counting down.
ATGTGGAGAGACTCCATTCTCACGCTCTTGATCTATCGGCTCATATTTGCTGAAAACAGCTGTCAGATCGATGGTGATAGTTCATTATGAGATCGGGTGCCTTAAATGGGAATCTGTTTGCAACCCGTGTTTGTGTTACAGGAGGCAAACGCGAGTCAGAGTAACGTGGCTCCGAGGACCGCCTGTCCCTTGGGGCGAGGGGGACATGCCCGCCTGTCATGAGCCGGGGACAGGTGCCACGTCCTCGTCCAGCCATGGAGCCATCTGCCACTCGTTGAGTCCTGCTCACTTAATCCCCCTGGTACACGTCCAGCGTTTGGACCAAAAAATGGGAACAAATATGTTCCGGATGTGCTGGAGTGAAACTGCACTCGCTGTCAGCTCTCATATGCCTCTTGGGTCGCCCCCATGTCCCAGCACGGAATGGGTTTGCGGCCCCCCAGCCGACTGTCAGAGGGGTCAGTGCTGGTTCTCATCTGTGTTGCATTGTAGCTGGGATCAGTGGTCACGTCCCAGAAGACGGGAAGAATGGCGGCAAAATCTATGTGTTGCCTGCACTTAAACCACAAGACTTGCATTTTATTTATTTGACTTTATGGGCACTTGTTTGAGAATGAGACCGCACCACGATCCTTCCTCAAACATCCGTGTCCCCATTCTCATCCTCATCTGTCACATGAAACGCCACAAGGCCTCTCTTAATGCTCTTTCATTGCAATGTTGGAGACGTTCACTGATTGGTCAGTCTATGTGACGGACAGGAATCGGTTCCATGGGGAACATGGTTAGTGAAGGAGCTCTGCTTGGGGCGGGGAGAAGAATCTTTGGGCCTCTCATTCCCATGGGGCCTTTCCAAAGTAAGCAGGGCAGAACCATCCTTCAATGTGGACGGAAAGCTCTGGCATCAGTTCACGGTATATGCTATAAACAATCGTTTTTCTTCCCCTATGAAAATCTTTCTTTGTTTACGCAAGTCTGAGAGTGTGTGTGTAGGCGGTCAGCCATACTGCTGTCACCTGATCCTGACCTTCAAGATGACATCAAACCCAGTCGAGATTCTCGAGTTCATCAAGGACATTAACCTTGTCAAATGGATGATAGCCTTGCTAAGTGATAAATATGCTGTTTTATTAATACTTTATGGATTTAATTCCTTGTTTTGAGAAATGTTCCTTATGTAATACAGCTTCAGAAGCATCCAGCTAAGAAAGTAAGGAATCTGTGTTGCCACGACGACATGAGCCAGAATTTCCCTCTTAGCTGACCTCTAGGGGAGCTCTTCTACACTGATTAATTGAGTTACCGTGGGCCTGTCCCTGCTTTTCATTAAGGAGTTTCCCACTGTCCTGAATGTTTTTTTAATTACTTCAACAAAAAACATGCACCTCCTGTTTGATGTAGTCCTGACTGGGCTGTCGGCAGGTCAGAAATACCAGCTCACGGTTCTGTGAGGGCTTTAATGGGCCGAGACCCATCACCAAACAGCGCCTCTCTTATTGCCCCCCACTAATGCCCCTAGTTCTCACTGTGACTGCAGGCCGTGTGTCTCATAGGTCAATCTGCCCAGCCCTGCTTTGTACCTCACACACTAAACCAGAAACTCAGGGCGCAGGGTGGTCTCCACCAAACTCCATACTACACTATACTCCCCCGCACCGACTGAAGTGCTAAAGCATGAAGACACACCAGTCTGACAAGCCGGGTGCACATCAATGGTCCAATGCCTGAAACCATCTCCACATGAGAGGAGCTGTTCGGTCCAACGGTCCTGACCTTGTGGCCTGCTTGTCATCAGAAGGTCATGGTTCATTTGCTGGAGTCGGCAGAGTGGGCATCACTGGGTCCCTGAGCAAGGCCCTTAACCCCCAGTTCCTGCATGGATTGTTTGACCCTCTGCTTTATGGACATGTTCCAGGGTGCTGCCTTTATTTCCCTCATTTACACCCATCACAAGGCCAACCGACGCTTTGGCACAAGCTGGTCTGGTTTAGTCCGTCATCATTTCACCTGCAGCCGCCTTCTCAGTGTTTGGTCCTGTCCCAGGAGAGAGAGAGAGAGAGAGAGAGGTACAAACATACACCATTCTCATCCCTGACACACCTCTTTGTTGTGAATGTTCTGTCTCCTTGTATAATGGCTTCATTTTCCACACACACTATCACTGGCATTGCCCTCCTCTGTGCTGCCCTCACTGACCACAAGCTGTGGCATTGCCCTCCTCTGTGATGCCCACCTCTGTGCTGTCCTCCTATGTGCTGTTGTCGTCTGTGCTGCCCTCCTCTGTGCTGCCCTCCTCTGTGCTGCCCTCCTCTGTGCTGCCCCTCGTCTGTGCTGCCCTCCTCTGTGCCAATTCTGTGGCTTTATTCCTGCTGGGATCCCTGGCAAGCAGCTTTATCATACCATTGCTTTGCCCCATTACCGAGCGCCATGGTCAGCAGTGCACATGTCTGCCCAGCGTCTGCCCCGGCCTGCAGTTTCATGTGTGAGCATGTCCCCTCTTTTCTGTACATCCGTCTGCCTGTCATCATCACGACAATCCCATTTTGCCGTGTCATATTTGCGCATCCCTGCTCTAAGCCCCGCGGCTTGCGGATGCAGCCGAGCGGCAGCATTATCGCCGCCTCTGCTGTCTGTGCCACCCGTTCCAAAGGTCTGACAGTCCTGCCCTGCGGTCTGTTCGCTAATTTGTCCTTTCCTGTTTCCCCTGCAAGCCAGGTGACAGGCCTTGGCTAATTATGATGTGTGTTATGCTAATCCGTCTTGCTGTTGGGGTCAGGGTTTGGACGTTTCCATGACGAGGGGCAGCCTCTTTGCTGGATGTGCTCAGCAGTTGAAATACACAACACACTTGTGCCAGATGGCGCACATTTTGTTTTGTGCAAAGCCGGGTTTGTTCAGTGTTTACGCATGGAAGTGTTCTTCTTGTGTACTGTGGTACTTCACATTGAATATTCCCTTTGTTGGGAAATGTATTCCAGACAGTTATAGGCCTGACAAGATGCATACTGCTAATCACAGTGCAGTCTAGTGGATGGAGGACCGGTTCTGGATAGACAAATACAGTGGTACCTCAGAACTCAAAATTAATCTGTTCAGAACTCTGGATCGAATCCTAAATAGTTCGAGTTCTGATTGACTTTTCCCCATAAGAAATAATGGAAAACCAATTAATTGGTTCCTGGCCCCACAAAATTAAACCGAAATATATATATACTTTTTTAGCAATTAAACACAAAATGAACCGGACAAAACAAGAAAAGCAGATAGTGCACTAAACACATCTAAGCACATTTATCAAAACAGTAATTTTAAAGTAAGAAAATAAATGTATCCAAACA
>JAODJW010000001.1:2104858-2115577 GCA_026777045.1 Hyperopisus bebe | reverse complement strand
TGGTTAATGATTAACGTGCACTGAGTGCTTGGTACACCTGTGTGGGTTAATTAACCTGGTTAATGATTAACGTGCACCGAGTGCTTGGTACACCTGTGTGGGTTAATTAACCTGGTTAATGATTAACGTGCACCGAGTGCTTGTTTTTGTAGTAGTCCTTTTTTAAAAAATATATTTTACTTCAGGAATTTCAGCTGTCTGTCCTTCAATCCATCCATAATCCATAAAGCAGTGATCTGATGCTGGTCCACGGTGCGCCTGCAGTCTACCCCAGGAAGCCAGGCTCTTGAGAAGGGGCACCCCACACCACCAGCTTGAGATATGTTTTCAACAACCCTGTTAGTACTATCTTTTGAAGACCATGCTCTCCATTGAAAAAAACGTAGCCCCCTGTTCCAAGAAGTGTTCCTACTTCCATCCATCCATTTTCCAACCCGCTTACCCTACTGGGTCGCAGGGGGGTCCGGACCCTATCCTGGAAGCAACGGGCACGAGGCAGGTAATAACCCTGGACGGGGGGCCAGCCCATCGCAGGTGTTCCTGCTTTTACCGCGTCAAACCCGCAAACCGCGTAGTTTGTTATACCGCCTTTATTCTCTTGTGTAGCTTTGTGTTACAGGAAAAAAAAACACACACATACACTACCACTGGTGATCTCCTATCCAAACTCCCCTTTTCAGGTACCTTTGTCTCTCTGCAACAATCCAGGAGATTTAATGAGCTGATTAGGACAGTACATGAACACACACTGTGGTAAATATTAGCAGAATTAAAAAAAAAAAAAAAAAACCCTACATGGGCAAGATTACGTCGATTAGAGGTTTTGAATGACATTTTTGATTAACTTTCGATTAATCGCTTAGCTCCTATAAAAAAATACTACCGTGTGTGCAGTCACGTGGCTCCGCCCCGTCCAGTCATATGGACGCAACATGGAGGCGAACTCAAATACGGAGCCGACTGAACAGTCCAGCAGCTTGTGCTAATAAAAAATGCCGTGTCCTTCGTTTGGACATATTGTGGCTTTAGTGAAGACGACACCGAACAAAAAGCGGTCAGATGTAAACACTGCGAAAAACAAATTCAGCGACCAGAGGTAATAGCACTTATAATGACCGCGGGCATAGTGACGAATGATAAATATGTATGGATGATAAAGCTTAATTGGGACAGAATCATTCCTGTACAAAAACTGTTTAAATAACTCAAAAAACAAAAAACGTATGATAAACTGCCAAAAACGAGCCACCCAGTTGCAGCAGTTGAAACTACAATAAGCTGTGTTTTATGTATACTGTACAGTACTGTGATGTGTTATAGCGTATTTGAATTATACACAGTTAAGTAATTTGACAGACGTGATTACTATAAGCTGTTTTCACTGCAATTTATTTTATTTGCAAGAAATGCAAACTTTATTTTCTACTTTTTTAGGGAACTTGCTTTTTACAGTAAAACTAAAATGTGACCTTTTTCATAAGATGTTTTCATTTCAAGCGAATTATGCTTTGATTTCAGTTGTTTAAAATATTCAAAATAAAATATTCAATAAATAACCACGAATGGTTCATCTCTGTGTTTCCAACAATTAGTTTTAAATAATAATGATCTACAGTCTTTCATTAGAATAAAATATCCCAGCTTTTTAAAAATAGACCTTGTCAAATATGAGTGCAATAAAACAAACAAAAAAAGAATAATTGTTCATCATATTCAAGGTAAAATGTTCAATTAATTGTGGTATTGATTTGAGGTAATATCGCCCAGCCTATGCTTATGAAAGGAAAAAAATAGTCACATAAAAGCCACCTTTGAATTCTTTTGCCCTGCCCCCCAAGTATAGCAAGTACAGTGCAAGTATAGCAATGGGAGTGTAGATTGTGAGTGTAGCAGTGCAAGTGTAACAATGGGAGTGTAGAGTTTGAGTGTAGCAGTGCCAGCCTCCTTCACATCTGCAAGCTTCCCCCATGCATACCGTTTTGGTGCTGGATCACTGAACAGAGAGTGCATTCTCTCTGCTATCCAGCAGACTCCCATGGACCCCCCGGTGTAGGGGGTGGAGCTCACCCCAAAAATCTACCCAGCTGCAGGCAGAACTTGCATCACACTTAAGCCAGGGTACGTTTAGCAGGGATATAGCTAGAAATTCTGGGCCTCCTGACCCCCCAAATTTAATAATTTTACATATTCAAGGCCCCTGAATCTGCCAGGGAATCCATAGCCCTACTGTGCCCCAAAAGTTCAGGAACTGTACTGCACTGGTAAATGTGAGTCCCAAACTTCTAGCAGCAGGTAGTAGGATTATTGGGAGCCTTCACTGGGATCCTGGGTCGTTTTGGGCCAAGGGAGGTAGAGAGAGAAACACTTCCTACATTCAAGCCCGTTTAGCAACATTTATGGTTGTCAGTTGCTGCCTTTTCATTTTATTTACAGAAGAAGTATCCCTGTCTGTTTCTGCTTTATCACTCGAGACATGCTCGACTTAGTGCTCCCGAAAACGGCGTTGGATTAGAAGCAGGAACCATTTGGTGCTGAAGAGAACAGCGGGTCAAAGGCTGCCTTGTGGCTTTGGGTTTTGTGTTTTGCTTTGGCACAGGGCTCTGGTTTTTATGGTACCCCAGGGAATTTAGTGGCAGGCAGCTGTGGAGGAACCAGAGGGATGTAAACAGTAAGAAGAGAGCCAGCCAGCGATAGACGGCCAAGCATTCAGCCAGTGCTGCATTCTGGCCTGGGGGGGGCAGAGGTGGGGTTTGACCGGGATCAAGCGAAAGAGACCCAGGCGACGGCTGCTTCAAATATGATAATCTGGGGAGTTCCATGAGGTCCCAGAACATGTTTACTTTCCAGAATTATAATTGTCAGCCACACAATTCTGCACCCCCTGCCAGGTTCCCCAGAACCAGCACCAGAAGGGAGCTCTGACAAATGGGGATCTCCGAGAGACACCACATGCTCCCTTCTCTCACCTGTGGGGATCTCAGATAGACACTGCAAGCTCCCTTCTCTGACCTAGTAGGGATCTCTAAGAGACACCGCATGTTCCCTTTCTTGATCCATGAGGATCTGTGAGAGGCTCTGCCTGCTCCCTTCTGCGACCCAAAGGGAATCTCTGAGAGATACTGCACGTTTGCTTCTCTGACCCAATGGGGCTATCCGAGAGACACCGTACTGTTCCTTCTGTAACCAGCGAGGATCTCCAAGAGACACCACACACTCCATGCCATCCTGCCAACTGTGTATCTTCCCTCCTGTCTTTTGACTTCACTTTTCAACATGGCTCCCAGAAAAAGCTGTCATACTACTTGTGATGTTGTCATGGGACTGATTTCATGTAATTCTTTAATGGATTCCTGTAACTCGAAGGACCCAATATAGTCTACAGTCAGTAAGTCCAGTTGACACCAACACTAGGGTAAGATGTCCGGGTATGACTGATGAGAAGTTTCGCTAAAGATTTTTTTTTTGTAGAAGTCTGCCTCTAGCATTAGTAACACAATACCTGATTGGCTGATTAGTTTGTAGTATCACACATCTGTTTTTTATATTAATATAATATATATGTATTGTAATATAAACTAAGTAAACTATATAATAACTATGTTATTCATTTTTCTCACTCTTCAAATATTGCAAACACCTCAGATTCAAGACGTCTACTTAAAATTAGAAATTTCTTTGCTCACAAGTCTGGATAATATATTACATGTGGTATTCAGAAATTTTAAACCACTGCTTTTACTTGCCAACATTTTACCAATAAAAGGTGAATAAAGGAATGCTTTCAAAATAAGCTTTCTGTCCAGTCTGACCAGATGTATGAATGAGATTTAATATGAGTGACAAATGACATCATTTTCAGTCTCCTAAATTACTTTTAATTGGCAGAAAACTATGAGTAAACAATCTAGTGAGGAACCAGGGAAGAAGGGTACGGTAAGGTCACTCTGTATTGACCTCTAAAGGACAGATTCATTCAGCAGGAGACACCAGTGCTCTGCAGAAATAGTGCTAAGAATGTCTTGCTGAGGCTCACCATGAAAAAAAATACTGAGAAGAGTGTTTTCTTAATCATCCATAAGGGTTTATAGCATAAAGCAGAGGTGGTACTATCACATATCAATTATTCTCAGTCATTTATTAGATTAATCTCATGGATTTGTTGTTTTTGAACTCAGTGGGGCATTTTTAAATGTGACTTTAGAAGTCAATACAGAGTCTTTATCTCCAGACATCCTCCTTGCTGCCTTCTGGCCAGACAGCAGAAGGTATTTGAGAGGACTCATGTGGGAGAATATACCCCGAAAGGAGTGATGTAATGGATAGAACACTAGTGGTGATTGTGCGAGGTGGCGGGGAAGCCTTTGCCAGCCTGTGCTTCCCTTCTCGGTGACCAGGTGACGCTCGTTTACCATTACCATACAAATCATGCCCATCCATCAATTCATCCATCCGTTAATCCATCCATCCATCCATCCATCCATCAATCTATCTATCGATTCATCTTCCAGCCACTTATCCTGGTAAGGATCAAAGGCATACAAATACATATTTTAATCTTAGCATAACAGATAAACACAAAGGAAGTCGTTCCATTCCTTTGCAAACTCTTTAAGCATCTATGCACATGTATGTTCCTTCCCTGTAGTGTTACTGTGTACCCTGAAATGGACTGTTCCACTACCTCGTGCCCAGTGTTTCCTGGGACAGTCTATGGGTTTGCCCTGTAGCTCTTAAGTGGTTGTGGACGATGAATGGGTGGTATTAACCAGTTTTAGAACAGTAGCACTTATAATGTGCTCTGTTCGGTTGATTGATGCTTCTTGTAGTGATATGCACCTGCCAAGCTATCCAATGGGACGCCAGTGAGGTGGAGTTTTGGATGAACTCCTTTGAAGGACCCTACTAAAGGTTAACAGCCTGCAGCTAATTTGCTCACCGATCAGTTTTACAGCCGCGCCCTGGCTTGTAATATAATGGGTAAATTAGATGGCATGAAGTGGGCCCAATTAATCATGCCCTTAGTTGCCTTCCAGGTGATTTCTCCCATCACCTTGATATCGGAATAATTTGTGTGAACAGAAGCTTATTGTGGTGTCTGTCAGTAGTCAGGACGCCAGGTGATCTCTGGGTAACAGTGCTGTGGTGCCCTCGCTTACCGTATCATAAACATCAGCTGTCAGAAGTGTAAATGTTCTGCAGGGACACATTTGTTTGATTAGTGATAGTTTTAACTTTTGTCCTGTTGTTGTTCTGGGGAATAACTAAACACAAGTGGCCGTTGGAATTACAATGGAATTACAGCATTTACAAAATGTACAGATTTGAGGCATAGTGTCTCCATGAATCATTACTAGCTGGCAGTATAGCTCTTCTCTTTACTGACTGCTCATGATTCGATTAAACCATAGAGCACAAGGGTATAGTGGCGTCATTGACCTATGACCTGCCTATTATCACATCATCCATCTTTCTGGTTTCTGCTGCATAGCCTTCCCTGGAATCGCCACTTCACTTCTAATTCTTGTTATATCAGAGTCCTGTCAAATGAATCCAGTGTTGTGTCCCTTAGAAAGACCTTAATTGACTTTAAGAAGATGCTGGATTTCATAATAATTGGGTCTCTCCAGACGCAGTTCCAGTTTCAATTATCAATTCTTACAGAACATCCAGAAGCTGATATTTCAACCTGCCTCCATCATACTGTGGAAAAGTCTAACCAGAACTTTCCCCTTCAAGACAGTGAGTGATGGAGCTTGTGATCTGCTCTGTAATTTATTAATTTTAAAGGTGTCATGTCCTGCCCCCCCACCCCATCAAACCAGAAACGTTGTGGCTGACTTTCAGGGGAAAAAATGTTATCAGTAGAGGAAGCTGAGATAGAGCTATTAAATCTAAAGGCACGATTGGCGTGTCCTTCAAAGGATTTGATTTACAGAACCGCAGTTTTTATGATCCAGAGAGTACATATTGCTCTCTCTTTGCGGAAGCTATAACCTGCCCAGTAACTGGTTTGTTTTTATGGGAAAACAATCCCTCATGTTCTGAACTGGACTTTTATGGTTTTACAGCCAGCACTATGTCTGGATTTAAATTATAAAACATTATACTAATCCTGGGTCATTAGAGTGCTTTTGTGCCTGGGAGACTGCATTAATATGTTCATCCTGAGAATATTTCAGCACTGTTTTCTGGCTCATACCAGCAGAAGGAGTGTCATGTAAAAACAGACATGAACAGACGCTATAGAGAGCGGCCATCTTGTATTTCAGATGGGTTGGTGTTGAGGTAGATTTAAATACTAACATTATACACGAATGACAGGGTTAATGAGATGCTTTAGTCTATTGACTTGGTTTTTAAGGGTGATCGATTGCAGAATGCTGAGGGAGGGGTTTATTTGTTTTTTTCCCAGAATCACAATGGCTCAGTGGCCCTCCACAGTTGGGGCTTTGAACGCTCCTGCATGTTTTGCCAGTGCTATGCGCCTCCTCTGAGTACTCTGATTTCTGCCCACTGTGCAAAGACATGCAGTCAAACTCATCTCTAAATTGCGTGAGTTTGTGTTTGCATGTCTGTGTGTGTGTGTGCATGCACCTGTGTGTGTGTGTGCCTGTGTGTTTGTGTGTGCCTGTGTGTGTGCATGTCTGTGTGTGTCTATGTGTGTTTGCATGTCTGTGTGTGTGTGTCTGTCTATAATTGATATATATATGAAAGTTGCCAGCCTATTTGATGTGTGTGAACTTTAGAGAATCTTATGTGAATACACATGTAGGACGTTATGTACTTTTGTCCTGGAAATCTAGGATAGTAAGGATCTTATAACTGAAAATGAAATTGATATAGTTAATAGGTTTAATGATTGTTTTGCACGGGTATTCACTGTAGAGGACACAAGTATCACTAGGTCTGTGACCAATATATCTATTACTGAAGCTGATGTGGTACTAAGCCTAGCTAAGCTCAAAATAAATAAATCACAGGGCCCTGATGGCATCTTACCTATAGTTTTAAAAGAGATGAGGGATATTATTTGCCAACCTTTAACTTTACTATTTCAGAAATCCTTATCTGCTGGTGTGGTACCTTCTGACTGGAAGCATGCTAACGTAACACCAATATTCAAAGAAGGGGATAGAAGCAAACTATAGGCAAATCAGTTTAACTTGCATAACTGGAAAGGTAATGGAAGCTGCAATCCAAGCGAAAAATGGTAGATTACCTGGATTCTAATGATATTCTGAGGGATAGCCAAGATGGATTTAGGAGAGGTAGATCCTGTTTGACTAATCTACTTGAGTTCTTTGAGGAAGCTACAAGAGAAATTGATCACAAAAAGTCCTGCGATGTGATCTACTTAGATTTCCAGAAGGCCTTTGATATTGTCCTCCACAAACGGCACCTTGTTAAGCTCAAAGCTGCAGGGATATTAGGAACTGTAGCAGTTTGGATTGAAAACTGGTTAACAGACAGGAAGCAGCGGCTACTTATTAGAGGCACAATGTCACAGTGGGCCTGTGTTCATAGTGTGGTACTGCATGGTTCAATTTTAGGACCACTGTTATTCCTAATTTACAATATTAGGAATGCTCCTTTTGACATTTCAATGTCTGCCGTGCTTCCCTTCCCTCAAGTTTCTCCATTTCTTTTGTGTGGGGGAGATGTTTCAAGGCTCACTTTGACCGCAGATCATTTTACGGTCCTCCACACCTCCCCTGCTTGCTCTTTTTGTCACCACAGTACTGACACCCTTTCGCTCTGTTGGTCAAGAGCCTCGACAGTGTGTTATGCAGGACCTGCTGACGATTATCTGTTGGCATTCAGATGCGTGTCAGCACCGACCGCGTGATGTTAACGCTCAGAGGATCTCTCTGCGTCACCTCCAACTTTGTTTTTCCATCTCTTCTCTGATGGCGCGCCTCTTTCGTCTCCTTATCTTTTGGGAGTTACGTTCCAGCGTGCCTGGGCAGTCTGAGATGTTGTCCCCATGGCGCGAAGCACTCATTCTCTGGTATGCCAGATTCATTTGCACAATGCTGTGATGACTCACTCACTGATAGCCAATCAGAAAGCAGCTGGAAGGATGGCAGTGGGTCCACCTCAGTGATTCATGTAATACAAAGCTTACCAAGAGCTCTTGTAATTACAGTAGATAACCCAACCTGAATCAAATATATAATAAATCAAAGTTCATAATAAATCCCAAAGTTTCCCCTGAATCCCAATGAACAACTGCCAAATAAACACATGAAACTGTACAACTTTATTATTGTACTCTACTTCTATTCAGTATAGTAATATCCACTAGCACAATAGTGATTTTACTTTAAAGATGCATTAAAGCATTTATTACTAAAAGCAGCTGATAAATCAGACCTTTTATGTGGGGAAACTGGCCTTAAGACAAATTGGAGAGTGGTTCCATTTGCTGGGTTGAGATAAGGAGACTTTGCTGGAAAAGGTGGCGTCAGGGAATGAGGGGCAACTAATGAGAAGGACACATGGGGCGGTGATGGGGCGGTGAAGCGGTTTGGGGGCTTCCAGCTACACATCAGTACCTACAAGGGAACAGGTATCTCTCAAATGTTGACTGTGGTGCCTAATGTCTTTGGGCGTGTTGCCAGCAAGTTATTCGAAACGTATTTCACATGGCTGATAGCTGTGGTTGGGTCATTGTTGATGTCTCTACGTTCAGAGGTACCTGACCCAGCATTTACTAATTTATCACAAAGAAATGCAGATGGCAGGGCTGAGATGGGCTGGATTTCCTTGTTCGCCCACAGTTGCGCTCTGTTTTTTTGTGGTTTCTAAAACAACATTTTTCTGTGCAGTCAGATCATTTTACTTGTTTACAATAGTAGTAATTGGGGGGTGACTGGAGGTAGCACTATGCAGACCGCAGCTCTGTGTGGGATATTCTGTGACCTTGTCTGTCTGCTTAGTGCCTTGCAGTCAGTCAGGCGGCGCTGACGCACGCCAACAAGCGCAGCTCCCATTTGCTGCACCCATTCCACTGATGCCACCTTCATCACACATCCTAACAGCATGACAGCTGTGATCAGACGGCTGTGGAGGAGACTTCCGGTAAAAGCAGAGCGTAAGTCGCCGGTTCCGTTTGGGAGCAGCTCTGAGGTGCCTTCTAAGGCACGTCTGATGTTTTAGCTTCTGCTTTGATATCACCTGATAAATGTTACGTTTCTGTTAGCAGCAGAGAAATGGCAGGACACAGGGTTAGGCTGAGGTTGGCTGCAAATATTTGACTATACGTGTGACTGAAATGTTTTTTTTTTCAATGGTTATTCATTCTTGAGGATGTAGAGTTTGCATGTTCTCCTGTCTTCTGGTCTTGTGGTTTCCCCCTGCTGTCCAAAAACATTAGGTTAGATGAACTGGCATCTCCAATTGTGTGTGAGGGTGTGTGACTGGGATCTCTGTTTGACTGGGATCTCCTGCAGGGTCTGCCCCCACCTCATGCCCTGTATTTCAGGCTCACTGGGACCTTGTCTTGGATAAACAGTTGGATGGATAGATATATGGATGGATGGATGGATTCAATCCCTGGACCCCATTAAGTGGGTGGAGACCTTAACCCCCCCAATGGTCAACCCAACGTCATGCCCTTGGGTATCCTCATTAAATCCGCTAAGAAAAATGTGTTTCCTTATTCATCCAGCACTTTGTTACCACATCAAAGTAAAACTCTGCATTTGGCACATCACTCGACACTTGGTGGAGCGACTCTGTGCAAGTCTCACAACAGCAGCAACGGCCAGCGAGACTGAAAGTGTACAAAAAAACGATACACTTGCCCCACAGTAGCAATACCATGAAGTGATACGTTTTAAATGAACACTTGCTGATGGTCAGCAAAATGAGACTCTAGTGTTGTCTCCCGGGTGGTCTCTGACCCCAGCAATGCCCCCAAACTGCGAGTGAGTGCACATGCCCGTGTGTCGCCCCTGGGGAGGGGGTCAGGTGTGTCCCCTGCTAAAACACGCCAGGTTGTTATCTGCTGACGCAGAATCAGCAGCTTAATGACTCATGTCTCTCTTTCAAGGTCCTTTTCCCTTTTTTTCTTCAGCAGAAGCGCTGAGTGCGTCTTCTTCATTGGTATGCTTTTCGGCATAATTGATGCACAAGTTCACAGCTCTCCGTAGTATATTTAGGAAGTATCATTTCAGGTAAACTGTGCTTACTAAGTAACAGGCACCTTCTCAAATGATGAATAAAGAATACTGGCAAGCCACGGGCCAGACTGAATGTTTGAAGAGCCGATCTTTCATTATTCACCATCGATCTTAACGCTGTCGTGTTTGCTGGAGCTCCAGTTACGACTGGAATCCGCACTTGTGGAAAGTGGCGTCGGAGTCACTCTGAGCACTTCCAAGGGTCTGCCTCAATCAGGGATTCTCAGAAAAAATCCCATGCGAGTCACAAGGACAGAATGACAGTCATCAGATCCATTCGTGAAAGCGGACAGCTTAATGATGGCTAATAATGGGGCTGGATATATTTGAAATCTAAGCACAGTCAAATCAATGCGATGCCTCTTTAATCTACTGTGGTAACATATTTACCCCACATGTTTCTGATTTTTTAAATAATGTGGAAATGAGCCTTGATGTATTGCAACACATGCTTTCTCTTAGCTTTTGAGATTTTTGGGATCACATATAGTGATTTTTTTTTTTTGGGGGGGGGGGGGGGGGGGGTTTCCTGGGG
>JAODJW010000001.1:2066491-2080515 GCA_026777045.1 Hyperopisus bebe | reverse complement strand
AGTTGCACACGTTTAGCATAATGCGATGCCACAGCGAAAGGCATTAACTTTTTTTCCTGCACGTGGTGGTGGCACAATGTTCATTTTCTTTTACAATTTTATACATATAGGCCTAAATAAGATGAATAAAATGAATGTGTACATTTTGACAATTTAATAAGAAAACAATAATGGTAGGGCGAGTAGCAGCAACAGCAATTAACAACAACCATAATATTGCTATTAATAATACTAATACTAATAATAACAACAAATTAACTATAAAATATATGACTTATACCTTGAGTTGTTTACGGACTTGCCTTTATGCCTTTAGTACAGGCCCTCTAGTGACAAGTGTGTGAAACTACAAGCAGTACAGCTGGAACAGCATCTGGTCGTAACCTTGTTCCTTCTAAGTTAAACTGATGTATTACTTCTTTGGTTTTTAATTTTTACTTCATGAAGCTGCAGTGACCAGCTCCACTGCAGGTGGAATATTGTGGATGAATATGGGGGACATGGTTAATATGGCAAAGTCAAACAGAGATGATAATTTCCTGTCATAGTTTAGGTCCAGCTGATGTATTCTTTAATATGACGGCATTTGCTGGTGTACTGTAGTGCGGGATCAGAGAATGTTCCAAGGTGTCCATGTCGTCAGCAGAGGTGGACGTCTTAGTGCTGCTAAGTTCCTCGGATCAAATTTTTAAAATGTTTTAAAGCAAACTCTTGTTACTGCTTCGCAATCACAAGCCCCCCTAGGGTCACCTTAACTTTTCAAAAGGCTGCACCAAGGAGGTTTGTGATTGGTTAATCCTGGCCCTTTCTTAGCCTCTTATTGTGCCATCTGCACACGTCACTCACTTTGCTCAGTTACAGTGAAGACGATCAGAGCGCACACACTGCATTTCAAGCTCACTGGTGCACTTCAAAAACATGACACACCTTTTTCTGGATCCTTCCTCTGGGTCTTGCGTGCAGGGGGCCCTGTTTCCTAACGGGATCTCTTCATGGTGCAGAGTAGCCTGCCAGTAGCCACTGGCTCCCTGGCCGATGATGTTTCATTGTCATTAAAAGGTCATTATTGCTTTATAGCACCAGCATCACTGCAGTCGGCCATTTACTGAGCTCATTCAAAGTTAGTCTAAGTTACTCTATACTGATTACATATTTGGATGACTTTGGACAGCTGTCAGTAACCCGTGTGTGTGTGCTGTGTATGTTTGCTGTGTGTCTTTCCTCTGGGTTCTCTAGTTTATTCCCACAAGTAGAAACATGATTTTTTTTTTACTTTAAATGGTCCCAAGTATGTGAGAGTGTGAGTACAACTGGCATCTTGTCAATGGTGTCTGCTGCCTTGTGCCCTGTGTATAATAATAATAATTGATGCTTTACTAAGATACCTCCAGAGTCACTGTGACTTTGTTCTGGATTTTCTACTGGAATTTGCAAGGTTGGAAGGTTTTGTTCCATAAAATGTATCCAGAACAATCTCAGATCTTCTCAAGGAGCAACTGATACTGTCACTGGATGTGCATATTTTGCATGTCTTTATTGCACCTGATGATCTTATCTGATCCAATCTGCAATGGTCACCTTTTTTAAAGAAATGTAAAGGTCAGCACTGTTTTTGCCATCATGTTCTGCACAAGTTAACTATTTGGTTAGCATTTAATAGTCAGGTATGTGAATGAAGTAGCGCAATACTCCAATTTTGACCACAAAGTAATTTGAAACAATAACAAGTTACCACAGAAATATTATCCTGGGTATCAGATAAAGTTTGTATTTTTCATTTAGCTATCCAAGATATCCAAGTAGAAATTATTAAAATAAACATGAACATTTTTGTTTAAATATATTTAATGGTAGCTGTTTTCTTTCTTTCTTTGTATCTCAAATTCAATATATTCTTCATTGTGGTTTTAGACTAAGTCACTAAAAATATTTCTCAGTCAATTGTGTGAACAGCCATGCATGTTTTGTTAGGTGCCTGTGATAGGGTCTGACGTTCCCTTCCAGCTACGTGCTTATTGCGTGGAGAAAGTAGGTCACTTGAGGTTTGGCTCATTGGGCAGAGAAACAATAGCACGGGGCCTGTCCACTGACTAGTGGTAAAGACAGTGTGTTTTGGAAGCGTGTTGCGGGTTGTCCCTTCGATATTGGAATGCCTGCACTTCCCACAGCTGCCACAGGGGACTACGTGGGGTCCATGTGCCCCACAGAGTTGCTCCAAGTGGTTAAGGGACACTTAGACTAACCCAGCATGCCTGTCTGGGAGTCTGATGTTCAGCTCAGGAGTTTGCCTTGGGAAGCTTTTCAGACCATTTTACCATCGCACTCCCGACTCCCATCATGCAATGCGGCAAGGCTCCCTCCACCCCCTGGGGCTGCCTTGCCCGTTGGCAAAATCCCGGCCCCGTTCTGCTGCCACTGTTCCTGGAGAAGGGAATCCTGACTCAGAGTTTTACAGCAGAACAGTGGCATGATTGAAACTGGTCTCCAGTCCAATTCAACTCCAGTAAAAACCATTTGCCTAAATCCGATGTGTTCTCCCGTCACACCAGTGTGATGGGGGTTTCTGTGTGATCTAGGAATTTCTTCCCTATTCAGATTTAACAACATGTGCTACACATTAAAATGGTAGCACCACTGGACCCGTCAAGCATCTATAACGCTGGCTGTCTGTGTCTTGGCGCCTTTCACATTCACCTGGTTGAATTTTGTAATTATGACTCACAGCCTTCCATATCCCTACAGAGAGGGGAACAGACCGGGGCTTTGGTTTTTGAAGGTGAACGGATTCTGAGCTGTGCCCTTTACCTGACGTAAGCTGGACTCCAGAGAAAATTCCTGGAAGTGCAGCAGTCCTAGGTTTTCCGCAATTGGAGCCAGAGTTTTTGCTGTCACACAGAAGTAGGTTTCACTGCGTGTGGCCACATTTCCCTTTTAATTAGCTAATTACAGTCCTCGTAAAGCCAGACTTTCACCATAACCATGACTTCTGTGCTAACGTGGGAGAGGTGGTTTAGAAAAGCCCATTAGCATGGTTATTTTTGGACAGGTTTATTCGTCTTTGGTTTTCTCTTAGGCCAGGGCTGTCTGTCGTGTCTGTGCCCAAAATGCTTTGCAGGCAGACAGCCCATAGCCGTCCGTCACTCTGTGGGTCACATGCCGGCACGGGAGGGCAACACAAGTGGAAGGACTGACGCATCTCTCACTGTGGGCAGTCAGTGGTTGGCAGGTGCCCAGCATCTAGTTCTGACGTTGGTGTGCAGGATTTATCCAAGACTCCCTGGATGACTTGGACACTCCCCTTCCTGTTGATACAGCGCCAGTCACGGCATGTTCCTTGTGGAAGTCCTGGTGGATTCCAACTGCAGAGTGAGCCGTGTGGCCGTTCTTCCCCAAGAACGTACTTCTAGGGAATTAGACGCCGTCGGGTTCTTCTAATAAAACCATACCTCAGTGTGTGGAGTATTGACTATTAAAGTTCTGTCCGTCGTGCAGCCGACGCATAGCTGCTTTTGTTTTGGTTCTGACTGGTTTGGAACTGCTTCTGCGGCCATGGGCCAAACCTCACTGGTTTAAAAGCCAGACCCCCTGACCCTCTCCAAACATCACTCCGCATCCAGAAAGAGGCCGTCCTCCTGTGTCAACAGGTGCACGGCACTTAATGAATGGTCCGTCTTGTACAACTGAGGGCTCCGTGGAGGAGGGGGCCAAAATGGCCTCGGGCCTGAATCTCTGATTCTTTAAAAGAACTTTTCACCGCATCCCGTTCCAAATTCTCCTTCCTCGGTGAACGTGGCAGCTGCCTGACCCTGCTGACTAGGAAGCGTGTATGAGATTATTTCCTGCCTTTAACCCCCTGCCGAAATGGCTGAGCTCTGCGTCTGCTTCAGTCCTCCTCCATACGCATCCTAGATGTGTTTATATGACATACGTTTATGGCTTCCTCATCGTTCCATGTGACACATAATGGCTGTGGTACTGTAGCACCACTGTGGATGGCTGATGTTCTCTGAAGCGGAAGGCAACTCCAGGGGCAGTGCAGTAGACAGATCGATGAAGTGCTCATTATTCAGCTCCGGAGACTATTTAGTCAAGTCGGGCGAAGATGGATCCTTGTGTCCGCAGTGTCTGAATGAGTGGTTGAAGGTTCTTTCATTCAGGTCTGCTTTTTCCACTGTGGCTCCCCCTCCAGAAAACTAGCTACCCTTGTCATGTGTCGACTCATTTGATATTGACTGTGAGCATGTTTCCCATAGGGCAGAGCTTTCTCAGTTCATGCTCCGAATTCCTGAAGGTCAAGGAGCTGAACCTGTTTAGAAAAGCAACCCCCCACCCTTAAAAAGTCTCCTGGTCAGCCTCATCAAACTCATTCCTCCATTAATTCACATGCTTCACCCAAAGTGTGCAAATGCTGTTTCAATCTATTTTAGCAGTTTGTTGATTTATGCCTGCGAACAGTGAGGAATGCGTTCTACATTGTCAATTTTTTTCTTCTCCCTTCTAGAAAGACTACTCCTGCCTCTGTAGTTGTGAGAGGTCACATGACTTGTAAGCAGAAATGGGGGTTGTTCCGAAAGGCACCTTGTCACAGTCGATCTCACCAGCATTACCCAATCAAAACGGTTAAACTGACAGCAGAATGTGAGCTGGTGTGTCAGACCGCTGTGCTTCCTTCCCACTCCGATAGACAGGGTGGTTTGTGAGGTCGTAGCCCCCCACTGTTTATGGTGGTGGGCCTACAATGACCCTGACAAACGTTGCTTTCTTAAGGGCAACTTTCAAATGCCAGCAACGTCAACTAGCATCGGGTTGGGTCTAGGATAAGTTCCTCCGGTCCTGAAATTTTCTTGATAATCTGAAGATTTTCATCCAAGGATGTGTGGGAATGATGTCTTAGTGAAGACTTTTGGTCACACCAACCATCTACCTCATAGATTTTTTTGGCGTTTAGTGTTCATTCTTGTTTCAGTTGCACTTACACTATGCTTGTAGATACTATATCTTAAACTATATTATTTACTTACATATCTGCTGAAACACATATATTTACACATCTGTATGCAAAAAAGGCAGTAGCTGGCTTAGTGATTAAAGAACAAGACGTCTGACCAAAATGATAAGGTTCAAGGTCCAGGAAGTGCCCAGCTGTTACTCCTAAGGTAGGTAACCTGAACTACTTAACATGTTCCTTGAACAGTGCACTGTGCAATTTATGTCTTAAAGGCATTCATGGATTTAGGCTATGGGTATTTGCATATCAGATAATTGCTCAGGCAATTGTATAACATGCAGCTGGTAGTGTTTTTGACAATTATTGTGTTCTTTGGTTGTGTAATTCAGCTTAAATGCATGTGGGCTAAATGCATAATTCAGCTAATTGCATGAAGCTGTTTGGACTCTGAGCCAGCCGCTCACTGGGTTTTTGTGTTTGGTTAATTGTGTGAGAAGTGGGCTGTTTGCCTTAGTGCGGATCTTGTCTAAAAGGTACAGTGAATACCAGCCATGCTCAGGGTACAGCCTCATGAATCCTTGGGTTGTCTCATGGCTCCAGTGGTGGGACATGGGTGTCATTGGCATAATGACACATGGAGAGGAACGGGGGTGGGTTTTAGAAGGAGAATAAGACTTACTGTGTTTTTTTTAATCCCAGCTTGTGATGATGTCTGAGAGCTGGGATAAAAAAAAATTGGATTCTAGCACTTTTGGAATAATCCACAAAAAGAATCATCAAACATGTCTTTGCATTGCAGAACCTGTTAGTAGTTTGTGCTCCAGAATCTGAGAGAACATTTTTACATTCTGGGATCAGTAGTTATTTACTTTCTAGTTTGTCAGCAGTTCTTCATGGGAACTTTGTCAGTTCACTATATGAAGCGATTTTAGTCTCCATACCAGCATGTGGAATACTGACTAAAACCTTCTTAATAGAATTACTTGTTATTGAGTTTTGATTGTGAGCACACAGATGTAGTGCTGCAACAGCCAGGTTACTAAGCACAAAACAACAAAAGAAGCCTGGGAACTATTGTGGCTTCAAACTGTCCCTTGATCAAAGCTCAGGTAAGAAACAGAAAAATGGGATGTTGTCAGTTCAGGTGCATTTGGTGGTTATCAGCAGTACCCAGCATTTGCAATCTGACTGACAATGTGTACTGAGGGCATTTTGAACACAGAAGCACTGAATAGCTGGATTGATTGAACTTTCAGAGACACTTGGTGTGCCAAAGCATGCCGGTGCATCATTAATTGCTAGGGAACTGGCTTGTTTATTCATTTTTGTTTACTGCATCGCATTATACATTTTTGATTTTACAGACATGCCGGGTCTCTCATTTCAATAACTCACCCTAATGTTCAGTGATATTTGTCTGGTTGATGCTTGCAGCTGCTGATGAATCGTCAGCTTCTCACAGTGCTTCTGGGAGCTAGGTGTGATGCCCTGGTTCTGATAAAAGCCTGCAGCAAAGAGCCGTCCCCCAACTTGGGAGAAAAGCCCAGCTACTGAAACAAACCTCGGAGTTGTCCATTTGCTGTGAATGACAGCATAAGCTTGATTAGAGGGAGCAGGTGAGTCTTTGATAGCTGCCAGTGTTTGGGAGGGATGCAGAGGTAGCACCTTGCAGATGGAGAGTGACTTTATGTTTTGTGGTTGGGAGGAAAAGAATAATCTAACAAAAATTTGGAGAACAAAAACTCACTGTTTAGGCCAAGGAAACTCAGTATAGCCCATTGTAGCTGACCAAAAAACCTTATTAATGTGTCTAGTCCGTTTTCCAAGCTGACAGAAGTGTGTCTCTGTATGTATTGTAATGAGACAGAGCAAGAAGGATATTGTAATCAATGATAAATATGTAACTCTCTTTAGAGACCTTTGAAAAGTAGCTTTGGCAATCAGAAAATAATCAATGTGTTCAGAAATCTTAAACCTAAGGAAAAGTGCCGTGGCCTGAACTGAAGGTGTAAGATGTTCCTGTGCACCAGGCTGCCTGTTTGCACCTGTGGTGTATGCCTCAGATCACACACACCATTGGGCAAAGGGATCCCTACAACTTCAACATCAGTGAGTGGTGTTTATGAGGGAAGATATAAAAATACAGAAAGGTATTTTCTCTTCATCCAGAGAGGAGACCACAAGGATGAAATCAACATGATTTGAAACCATTAATCACAAAGAGGTGCAAGCCAGAGGTGGTAAGTTGTATGTAAAGTTAGAATGGCTTTTGGTTGGGTCTCTCGGGTGATCCTGTGATGCACAGTGATAAGGATCTATAAACTATCCCCTTTAAAACACTGAGGCAGAGGATTTGAAATTAATGGTCTGCCTGTAATGGAAGCAACTGTTTTGGCATACGTCTTCTGAGCAGTTCTTCATTTTGCTTTTTTAAGCAGGACTATGATGGTCTCTGAAACACTATTCTCCACCCGGTGGTAAAACCTGCGCCCCCCCCATCTGTATGTATCCTCATCTGGGGGTCGTCCTCACTGAGCTCAGGGAGAATGGCTTTTAAAGGCTTCAATGAACAAGCCCTTTTTTGTTATTTTTTTCTTCTTTTTCCTTTGGGCTTTTATTTTTTTGCAGCTTCAGCATTTAGTTGAGTGGTTTTCCTTCACTGAGGAAATACTGCCACCCCATCCAATCTGGTTCACCTCTCTTTCCACCTTTTCACACCACTGGTGTGCAGTGACCTGGCATCGCACGTGTCTGAGATACTCCAAAAGCACTGGGACACGAGCCGGCTTTATATGGAACAGATTCCCCCTACTGGTGTTTGTCAGATGACCCAATGGGCACTTAACGTGTTCACATCTAAAACATGACCAGGCGTTCTGAGGTCATCTGGATCCCCTATGCATCTGGATTTTATTAATCTAGGAATCTTGGGTCATGTGATTTAAGCAGCTCCTGGCTCCCAGGAGTTTAATGGATTTCAAGTCATTGTGCTTCAATGCACGGACTTATCCAGGCTGAAGTCGAGACCTCTGACCATGTTAACGTGCCTCTGCTTGTAACTATTGTGTCATATGGGGAAAACTTGATAGTTTTAGTATATAATAACGATAAATCAGATATGAAGTTCGTTTAAAATTAGACGTTTGTATAATAAGAACTGAAACGGTTTATTTGTGCTCCTTTTATTTTTCGTAAATTATTTAAATTTTTATTCATCTTGTGCTCATATTGGAAATGTTTATCAAATGTCAACCTGCTTCCTTGTTACGGTTGATCGTGGGAGGGATTTCAAATAAGTGGTTTCCTAGTTTGAATGTGCTCTGACTGATGATCCAGTACAAGCTTACCGCGGAGGATGTTTTACGTCCAGGTGTGTCGTAAAACAGGGTGCCTCCGGCTACCACATCACGCTTGTGACTGCAGATAGTCCCTTGGATCGCCGTAAAATGGGCGGTGGGGTGACTGCGGAGGAGTACGCAGAAAGGCTGACATCTCCGCAGTTTCGCACTCTTAAGTCCTGATTAAACTCACATGCCTTGGGGTCATAAAAGTAGGCAATGTTTTGTTAGCGGAACACAAAATGTTCATGGTAACGCTTAAAAGCCTGGCATACAGACAAACCAAAGTATCTTTTCCTGATGAAGAAGGAACAATGCACAATCACAATAACTTACACGTTACGAAATATGAAAAGTACCTAAACCAGGAACAGAAATAAGAGATCTCCCTTTTCACCGTGGGTTCTGGTCATTTCCTGTTGAGCAAATTCTGAATTTTTATTACAGTTAATTATGCGGACACGTGTAACTATTACGCAGACGAGGGAAGCAGAGTTTGCTGCACACGTTGTTAATTGAGAAGTACTGTATTATTGTTTTTTTATTATAGCAAGGGCTTCCCCGCTGTTTATGCAGAGCGCTGCACGGAGCTGGGCGCCGCCCGCCAACCTCATGCGCTCGAGACGGCTTTCCAACGTTTATTTCGAAAGCTGGGCCTCGCGGACGTCAGCTGGCCAACGCGCGCGACGCGACCGTTATATAGCTTAGTGGAAAAGAGGAGCTGCCGCTTCCAGGAATCCACTTAATTTTGTGTAACCGATGGCTTCACGTTGGAGAACAAGCGCAACAAAGTCCCGCTAGATTGTTTAGCCTTATAGCCTTCGTGTTTATCCCTTCTGTCAGAAGAGAAGTACCGAAAACTACAGCAAACTGCGCTAGCCCGCCGGTGAGGTAGCCCAGCTTTCTCCGGTTGTGCCTTGGCTTTTAGTGCGCGGGCGCAGCACTTCGAGAGTAAGCGAAAAGGTTATTGGCTATGCTTTTTGAAGGTGTGCAGGATTCTCATCAGCATGTTACACACCGGGCCAACACAAATTCTGACATACTGGATCCAGCTTTAAAACAAATAATCCATTCCGCCCCCAACCCTCACCCACCCCATGCAAGGTAACCCGCACTCGGTTTACCAATCTGACAAGGATCCGAACCTGAAACAACTGAACTTGTAAGCAGTTCGTGCTTTTGTTTAGTCTTACTTTTTCTTAACGTTTTTCGGGTTTGCTGTCTCTAGTTATTCTCACACTCTCTCCCTTCCTCCTTCCCTCCCTCTTCTCATTCTCCTCGGCCTTTAACGTTAGCTAGCGGAGGTGAAAGCACACTGGGAAATAAATGGCCCCTTTAGTGTTGATCTGGGAGTCAGACGGGGGACGGTTCCAGGAATGTGACGTCTGTGCAGGCCATTAAGGAGGGTGCTGCCGGGCTTCTGCGCGCGCGTCTGTGTCTGTGAGGGAGCGCTGCTGCAGATGCAGATGCATGTGGCGATCAGATGCAGGAGCCTTTTGCGGGCAGCCAGGAAAGAGCCCCGCGGCAGCGGTCTCGGACACACGTGCCACCCAGGCCGCCGCGCTGCCCCCTGAAACACCCTCCCCGATCTCGCTGTCTCGCCATCATTTCATTATCGAGCTCTTTGTGTCCACTTAATGTCAGGGGGGGCTGCAAGGTGCAGCAGAGACCCATCCAGACCCCATGTTCTGCCCTCTCATTACTGTCGCAAGGACTTGTCTCTCACGCAATGGAAATCCATGGATTAATGTCCCCACCCCCACAGAGACACATGGCCATCCACTAAGCTCTATTAGGATCACTTTTTCTTTGCCATTATTGAATTTTGCCATATCTGCTATGAAAAAGGGTTGCTGGAGGTACACAAACATCAGACGAAAACACGCCAAAAAGCATTCTGGGAAAACTTTTGCTTTCCTTTTCTTCCCAGAATGCCTGCTTCTTTGTGTTTGTTTTGTTGATTTGATATAACATTGAAACTTAATGTCAGGATTAGGGTTTATGCTTACTTTCATTATTTCATCTCTTGTTGGAAGCGAGGCGGAGCACTACGGTTTAGGACTAACCGAAGGACTTGAAATTTTAAGTAGGTTTTGGATGGCAGAGTGGAAAAATAAGACTCTACTGTCACATATCTGCAGGCTGCCTCTGAACGCTGCCAGTACTTATGTGGCTTTCATCTTTTCAGCTGCAGATCTGTTAAAGCTCATAATTTATGTTACATGTACAGTACTGCAGTTTGTATCCATGGCCCGTGTATTGGATTGTAGCGTATGAAGCAGTGCTGTTACTATCGATTATATGAACAATCGAGTAACCTGACATTTCTTCAAATATTCGTTTATATATTATACATATATAATTAGCGCGAGACAGGAATCAACCAACCATTGCAGGATGCACACTGGGTGACACATATGGTCAGTTTAAGCACACTAGTTAATTTAAGTTGCATGTCTTTGGACAGTGGACGGAAACTGGAGGATCCGCAGAAAAGCCACCACGCACGGTGAACCTAACTCGACAAAGTAGCTCAACTCGTTTCAAATCAGCGATCAATCGGTCATTTAGAGACGGGCATGCATTCTACGGCAGGGATGCCTTTTTCGGCAACACGGCGACCCAGCGCACCATTCTGCTACCCTGACAGGCTTGCACAATGTGTGATGTTAATATCACCGTGGCATTCGGGACTGCGATGGTCTGCTGTCTTGAAGCTTCAATAATTTCTTTTTTTTTAAAACTCGGTGACTGGAAACGCAACTTAGTATGCTTTATTTTATTTTAATAATGATTCTTTTTGAAAATGATCTAATATATGTAACAATAAAAAAAATAAAAGAAGTATAAAGTTTACCGCCACTGCTTTTGCATGAACTCTGCCCACGCATTATGCCTTACAGGGTTGGTAAATCTCACGCGTCCGCTTTCAGACTCTCACGCAAGAAGTCTCACTGCAAATCTACATAATTCCATTATAAACCTAAAATTACCGTTTAAACGCTTTAAATGTAGCTAGTTTGCAAACCGTGCAGAATATTCACAATGTAATACAACTTGTCTCGAATTGAAAATCTCACGCCAGTCAGTTAATCAAAGTTGGGAATCTTGTATAATGTTTCATGATACGGATAAGCGACGGGGCTGAACTTGGTTTTAGTAACGATTATTTTGACATAGAGCAATCGTGGAAAATAAATTAAGCAAAATAATTTAATTCAACGTGGTGACACGATAGGCTAGGCTACTCCGTGAGGCTTACTGGCACATATCTATGGTTAACCTTGCATTATTTGTTTTCCCGAATATCTTCGTTTAAGATATACAGTAGTACCTCAGTTGTCGAACTCATTAGAACTCGAATTTCTTAAAAGGCGAACCAACCAGTGTGAAAGAAAATTACTTAGAGCTTGATCTGAATCTCAGAAGTCAAACCGTGAACGCCGACCTAAGATAACTTGTACGCGCAGGCAAACGAGTCACGCGGCACGTCTCTCAGCAGAAACAAAGACTAAAGCTTCAGTCTCAGCCTCGCATTCGCTGTGACAGTACCGTGCATGTTTACACTAGCTGAATACATATATTTACAGTAAAAATACATTTAGACAATGATAGACAGTAACAGTAATTATTATATAATAAAATACATTTAAAAATAAAGATTTTTTATTTATTATTTAATATTAATAATAAACCATGGTTTATTATTACGGATTAAATTCGAGTTCTGAGGTACCACTGTACTTGCATTGCAGTCGTTCTGTAGTGATATTTAAGTTATGCTTTGCAGTACTTAACAGACAACTGTAATTTCATTAACTTTTAACCTGAATGAAACTATTTGGACCCTCATATGCCACGCGCCTCTTCTTTCTACCATATTACTGCGTAATCGAGAAGGAAATTTTTTATCATTGCTTTTTGGTAATCGAGTTTAATCGAATAATCGTGACAGCTCTAGTATGAATAATATATGAACTTGGTTGCACATTAACATAACAACATATGTATTATTTTTGCTTTTTAGTAAGTTAGTCATCATTTTACAACCTTCATCTAATGTTTTTACTTTTTCGCTCATTAATCATGTCGATAAACACGTGTATTTATTTTCAGTGGGATAATTGGTTCATAGTTATCAAGTTCTGAGAAATGCTTAAGCTCTGGCTTAATCGCAAACTTGTGTAACATGGACTACTCTAAGAGGGATCATGGGACTGCAGGACACAAAACTGTATAAACCAAAGCTATTGTCATTTTTCCACTGGCATACAGGAATCTAGCCATACCCGTGCTGTGTCATGAAGAGGGACTAGTTATAGCATGGTTCCAGCTCGCTTCGGTTTTCCACTGCAGATGGGTCAACTTGGTAAAGGCATTGCCAGACTTGGAGAGCAACACCAAAGTAAAACTGAAGAAACGCTTATTTAATGTTCACACGGTGTACATTATGATTTACTGTGTGGTAATTTCAGCATAGATTTGTATTTCAAATTTATTTCGTTCAGATGTTGTAATACTTTAAGTAGATGGTTGGAGATCCAAGTTATCAGGAATTACTAGAATCCCCATGCATTTCGACCAATCAGATGCTGGTAATGCAACCAGCTTGGTTTGGTCATGCTTTCGATCCTGCTAGTAAGCAGGACCATGTCAGCGTGTGTACGGTTTGGATAACTTATAATGGAAAAGCATCAGTTTGGGTATGGCACAGTTCTTGGTGGTAGTGGAAAAGCTCCATAATTCGTTGCTTGTAATTAAACTTGCAAGCTCAGTACTCTTTTCTTGATCTGTGGTATAGAAATATGCATCCAAATGGCCATTGCGTGGGGTGAGGTATGTCAATAAATGTATGCAGTTTGTGTACGTCGTGTGTAACAAATGACCTGATTTAAAGAGTGGTGCGGGTTTCTGACCTCTTCTGACATAGATGTAAGTAAGTAATCCCATAATATCTCCTGCACTATATATGACCTATGGTGAGTAATGTGGTCTCACATCTGGCAGAGCACTCTTGTTCTGTTTTCTATATGAGTAGCACAGTTTGAGACCTGATGTTGGGGAAGGGCACATGCTGTGCTTTACAGTCTAAATGCGATGTACACAGCCACTGGGGTATTTCAATATAGCAACTATGACCATATTATACACTAGGAATGATAATATTCACTGACTCACATCAATGCACTTGCATAAAAGTTCACAATGCAATTGCCCTGATTAAAAAGTGAGCATCACATACAATACTGAGTTAAATAATTTTGATTTATTAATTTTGTATTATTTATTTAGTTTCCAATTGGTATCACTAATGTTCTTGGGGGTCATTATGCTTCCAGACCACGAGGGCACATCTTTTATCGCAAACTTTATTGTGCTTGTAAGGTGTGCAAAAGCAAGCTTTCTTTTGTGTCTGTGTTTGGAAAGCTGAAATTATGGGACTAAAATTGAGCCATCTGTATATTTAGATATTGAAGCATGTTGGGTAATAAGCTGAGTGTGTTTTTTTTTGTTCATTTAAAAGGTTTTGATAAAAGGTAATGTGTTTAGTGATTTTCAAAATTATATATACATCTTTAGTTGTGGTTCTCACTATGGTGAAGTTCATTAGCAACAAGTTCTTTTGGGGCAAATGCATACAGTGCCCTCCATAATGTTTGAGACAAAGACACATTTTCCTTGATTTACTTTAAATCAAACAGTTACAATGTGATTAAAGTGTACACTCCAGACTTATA
>JAODJW010000001.1:2040638-2055687 GCA_026777045.1 Hyperopisus bebe | reverse complement strand
GTGACATCGGAGCCGTTAGCATGGTGAGCAGCACCGACGTGACATCGGAGCCGTGAGCATGGTGAGCAGCACCGACGTGACATCGGAGCCGTTAGCATGGTGAGCAGCACCGTCGTGACATCGGAGCCGTTAGCATGGTGAGCAGCACTGAGCAGGTGGCGCTGCTTGCTTGGCTGAGTCTCTTACCCAGAGGCCCCTGTGTGTATTGCTCAGGCTGACCGATGGCTTGTGTTTTACTGGTGAGTGTTCCTGCTGTATTCTTACCTGGGGATGTGGCCATCGTGCCTGTAGGTGAGAGAAAGCATTAGCACTGAAACTCCTGGAGGCATGGGTACGCATACAGGATCCATCCTTCAGATGAGGCATAAAACTGAGGTCCTGACTCTCTAAGGTCATAAAACATCCCTGGACATCTTTTGAAAGAGTAGGGGTGGTACCTCAATGTCCCAGCACTGTGGCCCTATCAGATCTGGCCTCCTAATCATCCCCTATATCTAATTGGTAAATTCTCTCCTGCCCCTTCACCACCTTAACTACTGCATGGTGAGCGTTCTGGTGCACAATGGCTGCCTTTGCATCATCCAGGTGGGGGCTACACGGTGGTGGGTACAGTGCCTCCCCATTGGTTCTGTAAAGCATTTTATGTGTTTTGAAACGCACTATACGAATGTAACATTCATTCATTCATTCAGGATGAGCGAGTGGGCGTCCCTCATGCTGCCTGCCTCGTTTCTGTATACCATCTCGCTGGCGCCTAATACATGGCCCTAATGCAGGTGGGCTGATTCCTCTGCCACTGTAGATGCAAGCGTGTACACGTGGCACGATGAGCAGATGTTGCTTGTGGCCAACACGCCGATGTAACGCTGGCCTCTGTCACTTTAGCTTTGCCAGAGATGGTGAGAGAGTCGCTTCCGTGACGACACGGCACGCTGGATGCTATGATCAGTTGTAAACTGGGATGCAGCTCAGTAATTCCAGTCAGCCGTGGCATTTCTTTCCCCTTCTCTTGTTGACTCAGCCTTCCTGTCGCAGTGCAACCAAAATCCAAATTCAACTGGGAACTGTCAGGAGAAACCGCATCTATTGGAATATGTGTGGTGCTCCATTATGATCTGTAGCATGTTGCTCAGAAATTCCAGGTAATTGCCAATCATCCAGTTTACCAAGCTAAAATGAACACTAAATATATGAATATTAAATGTCTGTTGAACATCAAGTTTGTAATGAAGAAAAGCAAGAATGGTTTTGATTACTTGTTTTACCTATATTTGGTTACAGAAAGGGTATAAAACGTAAGCTCTGCAATTTTTATTTTCTTCCTAAAATAAAGTAATTTTAAGGAAAGTTCAAAGGGTCATGGTTTGTTTACAGCACATTTCACATGCTATATTCTTGCCAAATGCTTTCAGCGGCTAACTGTGAACTAGCTTAAACATTAAGCTTAAACACGGTCAAACATGCTCCTTTCCAAACTCTTTGTTATATGGACATATTGCAGGGGACAAGGCATTTACTTTGGGACCTGATGTCACCCAAGGGGTCAAAAGGGCACACCGAAATGACGCTCTCCAGCGGCGCCACGTCTGTGGGTCATTGGGAGAAGCCCCGGGGTGCGGTGGAATGGAGGGGGGGTCCCAGCCTCCCCACTTGTGGCACGTGGCGACACCGGGCTGTGCCAGGCCTCATCCGTTATGCCGCCAAGCCAAATATTTAGTCAGCGCTCAGATGAACGACTCGCATGTGGCACCAGATGAAATAATGATTTAGTGTTCCAGCTAAAAGCCAGAAGAAGCATGGCTCTGTTTGTGCCCCCCCCCCCCCCTTTTTTGCCTGCAGGTTTTCCTTCAGGGGGTGGGGGGCACGCTAGCCTCCTTTTAAACAAGCCCAGACACTTTTCCTTGGGTGTGATTTTTCTTTTTATGTACTTCATTTATTTTTTTCCCACTGGTAGATAGTGTAGTAGTTCTCTGGTGGTACCCAGGAACTAGCTGCTTCAGCTTGAACTGTTTCTGCAAGACCATCCAGTTGTGTAAATGAGTAAATCATACTCTGAGTCGCTTTGGGATAAAAGCATGTATTAGCAACCAAAATAAACAAAGGGCTTTACACAGGACCCAAATAGCTGTGTTTACATGAGCAGACCATGGTGGGATTTGATGTTGAAGAGGCTCTCAGAGGGCCTGCCAGTGGGGAAAGAGGGAGTACAGCAGCGTGGGGGTGAAGCACAGAGAACGGCTGGGGGGGAGCGACCTTCATGTGCAGGCAGATCATCAAAGACAGGGTGCTCCAAAGGCATCGTCCTTTGCCTCCTATTTTCTTATTTACTGCTTGTCTTTTAAGTTCTGCTCAGAAATGGTCGCGGAAGTAACGCATGTTTATTGCTTTTCGTGGAACATTTTGCCCCGAGTTTGATCTTGTTTCCCAGTAGTCGTTAACCTGCCCGCTTCCCTGCTATGGCCGGCACATGGAGCGCAATGCTGCTGTTTTCCCCTGGTGGAGATTTAAAGGCCAGCGAGCCATTAATGTGGGGTGAAACGGAGGGTAGCCGTTCTCTGTGGCCTGCCCGTCAACCCAATGCTGTGGTAACCTTTGCAATTGCTGCTCGATGCTGTCAAGCACGTGTGAAGCCCAGATTGGGTCAGTTTATAAACATCTGCCCAGGGCTGCTTGTGTCAGAGAGCGCTGATATAAGCGAGATCTAAACCCGTGGCACATGGTAGGGCTTCATTGGGATGCCATGTGCAGGTCTGGACTGTTGAAATTTAAAAGGAGAAAATTCAAAGAATGATTTGTTTATGCCTGTTCTGATTGTTGATGAAAGCTGGGTAATAGAAAATCCTGTTGTGTTCTTAAGATTATTGAGCACTTCTGCTGATATATTCCTTTAATTGTTTTTTGCTTTGTCCCAGTTTGCAGGCATGAAGGAAGCAGCATTCCTGGTAAGGGGGTGGGTGAGTGCTGTGAGCTTACATTGCTACACACAGAGTGGTCAAACCATGGGATGCCTCTCTTGTATTGCTGAGAGAAACTGATCTGTTGAATCTTCACTTCAGTGACAGTGTAGCTCTGATAAGAAACAAGGCGGAGGGGCAGCTTCTGGTGAGCTACGTTCCATACAGCAGATGCATGGGAGGGTCTCCCGGCCGGCCGCATCAGGGTGAGGCCAGACCCGTCTCTTACCAAGGGACTTGTTGGGGCTTTTGGCTTCACTGTACTGGTAACTACACTGAAACTGTAAATGGTTCCCTGTGTCCACAAGTACGACACACGCTTCTGCTCTCTGAACTGTAATCCCGCTGGAACTGGGCCGGATGATCCAGCGGCGGTCAGGGCCGGGCAGAGTCAGATTTCCTCCTGTGCTGTGCCCGTGTGCTGCATTACACATGGGGTACCCTTGTAAAATGTTTTACAAAGAAGCAGATCAGCACCCAGTTTATTAGGCACTTCATTCTGGGCCTGAGCTGGGAGGAACATCATTCTGAAAGGTTATTATGAAAGCTGATTGATTTGTTTTTTATGAGGATTTAACTGGCTAAACAAATGAAGGACTGTAAATTTAAGCGTGCAAGTCTCAATATATGTGTGTATGTTTTTGGCTATATAAACTGTATCTAAGCTCTGTTACCTGAAAATATTTCCTTGTTTTGTGATACTTAGACCATTGTTGATGATTTAATGCACAAGTGTGATTTTGGAGGTTATTTAATTACTTAATGAATTAATTGTGACCAGAAGCGTCCATGATGTACCAGAATGTTGTTTTGGTGTGTAACAGGCAGCAACTACCACAGAAATGTTACGACCAAAGGCAAAAAATACTGAACATAATACAGATTTTAAACTTAGTGTTCACTTGCATGGGTGGTATGGTGATACAGTGGTTAGCCTCGCACTGTTGGGACCAGGGTTTGAGTTTCCTCTTTGTCTCCACGCGTGTGGAGTTTGCATGTTCTTCCAGTGTCATCATGGGGCTTCCTCCAGGCACTCCAGTTTTCCCCCAAAGTTCAAAAACATGCTGAGGGTAACTGGAGTTACTAGATTGTCCATAGGTGTCACTGGTGTGTGAGTGCATCCTGTGATGGGTTAGCCCCCCATACTGGAGTGTGAGTGCATCCTGTGATGGGTTAGCCCCCCATACTGGAGTGTCCCCTGCCTTATTCCTGTAGCCTTTGGGAAACAACAAGCGCTTTCAGAAGATGGATAGATGGCTGTTCACTTGTAGATGAAAGGTTGCAGGTGTGAGAAACAGAATATTTTTGTTTGCATCACATGTTTGTATTCAACAGCCTGACATAGTCTGTTATCACTGCCTTCCTTTTCTGAGAGCAGTAGTGCAGGGCCAGGAAAATGTTCCTTCCTTCCACACAAACACATGCATTAAATGCATGCATGTGTTTCTGCTACCTGGGTAGTTTCAACATGCTCTATCACATAAACTGTAATTTTATGATCTGCCCCCCCCCCCCTTCTGCTTAGGATGAATTAGGATCATCTAGGGATAGTGTCTCGTTCATCCAGGTCCACATCTGACACGTTGCATCAACTTCCTATCCAGACTGGTGCATGGATGAGCTTGTATATTCACATGCTGCGGCACACTGGAAGTGAGGCCAAAGCAGTGGCTTTGTTATGTTTATTGATAGTTATTTCAGCCCAGTTGTACCTTTTGGCAAGTGCTTATTGTAATGTGAGGGTCAATAGTGGGGTGGGGGCTTCAAAGCAGCGATCAGGATCCAGGACAGAGCACTTCATCGCCTGAGATCCCCACCAGGAAGCTAGGAGTAGCCCCTTGATCCTTGGTCCATCATTCGAGGTCGTTGAAACACGAAAATCAGCTCCTGTCTGCCAGCAGAGAGAACTTATTTTTACTGTGATGTCCTTTCCGGTTTATAGCCACTCTGTGAGTTTGGGCTTGGGCTCTCCTGATCAGTGTTGTTATTTCTTGGGCACAACGCTATTTATTAAATGACAGCCCCTTTGGCTACCCTAGAACATGCTACCAGCTATGGACTAACGGAGTATGCCGGCGTCCCCGGCTTCTGCATCTCTGTGGGGGGATTTATGAGAGAACATCTGCCAGCTTCGTAGAGGTACGTGTGTGTTGGTTGGGGAAGGAATGCCAGACATATCCATGAAAGCAGCTACGTACTCTGTGTGGAAGTGTGTCGTATAAGAACAGTGCATATATTTCCACCTCAGAAATGTTCTGGATGTTTACAGAACCTCGGAATAGGTCCTGGTTGGATGGGTCTGATGAGCCACTATCTGTATTGCCTTTGTTGCCAAGGCAATGTGAAATGCAGCACAAGAGAGTTGTCGCTCAAGGGGCCTTGGGAGAAGAGAGAGCCAGCTGGCCTCAGTGTGCTACACGTTCTCGCTTTTCACAACATGGCATGATGTTGATTTTGAATCATCGATTTAGGCCTGTTTACATGCATTTTCTTTAAATTATCCATAAGTCATTGCTGTGTAATGTTGTGTGTTCTTTGTATGTATATTTTCATGTTTAACATGCTTTGATTTTTATGCCAGCCAAAATCCTTATCTTACGACAGGTTTATGGATGTGTGAGTTTCGCACTGTGTGATTAGTGCAGCTGAAATGCACATTGTTCTGGACTTGGTGGGGGTAGATGTAGCCCCAAGGCCAGTAGTATTCTGACCCAGGACAGGCGACCTTCACCCACTGCTGTGATCCACAGCGATTCTGCAGCAGCATTTCAGCCAATGTCAATACACCATTTGGATTGTTGTTAACAGAAAGGCCGAGTACAAACATGCCTCCATTCAGGGTTTCTTGAAATGAGTGTGAGAAATGCCGAGAGCTATGGTTTCCCATCACCCAGTTACAGATGTGCAGCTCTCTTTCCAGAAGGTGTTAAGCTTGGCTTAGATGTTCCTGAGGATGTGGTTGTATCTTCATGGTGGTGAACCATGCGCAGTGCAGTCCCTTCTCAGTCTGCAGAGGAGTGCGGCTGGTGTTGTCCTGCGGTCTCCCTCGGACGCCTTGTACATGTGACGAGGTCCAGATGCTGTGAGGGCCAGGGTCTGGGTGAGGCCTTTTGGGTCCCTGCGGACACAGGGATTGACTTTCACTTAGTAAATGAGTGTAACTTTTTAATGGTATTTTCTCAAAGAGAAAAAAATGGCGATCAAGTTGGAAGGGGTTTTCAAAGAATTGCCTGCTTCGTGTGTGCCTTTGACAGTGCGTTCACACTGACTTTCACTCTGTAAGATGAGGACCTATTTGACAAAGCTTTTGAATAATCTTGCTTTTGAATAATGGCCATTTCCCAAAGTTCCTCTTCGTTTCCATGGGTGAGCCGCTTACCTTTCTGGGGTCGTGGGTTCTGAGCAAAGGCCTCACTCAGTGTGATGGTAAGTAGAGTGGCTGCCTGCTGCTTTGTCATAAATTATTTTGATGTTAATTTGTAGAATGATTAAGCTTTATTAGAAACAAACAAACAAACAAACAAATAAATAAATAAATAAATAAATGTGTCATGATCTAGCATTTAACAGCATGTAGTATATCCAGAGCGATAACTCATTTTACACACACTTCTAAACACAAGTAGCTGTGTATTTGGCGTAAGTGTTTTTGGTGACCGTCACCCTCGTCATTGATGTAAAGTTTTGGCAGTGGAACTCTTCGTTCATTCAACACCCTTAACAAAATGTGTGAATCCCCACATATCAGCTCATTAAGTAGTTCCAGCCGTGGAAGATTTTCCATACAGAGGAATTTGTCTTTATTCAGGGAAAATAAAAAACACTGGATCCCCTTCCTCCCCTTCCCCTGATCCCTCTGGGACATTATTAGTCAAGGAATGAAAATTAGGGGTGGGGCCTAAGAAAACAGGAGTAGGTGGTCAAAGGGCGATTGTAGAGAGGGGGAGCTCCCCAGGCAGAGAAACGGTAGCTGGTTTATGTCCTGCCGTCATAAGTGTGTGATCACATTAGGGAAAATATGGGGTCACGGGTCATAACTTTTAGGTGTGAGGCGTGATGACATTATGGTGTGTTGGAACTGGGAAGCCTCAGTATTATAATCCATGGTCTTTGGATCAATGAACAGAAAGACACACCTTCTGAACAACTATCTCCCTCTTTGTGTTTTCCATGAAGTTAAACAAATTGGTTCTCTTTTTAATGTCTTGTAAAAAGTCTGAGGGATACGTGTCAAGTGTGACATGGTGTAAAATGCAGGCCAGGTCTGAAGCCAAGAGTCTGGGGATGTTACCTGAGACGTCAGACCTACCTTTGGCTCCCTCACATATACGGAAAGGTAGCAGTGTGTTCCAGTTGGACCCTGTTCCTGCCTGAAAATGCCTGAAAGTCCCAGCATCCAGGGGCTGTACTTTGGCTCGCCTGGTCCACACAAGCTCACTCTCTGAAGAAACAGAATTAGTCATGTTTTCCCGTGGAATTTTCCCCCGAAGTTATAAATGTGGAGAGAATGAAAACAATATGTATCGCTTTCCAGTGTCCACCTCCTGGTGCACCAGTTCTGTTTTATTTACCGGGTGGAGAAATCAGAACTCTGAGGTTGACATGGGTCAGAAATGTTTAACAGGAAGCTGAAATGCAAGCAGTGTATGAACGAATGCAAGCAGTGTATGATGTATGAACGTTACCGAAAAACAGGTGTCTTATGAGGTTTAGGTTTTTACATCATAACCAAAAGAGATGTTAAGTACTTTCTTTTGCAGAAAATGATGCGATCCAGTGGGAGGGCCTTGTGTGTTAGACTGAACATGTGATTAAGTCTGATATTAGGTGCATTCGAACAGCTTCTTTTTCCTGACTTAAGGGTCC
Organism: Hyperopisus bebe; assembly: GCA_026777045.1. Taxonomy (NCBI): domain Eukaryota; kingdom Metazoa; phylum Chordata; class Actinopteri; order Osteoglossiformes; family Mormyridae; genus Hyperopisus; species Hyperopisus bebe. The sequence continues at coordinate 2,047,867 of JAODJW010000001.1, read as the reverse complement.
ACAAAATGAGTGGAATGGAGCTTGTAAAGCATACAGGCTTTTTCTTCTGGTCCTAGTGTACTGATCCAAATTAGCATTAACTAGGAAGGTGAGCGATGCGTGTGAATGTTTGTGTGTATTTTCAGTTTCCTCCTGTTAGAGAGCTCTCTTCCTGGCTTCCCTTGTGCTGGTCTTGATCAGAGCTCCACCAGCAGGTGACAGGCAGCATTGCACCATGTTTCGAGGGCTCAGCATCTTTTACTTTCTGCTGTTTTGCACAAACGCTCTCGATTTGACGTCATTGCTCCACCATATGGGATTTAATTTTTTTTCCCCGTCTCTGAGTTTTTTAAATGATGTGAAACAAATCTCTCCTTTGGGGATAAGTCCCATTATTTCTGTTCTACTGTTTTCCTGGGATTCTTCTGAATTAAGCTAAGAAAGTAAAACATTCCAGCTTCATTAAAACAGCTTCCAGAGTGTTACGATTTTCCTGAAGCCTTTTTCTGTTTGTTTTTCTTTTTTCAGTGTTTGCTCACGTACATTCTAGGGCACAGATGTGAAACCGCTAAATATTTCAGCTTGTGAATGAAGGCTTACTGCTCTTTGGTCGTTAATGTGGTGCAGGATTCAGCTTCCACCATTTCTCCATGTTATTAAAAGAGCATTCGCTGTACCAAACCAATGACAGTTCTGCTCCTGGATGATCATCCCACACGAGACTGACACCTTCTCTATGAGAAGGAGGAGGAGAACAGACTCAGACAGAAGTAGATTTGGATTGGTTACTTTGGCTGGGACTTGAGACATGCACCCCAGAGACTTCTTCACTGGACAGTGAACTGAACCATTTTTCACGCTGCCCATTAATTTGGAGGAGGAGAGATTCCGAAGCTGCTTCATTGTGGGAGTTTTTAAATAACTCACAATCCTGATTCACCATCAAAGGAACAAAATAGAAAATATGACATTAAATAGCTTTCTTTTAAAGTTAACTTTCTTCTTAACAATAAGGCTTTAAAAGTTACAGTTTTTTTCTATGTAATGGAAATAAATGGTGGAGGTTCCTTCTGAGAAGTTTAGCCACGGGTCAGAACATCACGGAATGACAGCATTTCCCAGATTGCGTCCCGTGCCCAAGTCCGGCCACCATCCAGTGCAGAATAAACATGAGGCATGTTAACAGGCTGCGCCTTTCTGTCCCCACCATGTATTTGCACTCCAGGTAAGGCGGGCTTTTAAAATTGACCAGTGTTTACACAGTGTCTCGCTTGCCGCAGCCCCGTCCATCTCCAGACGGGCTTGCCTTCGGCACGACATTCACACTGATTATTAAGGAGAACGCCGGCAGCCTTGCCCTCGCGCTGTAAACACGGCCCAGCATCTCCGTTTAGAGCTGTTTAGGTTAATGAGCTTGAAAGGCCTTTTGGCTGAAGCAGCCTCAAAATCTGAGGCAACGCTGCTCCTCACTCATGATTTTTTAATAAACAGTAAATGCCACTATGTGAACATTTTGAAGAAAACTTGGCCCTTCTGAATGTAAATATATTTGCGTTCTTGGTCATACTTTAAACTGCAATTGGATTTGTACGCATCATACTGAATGACAAAGTCTATGGACTTTTCAGCAAAAGCTGTAGTTTTAGTGAAGACATGATGCAAGTTTATTATATGGCTCATTGCTAAATATTTTCATTCCTATTACTTTTATATTGCTCATTACTGAATATTCTCCTGTTACTTGGAAACTTGATCTAGTACTAAATTTTCTTTCTCTGTGGTCTCTGTAGTAAAGTTCTGGTGGTGTCTGGCCAGTTGATGGGAATTTGTGCCAGAAACTTTTGTTTGTTGTTTTTTCTGAATGTTTACCTGCAGCACATGCTCCTAATCATGATGTCATGCTGCCCATCTCCATTTCTTTCTAAGGGATAGCATGGCATTGCCCTTTTAGGAAAGAAGTCAAAAAGATTAATTATTTTCCATTAATAATTTATATAATACTGCATAAAAAACATGCCTTGACCAGACTTTTATATAGCGTGTATTTCTTGCTAACCGGCACACAGTGGCATAGCAACAGCAAAAAATAATTTAACATCAAAATATATCCAGCACTTATTTTCTTGGAAGTCCAGAAGTCTAGAGTTTTCCTAACTGTGTTCCACAGCCTTTAGGGAATACGTATGGTTTTAGCACTGGTCCACCGTCTCCGCTGCCACTGCCGCCACTGCAGACGCTTTGGTATGCGAGCCAATAACTCAAACACTGATTGATGGATCTTACTTAAACTTTGCAGAGGTATTGTATGGGCACTGTTGTTCATTTAAGACAGATCATCCCAAAATTACTACATACTGATATCCGAAAAAAGGGCAGTATTGACACTTCATTCAGTTATGATAACTCAAAAAGTTTTTGATGTATCTTTTTAAAACTTTGCAAAGGCATTGAATGGATGTCAACCTGGAACTGATTAATTTTTGAGACTGATCACCCCAAAATTGAAGCAATGCCACTTAGTGGAAGCAAAGGGACGAGGGAAAGCAGATGACATTTGACCTTGTGAATGTGATGTCAAAAAGTATTTAGTGGATGCTATACTACTGCTTCACCAAAACATTATATGATTGAAAATCTAAACCTGTCAGACAAATTTCCCCCAAAATGAAACAATAGCACTGTGTAGCAGCAAAGGATGGAACTGGCAGCTGTAGAAAACACTTGGGGGGCAGATGTACTAAAGTAAACAAGTCTCTCATTCACCCACTCACTCTCCAACTTGGTCTACTGCTACAGGTTTGTCATTCATTCGTGACAAAGAGCAAGGTTGCCAACTGTCTCAAAAAATGACCTCTCATGCATCTGACGTGACACTCATGCTTATAGACTTTCACGTTCATGCAAGACAGTTGATTTTGCAGGTGTAGGAAGGAGGCTTCATCAAAGAAAACAAATTTGCACCGGTCTTCTGAAATACAAGGACTGGACATCAGAAGACTAAAGCTATTTTCTCTGATGATGCCCCCTTCCAACTCTTTGGTACATCTAGAAAATCGACTCATCCCAGGGATTGTGCTCACTCACAATTCTGCCCAAAAACACTTCCATGAATAAAGAATGGTATAAAAATGTTCTCCAAGACCAACTTCTCCCAGTGATCCAGGCGCAATTTGGCGATGAACTGTGCCTTTTCCAACATGCTGAAAAAGCTTTTGAAACTTATGAAATGTTTAGAATTGTTCTTCAGTATACCATAGAAACATGTTTAAAATATGTAAAAGTTCTGAAGCAGCAAAGTTTGCAAATCATAAAATTTGTGTCAACTTTTGGCCATGACTGTAGCTCCTGTAAGGGACTTTTGTTACCCGTGAACGAATCGTTCGCGAATGTCACACCATTAATCAGAAGCAATGTGGTAGCCAGTTGGAGCGGATAAATGGCTTTGCTCAGACCCCAAGCTTCACAGTCAACTATGTGCATATAAAATACATAATATGTGTGTGTTTGAGTATGTATGACATGGAGAGCAATTAACCATGCTTAAATGTTCAAAATGTGAGCCATCAGTCAAGTCACTTGTTGACCAACGTTACTTATTGTTAGTATGCAAAAGTGAAAGCCAAAAGTTAAAAATACTTTGATTTGTACATAATGTTCTTGTTCTAAAACTGTAGAGGGCAAGATGATTTTTTGAATACTTTATGATCAAGTTTATATTGACTTTTGATCACTAGCCTCCAAGATCAGGATAGTTGTAGCAATGTGGTAGCTGGTCATATTGTAGGAAATTGTGAAATGTATTGTAAGAAATTCTGCAAAATTTATGGTGGGAGAACTTAGTTGGCTGGGTCTGAATTAACTTGTGGTTTGGTCTGCATCTGGACTTTGAGAACTCCTGTTATATACAGTTGGCCCTCCATATCGGTGGGCTCCGTATCCACAGATTCAACCAACCTCAAATTGAAAATATTTGGAAAAAAATCCAGAAATTTTCAAAAGGCAAAATTTAAATTTTTCGCGTGCCGAGCACTACTATATAAATGACATTTTCAAACATGGACATAAACATATACTAAGGAATACACGGGACTAATTAGTGGGGAAAGATTCTGCAAATTAGCATATACAGTGAAAACCACTTATAGTGATCACGTGTGTCTGGGTGAACTTGATCATTATAAGCGAATAATCGTTATAACCTTTTCTTTTTGTGTCTGGCAGATTACCATCTAATCAACATTTGTATATTTATTATATGAATATAAGGTAATAGAACTGACAGCATCGTTATTTACTGCATATTATTGACTCTTTCAAAAATACAGTACAGCTGATTAAAATGCTTTTGAGTACTGTACAAATTAAATTACTGAACTGCACAACTCAAATATTGTATAATACAATACTGTACATAAAATACGCTTTGATGAGGCTATATTTGTCACTGAGAGAAATTGGCATTATTTTTCCCATCATGTTGTCTGTAGCCTCAGGTAGCTAGCCAGAAGAAGCAGGCAGAAGTTACCGCAAGGCCAAGTAGGGCTATCAAAGTAAAGTAGAAATTTTTTTTTATAGTTTTCATTTTTCCATATGTTGTCATGTATAAATAAATGCAAAATAAACACTGTAAGCAGACCACTTGATTATTAGTAAGCAAACTTGATGTCCCAAGCTTTTTGATCCATATAAGCAGTTGATCGCTATAACCATGGTTACTATAAGCGGTTTCCACTCTAAGTGGAATGTCCAATAAATGAATAAGTATACTTTCAGACCTGTGTATCACAACAAGGACTCACAAAATGTAGGTAAAAAACACATTTATTAACTAATACATTTCCAGGTGATCCATCCAGTACCTCTTGAATCTGTACAAGTTGCTGAGTGTGGGATGGGTTCAGCTTAGTTAGCTGGGCTGGAATGACTGGGCTGTCCAGGGAAAACAACGCTGTTGTTTCTGACTGCACCAAATATACTACTATGCTCACCAAAAATTACTATGCTCACCTTTTACTGTTGTAACTTCAAATTCTGGGACCAAGATGAGGATTCCTAGGGCAAGTGGATGCACATCTTTGTAGTAGAATTTATTCACAGTGCTTTTGAGCTCTGTGACAACCAGCCTATGATGCTACAGGTATTTCATGCAAAGCAGACATTGAAAGAATTCTGATCCATACCTCAGATTCTGTTCCTGTCAGACCTCTCAAAACCTACTCAAAACTCAACAAGAGTAATTAATAAGCCTTGCGGATGTTCTCATTCTCATGGCATTATTGGGGTGATGGAGGTTTAGCCTCTAGCTGAATGGTAAAGTGCCAAACCCTGCCTGGGAAGCTGCTGCCTTTCCACATTCTCTGCTGCCCTGGGCTCTCATAATGAGAGATTTTGCCTCTTTCTTTTTAACATGCTACCTGGAGGTGCCTCTGAGGGCCTACAGTAGAGAAGAGAGCAGCAGCACTGTCAGATTACCCAAGGTGCATCACTCAGCAGGTGAACCACACATCCAGCACCCTGTGAGACAGTCCAGGGAAACAGCCCCAGTTGGTGTTTGATTCCAGTGTGAGGTATTCCTCTGTTCTCTTCCTCACCCACTGTCTAATAACAATGCCACTTGGTGTGGTGAGATGGGTCAGGAAGAGCTCTGAAAGCTTGCACCTGTGACATCAGCCCTAGTGGGATGTCAGTAACTTGGCTGTCCCTCCAAAGGTTTAGAGTTGGTGGAAAATGCCATGTAGGTTATGGGTGCTGAGGTGTGTCCCTGCCCCCTGCTGGTAAAGAGTGATGTTGCAGAAATGCAAGAACATTTGATAACGGAGTGTCATTTGAATCTGTGTTTGTGTCTTTGCCTGTTTAAAAACATCCTAAATACTCTAAGAATGATGGCAGAGTTAAGAGCTGAAGGTCATCTGTGCCCCTCTTTTCTGCACGGTAGCGATAATGCTTCAGGAGGTTACCAAAACTGCTGAGTACCAAAAGCCCGCAAGAACAAACGGCATGGAGCTCTCAGACACGACATGCAGGCCTTCACTGATTGTGTCTGGGAAAAAATGTGGACCCCTTGATTATTGTAAGTGACTTTTGGACTGAAGCCTGGCAAGTCGTGCCAAATGGTGAAGGGCGCCGTCAGAGAGATAGCCAGTGAGTGGCATGGCTGTCCCGTGTGGAAGCAAGATACCGCTGATTTATAGCCACACGCTATTAAGCATGGAGGACTCGCCCCCGAAAGTACACTTGTATTGTTTATTTCCTGCTCACTGTGGGAAAGCGCTCCACGGTCCAGATCTTGTGGCCTTTCGTCTCCCTGAAGGGGTGCCTGCATTGCAGCTGGAAGATGTGCAGCTGGAAACCTCCCTGCCCAGGCCGTGGTTGGCACCGTGAGGACAAGGCTGCTGCGGTGCCTCCTCTGGTGCTCGGTCTTTGTAGAGCTGACCGTAGTTAGAGGGAGCTGGGTGCTGTGCGAACCGTCCTGACTGTAGAACTGCAAAGCTAACCAAAGGGAAACCACAAAGCCCACTTTCTTCTTCCTCATTTGTTACATTTTTTGGGGGCATCTGTCCCGCAGACAGTTTCCCTGGGCCCTTTGTATTAATCCTTTGTCTCTCTCTCGTTTTTGCCTCCCCGCAGACGCTGTGCCAGTTAGAGTGGGAGCACAAACGAGGCCCCCGGGGGTCACAGGTCAGCGACGTGGGGTCACGTGAACCGCCGGCATTCCAGCCCAGGCGTGTCGCCAATTCACACATCGCTGCTTCTTTCTCTATAACACTGTCATTATCATTTGCTATAAGCTGTGGACTCCGAAAGCCAGGGAAGCCTCTTCTGCACTTTTATGCCTTTTAACCACAGTAGATAAAGCCCTGCAAAGTTTTGATTCCTGGTGATGGGGTGGTTTGTTGCTCAGCCAGTTATGGCTCTGTGTCCATATCCAGAAGATTATTGATTCCTGTCCCATGGCTGGCAGAGTAATCATTTTATCATTACACCATTTCACAGAACCCTTAACATCAACTGACTGGGGAAGCAATAAAGGCCAATAGGATGTTGGGTTACATCTAGGTGTGTGGAGCTTAAGTCAAGGGAGGTGATGCTACGATTATATAATTCCGTGGTAAGACGACACCTAGAATATTGTGTGCAGGTTTGGTCACCTTACCTTAAAAAGGACATTTGCTGCCATGGAAAAGATTCAACGTAAGGCTACAAGAATGATTCCTGGTCTTAGAGGAATGTCCTATGAGGAGAGGTTAGCA
>JAODJW010000001.1:1981154-2020155 GCA_026777045.1 Hyperopisus bebe | reverse complement strand
GAAATAATGGAAAACCAATTAATTGGTTCCCGGCCCCAAAAAATTACACCTAAATGTTTTTTTAGCATTTAAACACAAACTAAAAAACAATTTGTCCTGCCCCGATCGTCCACTCCCGTGTGCCACGCCCCCTCGTTAACCCCCTGTGGAATCCCCGTGTTATCAGCTGTTTCTGGTTGTTGTCATTAGTCCTCTGTATTTAGTCCACGTTTGTTTGTTTCCCCAGTCCAGTCATTGTGTTGTCCGTCTGCGTTTTGCCTGCCTTACCTGTAATTAAACCGCGTATTCCCCGATAACCTGACGTCTGCGCCTTTGTCTCCGTTCCGTCCCTGCTAGGCACAACATTATTATTAGAATTAAATGTATTAATGATTTATTATTGATATTAAAATTATGAATAAGAAATCTTTATTTTTAAATGTATTTTATTATATTATAATAATTACTTTTACTGTCTATCATTGTCTAAATTGTCTATTTTTACTGTCTAAATATATTTATTCAGCTAGTGTAAACATGCACGCCACTATCACAGCGAATGCGAGGCTGAGACTGAAGCGTTACCCTTTGTTTCCGCTGAGAGATGTGCCGCGTGACTCATTTCCTCGTGCATACAAGTTATCTTAGGTCGGCGTTCCCGGTTCCACTTCTTAGATTCAAATCCAGTTCTAGGTCTTTTTTTCCGTGCTGGTTGGTTCGACTTTTAAGTAATTCGAGTTTTAATGAGTTTGAGTACTGAGGTACCACTGTACTTTTATTGTGCATTAAAATTAGTGCTTTACTAAAATTGTCTTATAGAAACCAATAGCATTCCTTCATGGATGTACACATGCATAAAACTTTGGTCATGACGTTACGCAGAATCATAGAATTCGCAGCTAAATTCTGAGCATTCATTTACATTTACTGCATTTGGCAGACAGCCTTAGCCAGAGTGACTTAGGTAAGTGCTTAGAAGTGTCATCAGTGACTACATTCTAATACTGGTTCAGTTGATAACAACTAAGAACATTATCACTCTATAAACCCTGTTGGCAAGTAGGCATGTAACGATGAATCTCGAATCGGTTAAAAATCGATGTAAATGTATGACGATTTAAACCGGCTGATGTGGAAAATGAATCGCTGCTTTAGGAGTACTTCACAGTACTTTACGTAACAGAAAAACTGGTATAATATTACATTTGATTTCACGACGTCAGTTCAATGTCAGATGTCACTGGGTATTCACGTCGACGTCGTACATTAGTTTTTGGTTTTGACGATGGTGAGCGAATTTGGAATTGAGAACACACCCCCCGATCTTAAATTGGCAGTGTCCTCGCACAGACAAGACAAGACAAAAACTGAATGCAAACATTGTAAAAGACTGATAACATACACAAATGCTTCAGCATGTCCACCGGCACCACAGTGAGCTCATTTCATCACCGCGAAGATTCTTAAAAGGGCAAACCACACTAAAAAACTGCACATGCAAGCCTTAGTTCATTTGGTAATGCTTTATATTAAGTGCACCTTCATAATGCATTCATAATGCATTTATAGAACATTCAGTGCACCTTCATCATGCATGTATAGAATATTCCTAAACAGCATGCAAGTACACTTTAACATCCTAACATCCCTTAACAGCTTTAATATACATTGATTATAAACATTACATGATTATACAATTATTATGTTTGTTATTATTATATAATGTTTGTTATTAATGTATATTACAGCTGTTAAAGGATGTTAGGATGTGAAGGTGTACATGGATGATGTTTATGAATGATTTCTGAATACTTAATGAATACATTGTGAAGGTGTACTGAACATTTTATGAATGCAATATAAAACTATTATGAAGGTGCAGTTAATGCATTACCATTTATTTATTTCATTTTTTTAAATTATTTTGATTTGGGATTTTTTAACAGTATTTTTTTCAATTTCAGTTGCACTGTTAAGAAGAGGACATGTTTTGCACAGTTTAGAAAGATAAAGGAGTATTTTTCAATAAATTTGTCTGCAACTCATTCTGTTAAAAAATCGTGAGAAAATCGTATTGTGAACCCAGAATCGTATTGAATCGTGAGTTGAGTGCATCGTTACATCCCTATTGGCAAGTATTTTTTTTTTTTAAGAGTATAACCCTGGGAGTGTTAATCCAAGTACTTCCGAAAGAGGTAGGTTTTGAGTGGCCGTTTGAAGGCACTCAGTGACTCAATGGCTGTTTGGGCATGTAAGGGGAGTTCATTCCATACATGGGTGCCATAACAGAAATGAGTCCAGGGTTTTCAGAGAAGAGTCTAGATGCTTGTCGTCCTTGCATTCAGTTAGCGGCGCCTCAGGGGGAAGCTGATGGAAGAGAAAGTGAGGAATCATTGCTTGTCTTGTCTTAAAAAAATCATAATCTGCAGTATTTATGTTTATTTTGTTGAAGGCTGATACCTTAAAATGAGGGTCTTTTCAGTTATTAAATGCACATTTAATGGCTGTCAGGCTATTGTTTTTAGAACCTTTTGCCAAATAGGTTTTATATTTAGATAGTTGTTTTGTTCTAAACATTCACCTTCTGTTTGTAGAGTAAAATCATAAAATGAGAAAAAAAACGAGGGTTGGTGCAGATAGTGGAGTGAAACCTTGCTTGAATCATGTTCAAAAGAAAATACTTTGTTAGGCAGTGTAACTGGGTAAATATATGCTTATATTAATGTTATTTTAACATTGGGAATTTTGGTCATCATTGCAGACTCCATACAAGAGAAAAAATAATATAAACTGTGTAGTGGGGTCCAGACATGTTGTTCGCAGACACACGGGGTACTTGGAATTAAAAAATGGTTGAGAGTCGCTGACTTAGAGTACTTTGTCACTGCCCCATACTCATCTGTGTTGCACTGCAGGTCTACCTTTGGAAGTGTATGACATCACTGGCCACTATTCTCACTATATTAAGGCTAATAAATCTCTTCTGTGTACCCTATGAAGGTCAGAGTAGTTTCCTTTCTAACACACCTACTTATTTGTCTGTAGGTTCAGCTGTCAGGATCAGCTCACCCTTGGAGTTTGATTAAAATCATTTAATTACATAGGGGTTAGCTAAGTGTTAGAGATATTAAGGAAAAATTATAGATGTTAATAAAGTATTATCTATGCAAATGAGATCTTAGTAGATTGTTCCAGATGATAGTGTGATGTTAGAGATGCTAAATTAGCATTTGCATCAGCTATGTGTGTCTGGAGGGTAATATGGATCAAATAGTCCCTTTTAAAGCCGTGAGCTTGTATGATGTTCCTCTGGCATTCTGACCTTCAGCTTCACCCTTTCATAACTGCAGCTGTGGAAGGCCGTACAGTACATTAAGCCAGGTACAGGCCACCATTGACAGGAGCGACGGGGTGCACGGGACAGGTAAGCCATGGGGCTAGAATCATCAATTTCTGGTTCTAATGCTATGTGGAGGTTTCAGCATCATCACAAGGTGTGGTTTCTCTGCTCAGATCCAGCCATCACATCATCAGACTACGACAGCACGCACGAAACCAACAACAGTGACAGCAGCGACTTTGCCCAGAACGAGGAGGACGGAGGGCATGCCAAAAAGCCAGATGGACCGAGAGAGGACCACTCGTCATATCGGCCAGAAAGCATCCTGTTGCACTCCTTACTACCTGCAGAGGTACTTCAGGAAAAGCCAAATGCGCTTCTAGCTAAAGTACGTAGTGGTCTACAGGAAACTTTGTGAAGAAGGCTCGTTTATGGGATCATTGGCGTCAGCTGGAATAGCGTGCTGTTTTGATGGCTGGCAATGGGTCCTCACATCTCAAGGACTGTGGCTTCAATTACGCTTCTGTCGGTAGGTTCCCATGAATTGGTGTCGCTAAATTGCCCATAGTGTGTAGTTGTGTGTGTGATCCCTGTGATGGACCAGCATCCCATCCAGGGTGTCCCCTGCCCTGTGCCCTATGATAGACCGGCATCCCATCCAGGGTGTCCCCTGCGCTGTGCCCTATGATAGACCGGCATCCCATCCAGGGTGTCCCCCGCCCTGTGGCCTATGATAGACTGGCATCCCATCCAGGGTGTCCCCCGCCCTGTGGCCTATGATAGACCGGCATCCCATCCAGGGTGTCCCCCGCCCTGTGGCCCATGCATCCTGGGATAGGCACCAGGCTGACTGTAGCCCTCAATCACATTAAACGTAATGGCCAGTACACTTAGCTCAGGAGTTCTCTCTCTGCAGGACAAGGCCATTCTGGCACCGGAGCCCCTGGTGATGAAGGAGCTGGACCCGCTTATGAGTCAGCTAGACAACTGGAACTTTCCCATCTTCCATCTGGTGGAGAAGACCCACGGCAAGTGTGGCTGCATCCTCAGTCAGGTGGGCACGGCAGGTGGCTGGTCACTCTGTGCTCAGACACGACCTGAACACTTCAGGAGGACCTGCAAAGGAGTTACACACATCTGCATGGTTCGATGTCTGTAGAACATGGAACTACATGTTATTTTCCCAACCTTCCCTGATAAACCATGTATAAAAAACTGGACTACATCATCAGCATCAAACTTAAGCCTTCAGAGAACAAAATGAGCTGCAGGCAGGGCTGTAATATATGTATTATTATTGGTGTCATAGTTTTGGTTCCATAACTGGTATGTTTATGAAAAGTGGTTGAATGTTTTTCAAATGTAAGTTTTTGCATGTTTTACCGGGTTAATTCAGGTTATACACATGCTAAATCAAGGTCCCTAAGACCAGAACCTCCAGCCTTCAGAGTCTTACATATGAACTGTATCTATTTACACAGCTGAGTATGTATCAAAGGCATCCAGGCTGAAATACTGTATTTTATGGTGAAACAAAGCCCCTCTTCCCCCTGTTTGCTCAGGGAGCATTCTTAACCCATAATTCCTGAGGGCAGAAAGGAGACCTTTGGAAGACTTTTGGTGCTTTCCCACCAGCATACAGGAACCTAGCCATTCCCAAACTGTACCGCATAGAGATAGCGACTCGGTTTGATTTTCCAGCTCAGTTAAATTTCCACTGCAGAAGGGTCAGCTCCGTGAAGGCAGTGTCAGGTTTGGAAGAGTGACAATGACGTAAAACCAAAGAGACTCTTCACTTGGTGAACCTCACAATTTTCTGTGTGCTAATTTCCGTTCACACATTGGGGTGTTAAGACCAGCGGAATTAGTATTCGCTTGCGTAAATTTGTATTACAGATACATTCCAATCAGCTGTTTATAGATACTCTTTTATTGTGCGTTAAAATTTGTACTTTTTAAGTGGGTGGTTAGAAATTTTCAGGTTCTGAGTTATTGGAAATGCATCAATACATCGCAATGTGTGACACTACTAATGATGAATAATATATAGAATATGTAATTTTTTCCTTCAAATTATCCATGCATATTGATGTAGATCACCGATAACTCCATGCATTTAAAAAAGTCACATGTCGGTGACACAACCAGCTCGGTTTGGTCACGCTTTCGATCCTGTCAGCACGGGTATGGCTTGGGTACAGCTCAAGTAATTTACAGTGGAAAAGCTTCTCTTCGCGGTATGGCTTGGCTCCTGGTGGCAGTGGGAAAGCATTATTTGTGGTCTGAACAAAGGTTATAGGTTGTGGTTAGAGAGTGCTACCACCACAGTGTTTGACCATTCTGTTTGTTTTAGGTCTCCTTCCGGCTGTTTGAGGACACAGGACTTTTCAACACCTTCAAGATCCCCCTGCAGGAATTCATGAACTACTTTCACGCACTAGAGAACGGTTACAGAGACATACCATGTGAGTGTGACCTCCCGACCGGTGTTAACGTTTCATCTAGGTTTCCTGGAAATGAATCACTTTTTAGTGCTAATAAAGATTTAAACTAAGTAGCGTAGCTGAATTTTTTAATCCAAAGCAAGCAATTCAGCGTAAGTGCTGTGTTCAAGGCTGTTACTTCCTGCCTTTAATCTCTACACTAGTCAATATGGAAACTCTAGGTGAATTGTGCTGTGAAACATCACTATATGTATGCAATTACTGGGACCAATAGCTGAAAGACACTTTACCTACAGCTGAGTTTGAGATGTTATAAAATGCTGCCCTCTAGTGACAGCACTGGATTTCACTGCTGGGTATACAATTCTGCAGATCACAACAGAATCCATGCCACAGACGTGTTGCACGCAGTCTGGTTCCTCACCACGCGGGAAGTGCCCGGCCTGCCGAGTCTCAGCGACCATGGCTCAGCCAGCGACTCCGGTAAACATGTAAAGTGTTTAAGCTTAACCAGTGTAGCTGCTTCACTGCTGCTTGTGTGTCCAATCAGCTGTGTGTTACGAGCCTTGTTTTCACTCATCTTGTGTTAAATCATTAGCCTTCATTCCTGTAAGTCCTGTAAGTTATACATGGCGGCTCAGTACTTTTATTTCTGGATTAAGTTGATTGTACAGTGAAGGATGCTCTTTATGTCCAAGCTCACAAGCCTGTTAAACAGTACTGAAATTGGTCAGTTAATTCCCAGTTCATGAAATCCCTTCCTTCCCCTCCGGCAGTGAGCAGGAAGTCACTGAGAAGGACATTAGCATGTATTTTCACAGTTGGGTTTCCAACAAGTCAGCAAAGTTTTCCTGTGTGAGATGGTCACTGTCCATGGGGCACTGCATCGTCGTACGCTAAACGTTTGTTCTCCCCTGCTGACCGCAGACTCAGACAGCGGCATCACACACAGCCGTGCAGGCTTTGTGTTTTCTAAGACATACGCGGCATCGGAGGACGGCTACGGCTGCCTGTCGGGCCTCATCCCAGCCCTGGAGCTCATGGCGCTGTACGTGGCGGCCGCCATGCACGATTACGACCACCCCGGGAGGACCAACGCCTTCTTGGTGGCCACTGGTGCCCCTCAGGTGACCCCGCAGTAGACTTAGCTGTCATGTCGCAGCAGGAGGGCGTGCATGACGAAGGAAAATACTTAGACCATCTAGCAGAGCTTAACTCAGCACCCTCAGACTTCATTGGGCCTCTCTGGGACTTTACTCAGTACCTCCTCCTTGAGATTTTTGTACATGTTGTCGAGCTGTAGGATGTTGTTAATGTTATATAGGCTTTGTCTCCCCCTGAAGGCAATGTGAGGTATTACGGAACATGGAGAACGGGAGTCCATTAGCTGAGCTGCAACATATACAGAGGTGGTGCTTACTAGCCATAATAATAATCGATACTTTATATATTGGCTTTGTGCCTCCCTCAGCCTGCTCTTTGCAGAGTAAGCTGTCCGCGAAGGGCAGCCACCCATAGCGGCAGCCCAGGAAGCTGGGGGTTAAGGTGCACAGGCTTAGCCCACTGAGCCACACGCTACGCTACAACACTAAGGCCCTTTCTGAGATCTGAGTTGGCAATATTTAAGTAATGCATCTACGTATGCTACCTAGCCCCAGGATCTGCCATGCTCACTCTGAATCCAAATCACATCTTGGCGATGAGTGTGTAAAATAAATAAAAAAAATTGTCTTTGGTAGGACTGGAAGTTTCTGGAAGTTAAGTGTCTTTTTTTTTCCCTCTGTGTCTCCCCCTGCAGGCGGTGTTATATAATGACCGCTCAGTGTTGGAGAACCACCACGCCGCCTCAGCCTGGAGCCTCTTCATGTCCCATCCAGAGTACAACTTCCTGGTCAACCTGGACCACGTGGAGTTCAAGCGCTTTCGCTTCCTGGTCATCGAGGCCATCCTTGCCACCGACCTGAAGAAGCACTTTGACTTCCTGGCCGAGTTCAATGCTAAGGTAGCGTTGGTGACAACAGCTGAGCGCTTTGCCTCTATCTCACAGGCCACTGACATCACTGACTGAGTCATTTCTGGTTTAGCATGATGGAAACTGGGCATCAACTGTCCATCATTATACTATACAAGTGCAAAGCTTTTTTAAGTCACCTGGCTCAACCCCCCCCCCGACATCTGAACTTCTACCCCACATCTGTAATTTCGGTGTCAAGCCAGGAATTTTCCGTTCCATCCAAACCAGGCTGTCCTGGAAAAGCTGAATCAAATTACTTAATGTGGAGCAACACCTTCGTACTTAATATATGTCAGTCAACATTTTTCATTCTGTTTGTCTAGAATTAAAATTCATTTGGAACAAAGAGAAATGCTTTAATTTAAATTGGACTTGAATGTCAAACTGTCATTGGCCATAAAAGAATTCAGATAAGACTCAGCTCCACGCTGAAGCACAGGGGTTTTCCGTGAACACATGAGCACCATGTCCCTGGTGTCTCCACACACACTGAGCCAACGTGCATCCTGCTGAAGCCCATGAAGGTGTATCTCCCGTGACAGGTGGGCGATGATGTGAGCTCGGGCATCGACTGGTCCAATGAGAACGACCGGCTGCTGGTCTGCCAGATGTGCATCAAGCTGGCCGACATCAATGGGCCACTCAAGAGCAAGGAGCTACACCTGCAGTGGACCCAGGGCATTGTCAATGAGTTCTACGAGCAGGTGGGCCTCTTTTCAGGAGAGACATGCACCATTCTTAACCCTAATCCTCCCGTGGTATTACTGCACCCGCTTTGCTGTGTTCTCCGAATTGAGAGAAGATATTTTGCTGTTCTTGGGGTCATGCAGCCGTTTTCTTGGTTATAAATAGGGACATAGAAGAGCCTGCAGGCCACCATGGGCATTGCGCTGCTTAGGCCTGTGTGGCCAGGCAACCCTGGGTGTGGATGGCATCACGTCTAGGCGGCAGGTTAAGGTGAAGGTGGGCAGACAGGCGCAGAGCCAGTCGCTCTTAGGAAACATGATGGATAGGGCTAAGAGACTGGTGGTCATAGGGGCAGCTGGATGGCCTTTCAGCTCATATAAGGAATGAAGGCAGGGGTCACAAAAGGTGTTTTAACTGACTGCCCCCCCCCCCACCCTCTCCCCCTTGATATACCTCGTATGGCCTGGAATTTGAGGAGTTAGTGAAGGGTCGCCTTTCACATTCAGCCCTACCGTCGAACACCAGTTTGCACGTGTGCACAATGTGCATATATTCTGTTCAGATTGCTGATCCTTATCCTTTCCTATGACTTTTAATCATTCTGCAGTAAAATCTGCTCTTTAATATAATTAGATTGATTTGTTTGGGTACTGTGTGCTGAGAGGTGTGTGGTCTGCACAGGGGGACGAGGAGGCCAGCTTGGGCCTTCCCATCAGCCCCTTCATGGACCGCTCCGCCCCCCAGCTGGCCAAACTGCAGGAGTCCTTCATCACCCACATCGTGGGGCCCCTGTGCAGCTCCTACGACTCGGCCGCCCTCCTGCCCGGCCACTGGGTGGAGCCAGCCGAGGGGGAAGAGGAGCAGGAGGAAGGGGAGAGAGACCCTGAGGGAAGCTGGGAGGATGAGTCGCCTGAGGAGGATGCTTCCAGCGGCTCAGAAGCATCCCGTAAGAGGCTCTTTGTCCTGGCCTTTTGGTAGTACTGCTAATCACCTTGTTTTTAGCCCGATTGAATCAACTCAGTGATGTTTCTCAGTAAAGTGAAACACTGATTGATTTTTTTTTTTTACTTCAGAGAAGCGAACCCCAAAGAAAAAAGAAAAGAAGAGACGGAAAGTCTTCTGTCAAATCTCTCAGCACCTCCTGGAGAACCATGAGATGTGGAAGAAGGTGATCGCGGAGGAGGAAGCCCAGCGGCAGGTGTCGGTGGAGGAGTCCGTGCACCATGGCAGCTCCACGGGGACAATCCTGGCCATCCACAAGGAGGAGGAGGACCTAGTGGGCAGGCCGGAGCCATCCAGAGGCCAGGAGGTGGTGGAAGGAACTGGGGAGGAGACTACAAAGCCATCATGCGAGACTGTAGAAGCACATGAGAATGACCCAGAGTGAGGACACTTTCTGAAGAAGGGCATGAAGAAAAGCCCCTTTGGCAAGAGCCAAAACATTGGTGTTTTTTCTTATTTTTAATGAAAAAAGACTTTGATATTATATTGCCAGCACATCACCTAGACACAACACTGTAGAAGCTACGGGGAACATGTGCCTGAAGAAAAGTGGGTGGGGGGTGGGGTCTTTATTGGGGGGGGGTGTCTGGGAAGTTCTACACACAAATTGTCAGGTCCTGGTTCAGAGAACTCCATTTGACGAACCTTCCTTTTGGCAATACAGGATCACACTGCCTTTTGGAGTGGAAAAGAATCACCTCTGGGTGTTATTACCTGGCCCATTTTCTAAGAGAAATGGTGGAAAGCAGAACCATTTCATGGTCGGGCCTCCTGAATATGTCCACAGCTCTCTGGATTGGTCAACTGATCACCGAGAGAGTGAAGGGGCAAGGGGGGAAGTACTACTGGTTTGAAAAGCTTTATCTGAATCTATGGAAACTCACTCAGTTCACTGTTGCTTGGACCGTTTCCATGTGTTCCTTCATTTGTTCTCACCCTTGCACTTTCACATGTCATTTCCTGCATTTCTTTCTGCCCTTAATGCTTCAGCTTATTGTTAAATATATTTCACCATATTTTCCTTCTCATGATAAAAGGTGGATTGTTCTTTTGAGATATTTCTCATTTTCCATTTCTCCAAAGCTTTTTTGATGTTTTTTTTCCAAAAATTCCAAGTTTTATCAAAGCTTTGTTGACTGTAGGTCTTGACATCCTTTGTCCAATTTCAGACTGCAACACATGTCAAGCTTCGTTCCCAGTGAGTGTCCCGTTTTATTTTTCACTATGAAACCAGGCCACCGGTTGATCATTTTCTATCCAAGCGTGTCTGTTTAAGCAGGGCGTTGGAGAAGTGCCCTCGAAACAGATTCAAAAGAGAAATCCCCCAATGATGACTTAAAAGCCAGATGGTAATTCTGCCCTCATTTTCTCCTGAGAATCACAGGGCGTAATCCACCACCAATGTTGGAAATGTAGGTTCAGTAAATCTTCTCACCATGGAGCCCTAGTAACAATTATATATAGCGACATTCTCATAGCCAGAAAATAACCAGTCAAAATGACACTCCAAACAGAAGGAGCCTTTCCTTGCTTCTTCTGATATTATAATCCTTTAAGCTTTTTTTAAAAAAAAAAATGAATGAAACTTGCCAAGACCTACTGACAGCGTGGTTTATAAGTAACCTTCTCCAAGTAGAGCATACTCCTCCTTCATCTGCTCACAAGGCCATATGATAATTTTTAGTGTAAAGAAGGCCATAGGGATTCACAGCATGCCAGGGGGGCGTGGGGGGAGGGGCAGGACTGCCGAGGACGTTGGAAGCTCCACTGATGAGTGATGAGGTTATCCAGCAAAGCAGCTGCTCTCTGGATCTCCAGCATCATGTTCCTGACACCGTTGTAATCGCACTGCAATTCATTCAGGAGGAAAGGCACCGTCTAACTGTTGCATTTTCCTGATGAGGAGCTGAGTCTTTCAATGTAATAATGAATTGTTCGTGTGCCAAAACATTTGTAATCTACCATTTCTCTTGAAAGCAATACTGTGTTTCCCTTCATGTGTTGTACTCTCAGGGTTTTGGGCGTAAATGGAAAGTCGTCATCCATTCTGATTAATTATTACTTTTCCAGGAGTACAGCAGTCCACTTGGGAGTACCAAAAATGTACAGCTGATTATGCTTAAGCTTAGTAAACATAGGGAGTCTTTAGCAGCTGATATGAGTTTCAGCGTTTTAGCTGAGATGTTGAACGCAATAGGAGCCATTTTTGGGGTCTTGTGATTGGTCGGAGGGTTGATGAATGTACCTGTAGCTGGGCTGGACTTGTGTCTTAGTTGCACCATTATTAATATCTGAACATATTCTAGATGAGTGCTGTTTTTTGAGCTGAAATATACAGTACTAGACTCTGGATATTTGCCATTGGGTTGCAAGTGTCAAGCATAAGTCCTAACATGTCGGCTGACAGTTACCCACCTGTGGACAATAGCTTTTCATATAACCAGTATTTCATAATTTCAGCAGCTGTCCAGATATTCCTTCAATACCTGTCATCCAGAAGTCCAATGTCCATTTCCAGTTGGCCACTTTGGATGTCTCCCTTAAGGGAGTCTGTGTCCTTCCCTTTCTCCTGTATTCCAAAACCTCCATGGAGCTTTTCCTTAGAGTATTTCAGTGGAACTTACTGAAGTTGGCTTAAATAGGGCACGGAGAGCAGGTGTAGACACGTTTGATAGTGACAGGATCCTTAATGTGCCATTTGACAGCCTGGAATCAGGGTCAGACAGTGAGCGCTGCTCCTTGTGGTTTGCCGATGTGGAGCCCAGAGGCCCTCAGTCGTATCGCGAGCACGTGGGGGGGAGGGGGGGTTATTGCCTGGCACTGTGGGGACACTGTGTCACCGCATGACCGTTCACTTCATTATGATGTTCTAAGGGTGGGGATTAGTTAGGGAAGAATATTACTCACCAGTCAGCCAGATTACAGTGCAGCTGTCTGCTGGCAGCCCAACGCAGAGAGCAGCTGGTAGAGCAGGCCTCGTAGAGCAGGCCTCGTAGAGCAGGCCTCATCCTCCCTCCATGTGTTTCTCAGAGTAGTTTGTGTTCTGAGGCCTCATGTGTTATAGCTTGGTCTCTTCAGCTTTGGTAGTATCTCAGTCTAGAAGCCATTCAGCTCCTTCCAGCAGTCTGGCTGAGGGGGGGGGGGTGACTTTGATGAAGGAGGTTATGATATATTTACAAATCGTCTGGGTTACTATGCCTTCAGTCCCCCATGAACGCTACTTCACAACATTTAGTCTGCTTTCCCTATAGCTTTTTTCTTTAAATAGTTGATACATTACTTGTGGCCATATTATGCATATATAAGTCCATGTGGTTTCTGCCTGATCTCTTACAGGAGCAGAGTTCCTTAGATCCACATCGCTTTCATTCCCTTTGATTTCTTTCACCCACGGCTCCCCTGTGCTGCATGCTCTCATTTGGGAAATCCTGAAGGACCTCGAAGGGGGTTCTCTTTGGTGTGCGCTGGCTTGATCCTCTTCAGCGTTAATTAGGTTCCACAGATTGACAATGAGGAATGGCGCCCCCTATCTGGAGCCCCCTGCCAGCCCTATACATTAAAAGCAAAGAAGGCTAATGAACTGGTATTAACCTGCAACCCAAACACTGGAGATATGGCTTTAATGCGGCTTTATCACTGCTGTGTTATGTTATGAGCCCAGGTGTTTGTTGTCATGACAACTTGTATTGTCATCCAGAGTGCCTAAGAATAGGAATCTGATCATAAGAAAAAATCCCCTTTTTACATCAGTTTCTGCCAACATATATTCAAAAATAACCACATTTGTTGATATTAAATCTCTCTCACTATTATACCTTTGTTAGAATATGGAATATAGTGTTAAAATATTATTATGATTTATTCTGTTTAGAACTGAGATTTGGATAAAAGTTCAAACTCAGATCTAAGATAAAAACCCATTTTGTGTAGACATGACAGTCTTCTCCAGCTTGTCAGCAACGTGAGATAAACGCTTCCCCTGTGCAATTCCCTGTGAGACTATGCAGCACCTGTGCACCGTCCGGACATCCACGCAGTGCACTCTCAGCTTCAGCTAGTCCTGTGTCCCACTCTTTGTATGAGGGCCTCTCTTCCAGCGCAAATGTGCTTCGCCAGCTTCCACACCTCACGTGAGCCGGACACTAAGGCTAGTGGTCACATGTTAGCAGCCAGTAAATTAGGCATGGTGCTGTTTCTTCATTCTTCATACATTCCTTTCCGAGTATTAGGTCCTGGACTGGCTGTGGAGCAGGACTTGGGTGACTGCTGTTGACAAGGACAGTCATGCATTAGTTAAAGGGTGATTCTAGTCATTTATTTGGACTCTATTTCGCATGGACATTGTCATGGTCATTGATGATTGTTTGCTCAAAGGCGTACCTGGTATGGTCTTCTGAAATCTCATGTGGAGGCTTGCCACGTAACACAGAGGAATTCCAGTTGCCATGGTTTCACACTCATCTTTAATTATTCATATATTCTATGAATGCCTGACCCTCACACATATTCTACTAATACCAATAATCAGCGAGACCAATCCCATGGTTTCATTTTGTAAGACCTACCAAGCATCATTTGTGTCATAGCGCTGAGCCAGTCCACGCAGTAGAGGCATTTGGCCACAGACTAGAGATTATGATCTCCTCTCTGAACTTCTCATATGATGTGTCTCCATATAAACGTCTCTTCTGCCAGCCAAGTCACAGCCATCACTGTTAAGCTGTCATATATTTCTTCTGTTTTGATTTTTATGCGAGTTCCATAATCATTGCGCATATTATTAACTAGAAGAACCAAACAAGTGTCACAGCTGTGTAAACGAGACTTGTATTTTTATATAGTTGGCACTCCACAGACTGAGTAATCATTTTCTTCTCACTAGTATATTGCACTTAAGACATGTAGCAATACATAAAAGGAGAAAAGTAATTCACTAGTATTTATAGTTAAGTGAAATATTCAGTTTATTGCTGGTTTATGTTCCATTTTGTACAAAACATATGCTGTACAGATAAAAAACTTAAAATGATAAAAAGTGTTTTAGATAAACATTATTTATTTTTACCGTTTTTGTAATTTAGACACTATACTGTAACTCCTTTATTACCAGAATTACTGGAAGTGCCTCTTGATATATTTGGTATAAATATGTATTGAGGTTATTAGAACTTATTTGTCACAAACTGAACAGTGTGGATGTTGTGATGTGAATACAGATGAATAACATGAAATTAATTCTGTGGTACTCGGAAGTCTGTGTGTTCATTGATGCATGAGAGTGGACAAAGCTTTCTCCTGCCTCCTTTCTGCATCACTGCAGGCCGATTCGATTCGCTAAATGCCATTTTTAGCCAACTAGGTTGGGGGTGGGTGGTAGTGATGAGTCCTGGCTTCAGGATCTGGAAGTGCTCAGAGTGTTCCAGCCCGATTACCACCAAGGGACGTCAATTCAGCGAGACAATTTCCTCGGGGGCCAAACTTCCCCAGATAGGTGTGACTGTGTTGCGATTCCACCAAGAACGTCTGATTACACTGTAGCCGGTGAAGTGGAGGGGGGTCATGACCAGCGGAGTTTCACAGATTGGTGCGATACCTGTGGAGGTCCAAGCAGTCCTTTCAGCGGGAGGAGTGACAGGCAAGTAGTGAGAAAAAGCACAGATAGAGTGCGTGGCCTTAGCAACACAAGACTGATGTTCTATTACACAGAAAAACATTTAAGTGATTCATTACACAGAAGCAAATTCACATGATTCATTATACAGAAGCATTTTCATATCATACAGAGGCACATTCATATGATCCATTTTACAGAAGCAAATTCATGTGATCTATTACAAAGAAGCACATTCATATGATCCAATATACAGAAGTAAATTCATGTGATCTGTTACACAGAAGCACATTCATGTGATCCATTATACAGAAGTAAATTCACGTGATCTGTTACACAGAAGCACATTCATGTGATCCATTATACAGAAGTAAATTCATGTGATCTGTTACACAGAAGTAAATTCATGTGATTCATTACACAAAAGCAAATTCACGTGATCTGTTACACAGAAGCACATTCATGTGATCCATTATACAGAAGTAAATTCACGTGATCTGTTACACAGAAGCACATTCATGTAATCCATTATACAGAAGTAAATTCATGTGATTCATTACACAAAAGCAAATTCAAATGATACAGAAGAACATTTGAGTTATCCAGTATATGGAAGCACATTCATGTGATCCATTATACAGAAGTAAATTCACGTGATCTGTTACACAGAAGCACATTCATGTGATCCATTATACAGAAGTAAATTCATGTGATTCATTACACAAAAGCAAATTCAAATGATACAGAAGAACATTTGTGTTATCTAGTATATGGAAGCACATTCACGTGATCCATTACACCAAAGCACACGATTCAATACACAGACGCACATTTATGTGATACAGGCACGTTCACGTAATCCATTATACAGTTGTAGATTTATGTGATCCATTACAAAGAATAGTAATAGTAAGTAATAGCTTTATTGTCATTGCACAATGTACAACGAAATTTGCAGTGCATCATGGATAACAAATATTTAATTCTTAGATTAAAAATTACTAAAATAACTTAAAAAAATACTAATTCCTAAAATACTCTCACTTCCACACATACACCCACTCACTCGCACACATAACCTTACTAAACAAAAACACAACAACAGCACTATTACACAAATAAAGTCCCCAGTCATTAAATAATCAAAATCTAAGTTGCTGATTCAGTTGTTGAGCAGAGGGAGGGCACAATTTGAGCAAGTTCAGTTCCATGATGGCTCTCGGTACAAAACTGTTTTTCACACATTCACATGATCCATAATACAGAGGAACATTCAAGTCTTAATGATCCAGTATGAGGTTTTTTTCCCAGTGGCTGGAGTGTCAATCCTGCCACCAACCCCCAAGCTATTCCCTGTAAGTTGGAGGACCTCCTTGCAGGGCTGGGTGTAGATTAACATCAAACCCAGAACGAAGCAAATTCAGGTTAAGGGTCTTGCTCAAGGTAGAGTAGGATCACTGCTGGCATTCATGGGATTCAAACCAGCAACCAGCCGATTGCTAGTATAGTTCCCTAGCCTCAGAGCAACCACTCTGCGCCAAGACCCTTAATAAACATTTTATTTAAAAACAACTTAATATCCCTAATGTGATGACTTCCAACGGAGTACCCCTTGGCCAACAAGAGTGACAAGTGAATTTTAGTCAGGTATCAGATTATATAAAACACAGGCCTCATAAGCTCTTACCCCACAGCAGATATCAGCCCTAGCGATATGTGACCCCTTGGGGAAATTAGCTTCATGTGAAATTCACTCTGCTATGACACTATTATTTATATTTGTGTCTCTTATCTTAATTTTTTACTGTACCTTCTTTATATGTGCCTCCACAGTTCAGTCCTCACCACCAGGTCAACGCACATATAGGGGAGGCCATACCAACAGGCTGACCCCCCCGGGACATACCAATGAAGTACGGGGGTGACATGAAGACCCTGCACTTCAAAGGCAATAATAAAATGAACTGTTCTCATCATTTACTGTTCCCTTCACACAGTAAGGCTCCAGCCCTGTGACCCACTGTCCCTTAGGAGCGTCTCCCTCCATTACTGGAAGCCTGTTTCTGTAACTGGGTATTTTGGGCTTAGCAGAGTTATAGTGGGATCGATCCTGGCACTCGAACCTGCAACCTCCAGTCCATTGCCAGCCTCATTAGGTTCCTGGCCCATTCACTTCATTAGCATTAGTACCTTCTGCTAAAAGATCTTGCTTTTAATTTACTTTTACAATAGTTATCCAGTTCTTTGTTGCATGCTGGTTCCATCAAATAGTAGCAGAATGAGCTTTTTTCAGGCTTCACACTCTACCTTGGATAGCTTTCAGTCATCTTTCAGTAGCTGGTGGAAGGACACTGCCAGTTCTCCTCACTCGCAGCAGGGGGTGGCAACCGACACTGACCTCACTGGTACAAAGTGTCGTGACTGTGACAGGGGCACCCGGCCAATCCAGTGCAGTTCACACGCGGACACCCAGTCATAGGTTGAGTTCACAGATGGGGAACCGCCCCCGCACCAGTTATCAGGAACAGCAGCAGTCGGTGATGAAGCAGGCCTTAATATCATAAACAAACAGTGGTTCAGCCATGTTGGATACCAACATTTAATCACTGTCTGTGAAGTCCTGTAAGAGCACACTCAGTTCTTGGGCCAGGGCTTGGGCCCATTGCTCAGTCAGCCTCACATTTCCAGGATTGTGCTGCTGAAGTTCTCTCATGTGGAGTTTGTTTGCCCTACCAGCGTTCCCATTGGTTCCTTCTGGGTAGTCTTGGTTCTTCCCGCGGTCCAAAGATGCTGTTTATGTGAATTGGTGTGTGGGTCTGTGTCCTGTGATGGACTGACACCTGTTATTCCTGGATCGGGCTCCAGTTTACTATATACATATTACTGATGTGAAAACATCCATCCATCCATCGTTCTCTCATCCATCCATCCATCCATCCATCCCTCCATTCATCCATCCCTCATCCATCTTTGAACTGCTTATCAGATGCTGTGCTGCAGATGCCTAATTCCAGCCATCAAAGTTCAAGTATCAAAGTTGTTTTTTAATCAAAGTTCTAAGTTTTTATTTGTCATGTGCAGTCATACTTGTACAACATACAGTGAAATGGATGCTCTGCTAGATTCATAGACATTGCTATAAAAATACATCTGAAGCATAAAGGGTGTAATAAAGTATACTAAATATAAAAATATAAAATGCCAAAAAAGCAATAAGACAAAAACAATAACACAACACTGTGTGAGTCGTGCAAATGCCCATGGCAGCAAGCAAAAATGTAAGAGAGGCAAAGAGGGAGGGGGAGATGTACAAGGAGAGAGACAGAGAGTTTGTGTGAAAGAGGGCAGCAGTCGATTCCATTATGTAGCTATTGTTGAGGAATCTTATTGCTTGTGGAATAAAGCTTCTCCTCAAGCTTTATTGAAGGTGATTTAACTTGCACTTGTCCAGAGCGCGATTTTCTGTGATGAAAGCAGAGAGCACAGTATTGACAAATAAGATATTTTGACAAACTTTCAACAGAAGACTTGTGTCTTTTGCACAGACATATGGCCAGTGTGCTCAGGTGCATCGCAGGGGCATGGATACCCCGGCAGATTCAGGGGGCCCAGCACTTTACAGGGGCCCTACCCAGGGGTGCAGTAGGGGCACGGATACCCTGGCAGATTCAGGGGCCCCGGCACTTTACAGGGGTCCTACCCAGGGGTGCAGTAGGGGCACGGATACCCTGGCAGATTCAGGGGCCCCGGCACTTTACAGGGGCCCTACCTAGTGTTGTCCTGGACCCAGAATCCCATGCCCCAGTATGCGCTGTTTCCATGCTCTGTCCCGTGCTAATCAGGTGGCCTCCCTCAGTCCACAGATACGCTGCTGGGTGAATCGGCGTCTTTAAGCAGATTGTACTGTTTAGCTGTCCCATTTACTTGTATTGTGTTTCCTATGACTATGTACTAACATTGTTTTCATAGGGCTCAGAGAATACACACTGACTGTAATTTTTATTGTTGTTGTTGGGACAAAACAATTATAATGCTGATATTCAACCTTGACAATCATATCTAGGATAACTCGATTGCAAATATGCATCATATTAAATAAAACTTCATACTGTGGCCAAGATATGGGCTACTATAAAATAATCTGCTGAGATGAGAGGTACATATGACTTCCAGCTGCCTTAAAAATATATGATGCATCTTATAGCGTTTTTCTTCCACAGTAACCCCGATATCAGGCCGTTGAAGTAAACTGATCATCTTACACAAAGTAGAGAAATCTACCCTGGTAGCCTTCAGCTAAATTTATCGCGCATAACTGCGTCATTACAACACTACAACAAGTCTATACAATAGAGACTGGCACCTCTTTAATTCTGGAAGGTGTTATAACTTCCAGTTATGTGTGTATAGTGCGCCAGGTGTACGTTGCTATAAAACGGGTTCCTGGTCAAATAAGTGGAATATTTCTGTATTACTCATATATCGGTCGTCCTGCAGTTTTACTGAGCGGCTCCTTTGCTGCCAAACATCATACGCGACAAATTATAACGTCGGATATATAATGGCATTTCTATGTTTCGCAGGCATCTCTTCTGGTTCTGATGGTTTCGTGCTGGACGAACTGGACTCCCGAGGGAATCTAGTGATCGTCGCTCCTGCAAATAATGTCACATGTCCGGCACCGAGCGAGCAAACTGAGACGGGGCTGGAGGCAGGATCTTAGAGAAGCTGTTGCTTATGCATCTGTCCAAAACGCAGTTTATCTGGGGACGTTTTGGATCTGCCGGATAGCCGGTGTGATTTGAATTTGAAGGGGTCTTCGGAGGGGATGGGAGATTCCCGTCATGTGCGAGTTGTTCGTGACATCAGCTGCACTGGGAATAGCGCTATCCATCACTGCCGGAGTTACTTACAAATGTATACATCCCCACTGAAGGCGTGACACGGGGCCAAACAATCCAGAAAACACACTTCGGTAAGTTTCGTACGCATCTCTCAATTAAAACTACGCGTGGACAGTAAGCACTGTAGTTTTGTATTTTCAACTGGCCCAGAAGTGAGCTGCAATACTTAATTAGCGCTGTTATGCCCTTATGTATTTCTTATATAAATATACGTATCCAGAATACGTTTTCGAACCATATTATCACCAAACATTTTTGCTAAATGTTGCATTGACGTCTTTCTTTTGTCTTAATCTGGCATCACGAAGTAGCATATCGGTTGGAAATATTTCTCCGCCGAAGCATATTTAGTTGTTTTGATTAAAACGTATAATATTTTAATATGCAACACCACGGATGACTCTAAATAACATAACTGGAGGAACTCTTGACAACGTTTATTACGGGCATGGTGCCGTCATTACTGAAATATTATTGCAACTGTTGTGTATGGGGTTTATGTGTATTTGTAGGTACTGAACAGAAATTATAGGCAATGAAATGTCTTTATCCTCAATACTGTAGCTTTCATGGTTCTCTCTGTATCTTAGTTATGTTTGTTAATTTTTTTTACTGGTTTTAGGGGCGAAGTTTAAGTATTTTATTACGCATTAAGGTGTTACACAGCATGATGTTTATCTGAGCATACCCACCCGCTCGCTGGCGGTCAGGGACGGGGGCTGTTGCTGTCACTTCTGTCCTTCGGTGCTCCAGCCTTCCTGTGATCACGAACCAAAAGGCATATCGTAATTTTACGCACGTGATGCTTTAGTTGTAAAATAACTGGAGTATATGAATGGAGTCTGGTTTTCCGAAGATGTGCTGCCAAGCTGTGTGGGTTTTTATCATCGTATTTCCACGATTCCAATTCCACGAATGATTCTTATCCGAGTGGTTGGTTCTGCTATTTATTTTAGAAGAGAAATAAAAATTTCAGCTTTAGCATTAAAATAGTTGTACTGTAATTATGGTTCTCATTAGGACAACGTTAAGATATTCTATGGAAACAAATCTTTAAAAACTCCCGAGAATTGCATTCAACATAAAGCACTGAGCCTATGACAAGCTCTCAAATACCGTTTTGCTTACGTCCTTGCTTACGTGTGTCTGCACAGTGTGCTTTCTTTCCTGGGCATGTTGTCCATTTACCTTCCCTTGTTGTTTGGAATGAATAATGGAATTGCACAAAGCTTCTGCTGACATTTCCAAATCCCAGCATCCAGCAGCTGATGGTCAGAGTGGTGCTTGGGTGGGTGTTAAACCTCTATAGTGATGGAGCAAAATATGACATATCATATAGCAGGTTTAGTCTAAAAAGGGTGCGGAGAAACCAAAATTGGGTAATGTTTGGTCAGGTGGGCTCCTCTCCCATTCATGGGTCTGCAGTAGCATCCTGTTGCATGGGTGCCTACAGGGTCACATGTATGGTGACAGAATCTTGGGAGCCAGCTCACATGAATCTTGGGATTAAGTTTATATGAATCTTGGGAGCCAGCTCACATGAATCTTGGGATTAGCCTTACATTAATCTTGTGATTAGTCTTACTTGAATCTTGGGTGCCATCTTACATGAATCTTGGGATTAGGTTTACATGAATCTTGGGATTAGGTTTACATGAATCTTGGGAGTCGGCTCACATAAATTTTGTGATTTGGCTTACGTGAATCTTGGGCACCGGCTAACATGAATCTTGGGTGCCGGCTCACCTGAATCTCGGGAGCTGTCTCACATGAATCTTGGGAGCCAGCTCACCTGAATTTCAGGAGCCGGCTCACGTGAATCTCGGGAGCTGGCTTACATGAATCCTGGGAGCCAGCTCAGCTGAATCTCAGGAGCCGGCTCACGTGAATCTCGGGAGCCGGCTCACATGAATCTTGGGAGCCAACTCACATGAATCTTGGGATTAGGTTTACATGAATCTTGGGAGTCAGCTCACATGAACCTTGGGCGCCGGCTCACTTGAATCTCAGGAGCTGGCTCACATGAATCTTGGGATTAGTCTTACATGAATCTTGGGAGCCGGCTCACAAGATACATGTAAGACTAATCCCAAGATTCATGTAAGCCAGATCCTGAAATACACCTGGATTTCTAGTTTTTATTTTCTGGTCTTTTTATCTGTCACTGTAAAGTTTTTGTCAAATGTGTATTACCTCTGGTGTTCCTGCAACTTGCCGGCCTGTGGTAAATATGATTCTTCTGAAATTGGCTATGAGAATATTATTTCTTTTGAGAATTGTATGTGTGGGACATTCCTAGGTAGCTGGATGTCTAAACAGAATTTCAGAAAACATTTTGTGAGGCAAGGGTCTCATGTGCTTCCTGTGTTCCTGTAACAGCTCACGCATCCATGCCAAGAAATTTGATCCAGGAGTCCCAGCCCAGGAGAATCCATTGTACCTTTGGAGGATGGATGGGGGGTCTGGAGAAAACCACATCTCTCCTTTGCAAGGACAAAACCACTGCTGCTCCAAGTTCAAGGTATGGTGACACACAAAAAAGGAAGAAAATCAAGAAAAATGTAAAGTTTCAAAAACTCTAGAGCAGAGAAACAGAAACCAAAACAGCATAAACTAAGAAGAAATGTTTTTAAGAATATCGGAGATGACTTTAAGGGACTCCATTCCTTAAATATTGGTGACACGTTTATAGCAACGCCATCTCCATTCAGTCTTTCTCCTAGTGACTTCAGTTAGTCATGGGACTTGGCTAAGTTATATCTGCTTTAACGTGTCTGTTTAAGATAAAAGTCACATGGATGGTTACGGTATGGCAATTGTTTACAAATTATAACAAAGACTACTCTGTTTTACCATGTGATCTCAACCATTTTTTGGAACCTTCAAAATCCTAAGTTGCATATTTCATGATCTAAAGATATGCAGCTAGTAGCTGACTTTTGGTATTTATCTTGTGGTCATATAAGAAAATGGTTTGCTGTGGTTTTTGCTCGATTTTGCAGTAATGTCTGGTAAGCGCTGTTAATTCAATGCCGTGCTAATTAGATACAGCTTAACATGGCTGGAATGATGCTTGCAGAAGTGGTCTAAGTCAGGTCTAAGTGTACGCTTAAGAAGCTGGTAGGTGGAACCACAGATGGCTGTGTACAGATCTATTGAATGGGATAAGATAGATAAATTGTCAGCATCCAGAGAGAAACCATCAGTGACTCAGAGACATGAGATACTGCAACATCACAACACTATTCTTCCAACTGCACTGTGAACTGGGATTTGGTGGCATGTGACCAATGGGGTTACACAAACTATGCTCCAGGGACTCTTGCATCAGTGCCAAGTAATTTCATCGTGGAAACACTCCCCAAGGAAAAGTCACTCAGTCTGTGGAGGACTGGTACATTTCCGTTGGCTACAGATTTTTGCCTGGGTGAATTTCATCTAGTAGTTGAATCAAGCTAAACTCCAGAATGAACTGGTCTAAACTGAAATTCTTGTAGAGATCTCTCACCATCAACTGTATCAGACCTCTGAACAATATATGAATTTAAATTGTTGACAAAATTATTTTTTTTTAATCTGTGGTTTTGGTTTTATATCCAGTGTTTTCTGTAATGAGACTATTATTGGACACCTGAATGGCCATTAGATCACTATAGTGAAAGGTTGTCTGGTACAAAGCTGAGACACACAGGGACGTTGCTCATGGCCATGAGCTCTTCTCCCTTCACCAAACTGGAGATACTTGCTGATGGTAAAGTCCTCACAAAAGCCCTGTACACTGGCTCAGCAGAGCAGCTCAGCCTACGTGACAAAGCAGAGAAGCCTGTCTGATTAGTCTTCTCCACAAAACTCCCAGGCGTGCCAATGTACCGCATGTGTCAGAGTTAGCGCCTCCACCTTCTAAAAAACACGACACTCTGTCTGTGCTGAACCCAAGAAGATGGGGGAGGAAGTAGCCTGGACAAGGTTTTCTCAGCTTCTGCAAACACATGAACATGGTCCACTAATAGGGGCTGAGATATGAATCCACGCGGCTCTCAGGCCTTGTCATCCTCCATCCTGGAGGATTGTGCTGGTTCCTCAGAAACTTTGGTGGTTTCCAAGCTGTTGAATGCATTGTGCATTGTATCCATGGTGATTTCCCTCAGAACTTCTGTGTTACAGTGTGGTGGAAAGACAATCCAGAAAGTGGCTCTCAGGCTCTCAATAAAAAAGAACAGAATTCTACATGAAACCAGAAACGATGGATTCATATGATCTTGCTCTTTCACTCCCTCCTTCTCTGCACTCCATCTATGTGCGCATCAATATAATAACGTGTTTGCAGTGGGATCACATGTAACTTATTTTGGAATTTAACCGGAAACAACAAATGCTATTTTCTGATTGGGTGGTAGGTGGCTATTAACTCTGCATAACTCGGAACAGTTATTAAGTCGGCGGAAAACTTCACTCCGTCTGCCTGAGCTTCATCCATTAATTCTGTACAACGGGACACCTTGGTGGCCGGTATCCCTTACTTCTCAGCACAAGGTGCGGCTCGTGTGCGTGTGGACTAGTTGAAATGTGTGTGTCTCCCAGCCAGTGCATGAGACCTGAGAGCCCAGTTAATGTGGTTACATTTGTATTACAAGCTGTCACTTGACATCAAGCATCACCTTCACACTGCATTATGGGATACATTGCCTGTATGCTACAATTTGCAGGGCATCGTGGATATTCTGTAATGTGCATCTGTCGTTGAGAGTTAAAACAGCATTACAAAATGGCGGGCACAGGATATAAGCTACTCTTTGGATAATAGGTAGTGTTTTCTATCTCAGCCTAGGGACACCTTTGCCTTCTGATGAGGCTACTGACCTGATGAGAACTAGCAGCGGGGGCCGTCAGATGCCAGGAACTTCCAGTGAGAAGCACAGAAAACAGCAAGCCGGCAAATGCGGTGGTAATGAGAAAGCGTGCACCCAGTGGCAGGGCTATGGCTCAGTGTGAGGGGGGGCTTGGCTGATTCACCGGCACTGACAGTGAGGGCCATAGTGGAAGCACTGACCCAGGGGGGGGAGGCCAAAGGGAGTAATGTCACAGTGAAGCAGTGCTTCCATTTCAGTTACCACCATCGGAGGAATGACTTCATTTTCACATGGGTCCGTTTAGTTCATCCATCCATCCATTCATGTGCAGATCTGTTTTCCAGCTGCTTATTCAATATACAGTAAGGTTGTAGATCATCTGTTTAGTATTAATTAGTAGGAATATGTAACGAAATGTAATGAAAAGTTACATAATTTTCATGAATATACATGGCTGAAATTTCAGTAATTCTGGTGTGATTCAGTAGTCCTGGTGCGCTGCCCCTGTGCCCAAACTTGCTGCCTGGGTCTATGGGTCACTGGTGCTGGGCAGTGGGGCGTCTTTCACCAGCTGAAAGTGCCTGTTGTTTATGTTGAGGTGGTTAAGTTTCCATAGCTGGAGGCTAAACCGTGGTTAATGAAGGTCTGCTGTTGAAGAGCATTATATAAATATTTTGACATTTTCTGGTGGATATAGAGCATTTTGGCCAATAAATTATGGCAATTTTGGAAATAGTACACATAAAAAAATCACAGCTCTCATAGGTGCTCTGCTGCTCTGGTTTTTACCTGTCATGGCTTTATAAGACTTAACTGTTCACATACAGTAATACAACATACAAACACTGATGGAAAATCAGTATGATTCATTTCAGTTCCTCCCTCCTCAGACAGACCACGCCCCTCCCCTATCTTTTCTCACGCACCTATATCAACCCAGGATGTGATCACATGGATGCCTGGGACAGCTTTTCGTGTGACATTTCATAACCAGAATTTGAGTGATGGTTATCGAGAGTGCAGGCAATAATCGAACAATATGGCATTTTCAGGGGCCGCGGAATTGTGGCAAGTCCATGGCAGTCCAGTCGGTTTCGCAGTGAGCCTACCTCCAGCACATGAAAAACATCTAAATTACATTGCGGTACATCATAGTAATTCAAGAATATAATCTATGACATGTATGAGATATTATAGTTGCAGGGTTGCATGTTGAAAGTACTCAGATTGACGAATACAGCCGCTTGAAAACCTGCCACTCTCCTTCCAGATCCCGGGTAATGCTCGCACACTCACGGTGAGACTGCTTGCGAAGCGCCGGCAAGTTCGGGGATATGGCAGCAGTCAGGTCTGCATCGTCGTGCTGAGAAACCTCCTCCGTCAGCGGACTCATGGGGGTCTGAGCACGGATCCCTGACCTACATAGGCACAGCGGATGTCGCTGCGGGGAAGCCTCTGCACAAACAGCCGTTTTGTTTCTGTGCATCCAGTAGCTGTGCCATGGCCTTTTAGCACAGATAATGGATTGCGTTTTTGGCAGCTGAGAATCTGTGACGCCCATCCAAACTTTACCCGTTTCCCAGACCCATTCAGTGAATCTCCGATTGTCTGTTTTGCTGTTTTCTCAAGGCATAACATTTACATCATTTATGGATGTTGTTGTCTTTGCATTATGGTTCTCATGGCTTTAGCCAAGGGGAACAAGCTTTTTACAAAATGGGTTTAAAAGACTCGTGTTTAGGAACTAACGCTGCAGACATGCCTATCCCATGTGAGCCAACAGCTGCATTTGATTATTTCATTTCAAAGTCATCGCTTTTTAAATTCAAAGTGCCGTGTAATTTCTGTCCTTCATATTATACAGCTAGGTATTTCATTTTGTGCGCGCCAGTTAATTGACTTTCGGAACAGAATCTGACTTCATTGTTAGCCACTGTCTTGTTAGCCAGGTGAATGGAACTTAGGAAAAACTGGGTTTTAATCAAGAAAGCCTTTCATTAAATTGGCAGGTGTACATGTGTTGTATCTTTGCTAATTGTCTTGAAAAAGGTACACTAACATAATGTAAGTAGCTTTGAAATAGAGAGAATTAGATTTCCATTGACGGAATAGAAAATTTTTGATAAAGCATTAAGGCAAACAATTTTTAAACACTAAATATGCACCACATTTCCGGTGTCTGCATCTGAATTATAAAATATTGCGTCTAAAAATCACTTTATTCTCTAGTTTTAATAATACTTTAAGCCTGCTTTTGATTTTTTTCTAAATGCTTGACAATTAAAAAATTATGTGGAGAAAACAAGATGAGTTTATTTTAATTCTTATCATAGAGCTGTTTTTTTTTTTTTTTTTTTTTTTTTACGATGGGAAAAATTTTGTTCCCCTTATACTCTGTGGATGCTTACAGAGAACCCCGGGGTCCCTTTAAGAGGGTCTCCAGCTGGCTCAGAACAAGGCGCCCACCTTGCTTATCCTATTACCACCCTCACAATGTCAGACATGCCCACTTGTTCACCTGAGTTCAATTAGCAGTTTTAGTTCCCTGGACTCGTGTGGCTTGATGTGATGGGGATGTGACATT
Organism: Hyperopisus bebe; assembly: GCA_026777045.1. NCBI lineage: Eukaryota > Metazoa > Chordata > Actinopteri > Osteoglossiformes > Mormyridae > Hyperopisus > Hyperopisus bebe. Next base: position 1,992,740 of record JAODJW010000001.1, on the reverse strand, counting down.
AGGCTGCCCTGTCCTCCTGCAGTATCTCCAAACAGCACCAAACTGTGGTCTGTCTATAAATACAACCCTCCTCGGTTTCTCCTTTCTTCTGTTTAGACATTTCTGACAGCCTTGGGCTTTGCCTATTTCGCCAAGACGCTGTCCGGCAGCTATATGAAGAGCACAGTGACTCAACTGGAGCGCCGCTTTGATGTCCCCAGTTACCTGATAGGGGTTATTGATGGCAGCTTTGAGATGGGTGAGTACAGCCTCCACATCTCTCACTCTCACTCACAGCCTCCACATCTCTCACTCTCACTCACAGCCTCCACATCTCTCACTCTCACTCACTGCCACTGCATCTCTCACTCACAGCCTCCACATCTCACTCACAGCCTCCACATGTCTTACTTTCACTCACAGCCTCCTTGTGTCACTCTCACTCAAAGCCTCCACATCTCTCACTATCACTCACTATATCCGCATCTCCCGCTTTCACTCACCTTCATGTACTCTGTGAGGACAGAGCACAACCTTAGCAGCAAGTAGATCTCTTTACAAAAACAAATGGTGCTGCCACAGATCCCAACAGTGCCTCATGTCCTGTTATGCCAGGGTTTTGTGCTTTCTTAGTGAACAATCGACTGTTTATTTAGTTTTTGCATTATTTTCCTAAACTGAATATAGTGTAACAGCTTGTAACTAAAGAGCAAATTTCCAAGACTCGGTCCACGGGATACATTTTTGAGAAAATTTCCATGGCTTTAGTGAGTTTGGAAATTTAATGAAATTTCTTTGTTGAATTGTATGAGGGCTGAGTAAGTAATGGTTTTTGTGAATATGATCTTTACTTGATCATAAGTGTTTTCTTACGTATATGTACAGCTCTTTCAGCTGAATTTAGTATTCAGAATGAGGTGATTTACCATGCTTATTAAAGCTTGCCTGTGGTAAAGTTACCTGAAGAAAAATGGCCGAAACAATCAATGCCCATCACAAAAAGCAGTTTCTGCTGACACCTGTTGCTCCTACATCAGTCTCGTTGTAGATCTGATTCCTTGCATTGTGCTTCTGAAAGCCCTCATTTTGATTCACGCCATCCTATACCTTCTCACCATGGATTATGCCTGGCAGTTGGAGTCTGCTCTGTGGCCAGTGCTCCCTTGCAGCACCCCTGCATCGCTGTCATGCACATGCACTTGTTGCCATGACAACAGTGCACAGTGTGGCGTGTCTGCCATCATCTACAATCACACACCCACCGTGATGAGGGTTGTCAGCATTTTGTCATTTTGAGTTGGTATCTGTACCCAGTAAGATGTGGGGATGCTTCAGCTCTGATTTTGTAAGAGAAGTCAAACATTTCAGATCCCTGTTCTCCTAATATCCTGGCCTAACTTGGGTAGATAATGCTGCAAAAGGTTCCGTAACTGCTTTTGAACGTATGCTGAGCTTTTCAGTACCGTAAAATGACACACAGGCACACAGACAGCTGGATCTCAGAAGGCCAGACTGCTCTGACATTACCATGTTTAAACATTCATTCACCTTCTTGCTGTTTTTCCAGTGTTGAGTGTGAGAGGGTTTAATTTCAAATACTCCTTCATCTTTTGTTTATAGCGTTACATCATTTATCCATTCCATTCATTTTCATTTAGTTAATAAACTTATTTAAATATTTTAATTATTTTCAATTTAAGTATCGCTTAACGTAGGACATTCTTCATAGAAACGACTGTGTATTTATGTGTCATCATATTTAGCTTAGCAACGTGCAGTACAGTGCCATGGGTCAGATGGTCAGTACAATCTGCATCATGGACATTGTGGGTAATCCGTGTGATAGACAGGCAGTGGGCAGCGGCGGGCATCGGCGGGCAGCGGGCGAGGCATTGTCCTGTCATGCTATATCGGCTTGGAGCTGCAGTAATATGTTTCCGTTCCCTTCTTGGCTAATGTCTGTCATGTCATGGTGATTTTACTCCAAAAGAAATCATTTTTACAAACCCCTATGCCGTCTCTCATAGGTAATTTGCTGGTGATTGCGTTTGTCAGTTATTTTGGGGCGAAGCTTCACAGGCCAAAGATCATCTCAGTAGGGTGCCTTCTGATGTCTGCCGGGACGTTCCTGATCGCCATACCTCACTTCATCACTGACAGGTAGGTGCAGAGGACGGGCAACCAAAATGTTTTTTTCTAGGTAGTTTTTCTAGGTTACTGATGCAAGTGTTTATTATACTTATTATTATTTGTATTATTAATAATTATTATTATTATATAATAACAATAATAATTTTGAAATAAATAACAAGCTAATTTCATTATTATAAAATCTATGTTACCATTTTACTTAATATTAGGGCTGTCAAAATTAACGGGTTAACGCGGATTAATCCATCATCATGATTAATCTGATTAAAAATTTTAACGCAATTAACCCATCTGCAGCGCAGAATGACTCAAAACCCCTGAAATGTCTCTGTCAACCCATTTCGGGTAGTATATAAATCTTAAATGGCCCAGCTTTGTGAATGTTTGTGTGATATCATGCTTTGGCTGTGAACTTCATACTTTGTACTGAGGACATCTCTAAGCACCTGTTTTCGAGAAAATGTTGCAGGAGTTACTGGCGGCCTGAGTGACATTCTCTGAGTAATATTACTGTTCCCTGAGTAACATCAGCTCTCACAGAGTAATAGTAGCATTCTCTGGGTGATGCTAGTGTTCTCTGCATGATGTTAGCATTCACTGAGTGATATTAAGACTCTCTAACACTACTGTTCCGTGAGTGAGTATTCGCTAACAATACTATTTCTTGTTGGAATATGGTGTTCCCTGAGTATCGTTACTGTTCCCTGAGTGACATTAACATTCAGTAACATTACTGTTCCCATCTGTAATGTTACTGTTCCCTAAGTATTGTTACCGTTCCCTGAGTGATGTTAGCATTCTGTAACATTACTTTTCCCTGTTGTAATGTTACTGTTTCTTGAGTATTGAGTTATGTTAACGTTCTGTAATGTTACTGTTCCCCGAGTAATGTTACTGTTCCCTGAGTGATGTCAGCATTCTTTAACGTTACCCCGAGCGATATTAGCATTCCATAACATTACTCTTACTGTTCCCTGAGTAACATTACTATTCCCTGGGTGATGTTAGCATTACCTGAATGATGTTAGTGCTCCTGTCTTCACCTGTGACTAATGTGCAGCTACAAGTTTGAAACATCAGTCAGGTCTTCGGTGAACACCAGCACTAGTCCATCCCCGTGTTCAGCAAGCTCACTCGACCCGCTGACACCAGACGACAGTCTTCCCGCCATCCCAGGTGAACACGTTTACTTGCTACACAGTTCACGCTCCTTTCCAGTCAAACCCTGCAGCCCTGACAGACATTACATTTAAATAGCTGGCAGAAACAGCATTAATTATTCATAGAATAAATTAATAAAATATCAAACATTTCAAAGTTACTCTGATCCTAATGCAATACTGCTCAAGGCAGGAACAGTCTGCATTTTTATGCTGAACATTGAGAAGAATTTATCATATTTTATATAAAACATATCACTGCAATAGTCATATATATAATCAATAATTCCATGTGCAGTCTCAGTATGATACCTGTATACATGTTTACGATCTGGTATTGCATGTAGGATTATTTGAGTTAACTTACATACATGTTTACGATCATATACAGTTATTCTATTCATTATATTCATATGTAAAACACGTATATGGAGGTAATAATCATATCTACATGACACACAGTTCATTAGGAGCCAATTTTATCTCCATAATCACATCATGGGTTGTGTGTTCAAAGAGGCCTGTACTGTTGTACTGAGCTCTTATATTCACACGCGTGGCCTTCCGGCTAGGTTTATTGAGCCTGACCACACTAATCTCTCATTAAAAAGGTTTTTCTTCTCTGTAAACTCTGGAAAGTGTAATATCTGAAAAATGCCATGTCAGGAACCAACGTGTCTAGCATGAACAATCACAGCACGTTTAAAATCACTTAGATCACATGCCATCTAAATGCTTTTATTCCACGCAGTTAGTGAACCTCTTGACAATGTGTGCGTGATGTAATTCAGCTGGAGCCACATAATTCCCTTATTCTGAGTTAATAAGCAACTAATAAGGTGGCCCAATAAGTATACATATATTTATAATTACAATTATATAAAAGGAACAGTTACTATACAATTATAATAATTATGATTACTGTAGAAGGAGAAACAGTAACATATAGTCACCGCTAAACTGTATATTTGATTTTCATGATCAGACTCCTCCCTCCCTCCATCCCCACCCCTGCACCCCCCCAGGCTGTGAGCGGGAGTCCAGTCTCTCCATGTGGATCTACGTTCTCCTGGGGAACATACTGCGTGGAATCGGCGAGACTCCCATACAGCCGCTGGGAATATCGTACATCGATGATTATGCCCGTGCAGAAAATGTGGCCTTCTACATAGGTAACACACAGTCTTTTGCTCAGAGAGACCTTTCCATTGGTTATTATTGTGAGTTTACCAGGGATTCTGTACAAGAGGACAGAAACAATTTGGCCATACAAGCCATACAAGCCTTACAAGCCGATCAGCACAGTGCTGCACAGAATAACTGATGGATACAAACAGTATCACACCAGCCAACTGCTAACTGGCAGCATTATGCAACTACATAAAAAAACCTCAGACATCTGTCTGGCTCCCACTATAAATCTTTTAACTCTCCCTTGTCATGTATTGTCTACCCCGTATGCAGAGCAATTATAACAATGTTTATAATTATAATTATAAAATACAATTATTCTCCAGGCTGCATTCAAACAATATCCATCATTGGTCCAGTGTTTGGCTACTTACTGGGATCAGTCTGTGCTGGGATATATGTCGACATTGGATTTGTGGACATGGGTAAGTACAGGAGTGATTCTAAGATCATTTTAAGGTGGGGGGCAACCTTACTTTAAGGTGGAGGCATAAGTGGGGCCAACCTTATTAACCAATGATATGTTTTGAATCGGTGAGTGACAGGGGAGGGTGCACACTGAGGTCCAATCAGCTTTCAGCTTGCACCCAGTTAACCCCGTAAGTGCTTACCTCTCCCCCTTTCAGACAGCATCACGATCACCCCGGGCGATGCCCGCTGGGTGGGGGCCTGGTGGCTGGGCTTCATCATAGCAGGGACCGTCACCCTGCTCTCTGCCATCCCGTTCTGGTTCCTGCCCAAGTCGCTGCCCATGCCAGCAGGCCTCCGGCTCTCTGGGTACAGCGCAGGAGAGCAGTCCTGCTTCGTCACGGGCGCGTCGCACAGCGGGCATAAGCACAATGCTGAAGAGCCACCTGTACTCCTCGAAATGGCGAAGGGTAACATGGCCGCTGACTGTGGTGGTCTCCGTTAAGCTAAAATCAAGCAGTAAATAAAAAATGTCCTTGTTGTTACTTTAAAGAATTTCTGCCATCTTTGAAAAACCTGCTTGGCAACCCAGTCTACTTCCTGTATCTCTGCGTGACCATCGTCCAGTTCAACTCCCTGATTGGGATGGTCACATACAAGCCAAAGTACATCGAGCAGCATTATGGACAGTCAGCATCCAACGCCAACTTCCTTATGGGTATGTAGCTGTCACCCTCCTATCAGACAAAGCTCATATTTATGCCAGCCATGCACCAATTCTAATGCCAACCGAATCCTAATCCCAACCTTCACCATGGACTTAAGCCTATAGCCCGAATGTCATCATGAGCTCTAATGACGGCAGCATCCCTAACCTGTTTCCTAACCCTAATCTTTCTCTTGGGACTAATGCTAATACCAACCTTAACCCGAACCTGAACCTAACCTAACTTAACCTAACCTGAACCTAACCTAATCTGGTGCCATCCCTAACTAAACCCTTTATGCCAAACCTAATATAGTTCAAGATCAAGTTCAGTTTATTACTATAGCACATTTCAGACAGCGAAGGTTGCTGTGAAAATCAGAATAGCAAAGAGAACAAACACATACAACAGCATGACACTAGACAGCTTCTATACTGAATTAAAAGCCAAAGAATAGAAATGGGTTTTTAAGCAAGCTTTAAACGTGGACAGTGTTGGTGCCCGCTGAACGTGCAGGTGCAAATAGTTCCAAAATGTTGGGCCTGCAACCGCGAATGCACAATTTCCCCTACACTTCAACCTAAATTTCGGGATCAGCAAAAGGCTTTAGTCTACTGATCTCAAAGTTTTATTTGGAACATACAGATTTAAAGGCTCCGACAGATACTGTAGGTGGGAGCAAGACCATTAAGGCCTAAAACACACCGGTAACCAGTGCAGTGCAGCAAGTATCGAGGAAATGGGATCACACTTTCGTTTTCCTGTTAGAAGCCGCATTTTGGATCAATTGTAGTTGAAAGATAGAGGCCTGACTGATTCCAGCATAAAAGGAATTACAATAATCGAGACGAGAGGAAATAAATGCATGTGTGAAGCTTTCAAAGTCATCAAAGCTCAGAAAGGGAAAAAAAGCTAGAAAAAGCTCTTATTAATCACAGAGTTAATTTTTTTTATCAAGTTTGAAATTACTGTCCATAATTACCCGTAGATTTTTTACAAAGGGCCTAATGTGATGTTTGAAGGGACCTAGGTCTGTGTTATGAATATCATGTTTACCAGGGGGGAAAAAAGTCACATCTTCGGTTTTACTTTCATTTATGTTTAAAAATTTTAGCACCATCCATCTCTTAACATCATTCAGACACTCCAACAATTTTGTTAGTAAGTTTGAATTCTTCAGTTTTAATGGACAATAGATCTGAGTGTCATCAGCATAAAAATGAAATAAAATTTCATCATTCGTAAACATGGATCCTAAGGGAAGCATATCTAAGTCTTAACCCTAACGCATGAGGCAACCCTACCCATAACACTCGGGTGACCATGTTTTACTTTGCAAATAACTAGGATTCCTGGGGCAGGACACAAAGAAAGGCGTCAATGCAAAGCAAATATGCACACAGAAATTATCATAACTGTAGAAAGCAAATGTCAGTATGAAAGAAAGTGAAATCTTGGACATCTTTAGGTCCCAAAACAGAAGACAAGCCTGGGAAAAAAGGACATATGGTTACTCAACCGTAACATAGCCACACACCAGTTAGCCTGTATGTCTTTGGAGTTTGGGAGGGAACCAGTGTACCCAGACAGAGATTTGTGTGACTCTCCACACACACTAGGGAGGATGGAGTCGGATTCCCAGCCCTGGAGGTGTACGGCAGCAGATCTTCTCTCTGCCATCACAGTGTTTACATCTCTAGACCTGAGCACTCTCCATTAAGTTTGGATTTGGGGACTTTAGGAAATGAGGTCACTTTTTGCCTTTGGCATCTCTGAATAAGCAGTGCATTGGGATGTCGTCCTGACACTCGTGCTGTCTCTGCAGGCGTCATCAACATCCCGGCTGTGGCCCTCGGGATGTTCTCAGGAGGCGTCATCATGAAGAAGTTCAAGATGAGCCTCATGGGGGCAGCCAAGTTCGCCTTTGGGACGTCACTGCTGGGCTACTTCCTGTCCCTCTTGTTCTTCTCCATGGGCTGTGAGAACGCCAAGGTGGCAGGGATAACAGTGTCCTACAGAGGGTGTGTGCTTCCTAAGGAGCTCAAAAGCATAATGTCACAGTGATACATCTAATGATAAAGCCAGGACATTGGTGGAGGAGCTGGAGGACTTGACTGCTGTTTTGTTCATATCTATATTAAAGGGGCCCTATCATGCGTTCCAGTTCCCCCAATCCATTAGTGTGTTATATAATTTTATGTACATGTACATGCCAAATTGTATCCATGTCTGCAAAGTTTTAAGGCTCAAAGTACGCACCAAAGGGAGTCACTCTCACCACAGAAACCACTAATCTCTAATCAGCCTGAAACACCTCGTTGGAATTCCTGCCCTTACTTCCGTGACATGGTGAGGTCACCTCATAAAACAATCCTTATTGGCCAACTGTCTGCAAGGATCTGTCTGCAGACTGAAAGATGGGTGGACTGTGTAGGGCAAGCTGGCTAATCTGGCAAACTGACCAATCAAAGCAGACTGGGCTCATCTGGGGTGAGACTTAAAGCTTACGTACGCCGACCTGGCTGAAATTGCCCCCCCCAAATGGGCCTCTAGGGCTATTTTTTATAGCCGAAAGAGAAGTGACAATTAAAAACGATATCACTTCAGTAATCCTCTAATCAGTGCACCGTGTGCTGGCAGTAAATTTGCAGATTGGGTTTCCATATTTCCCGATATGGGGCAGGGGTCCTATTTTGTCAGCTGATTTTGCTGGGACCCTCAAATGTATCCAAGTAATCTGCCTCTGAATCTGGGTCCTTTATGTGTACCTTAAGTTTCATTATTTGTTGAACAGATAAGCGGGTCTGTCAGCTCACTCTCACTCGAGTTGCGTTCACACTCCATGTGCTTAAAGAGTGGAGGGGCTCTCTTACAACGAGAAGTCCCAGCTTGCAGACTGCAACTCCGGCTGCCTCTGCTCCATGAAGGACTGGGACCCGGTGTGCGGCGAGAACGGAATCACATATGTTTCTCCGTGCTTAGCCGGATGCCGTACCTCCCGTGGATCAGGGAAGAACACGGTGAGGGGATATGGAGGGGGGGGGGGCGTACTCTCACTTTGCAGACGTTTATCGGGTGACTTCCCAGGCCTGGGTGCTGACCGCTGGCCGTGTGTGGTCTTGCCAGGTGTTCGAGGAGTGCCAGTGCGTGGCAGAGGCTGGCCAAGGCCCCCTCAACCTGACGGCCACGGCGGGACACTGTCCTCACAGACAGGGCTGCGATCGCATCTTCCCCTACTTCCTGGCCCTCTCTGTCATCAGCTCGTTCATCATCTCCCTGGGTGGCACCCCAGGCTACATCCTGCTCATCAGGTTCCTGCCTCTGTACCAGACGCAGAGCGTCACCTTCTGAAATACATGATATACTGCCCGGGGACTGGTGAAGGAGGATAGCTAGATGTCCGAATCAGACAGGAAGTTCAGAACTACTTTGATCTGCCGAAGGTTTGAGGTGAAATCACCAACGGCCTTGCTACTGTAGTGCTTCCATACATCACCATCCAAACACAAGGTCCTCCAACTTCTTTAGAGCTTTCCGCTCACAGGTTTTAATGAATTTTTTCCTCACCTATAGGTGCATTAAGCCAGAGTTAAAGTCCTTAGCTTTGGGATTACACACACTGGCTACACGAACTCTTGGTAAGTAAGGATATAAGACAAACCTGCATGGGAATCTTGCTTAGAGATGCTGAGCAGTGAACCCACCAGCTATGATCTTCTGACTCTACTCGCTAGCTGTTTATGTAGATTCTGAAAGGCGGGGCTTTTGAGTGGGGAAACAGCAAACCTTGCGTCCTTGAGTTCGGGGGGCTGCCTGAGACATTGACACTCCAGGAGTTTCCCTCTTTTCCTGTGCCGTAGCGGGAATCCCTGCCCCCATATACTTTGGAGCCATCATCGACAGCACCTGCCTGAAGTGGGGACGGAACCGATGTGGAGGGAGAGGAGCTTGCAGGATCTACAACACTGTGGCATACAGGTAGTGGGGTGCGCTCTGTGCAGCCCGTGCATCGGGGGCATGTGGCATGCAGCGCTTAGCACGTAGGCGTTAGCTTAGCATGTCCACCGGTCCCCGCAGGATCGTCTACCTGGGCCTGACACTGGGGCTGCGGACTGCATCCTTCTTCCTCTGCTTGCTGGGAATCGTGCTGCTGGAAAAGCAGATCAGGGAGGAGGCAGAGGGGCGGGGCAAGCTGGGGAACGGCACGGCGGAGGCCGTCACGAAGGGCGAGGAGGAAGACGACAACGGCGACAGCTCGGCGCACTACAGCCAGCTGATCCAGACGTCAGGCCGTGAACCTGAGAGGGAGACGCGTCTCTGAGCCGCCCTCTCGATCACGCACTGGGCAGCACCAGCAAACACTCCAAACTGATTTCATACTGCAGATATATATTTCTACACAGATCACAACAAGATATTTCGTAGAAACTGAAAATATGTACCGTTTTACAAAAGTTTTTTTTTTTTTAAAAGATGTCATTTTTGTATTCACTTTTTTAAGTGTTTGATTGTAAATGGTTTGGAGCTGTAGAAGTATGGACTTTCATTCCGTGATAGCTTTTTGTGACTTGAAACTGTGTCCTGTGTCTCACTTTCTGGTTCAGGCCTTGCAGAGACACGGCTGTGTCAGCTCATTACGTTCCCCATCTTGTTTAAAGCTGTTCATGAAGCAACGTGGCAGTAACCATTTCAGGGTGTTGTGAGCACCCGAGAGACACTGCCCTGTATACATCCGGCCGTCTTTGTCACAGGATGTGGTTTTTGGCACACAGTGTCATCAGCTGAAACCTCAGACTGGAACCATGCAGCAGTACGATGTGAGGTATCGTATGAGGCCTTACCTACCACCCACAAGGTTCTTAATTAACCGGCTCTTTGTGCCTCAGCCTTCTGAACCAGCATCAACCCTAACAGAGATGTTGATTTCAGTAGAATAGGTTTATCGTACCTTGTCCGTATTCAATATTATTTCTATAATAGAAAATTAATATTTAAAAAGCTGAATAAATGATTACTGCAAGTACTATAACCTAAAGTAAAATATTCAGTTCTTCTCTAAAGTCTCTCTAAAAATGAATGTGTGCAGATTTTCTCTTTTGAATCAAATGTAATTTTCTCGAAATCCAAGACAACTTTTTCTGACCCAATAATACCATCCAGTACGTGTAATTTTAAGAGGGGAAAAACTAGATAAAAGCCGTAGAGCCTGACTTAACAATCCAAATAGCGGCACATAAATAAGTGTAAACATTCCACATCTCTATGCTTGATAGATTTTAAAAACAACCTCATTCCCTTCACCTGTGACCCAACATCAGTAGATTTCCTTTGAATACAAAAATTCAGAAAATGTACATATTATACATACATTATATGGACAAAAGCATTGGGACACCTGGCCATTACACCCACAGGAACGTATATGACACCCCATTCTAAATCCATATGTATCAACATGGAGTTGGTCCCCCCTTTGCAGCTATAACAGCTGCCACTCTTTTGGGGAGGCTTTCCACAAGATGTTGGAGGGTGTCTGTGGGAATTTTTGCCCATTCATCCAGAAGAGCATTTGTGAGGTCGGGCACTGATGTTGAACCTGAAGGCCTGGCTCACAATCTCCATTCTAGTTCATCCCAAAGGTGTTTGGTGGGGTTGAGGTCAGGGCACAGTCATGCTGGAACAGAAGCGGGCCTCCCTCAAACTGTGCCCACAAACCTGGAAGCATAGTCCACAGAATAGTCCAAAACATCTCGGTATACCGAAGCATTAAGGCCCAGCCCAAACCCGGAAAAACAGGGTTTTTCTGACCACATGGTGAGGTGCTTGATTTTATGGATCTGTGTCTGAATCAAACACCTGGGACTGTGTCCCAATGTTTTTATCCAACGCTACGTGTGTGTGTTTTTTTATTTTTTATATATATATATACACACACACACACACACACACACACACACACACACACACACACACACACACACACACACACA
>JAODJW010000001.1:1948268-1971926 GCA_026777045.1 Hyperopisus bebe | reverse complement strand
TCTCTATATATATATATATATATATATATATATATATATATATACACACACACACACACACACTAACAAGGCGTTTACATATATTTATTTAAACCGTTATTTACATGTCCTCAGATCAGAATTGTTTTCATGAAACCTGGGGAGAGACGGCAAAACGCTTAGCTAATTAAAAGATCTGTACAAGATATCTATGTCGATTTTAATTTTTAGTCAATGGAGATATTACGTACGTTGGTTTTGACCTGCTCCAGATATTTCGAAGATGAACGTTTTTATTAGATTATTATATATATATAACGCATGGACGGTGATGGGAATTTTGATTTTGAATAAACGAGTTATTGTCCTCGATCAAATTCCGTTAAATTCAAATAATTTAAATATATCACCTCAGTAAATATGATTTCCCCTGGTAATTAAGTACATAACATAGGGCGTAGAAGCAACATTAGATTCAGAAAATTAAAATGAATAGACAGACGAAGCAGCTACAAATAAAACAGTTCTAAAAACCTATGGCGGGGCTGGGGATTACTGGGCAGCAGATAGGGATGCGGGGTGTGGATGGACGGAGATGCACAGGTGAGGTGTGCTATCATCGCATTCTCACTCATGTGTTCCAGCGGCCACAACTGAGAGAGGGGGCCTCACATTCGGCGGGATCACAGCAGGCCTTGGCTGAACCTGACCAATCAGATGTCACGTTCCTCCTGTCACATGGGAGACAGTGCTGTCATCGCCTCATACACCCGTCCGCCTGACGCTCAGGCCTGCAGGGCTAAGCTGCCCCCTTATACTGCCCCCAAGCCAAAATAATACTGACCTATCAGTGTCCTCCAGCAAGCCTGACAGTCCTGGTGTTAGTGACAGTGCAGACATGCCCTACTTTTTGTGTTCCTATGACAGAGTCTAAGACCATAGAATATACGATCGTAAACCATAGCATGTACCATCCTGACAAAGACTGCATATTTCTACAGAGACTACAATGTTCTAGCAGTGTTCTGCATTCCTGACTTCTGCTTGGAGTTTTGCTTGTCTCCATGTGCATCTCAGTTTCAATCACAACCATCTCTGACTGACACAGAGTTATGCAGGATGTTTTCGCTACCCGGACATGAGTAGCGGTCAGCAGGGGGTGGATCCAGCTCTTAGAGTCTGAGACAGCAAGCAGGCAAGGCACACAGCTGCAGGAAGCTCTGCTGACATGGGATCATGTCTGGACCGGTGCTGGGGTGGATTGATTAAAAGCTTTTTATTTTCAACTAATGCCTTTTGACTTATCTCACTTTGCCTCTTATTTTTGTGAAAAGCTATACAAACCAAAGATTAAAAGAGTAAAATTAAATGGTAAAATGGTGTTCTTGGTCAATTATGAACATTAATAAATACATTTGCGTTCAATATGAAGAAACTATATAAATTCACGTTTCACCAAATGCCCTAAGTGAGGAACTCCTACCAGGTCCTTGGAGGATAATCAGCTGGGATTCTGCCCCTTTCGTTTGTGCTGTCAGCCCACTGCTGGGGGGGTCATCCTGAGCCTTGGCCTCCCCTCCCACCTGGTCCCTGGGTCATAATATCCCAATTCTCAGTGCTTACATTCAGTACGCCAGTGGTGGCTGATAATATGCAAAAAAAAAGTCAAACAATCTTATTGCTGTACAGCTCTGGAAAAAATTGAGAGACCACAGCAAAATTTTCGGTTTCAATCATTTCTCCATTTATGGGTATGCGCCTGTGTAAAGTATAAATTTCTTTGCAATGCATTCTGGCTCTTCCCTGCTTCTCATTGAGGAAGGGCTTTTCCTTTATGGGACTTCAGTCCTGCTTCTCGGAGCCTGTTATGAACTATCAGCCACTTAATGTTTCCCATTCTTTTTGAAGGTCACTTGAGTTCACCCTCCGATTTGTGAGGTACTGCCAGATAATTTGACTGTCATCTCTGCCATTAGAAAGTTGCTTCTGCCCTCTACCTGGCTGTTTTTTGGTTATTCCCAGTGTCTCCTGCTTTACTTTGTTCTTGCATCCTGCTGGCTTAGAAACTTTGAGCCTGGAAGCAGCCTGCATCACAGAGTAGCCTTCTGCCAACAGAACCTGGATTTAATCAGGATTTAAAAATGCAGATTTTTTAAAAAGAGTGGTCTCTTAACTTTTTCCAGAGCTGTATGTTCAGCAGAAACATTTTACAACAAAACTGTGGACAAGCAACAATACCCACAGTGATGGATGCAATAGGGAGTCTTATCTTTAATTTCTGATTTTAATCAAAATATTTAAAAAAAAAAAAAAAAAAAAAGCTTTATTGCCAACACTCGTGTCTTTCATGTGCAGAGATCTGTTTTTGTTTGTGAGCTATATCAGTCTCCCTTGGCCGTAATCTGCAGCTGCATCTCCGAGTGCCCCTATCAGTCGACTGCCCTGGGGCCTGCTTCGTTTTAAAGGCAGTGTTTTGAAATCGAGTGTGACCAACGATTCGTCAAGCCGGCGTAGCTCGCCGCTTTCCATTCGTTCTCCGTCTCCCTGGCGATAGCAGAATCGCGCTGAATTATAGCCAAGTGCGCACTGGCCTAATACAATAGAAGCACAACGCAGGGCCATATAACACAATTTGCCGGCTTTTTTCCCACTCTGAACCTGCTGGGTAACGCCGGGGGTGTGGCAGCAGGGATGAGGGTCAAGCTAGGAGGGCAGCTGAAGGGCACATGGGGGAGAGAAGCAGAGGTGCAGGGGGATGTGAGCTGGTGAGAGGGTGGAAGGGGGGGGGGGGTGCCGACGATGATCACACACTGCAGAGTGGTGGCTGCTGGGGGGGAATCAAAGTCAGGCAGACGTCAGGAAGCAGGTCCTGGAGGGAGGCCAGGTCTATACGCAGAGACTGGGGGGACGCGTTTGTTTGTGCGTGTGATGTGCATGTGTGTGTGGGCTTGTGATATGTGAGCGTGAATGTGGTATACATGTGATGTGCATGTAGTGTTCAAGTGATGTGCAAATGTGTGCTCTGTGAGGGTCCTTCTGATATGTGATGTGCATGTGATGTACATGTGATGTGCATGTGTTCCTGGCCAGCTCTTCCAAAGGAAGATTTTCCCTCCACTGGAAGCAGAAGAATTGCTGCATACAACCATCTCTTTGAACTCTCTCCGTTAGTGTGTTTCATGGCAGATGTTAACTCTCTCTCACAGATTCATGCAGTACATACATCAAGTCTCTTCTAGTTCTCAGGACACCTGAGGGGCTGTCAATGAGGGAACCTGTGTGGATCACCAGAACCCCCTGGAAAAATGAAACACGGATGAACTTAGAGCAGAACTGCTTATCTAGTGTCTTATGAATTTTCACAGACCTTGGGCCAGCAGCTAAATTGTCCTCTGTCTTCTGGGAACAGCAAAGGAAAACACCATCACAGATACTGAGGCCTGAAAGCCTGGTTAGAAGGAAAGGGGCCATAGAGCAGCATGGCGATGGACGGAGCCACACACCGCCATGACGTGGGCTTGGTTCATAACAAACAGCCCATCTGCTGACCTAACATGGCAAACAGGAACATCAAATGGGGCAGTACGAGACCACGGGGCATGTGTGCCAAACAGCATTCCAGGGACTTTCATACAGTTTGATTTTCTCATGATGAAACTTAAGCTGTTTATGTATAGCTTAAGTGTTAGACACTGTATCCTTAAACGATTGTCCGCGAGGTCCATCCTGATGATAAACTCTACAGTGAACAACACACTCTTATTCCTGGAATTGTCTGCCGCTTCATTTGATTTCCTGTCAATTTCCTGTTGACGTTTTTGCCGGACGAGCCATTTAACAGATAAAATGTCAGCCATAGATATCAAATGTCTTCCTGAGATTAGATAAATTGTGGAGATGGGCAGGTTGTCACTGGAGGCAGAAGTGAGAATTCTGCTCCGTAGAGAAGATTCGTCAGCAAAATTGTTAGACCTACTTCTAGCACGTGGAACTGACTTTTGGAAATGTTCCACTTATAACTTTAACCTTATTCTGCAGCAGCTGTGAGACTCCCTCATGTTTCTCTGAACATTTAAGCTGTGGCTTATCTTTACCTCTAGGCTGAAACGTTACTTGTACTTTAACCTTGAGCCTTTTCACCACTTGGAGCTTCTACAAACTCCCCTGGGTGATAATGCCACAGTCTCGGGGGTCAGAGAGGTGCTGCGTCCAAGCAGACACCCAACCTGCTTGAGGCTTTATTTGCTGTCAGCATTTTTAGTTACAGGATCTTTGCTCACACATATTAATCATAGAATTCAAATTTGGGTATTACTGACATTTGGCGGGATTCTGACAGCGGCTCAGCCTATCGGTTGTTTTTAATCCTGTCGAAAATGTGATTTAATCAGGGTGGGTGCAGGGCTTGTCAGTGGATGTCAGTGGCAGGCAGATGCAATGCGAGCAGAGCTGGAGGGGGTGCCAGTCACGGCCCGCATCCGTAACGTGGGCCGGCTTGTGTCGCTGAAGGGCCCTGCTAGGCAGAGCACAGTAGCTCTCAGCCCTGAGCTGAAGTGGGACAGTGTGCTGGTTTGTATTCTGGGCTCCTGCTACGGATGACAGAAAGGCTCTGCTCAGCATATTACCCACCATCCATCCATCTCTCCATAATCACTTATTCACTGATGTGTTACTCTGAGCTTGGAGTCAACCTTGGGAGGCTTGGGGCATGACATAAGGGACACCCAGGACAGGATGCCAGTCCGTCATTGGGCACACAGTCAGCCACACAGTCACATATATAGACAATTTAGGGATATCTGTTCACCTACCAGTGATGTATGACCCAGTATGTTAGGGCTCTGTGCCTGCGATCAAAAGCTTGCCAGTTCAGATCCCATACTGAGCAGAATAATCTCATCCCTTGAGCAAGACATTTAATCCTAAACCTAACCCTAACCCCTAACCCTAACCCTAACCTAACCCTAATTCTGGACAGATGCTCAAACTGTGCTGTGTTCAAACCCCAAATCGTGCTCCCATGTGTGTGTCTCTTAAAGCAACATGGGGTATATGAGACGAGGAATTCCACTGTCCCTGTGCAGATAAAGCACTTAAAAAAGCATGTTTGGGGCATTTGGAGGGAGGGGCCCCTGGAGGACCCTGACACTCCACGCAAATGGGGCGGGGCTTCAACCCATAGCCTTGCAGGTGGGAGATGTGGTCGCTGCCTCCAAGCCTCCCTGTTCCTGAAAAAGTGCCCATCAAACCCATTTGGCAACATGGGCAACTACCTAGGGTGCCATCTTCTGAGGGCACCTGACTGGGCAAACCAAATTCCCAGGGGGTGGGGGGGCGCTGGCAGAGAAGCTCACCTAGGGTGACACATGGGCTTTGATCCCCACAGCCATACTATGGGAGCACTATCTCTGCGAGCGTGGGTCTTCGTACACCACAGACACTCAGCAGTACATCTCCAGCTTCATGGTGCCTGGCAAGATTAAGAGGACGTTTGCTTTACCTAAAGAACCTGTCTGGCACCTTTGGATCCCGCTCAGAGCCCAGCGCGGTACGTGTGTTTGGATCCCGCTCAGAGCCCAGCGCGGTACGTGTGTTTGGATCCCGCTCAGAGCCCAGTGCGGTACGTGTGTTTGGATCCCGCTCAGAACCCAGCGCGGTACGTGTGTTTGGGACCAGCTCAGAGCCCAGCGCGGTATGTGTGTTTGGGACCAGCTCAGAGCCATCTTCTCTGGTCCTGGGGCCATCTTCTCTGGTCCTGGGGCCATCTTCAGCCACCGGAGACATGTGCTGATCAACCACAGGGTTTATGGCCGGTTTTCCTGACACAAAAAGGTCTTTGAAGCCTTTTCATGGGGGGTGGGGGGCTCATCAAGATGCTCTGCTGCCTGCTTCACGGACCAACACGGGTCCTGGCCTTTGTTTGAAGGAGCTTATGGACCAAAACCTCTAGCTGGCTGAATCTCTAATGTACGTCATTTGCAATTGATATCATTTTCCTTGAAACACTGCATTACAGGATTGGTCTTTCATCTGCGGGTAGTGCACTAACCTCACTAATATGCTTATATGTTTAGACTGCCCTCTAACTTTTATCTTCTAGGGCCAGACTGCTACACTATGCAGGATAAATTGCATAGAAGCTATGAATTCTGGGTACCAACCCTGCAAATGGCCCTCATCAAGTAGGGGTTTGTCATCTGACTGCAGTTCTCTTTTGCAAAAGTAAAAACACCTTATTGGAAAAAAAAACCCATCAAACTATATATTCAAAGTGTTTTTATTCTAATTTAGACGTGAACATCGTCTCACATTGGGGATCTGTTGTGAATGGCTTACAGGACCCCGTCAGTGCTTGTAGTTAGGCAATGAGTACAAGTAGCTGCAGAATCCAAGTGCCGCTGTGCCACACTTGCTTTGCCCATCCAAATAAACACATATCATCTTTATTTTTACATTCCAAGGGAATCAGAATGGCTGAATCTATTATTCCTGAGCCAAGCGTCTCTCCTTACTGCACCCAGCTCGATTGTGCTAAAGACGAAGGCAGAGACTGTCAGGCAGAGGTAGAGAGTTCCTCTTTGTCCTGCATTTCCTGTACCCCGTGGTTGCCGTGGGTAACCCCCTTTCAGGTACAGGGCGCCCTTCCCAGGCAGCTTTATCCGCCACGGGGTTGCTGCGCCGGCGTGACTTGATAGCCCTTTTTGCGGCATGGCGTGACCTTAATCGGGCAGAGAGTGGACAGCCGCAGACCAGCAGGGGGCAGACAGCGGGGCAAACCGCCTTCAGCCGGTTCCCAACAGTGCTCCTCTGGCTGCAGGGCTGGCCTCTCTGAGCACACGCGCTCGCGGACTGACAGCCACGGTGCGGCCCAGCAGCTAAGGCCCTATTAAAAGAAACCTTGCCACTGCCAATTGGGCCTGTGGGTGAGTCTGATGTAAAGCAGACCTTATTTCCTGCAAATCACGCCGCTGTCCCCCTGAGCGGCCACAGCCGCGCAGCAGCATTGCATTATGGGGGCTGTAATGAAATTACTTCAGCTCGGCTGCCCCCTCGAACAATCAGTGACCCCCACCCCCCCCCAGGCCAGCATTTGCCCTTGAGGAGTCCCTCGTGTGGCATCTGAGGGAGACCCCCCTTCCCCGAGTTCGGCTCTGGCCACCTGAGAGGGCTGGTTTGTACCGGGGGGGGGGGGGGGTCTTGGCTTCATGAGGGACCACAGACCATCTCCTCTTTTAAGCTATTTATTATAAATTGACAGATTTAGTGTCCAAGTGTCTATTCTCTGTACATATATTATATACATGACTGGCTTATATATACAATGTATTCACTACTGTTAGAAAAGCCATGCAATTTGTACAGCGTGTTTCTCTATGAAACCTACCGTCATCTGTTCACACAATAAATAGTAATAAATTATGTTGCTCTGATCTCTGCACATGGAGCGTTCTTTCCGCAGTGGCAGAGATCTGGAATAACATTCCCTTTTTAATGCAGAGTCACTTGGCCGGAGTGGTTATGGGAGTCTCTCTGCATTTAGAGGACGTCGAGAAGGTCAGTCCACATCTCTGAGTTATGAGATGCCGAGAAGGTCAGTCCACATCTATAAGTTATGAGACGGCGAGAAGGTCACTCAACGTCTTCCGAGGAGAGGCATTTCTGCCTCATTTCATTCTCCTCGAAAGTCACCTTTTTGTTCCTCTTTGGGTCAATCCAGGAGTTGTGGATAACAGCATTTTTGGGCAGGGGGTCGGCCTCCACTATCGACACGACCCTCTTCTTCATTTTGCTTTTGAGCACCTTCTGGAACTTCTGGCGCGTGAAGGCATACAGCAGTGGGTGGAAGATGGTCGTCCCATAAGCCATGACCAGGAAGCCTAGCCTGAGTTTCACCATGAGGTTACTGGGGCCTATGCTCAGGATGACTGTGTTAAGCACAGTTATGGGCGTCCAACACAACAGGAAGGTGGAGATGATGAGGAGGGACATCCGGAAGACCCTTTTCTGCCTCTCTCGCCGCTCCCGGTGACGCCTGACTGCCCGGCGCAGAGCAATGATGACGGAGACAGATGTACGCATACCCAGCGCGGGATTACGCCCTGTGCTGCTCTGAGAGGCATCTGTTGTGTCTGGCTGTGTCGTCATGGAAATGGTCTTCTTCTTGTGTGCCTTCTTCTTCTGCACCACGTGGAAGCGCGTTCCAATTCGGATGTTGAGCGCTTGCAGGATCTTGGAGTATGTCACCAGCATGACCACAACGGTGAAGAAGAAGATAGGGATCTGGGCCAGCAGGTGGTAGTAGAGGCCTAACTCCGTGTAGTACTGGTTGGTGTGGGCCACTGTCGCTACAGTCTGGTTCTGGTCCAGTCTCGCCTGGCTGAAGAAGCCCACCTCCATGAAGGGAACCAGGAAGCTGAAGAAGGAGAGGGCCCAGATGGAGGCGAGCAGAGCAACGGCCCGGCCCATGGTCAGCACACGGTTGGCAGGCTTGACCGAGATGTCGTAACGGTCCAGCGTGATGGCCAGCACGTTGGCGGCCGTAGCGACGCTAGCGAAGGAGACGGAGGCCTCGTGGAAGCAGCAGACGAGTGCCGTGTTGCCCTCGAGCGAGAGCAGGATGAGCACAATGGTGAGCGGGATGCAGCCCACGCAGATGAGCACGTCCAGCACGTGCAGGTTCACCGTCACCACGTTGCTCACTGAGTTGATGAGATTGGACTTCATGCAGTAGAGCACCAGCACGGTGAGGTTGCTGCTCAGGCCCAGAACAATCTCGAGCATGAGGAAGCCGGTCAGGGTGACCTGGAAGCTTAGTGGGTACGGCGCTGCTACGTTCATGCTGCGGTCGATGGACTCGGCGTTGTCGTGGACGGTCACGTTGCTCATGGTGCCCTCTTCCTCCAGCGCGGGGGGGGCATGCATTATCCTGCAGCGGGAGAGACATCAGCAGGGCTTTCACCAACGTGTCAAGGCATGAGTGTGGAAACCTGTCTCCGAGAAACGCGGGCGCCTGTCGGAGTGGTGAATCAGAGGACGTGTGAATGTGTTTCTGTGGATAAAAAAAAATTGTTCGACTGGTCGGACTCCCGCCTTCAGGTCTTAAAACAATGAAATCCGGCTGCTTCTGGTTGTATCAGCGAGACGATTATGAATCGCTTCATCCCTAATCGCTTGTGCCTGTCACACAAACCAGATGCGACAGCAGAGCATTGTGGGTAAGGTCTACTGAAGTTTTAATACCTTTACCCTGGACAGTCTTACTGATAATACAACGTTCGGTTCAGACGCATCTGCCAGGACTACAGACTGTGAGGAAAAAAGAACAAATGCTTGGCAGCTGACATACTTGTGAGTTTCACACCCTTTTTGCGAGATTCGCTCACCTGCTGTGCCAGGGGGTCAGTTAGTATGTGATGGACCCACAGTATGTGATGCTCATTGTGTTATGGAAGTAGCTTCTGCAGGCGGATTTGCTCTTGTTGGGTCGTCTGTCCCTGAATGTTTTGGCAGCACAAGGGACTTCGATCAAAACATGCCAAAGCACTCACTGTGAGAGCATGCCTGACATGAAGGGTGCCCCCTTCTGGACAAAAAGTGGCTAATCAAACAGATAAGTTCTGAAGATACCCATCCAGTGACTGCCAGGGAATGTCACTTGCTGTGGTTTAGCTCTGTCTAAGAGGCAGTGAGGGCGGGGCTGCAAGATGCCTGGAAGTGGGCGGGGACAGGGAATGGGAGGGGCTTCAGGAGAGAAGCAGATGGAGGGCCGAGGGTAGAGAGGAGCAGTGGCGGAATGAAGGTCGTACGCAGGGAGGTGCTGGAAAAACACAACGTTAACGACAGGCTGGGCTCTAGGGCAAACCCACGGATGCCAGTACCGTCTAGATAAAATTGCCTCATTTTCTCAGCCCATCCGGATAATGTAATGATCATTGGATTCTGCTACATTTACTTTATGCTGTCCCTTATGTAAAGACCCCTGGTCTTTCCTGGCATGTAGACACACACACACACGCGCACGCACACGCACACACACACACACACACACACACACACACGTACAGACGCACCACTCTGGGCACCTTACCCTTTGTCCAGATGCCTTCTCTCCCTCAGTAGTCCTCAGCACAATTCTCCAAACTCCAGATCAGATAACCACATCCCAGCATGCTTAGGCAAAAAAATAAAGATGTCCACCTCCACAGAAAACCTACTCTCTCTTAGCCCACCACTCAGCCCTGGGAAAGCCACCCACTCCAAGCTCTCCACGGTGGGACAGATATCAGGCCCCACAATTGGCCAGGCTAAAAGCGAACTCTCAGCCAATCCCCCGGCATCCTCATATCCACAGTCTCCACCCTGACGTCCAATCCACCGTCTGAGCTACAGCTGCATCAGCGGACTCAAATGTCGCGAATGAACTGTGCGGAAGATTTCCAGTTCAAGAAACGTTTTGTATTCCCAGCCAGAGGATCCAGAATGGATGTACAAACACAAAGTGCCCCCCTCTGTGGTCGGAGGGAGGGTGATGAGCATTGTAGCATCCAAGGAAGAAGAATAGGAAGCTGTTCCGTAGGATCTGTCGGTTTAGTCCCACGTCTCGCGGTTTTTCTTGCTTTGAGTTCACACTCCACTCATTCATCAGTTCTTGGAGTTTTCTGTTAACCACAACGCCCTCTGCAGGCGGACGGAGGAAGCTCGCTCCACCGTGCCTCCGCTTCCGGGTGGTGGGTGGTGATGATCCTTGCGTGTGTTTCTGGAGCCGTGGGTTAGAGGTCCACCCCTGCAAGGCCAAGGGGGGGGGTAGGGGGTGGAGCAGAGGTGAGCAGCAATGTCTCCTGGCTGGCCTTCACGCCCTCATCTCCCTGCCTTCCATGCTCTTAGAAAACAGTTCTCCCCAGAGAAGCAGCGCTCTAAAGTTGTTGTGGAAATGGTGGTGGGGGGGGGGGGGAATCAGCTCAAAATCGCCCCCATGAGGAGGTGAGGGGAGCAGGGGTCTCCATCAGTCGCGGGGCTCGTGGTGGCCCCTCAGACCAGCCAAAAGGAACA
The DNA here is from genome assembly GCA_026777045.1 of Hyperopisus bebe. Taxonomy (NCBI): domain Eukaryota; kingdom Metazoa; phylum Chordata; class Actinopteri; order Osteoglossiformes; family Mormyridae; genus Hyperopisus; species Hyperopisus bebe. The sequence goes on along the minus strand of JAODJW010000001.1, from coordinate 1,960,898 downwards.
CATCGTCCATCAGCCCCCGTCGCTTTCCTGGTTCCCGATCCTGTCCTGGAGAGGAGAGGCAGGAGACAGAGAGACAGGTCCGCATCTGAGACAGGCATCCCAGACAAGTGGCAGCCCCCCGCCCCTTGCCTTTATCAGCTTCTTTACCTGCTTACTTTGCTGTTGGTTTATGTGGTACATTTATGGACTATGAAGTAGGTTGCCTGGTGAAAACGAGACATTCCAGAAATAGTGGCTCCTTCGTTCCCGGGAATGAGTCTGAGCTCCTTGCCACACCTGCCCTTCATTTGCTAAGCAAATCAGCCCCCGGTCTGTGAAAGGTCAGATTAAACTCCACCCCTCCACCTCCACCCCCACCTAACAGCTTTCGGGTTCCTACACGGCCCTGGAAGTAGACAGGCACGGTGGGAAGCAGGGAAGATCTCCCAGGAGAGGGAACATGAAGAGCTGTGGCTTGGACCACCGGAGCAGCGACGGGTGAGCCTACCGAGACGACACCCCTCCCCCGCGCACGCGGCCCGGCCTGAATCCCCCGTACTCCAGAGACAGAACGGCATTCTCACTTCCTCTCGACTTCTGCGATCCGACGGGAACTTTCATCTGTGGATACTTCCAATCCATCCACATTCCGCACTCTGAAACGATCGCAGGAAATAAATCCTGCCGGATCAGGGGGTGACCCAGAGTTACGGCGGCTCCGGATGTGACAGATTCATCGCGGGAGAATGCGTGGCGTAAACACTGGTGTCGCTGCCTAACCCACCAGAAAGCAGAACGCAGAAAGTGTCAGAACGCATCAAAGTCGCTCACGGCCATTTACAGGTCACAGAGGGGCCAGGCGCTGAAAGTATCAAAATCATATAAAGGCACACTTTCAGTTATCAGCAGCCTCCCACTATGTGGAGATGGCTTCTGATTATCCGGCATTTTCCGTAGCGGGTGTCTAATTAGCATCGATCACGTTTCTGAAATGCTCGTTCATCAGCAGCAGCTGAGAGCGGAGTTGGGCTCTGAAGGCCGATACGCCGTCTCCTCTGCACACCACACCACGGTCGCCTGCCATCACCCCCAGGGGACCCACTTACCTGCCTGGAGAAACCTGTCACGGCTCCTCTAAGGGTCCTGCCCCCCGTCCCCTAAACATGCCAGCGCAGGCGGGGCAAAGTCAGGGTCCTTGGTGGCCAGGGGGTCCCTCACTCCTCCAGGAGTCTCAGGGGCGTCGGCTGCTGGGGTGCATGGTGGGGAGGGTGAATCACGCTGCCTTTCCAGGGGCGTCCTGCATGAGGACTGGAAGCAGACCAGCAGAAGTGCAGCTCGTTCTCCCTGCCTGCTGCTCTGCTGTCACTGTCCCCCTCCTCCCTTCCACAATGTGTTGTGACTGAACAGTCCTTTCTACTCCACTCTCCCTCGCTCTCTCCCTCTCCCTCACTCTCTCTCATGCTCCCTCTCCCTCGCTCTCTCCCTCTCCCTCACTCTCTCTCATGCTCCCTCTCCCTTGCTCTCTCTCTCATGCTCCCTCTCCCTCGCTCTCTCCCTCTCCCTCGCTCTCTCCCTCCCCCTTGCTCTCTCCCTCTCTCTCTCTCTCCCTCGCTCTCAATCCCTTTTTCTGCTTTCTGATGGTTTGCATACACCAGAAGCTCCCCCGTCACTCTGCACTCCTCTCTCTGATCTCTCTCTCTCTCTCCACTCTCTCGCTCTCTCTCGTTCTCTCCCTCACTCTCTCTCGCCACAGAGCTTTGCAGTGCTCGTTCCTGCCCTTATTGGTTCCTAGTAATAGGCTTAACCCCATCCTCCCCACATGGTGGTCTTCTCCCATGCCCCCCTCCCCCCCCCAGCCATACCTGATGGTTGCAGGAAGCCTCCACATCTATTCCTTTGCAAATGGCTATGGCTGGGGGGACAGACTAAGTCTAGATACAGGGGGAGGCAGGAGAAGCATTGGGGGGAGCATAGACAAATGTATTCATGAGAGAAAGGTGGGTGAACATGTAAAACAGTTTCTTAAGGTTGGGAAAAAGAATGAATGTTAAGGGATGGTTTTTGGAGGAAGGCTAGACAGACAGGTGGATGAAAGGAGAGGAGAGTTCCTGATGGGGTGGGCGGCGCCCCCTAGGGCTCTGGAGGTCGGCTGTAGGTGACCATGGCTCTCTGCATGCTGTCATGAAGGTCGATTACAGGAATAAGAAGGTCAGGAGCAGCAGGCAGGATTCCAGGAGCTGAGGTGGTGCTCAGGTCAAGGAGGCGGAAATCGGGTACCCCAGTGGCCATCGGGAAATCATTCTGAAGTATGAGAAGCTGATGGGTGATGAACTTTGTGTGTGGGGGGGGGTGCTCCAGGTACACCAAACACCAAGCTACACACCCCCTGGCTAGGTCAGACTGTCCACCCCGATCGCTGGACTCAGCCAGCTTCACAGTCTTATTCTTACTGGGGAACAAATTGCTTATTTTAGGTTTGCGCTGAAATATGCTGTTATACTTGTATTTACCATAACAAAAGCACAGCGCAGGTCCATTAGGAGCTTTGCAGGTGGTACTAGGACTGGGCGGGAATCAGGCACCGATAGTGTTATTTCAACTTAAGTATCAGTTTGAATTTATGGATTTCAGCTATGCAACTGAACCATGGGCCACAGAAACTAAACAGGACCCCAACATAATGCCTGGTTATGCTCTCGCATTGTTCTAGGAGTCTCACACATTTTTTATTTAGCAGACGGCTTTATCCAAAGCACCACACACCTCAGGAAGTAGGATCAGACAGTCCCGGGGGCACTTACTCAGCGGTCCAACAGCAAAACCACTCAGCCGACCCCGGCACTCGAACCAGCGACCTCCCAATGACAGAAATGGGGCTCTAAATGACTGAGTCCCACCACCAGCAAACACATGTGTGTGTCCACTCGGTTTTGGGCTGAGGACCTGTCAGGTGTGAGGAGAGTTTGACCTCCACTACACTCGAGAAATTAAAGGTCCTAAGATAGCGGGCAAAGTAACATGTAGGAGGTCCATTTTCAGAAGGATCAGGCAGCACAGGAGTAGAAGATCTGCTTTTAGCTTTTTGTAATACAGAGGTTAGGAATTTGAATTTCAACTGTCTTTCCCTGTCGTCATATTTTCAGATCCTGCATCATTAAATCTGAATGTGATTTTTCTAATTCAAGTGATCACAATGTATCAATCAAAGGAACGGGGCTGAAATGCTTCAATGCCGAGTAATAAATCTTTTCTAGAGTGACTATTATATTTGGAGGCAAACATTCTAAAAATAGCAGCAAATATATAAATAATTGAAAGGAACGTCACTGAGGAACACAGGGGAAGAATGCAGATTAATATTTCATGCAGGTATTAATATTTCAGGAGGCCTTTTTCTGGTCGTCTGTTGCTTAATGTTTGGTGCGTGTAGCTCTTACGCTCTGCTCTCTGCAGCACAGCTGCTCTGTGATGGATCCCACTGTCACCTAATGCTAGCCGTATTGCTGTAGTAGTCGAGACTAGTCTTGGTCTTGAGACCACTTTTTTTGCGGTCTTGGTCTTGTCTTGGTCTCGGATACAGAGGACTCAAGGTTTGATTTCAAGACCAGTCAAGACCACTCAAAACGCCTCAATATTTATCACAATATTTTTATTACAAACATAGCATAAAAAAGGCATAATACATAATCATCTCATCTATAATCCATTATAAATGCCTCCATAACACAGCAATCAGCAATGCATCGTTGTTATACTGACCACTGTCATGTATTATGAAGGTATTCATAATGCATCATAGTTGAGAGCTTCATAGAGCATTCAAATGCATGAGAAACATGGCTATAATGTGTTACGCCTCTTTATAAATAGTTATATAAATACATATGATACTTTATGAATGTTACAATGAATTATAAGAACAGTTATTAGGCTTTATGAATATGGGCTTCATAGAGAGTGTTACCAAAATATTTATAATTTAAAGGGATAGAAAAACACTCAAAATGAGTTCTACTAGAAATAACAAAAAATGCAACATTCTGTTTATTAGGAAGACAATTACTTGATATTTTTGCAATATTTATCCACAAAAGATTGTCTATGTATGTTTGATGTCGAGCTCCGTCAAAACAGTTGAAATTAGTGTAATTGGAACACATTCCACATGTAAACACAATGACATGCTACAGCGTAGATTTGTTGTTTGAGGCTAAAATGCCGACTAATAGCGATGCTTTTCTATTTCAATTTCTTTCAGATGTTATAAAGTAATAATTAAATATAAATAAATATCTAAGTAGCCCAGAATGTCCTGAAAACAAACACATACAGTATATGTGTCTAACTCATATACATACCATGTAATAAGCCTAAAATCAAAAGGATAGAAAAACACTCAAAAATGGACAGGGTTCAAAGGGTTAACACAGTACTGTGATTGGGTGTAAAACGTCCTGCTTCAAAGTTCAAATGCAACCAATAAGGTACGTCTTATTTGAAAAAATGTTATATTCATACAGAAACGTTTATATTTAAATTTTAAGAGAAAGCATCCAGGGTTCAAATTATGCTGTGGAACAAATTTTAGGCCATATTGCCCAGCCCCAAGATGGTACCTATGCTCCACATTTCATAGTGTGTTTTGTTATGTAGTTTGTTTCTGATCTTGACTTGGTCTAGCTCTGCCTTGGTCTTAGTCTTGTCTCTGTCTCACCTTGCCTTGGTCTTGTCTCAGTCTCAATACACTCTGGTCTTGGTATTGAATTGGTCTCAGTTTAGATGGTCTTGACTACATCACTAGCTAGCGGGTCCCTGCACTCCAGCCACGGGTTGGGTCGGCCTAGTTCCACTGACCTGCAGATGAAGGTGATCTCTCTGGCTTTCTTTACAGGCTCTCTGCTTGGGTCTTCCCCTGAGCCCATGAGGTAGAGTCAGGAGACAGCAGAGGGCCTGGAATGGCTCTCGTCAAGGGTCTCAAAACAAGGCCAGAGTATGAACTTGCCTTGGACACCCCCCTAGTGCTGTCTCTGAGACCCTTAACCCCGGGGACTGAGATCTGGCAACACGGGCTGGATTTCCAGCTGGTTTAAAGCTCCATGCTCCTGTAGTAATGGCAGAACTGGGACCTGATTAGGCTAGCCAATGAGATGACTGCAGGTCTACTGTAGGGATGATAGAGTGCCTTAGAAAGGGGGGAGGGGTGGGGGGAGGGGAGGGAGGAGGGGAGTTCATCATGGATTCTGAAAGATGATGCAACGTTGCAGCCCCTCCTGGATCGCAGAGCAGATGAGAAGGAGGAGCCTTAAATCAATCCTCCATCCATCCTCCACCCACTTACCTCGGTCAGGGTCACTGAAGTCCATCCCAGAAAGCACAAAGCTGCACGCTGGACAGCATGTCAGTCCTGGTACATACATTCAATTTATGGACATCAATTACCTAACTGCGAGTCTTTGGACTGCAGGAGAAAATCTGCATAACACAGGAAAAACAGACACACTCCACACATGCAGGAAGGAGAGCTAAACCCCAACCGCAGAGGTGTGAGGAAACAAGACACTGTGCCAATCAATCAGTGAAAAAACATCTATTTATTATAATACACCTCAACAAGCATGTCTTCCTCAAAGTGACTGAGAGTAGTCACCAGCATTTTTTTTTCCTGAGGGAATTCAAGACAAGAAAGTTGGAATGCCAGTGTTGGTAAGAATAAGAACGATTTTCTGACTGTTTTAAAGAAGACCGTGTTACCTTCCACGCTCTGCCTGTTACCCCCTGGTCACGGTCAGTCTGCTCCCTCTGGGCCTCAGGAGCCATTCTGGCAGAGCCCGTTTTCAGGGTGCAGTTTGTGTGGGTGTCGTGTGTCAGGCCACGATTTTCATGTTCTGCTTTTCCTTCGCTGTTCTAGCACCTCTAAAGGTCTACAGAGGCTCCACAGGCTTCTGGGGAGTCTGACGGCACCTCGGTCCGGCCTGTGCTGTGATATCACACTGTCCTCTTCCTAGTTTATGTCTGTCTGTCTTCTCACAGGTCAGCTGGTGTGATTTATTAATCAGAATTTCTGGTCCCCATGGACCACAGACAGACAGGGGGGCGGCTGAGAGGGGGCCCTGTTTGGTGTCTCTGCTGATGGAAGAGCTGCACTCAGTCACGTTCTCAGCATCTCCCGGGAGTTGGGGGGGGGGGGGGGTTTGCATATGGACAGGAGACAAGTCGAGAGCACAGTGGACAGGACGGGCGTGAGGGGGCAGGCCATGACCTGAGAGGACGTCTTTCTCCTGATGTTCATGCAGCTGCTCTTGGTGGCCACATGTGGATCCATCTTTGGACTCAGAAAGGCTTTGTAAAGACCTGCTAGATTCACAGTTCAGATTAAAAGCCATTGACCTGTCATGGCTGACTTCTGAAGCTGGAAACGCAGCAATGTCTCATTCGGTGTGAATCCCTCAAGACTTGTCTTTGGCCTCACTTTCTGTTCCTCCGCCACTGTAAGGTGAGGCAGGAAGGACCTGCCTTGAGACGAGAGCATTGACTAGGACGTGAGGAGAAGCGATACGGTCTTTGGAGCCATTCCTGTGAACCATGCGGATGACCAGCACTTCCTGCCAAGGCGAAACAGCTGTTTACATTCACCATGTCAAAGAGTGGTGGGGAGCGGGGGGAGGGCGTGGGAAAGCGGGGGTCCTACCGCAGAGCTGCGAGGAAGTTCAACAGTCGCTTGTATTGCCACCCCACATCAGCCCAAACTGAAAAAGCTATTTTACTGTCGAATGAGATAACAGGGCAGGATGTTATTTACTCGACTTGTGTCTTGTACTGACAGACAGTTTCCCCCTTTTACTCATTTGATCCCCAATTTTTAATTCAGCTTTAACAGCCTCCGTTAAATCAACTTGAAAGGAAATGCCCTCCCTCTTGTCCTGCAGTAACACCTGCCCTCTTGTCCTGCGGTAATGCCCATTCAGCAGTAATGCCCGCCCTCTTGTCCAGCAGTAATGCCCGCCCTCTTGTCCAGCAGTAATGCCCGCCCTCTTGTCCTGCGGTAATGCCCGTTCAGCAGTAATGCCCGCCCTCTTGTCCTGCAGTAACACCCTCCCTCTTGTCCTGTGGCAATGCCCACCCTCTTCCATGGCTCATGTATCTCCAGCTCGCTGGCATCTGCGTGATCCACGTGGAGCCACATACCAATCTGACACCCAAGCAGCAGTTAATTTGAGCCAGTGGAGCCGCTGGCCTCCATAGGAGGGGAGAAGTGGTTGGCGCCTGGGCCTGTCTTTTCCAGCTCCTTAAGGATCACTGACTGTGCTGTAAACAAGATCAAGCTGGGTGCTCCAGTATGGCTGAGAGGGGGGTACAGAGGTGTTGCATCTCCAACACTAATGCTACCAGAACTTGGAGGTACAGGAGGGGACTTATGAAAAGTTGGAATCAGGCTAAAGAAGTTCTTAACCACACCCTGGGGAGACTGAGGTACCTTCCGTTATCAACACTTTCAACAAGTGCGAATAACAAAGCTGAAAGGTTTAATCTCTCTCCATTAAGAGGGCTTCACCGTGCTGTAGAAATACAGCTCCTCACTACCAAGGCTTTACTGCACTGTAAAAGCACAGCTCGAACACTACGAAGGTTTCACTGCTCTATAAAAACACAGCTTCTCTCTACGAGGGCTTCACTACATTGTAAAAACAAAGCTTCTCACTACGAGGGCTTCACCACACTGCAAAAACACAGATCCTCACTACGAGGGCTTCACCACAATGTAAAAACACAGGTCCTCACTACTCACGTACTGCTCTGTAAAAACATAGATTCTTACTACTGGACCTTCACTGCACTGTAAACACACTTTTTCTTATGATCATTACACTGTGAAGAACAGCTTGTCGGTAACTGATTTCCAAAACTCACTTTTTCATACTGAAGGACAAACAATCTTAATGCAAGACAATGTTTACAATGTCAGCTAGATCCAGAATGGTGCCTTTGAAATACCACCCTCCAGGCAGTTGGGGAATACGGCATGGAAATCGCTGCAGATGTATGTGAAGTGAGTGTTAGAATTGGATCTGCCAAAGAGCTTAATGACTGTATCAGCGGAGCCGTGTTGACTGCTCTGGCAGCAGATCCCCTGGTAAAGCCTTCAAATTACACAGTCAACATGATTTAATAATCTTTCAAGTAGTATGGACGTTGTCTGCCTGTTCTCACAGAAATTCGATGTGATACCTGTCACAAAGCAATGACATGACCAGAGGTGAAGGGTCATCAGCATTGGAAACGATTCAATTGTGTTTCAAATAGGGAGAGTGAGAAGGCAACGGGTGTCAAGGAGAACTGCAGGACCACAGAAGGAGCACATAGGCACCCTGGGGTGGGTGTCGAAAAACCCAGGGGGGGCAGGAGAGCGAGGACGTGACCTTAGTCCCGGGAGGGGCCAGCGCTGAAATGCCGGAATCGGGAGAGCAGCGGAGAGCGGACCGGGCAGGCAGCCGAGGGAAGTGAGCGGAACAGCAGGCAAGGGGTCCGGAACAGGTGCGGGAGTGACGTCAGCGGTAGGCGGCGGGCGGGAACGCTGTGTGCGATGAATGCCAGATCCGTGAAGTGCGTGAGTCCGCTGTGGGCGTGGATCTGAGGCAGCATTTAAAAACTTCCGCCGCGAGCATCATCTCCCAGACATATTATTACGATTTCATGTGCATTTCAGCAGGGTGAAGGGCTCTTTCGAAGGCATCAAGGCGTTAAAGTACTAATTCAGCTGCGATTATGGAAGGCACGTGACTTTGATACAGAAGGTCACAGAAAGGCCTCGTTTTTGCTTGGGAAGCACATTTTGCATCAATGAGGTCAGAGGTCAGGGGGCAGATGCCTGGGGCCTGGAATGTAGGACCACAGGTGACCACATCACGTGAAGGGGCAGGCATGGGCCTTAGAGGAGTGAATATTGGGATTCCTGCTTTTCCTCTCTAAGCTGCACTCTGAACAGCATCAGCAGGGTGAGCAGCCAGAGGTACAACAAATACATAACAAATACAAATACAACAAGCATATACCCAGGATGGAGACTCAGACATACACCCTGAACGAAAGCTCCGGCATATACCCAGGATGGAGACTCAGACATACACCCTGAACGGAAGCTCCGGCACATACCCGGGATGGAGACTCAGACACACACCCTGAACGGGAGCTCTGGCATATACCCGGGATGGAGACTCAGACACACACCCTGAACGGAAGCTCCGGCATATACCCAGGATGGAGACTCAGACACACACCCTGAATGGAAGCTCCGGCATATACCCGGGATGGAGACTCAGACACACTCCCTGAACGGAAGCTCCGGCATATACCTGGGATGGAGACTCAGACACACACCCTGAACGGAAGCTCCGGCATATACCCGGGATGGAGACTCAGACATACACCCTGAACGGAAGCTCCAGCATATACCCAGGATGGAGACTCAGACATACACCCTGAACGAAAGCTCCGGCATATACCCGGGATGGAGACTCAGACACATACCCTGAATGGAAGCTCTGGCATATACCCGGGATGGAGACTCAGACACATACCCTGAACGGAAGCTCCGGCATATACCTGGGATGGAGACTCAGACACACACCTTGAACGGAAGCTCCAGCATATACCCAGGATGGAGACTCAGACACACACCCTGAACGAAAGCTCCGGCATATACCCGGGATGGAGACTCAGACACACACCTTGAATGGAAGCTCCAGCATATACCCGGGATGGAGATTCAGACACACATTCTAATGGAAGCTGTGGCATATACCCGGGACTGAGGCTGAGGAACACGTCTGGAACAGATAATTAATAATTAATGCAGTGCCGCCTGAGGACCTGAAGATCACGGCTATCCGATATTGGTTTTCAGCCTTGGACCTTGTGTACAGAGATTTCTTAGATTTTCTGAATCTTTTAATGATATTACGTACCGTAGATGACAAAAATCCCAAATTCTTTGCAAATTTAGGGTGAGGAACATTATTCTTAAATTTTTGCACTATTTATCTACACAGTCTTTCACAGAGTGGTGAACCTCTCCCCATCTTCACTGCACAGAGACTCCGCATCTCTGGGAGGCTCTTTTCATACCCAATCTTCTTATTGACCTGTTGCCAATTAACCTAATTACTTGTGAGATATTCGACCAGGTGTTTTGTTTTAGCATTAGACAATCTTTCCAGTCTTTTGTTGCCCCTGTCCCAACTGTTTATTTGTCATAAAACAATAGAATTTCTCAGTTTCAACATTTGATGTGTTGTCCTTGTTCTATTTTCAATTAAATTTGAGTTTATATGATTTGCAAATCATGATTTCTTTACATTTTGACAGCGTCCTGATCTTTTTGTAAACACCATTACAGTCGTGTGATAAAATTAGAACACCCCATTAAATATTTAATTCTTTATTAAGAAATATCAATATTAAATCTTCTTTCAACTTATATCTGTAGATAAAGGTGATGTAATTCCATCACCTCTGCAAAAACAAGAAACAAATTCACTTATTTAACAAAGGAAATTAACTAAGATACCAATTCCTACTGAGAAAAAAGTCAGGACACCCTGTGCCCTAATAACTAGTATTTCTCCCTTTGGCTGAAATAACCTCAATGAGATGTTTCCTATAACCATCTATCAATCTTTGACATCAACTGGCAGAAAGGCTTCCCCACTCTCCATTACAGAATTCCTTAAGCTGTGTGATGCTTGAAGGGTGTCTTGCATGCACTTCCACTTCAAATCACCTCACAACATCTCAATACTATTCAGATCCGGGCTTTGACTTGACCATTCCGGAACTCTCCATTTCTTTCCTGTAAGCCATTCCTTGGTAGATGTACTGGAATGTTTTGGATCATCGCTATTTGCATGGTCCACCCCCACTTCAGCTTCAATTTCTGGACAGATGTTTTCACATTGTCCTCAAGCACCCTCTGATATGATGAAGAATTCATAGTGGATACTATGATGGTGAGCTGGCCATTCCAAACTCTCTTGAGATCTTTTCATATCCTTCCCAGATTCATATGCATCTACAAGCTTCTTTCTGAAAGCCTCAGCAAGCTCTTTGGCTCTCACCATGGTGATACCACTCATTTCAACAATCAAAAGCAAACCAAACTAAATGCCTGTGGTTTAAATAAGACAGGCTCCTCCAAAAAGCTCTGTAACGATGTTCTAACCATACTCACCTGATATGGTGCCACCTGAATCTAATTCTAGGCATTTTAAATTGTGATGAATATGAGGGGGTCCTAACTTTTTCCTCCGTGGAAATTAATTTCTTTTCGTAAATAAGTGAATTTGTTTTTTGTTTTTGCATAGATGATCCAATTACATCACCTTTATCTACAGATATAATTTGAAAGAAAATTTTTTAAAGAAGATTTAATACTGACATGTTGATATTTCCTAATGAAGAATTAAATATTTCCTAATTTTTTCACATTACGTATATGAGTAGTCATTTAATGTTGTCGCAAAGTGAATTCAATATGGCACATTTTCATTATCCTGGGCACTTTGTTATCTGTCCTTTAAGTTAGACATTCACATTTACATGCTTGGTTATTAAATATGTCTTTACCTTCCTTATAAGTCTTATAAGGAATTCAGCCGTTATTACGGCCTTTTACAGCATATTTACCTATGTGACACGGTAAAATATCTCAGTATGATACAGTGGGATTGAGTATCCCATAAAACTTGGCAATAAAGAAACCAGTTTGGGGACACAGGTTCACCACTTTGGACTGTGACAGGATATTGGGGAATATGGAAACTCCACTCAGAGAGCAGTGGGTGAAAACTGAGCATGTCTTCATCTGGCCATTTAATAACAGAAACAAATTTGCTCACCACATCTCCACTCATGTCAAGACTGAATGCAGACTATAACCCAATGGTCATTTCCCAGCATGCATTGCTGATTCCTACTGCTTGCTTCTCTTCACCCTACGTGCCGGTGGCCTGCTGAAGTTGTTTATTTAGACGCCAGCAACCGTCTTCATCAATTCACCCACCTTTCATAGGGCACCGCACGTGCCCAGCACGGGTTGGCAGCCCCACACCACATGTCGCCAGGACCCGCTGCATGTTCAGCTATGTGCCGGTGGCACAGGGGCCAGGGGCCCTGGCAAAGGGTTGGCCTTCAGCTGATGGCAAAGAAGGACCCTCAGCAGTGAGTAAATGGTAGTCGAATAATGAAAGTGCCCAAGAGTCACACTGGTGAGCAGGAGCTAAATTATTGTTACATGCAGCACTCCAGGGAAGTCAGATTTTACAGAGTAACAGGCTACATTCCAGCATACTCTACTTTACAGAGTATGCTACAATACAGCACAGGGTACATTACAGAATACTCTACTTTACAGAGTATGCTACAATACAGCACAGGGTACATTACAGAATACTCTACTTTACAGAGTATGCTGCAATACAGCACAGGCTAAGTTACTGCATACTCTTAAGAATACGCTACAATACAGTACAGGGACATTACAGCTCATGCTACTTGTATGCTACAGCCTAGGCACTCTCCAGTTTGACTCTCCCTGCCGGCCCCTGGAGGATGGGCTCCCCCTTTGAGTCTGGTCCCTCCCAAGGTTTCTTCCTTCTA
>JAODJW010000001.1:1917234-1939914 GCA_026777045.1 Hyperopisus bebe | reverse complement strand
CCATATACAGGTATAGAGCTGCCAAGTGGGCTTTATTATGATACCACCCATATACAGGTATAGAGCTGCCAAGTGGGCTTTATTATGATACCACCTATATACAGGTATAGAGCGGCTAAGTGGGCTTTATTATGATACCATCCATATACTGGGTGGCATGAAGTAACTTTCCCCCATGACCACAGTGTAACATACAGACACTGAGGGCTTCACAGTGCTTCAAAGTGCAAAACCACAGGACAGTATGAAGCGGGGGGGCTGGACACAGGGGCTTATATACACAGTGTATGTATGTAAACAAGAAATACAGCAGCATAAAAGGGTGGAATAAATATAGTGAATTGAATAATTAGAAATATAATGGGAAAGTATTACATATGTGGGGAATAGTTTCAGTCTTTACTTAGTAAGTTCTCTCTGTGTTAGACGCTATTGCCTGGTTGTATCGTTGCTGCTCCAAAGCTGGTTACAGCTGGACCTGGCCGTTCACTGGAAGCTCAGCCTAGCTGCACTTACGCCCAATCAACGCCCTGACAGTGCATATGTTTGTAATGTGCCATTTGCCTGACTTGTACGTTGCGTTGGACATTTTACTTTATATTATAGTGCTCATTAATAGCACAGCCTATAGCCCTGCTTCCCAGCTTATGGTGTCATATTCTCAAAAACACCAGCAAATCCATAACATTCGGCACCTAAATATGATGTAGTGACATCCTGAGGAAATTAAAAATCCCCAAGAACATACCTTTGACCAGTGAGTGTAACTCTACATTAAGGTATGTTCATGAAGAACATTTCCAGTAAGTTTCATTAAACCTCCCAAATCAATCAGGTTTTAGAAACAGTTTAGAATTCAGTCCAGCATAGTATCTTATTAATAACCCAAAAAATAATATATAAAAGTGCAGCATAAAAATGTGCATCTTTCATTCAGTAATCCACAATCAAAGCAATTAACGTTACATTTTATGGTTTTACATTTTGGGGAGTGTGAATAACATCAAAGATCCACTATTTTCCTCTTCAAGGCAAGAAAAACCTCAAAGATGTTTCCAGGAAAGTTAGATGTAGCGTGGAGATTTCTGGGAAAATCAATGCTGCTATTTTAATAATTCAGCTGTGAATCTAAAGTGTCAGCCGTTTAAGTCTTCTGCTGGAGTACCTGGATTGTTTTCATAGCCCTCTTTGTCCTTGTGATTGGATTTATAGATTTTCGTATTTATTCTCTTTTTTAATCGTGCAAAGATCTCGCTCACCTAAGAGCTTCCAACAAAAGTTACATTTTTGGATATTCCGGGAAGGGAACCTGTTTCGTGTTCCCATTCATTTATAGATGTAATTGTGAACATGTTTACTTAGTATATAATAGTATATATAGTATATAGTATTTTTTTACCTCCGTATCTTTGTGTTCTAATCTGGAGTCAAGGAGGATGACTTCTACAACCTACAAGAACACCTCTTACCTATTCAGACCTGTAAGAACTTCTCTCTGATGTAACAGATGCTTTACTCTACTTCATCAGTCAATCAATAGGTTTATTCATCACGTACACAGTTGTACACATATAACATGTAGAGAAATGTGACTCTGATCACTCCGAGCAGCTGTACATAGTAAGAGAATAAGAACATGGAAAAAGAGAGTAAGATATAAATATAACAATATGAAATAAAAAATATATGAAATATATTCAGCTGTACATAATCTATAAATAAGTGACATCTCTACCATACTCTGTGTACAATTTATACTCATTACTAGCTGTAGAATTCTTAAACATCCTCAAACCACTAACTACAAATGCTTATGGAGACACTATCCTAACCATACTATAAGCGATGAGTACCCTGTGAGTTCTGTAAGAAACTTGTACTTGATTTAAACATTTATCTTCTGCACAATTCCTAGCAGGGCGAGGAGTCTGACTATGGACCAGTCCTAGCTTGGTTAGATATGCAAGCACAGGTCCGAGGAAGTGGCAGCAAATTGTCTGCTATAAAGTATTCTGATAATGTTTCATTGGTAACATTTGGGGCACCTTGTCAGATAGCTCTTGTGTCATCTCATCAGTAAATTTTTAGTATGTATGCAGTCAAACAGTAATATATTCCTCCCTTGACCATAGGAACTGTAACAGAAAGATCAATATAATGTCTGGAGGATATCGAGCAATAAATGACACTAAACTTCAGTCTCCTTTGATCTCTAGTCAGAGCTTAATGAGTGATGCTCTGATGCATCCATATGAGAAAGGAAGGAGAGGCAGCCGCGAGAGCCGGGGATGCCAGTGTTCCTGACCAGGCGAAATCGGTCCAGAAAAGGGGCTTGACACTGGGGGAGGCCGAATTTGGCCACAGACGCAATAGCTACATCGTGATGGATGCCATGTAAGAAAGTTTTAAAAAATAATTTTTGAATAATAAAGATTTCATCCTTTTGGGTTCAGTTTCACAGCTAAACATAAAGTAACTAAAAAATAACTGATCCGTGTAATAAAACGTCTGATACGGGATTACAGTCTTCATTAGGCATACACTCCGTAACACACGGATCCATAATGAAAGATAAGGAACGACGTCTCAATTATTTGTTTGTTTGTTTGTTGGAGGGGCCCCCCCTCGTCCCCCGCCCCCCTCTTTCCGATGCCCCTGAGTGTGACCATCACATCTGCAGCTAGCTGCTAGGCCGTGTCATGACGCCACGTTCCAGTGCAGGCCCGGGGGGTCTGTGGGCCCTGAGGGGCCCTTTGTGGTTTGCAGAGACCTGACACCGTCGGCGGACATGCAGAGGTGGGGGAACCGCTGCCGTAAAGAGAGTGGGGGGGGGGGGGGGTGCAGCAAGTGTGTACTAGTGTTGGCCGAGTGGGTGGGGGGTTAGGCAGGTAGTTGGTGGTCAAGGAGAATCTCAAAACCCAGACTGAGAAGGCAAGCATGACTGCCCCCAAGTGGCACTGAGAAGAACAACCATGAATAGGCTGACTAGAGACTGGAGCCATTTGCAGGTGGGCGTGGCCACAGGTGACGGCCAGGCCTCAGACAGGTGACGACCAGGACCTGTTTTGACCCCCGTGCCCCTTAAGGTACTTGCTCTTTATTTACGCTCTATTTATTTATTTTGCTCTATTTATTTATTTTTCTTCCTCTTCTGTCTCTCCCCTCTTTCTCTCCCTCCTCTCTCTATCTCTTCTACCTCAGTTAACTTTCCCTGTCAGCTCCGGCTTTGTGGCGCTAAAACGGTTAGTAAAGAGTATACCTCAAGTAACAAGAGGAGCTTAATCCGAAGCTCCACTTAGCAAAATAAAAATGTCGGCACAATAAAGCAGCCAGACTGACATCCTGCTTGGTAAACTGTGGGACAGGACAAGGGAAAAAAAAAGGTACTTGCTCTTTAACTGGACCTCTGAATATCACTTCTGTAAAATCGACTAGGCCTTTAGTTTCTCTCATAATACGTACTTCTTTTATAAGTGATATCACAGTGTTTTAGAGAAGGCTAGCGCAATACAGAAATGAATTTGCATACTTAATATTTCATACAAGAGCTTTGAACTAATTTAATCCTAAAAACATTGAACTTTATTAATGAACTTAATTTATACTGTTACAGCAAATCAATGTGGACTATTCACAGTATTTTCTGAAGTTCACTGCATCTAAGTGACTCTCTGCTAGACAATATTACTATACTTGTTACTCTGCTAAGTGAAGTAATATTGCTTTGAAATGTCTTCTTCCAGATCACTTCAATGCATTTTTAAGATAGATTCTCCCAATGATGCTGGCGAAAATTAAACGATGTTCCAAGAGAATCTGGGCAAGTGTGGGGTTGAGGCTCACACCAAAGGTGGCAGGTTTGAGTGCCTCTGAGCGGCCAGCGACCTTAGCTGTTTCTGGGCAAACGTAGGCCAGGCCAGATAAAATACGATGGCGCAGCTGTAGTCAACAATTTGACTTGAATTCTGAAAGATTTCGACCATGATGCTTAATGAAGAAATAGCTCAGACTGTCATTGGACAGAGACGTTGGTGGGGAAGCCAAAGGACAATTCTGATTGGATGTAGCTCCCATGCTAGCATGCTCTCCAGCTCCCCTAGAGAAAAAAATCACTGGAAGCAGTTATCATGTCGACAACATCTGCAAACAAGGAGCCCGTTGAGCCTTTAGCACAATCGGGCTTTGGCCCCATGTCCATCGCCTGTCACTGGGCTGCCGGCATCCATCGAGGCCTATGTAGAGGCGGGGGGGGCAGTCAGCAGCCGGAAAGGCCGGGTGGCCCATACGGATTAGCGGAGGAGGGCCCTCGTGCTCCCAGGAAAACGTCATTGGAGCAGATGGAGCCTGGTTGTGCGGCGCTGGCCCGGAGACGGCCTTCTCATGCCAGGGGAGGTGCATGTCAGCAGAGGTGCAGCCAGGAGAGCTGGGGGGGAGGCAGAAGACCCGGTCCTCACTCATCGTTCTAAAAACTCCACTAGAAATGCCAACATCCAAGGGTAAACAAGGCAGTCGGCGCTATTAATGGAATCCGATTTGAACACGAAGCCCTCAGGCGGCTACAATATTCATGGAGGAGGGGGGTAAGATGTGAAAGCAGATTGTCCCATGGCCAGGAAGAGACGCTTATGACACCTGTCCCTACACCAGCATTGAGGAGCCCTCATCCCTTTGGTCACAGGTGATGCCAGAATGAATGTGAGGACATTTTTATCCCAGCAATGTACATTTTTAGAAAGCAGGGCCAGCCAATGCCTGGAGCAACTGTGGGTTAAGGGCCCTGTTCAAGGCCCCAGTGGTGACATCACTCTGCCAACCCTGGGATTTGAACTGGCGACCTTCTGATCACGGGAGCAGCGTCCTATCTCCCTGAACCTCCATTGTAATGATATATTATATATTGCATTTTATATTTCACATTACAGGCATGTAACCTGCCACGATGAAGCACCTGGAAAGGAGACGGGTTTAAAGGAACAGATTACCTGTTCGAATAAGGTGGTGTAACCTCGATGTTTGTCAACAGTGGAACTCAAGGCTGACCACTGAGAACGAATCAGCCGTCACGAAACCTCACGCGAGTTCATGGCCGCCGTATCGACGTGGCACTGTATGCACACGGTCTATTGCCTCAGAAATGGGGTCTCTTAACCGCGCATAACTCCAGTTACGCAGGTGACGGATGGCTGGTCCTTCAAGATACTGGCAACAGGAGTGAATCGTCCCTGGCAAACGAATGGCCTCTCATCAACCATCCTCATATTGAGCGAGCCACAGAACGATGCTGGGAATCTGTTGCAAAGAGACCTTGTCGTTCACATTGGTGCCAGGGAGATGATCCTAAGATGCCGGTGCACGCCAGACATGGCACGCTGCACAAGCAACGTGCACCAAGGGGCCCCATGGAGGCCTGCCAAGCAGAAATGAGTCACGCTGCACAAGCGACGTGCACCAAGGGGCCCCATGGAGGCCTGCAAAAATGAGATTTCCACAATGTGTCCTGATCTCCAGTTTATCACCTGGATGCTGTAAATTTACATGGTGCTGTGTGCCTGCCCAAGAATGTTTGAGATTTGGACTGATGCTCTCAAAGAAACCAAGACGGTTTACAGGAACATTCTCCCAGAGTGCCACATAGTTTTAATGCTTTTTAAATGGATCTTGATTTCCCAGAATGCTTTTTTAATTAATGCAATTTCATCCCCGTCACCTTTAAGTCTCTCTGAAACATCCTAGCATTTAAAAAGCCATCCTCTCAGATTTCACTCCTGTCTCTCAATGACTTCTTCTCTATGAACTTCCAAGGGTTCCCACTTTAGAATAACTACTACGAGGGACGTACCAAGCCCTTCAGGTCCTAGACAAGTGGCCTCCAGCACGAATCTGTAAAAGGCGGAACAGGACAGCGCCTCCTATCTGCCCAAATGAATCTCTCAGCCCCCCTCTCCCGATCTGCTAATTCCGCCTTGCCAACGTTTAACCTAGTGGTTTCTGAAAGGCCTTTCACTGCAATGAGCCTTAAGTCTGATTCAACTACTGCTTCTAAAGTAAGTAATTAAATCCATGCATCACAAGCCAATTTTATACAGTAGTATTATTACATTTGTCGACTGACGTGTACTTTAGGGCAGATGCTGTCAGAGAGCTCAGGGACTTGCAGTTTTCACACTGTATGTAGAATATACTTCTGTTCACTTTATTAAATGTCATCACTGGGCCCGGACATCCTGCCTTTGGCTCACAGAGGACACAATGCCCCTTCTCTCTATCATTGGCTATTAGTATCAGCGTGGCAAAAGCCTGGCAATGAGCTAAAAAAAATTGCTGTTGCCATGGTTACCATGCATGTGCTCAAAGATTTCTGAAAGTGCCTATAATAGACAGAAAATATCTGCTGTACGGAGCCCAATCCCTCAATTCCAAAATCCCCAGCTGTATATTTCCGTACTCAGACCCCCAGGCTTGCTGGGTAAATGTGTATCCCTCAGCTTATGAAACTGTTCTCCACAGGGAGTAATTTACCTTCAATTTCACTTCAACCAATTAAATAATTACAACAAAGACATGGCTCAGAAATAAGAGGTGATGCAAAAGCTGACCTAGTAGCAGAGGTCAACTGCCCGACCAATGTCCTCTCTGACTGTCATTTGTCCCCATGCTGCTATTTGCCATCTCTAACAGCACCAGCGCTAACAGCCACTAACAGCACCACTATTAAAAGCTGCTGACTGCACAGCTGATAATAGCCGCTAACAGCGCCAGCGCTAACAGCCGCTAACAGAGCCACTGCTAACAGCAACTAACAGCGCCGGCATTAACAGCTGCTAACTGCACAGCCGATAACAGCCGCTAACAACGCCAGCGCTAACAGTGGCGCTATTAACAGCCGCTAACTGCACTGCTGATAACAGCCGGTAACAGCGCCAGCGCTAACAGCAACTAACAGCGCCGCCATTAACAGCTGCTAATTGCACTGCCGATAACAGCCGCTAACAGCACTGCCGCTAACAGCCGCGTTCTTCCACAGGAGTAAAGACTGGCCATTTTGTTGTGCTAATTTAGGTTAGCGATCATATTTAAGGAAATGCCGATGAGCCCCTCCCTGGTGATTCAGTAGGTTACTTGGTTACTAGTCCAGCCTGTAAATCATATGCGGCATGCAGGCCTAATGTGGGTACTAAAATTCTCATTGTAGCTCGTGTGTAGGTAGGTCCTGGAGCCTACTCCTAATATAACTCCTGATATGACTCTTTGCTTCTGAGACCCAGTGAGTTTACCCCGCAGTATCCTGATTGTTTTTTACCTGGCATATGTGTGCCATTAGGTAGGGGCGATTCTTAGAGTTTTTACGGTGGAGGGCACAAGAGTGGCCATAATTCATACAGAGGGTATCAGTTACCAATGGCATGTTTGAAATCGGTGAGTGACAGGGGAGTGGGCACTCTGTGGACCAATCAGCTTTCACCTGGGGCCAGTGCCCCTGTGTATCCGCCTCAGGATACCCCTCTACCGCCAGGAGAAGCATTATCATGGCTATACCTTCACCATGGTCAGAGTAATGAAGCTCCACAGTTGACACTACCCATAAATTAGTTTTCTTGAGTCTGAAAACTCACACAAATATGGAGAGAACATGCAAACTTCACACACAGGCCTGAAGAATCAAACCCAGGAGGTGTGAAGCCACAGTGCCACCTAAGAATGAAACAAAAAGAAATGCGCTTTTCTGAAACACATGTATACTGCTGGCTTATGCTTGTCATTTAAAGCCAAACACAAAGGTGCTGGGTGTTTGTTAAAGATCTGCCATCAATGAGAAGTGGTAGATTAATGCTGCGCAGTACAACATGCGGCCTGTCAGCTCGCAGATGCAGCACCGTGCATGTGACAAAGGTGCTAGTGACTCATTTGTTCTGTGACCTTTGTGTCCTCTTTCGTCCCGTTCTCTATCTCATGGCGTCCCCAGTCACGGTGCTTCATTTCCACCGTGACATTTATGAAGGTTCATTAGGACGTTGAGATGCATTCAAGGTCTGTATTATACCACGGTCCTGCTGAATTCTCAAATCTGATTGGTCAGAACAAATGTTAATTAATCTCCTGTAACCACACATGTAATGCAAGTCAGACGAATCACGGTAGTAAATCAGTGCACCATTATAATCTTTAATTCAAAAGTTACTTAATATTCCAGAAGTAGAACATAATTTAAGATTAATGGAAACTAAACAGAAATGCTGAAATCAGTCATTGGAGGAGGAAAGCAATTCTACTAATAAACGGATTCTCAGCTTTTAAACATGAAAATAATGTCTTTTGGTAGAAATAAGAAAGCAGATGCTTAGTGACAGATGTTCAGTGAGGGTTAGGGTCACTAAGCCTGTCATTGGCTGGCTGTGATCATGAGGAAGATTTTAACTCACCATCTTTCTGGAATCAAAATGTGTGCTTTCATTTCACTTTCTTCACTAGTAGCGTTAAGAGTCAGTGGGACCTGCAGTAATTAGGTCACACTATTTTAATTCGTCCTCCATTTTCAACAAAATGTCGACAGTGCGTTTCTGCAACATGTCCCAAGCCGTTTGGGTGTCCATATTCAGATTTGGATCGATTGCTTGGAACTGTGCTTCTGGTGCAGATATGACAGCCGTGAATAATGCAGAAAGGGCCCCCTCCTGTGGAGGTCATGTTGTTCAGTGTGACCTTGGACATGTGCATGAGATCCCAGGCTGATAGCAGGTCTGACTCCCTCAGTCTTTACAGACTCATTCATCATGTGGCCAAGACAGGTGTTTGCATACGTTGACTGAAAGATCCACCATGTCCTTTCTGCGCCTTCTCCTCGTCTCATACAGCAGTGTCTTTCGGAGCTGGGATTCAGATGTTTCCCCTGAGGCTGGTTTGTCCAGCAGGTTGGTATTTCAGTGCATCTGTTTCCTCCTTGATGAGCTGGCCATTTAAGCACCAGCTATTCTCGATCTCCAGCTACAGGTGACAATGACAAAATTTTGTTCTTCCATCTATCCTTGAACTGTATCTCAAAGATCATTTACTGTGGCATAATTGTGAGCTTAGCCCTGTGATTAGCGTGTGTGTGAGCAACTACTTTTCCTGGGCCAGGCACTGGGTGTACTGGCCCCACCTCTCTCACCCCCAGTTCCCGATGCAAAGGATGCTTCCCTCATGCCTCCTGACTTTTCGTCATCGCCAGGTCACGTAATCTTTCTGCCCAGTATATACAGCTTTTTCCTTCCTCAGGTCTACAGATTAGGTGGATCAGAGTACTATTTTAAATTTAGAATTGACACCAAAGAAAGGCACTTCTGAATCGATCAGGTTGGGGGTGGGCAAATAACCCTCTAAGGAAATAAAAAAGGAAGGATTCTGTGCAAATTGCTCCAGGTGGTATGACAAACGTAACCATGTGAAACAGCACTGAGGAATGGAATAACAGGTTTACTGGGAATAAGGTTTTCCACACACAAGGGGTCAATTTGTCCATTTATATTTGAATGTAAGTTAATGTCTACGAGAGGAAACGTGACACATTTCAGAATCTGAGCAGTGACCAGAATCGTCTGGCAAGGAAGTTAGAGAGCAGAGGGAAACAGGCTGAAAGTCACAAATTAAAAAATAAACAAGCTTTGGATGACAGAAAATGCAAACGAAATGTACAAACAAAAAGTTCGGACTCGGGCATGGAATTTGGGTACAAACATGTAATCCATAGTCCGGCTGAAACAAGATACATCACCGATAAATAATCTTTTCGGAATGAGGAACAGGTGGAACTAATCAACAGAAAAAGCCAGGTCAGCTGACTCTGCTTGTGACAACCATGCTCCCCATTTCCCCCCCCCCCCCATATGTTTAGTTATGAATGAGGGACAGGTGGAGTTAAAGGAACACAAAGAGCCCCAGTCACCTGATTCTCTGGCCCAGATGGCCACGCCCACATCTCACATGTAGATTCACCAAACGACTGCTCTGACATGATGTTTTCTTGTACACACAGGTGGAGTAATTAACATCAAAGGTAACCCTGCGTGAGAATACCAAATGCTTTTTTTTTTTGTCTTTGATCCGCAGCAATGAGCATAATTACCCTGATTACAGGAGACCGCATGTACTCTCTGAAAGCCAAGATCATTTTGTGCTATTACAAGATTTAAATGGTTTCTCTGGGGATGTAGGGATGAAGCGATGTACCGCAATGCAATCAGAGAAAAGCGAAAACCATCAAACAGGTGCCAACTGCTTTGATATTTCAGTTTTCAGCCAAAGAATTTTATACAAATATATTCGCTGATACAGCTCCCTGATATACATGCCCAAGTTTAATTTTTTATTTTTGTTCTTGCGGATACGGCTCATGTACTTTTCTTGTTCATCCCTCCTGTTGAACCCTCCCTTGCCTAGTGCCAGCAAACCTCGAAATAAATAAATCTCCAGTAAAGAGCCTTGCTTTCTCATGGTTCCGCTTGTCATCCCCAGCATGGTGTGGATCCATTCCCTCCTGTTTTCACAGCATAGTACAGTGGTACGCATCCTCACTCGTCAAGGGCAATGTCCTGCAAGTCACTCTTCAACTGGATTCCTTTTCCTACCTATTTTTTGAAGATAAGGCCTTCCTTATGCCACAGGAAGATACAGAAGGAACACCTGTGTTTGAGGAGAGACACCTGAGATGCATTGCAGCAAAGCCTATGTATACGTTCTGTACCTTCAGGTCTGATGTACCTAAGATAAGTCCATGTGCCACCTTCACTCAGAGACTCAGACACATGGTCTAAGACACCATCACAGTCAGAATTCACATCCTGAAACCCCTTCGAAGGACTACTCAGCAGCAACATGAGATATCTCCAAAGAAGATGTGTCTCCGAGATTCCTGTAGGTAGAAGCTGCATGTGCTTTTGTGGTGAGAAGAACACCAAAACACAACAGTATTGGCCCAGATTATCCATATTGTATTCCATTTAATTCCCCTAATCGTCATATGATACCAGAATTTTACTAATCTAATTTACATTTACTCACTTCTGAGTATTTTTAGACACACTCATGGTCCCCTTGCCCGGAGCAGCGAACCTCATTCTTCTGTAAGCTCAGTTTACAAAGTGCCAGCCAAACCTTTTTTAAGTGGATTTTCTTCTGCCAGCAGGGAAACAGAGAATTGGGCACCGGTGACAACAAGGCCGTAATTCTCAGGACAAAAGCCCAATATTGCCGAAGAGTGAGTGATAGAAGAGAGAGCACTCCAGTGTGAATACACCCCATCCATCAAGGTTAGCCTGCTGCCATTCTCCGTCGTTAGCTACAAACAGATCTTATTAAATTCTTATTAATGGCCGTGTTTTGACCAGAGTAATGCATTTTCCACTAAACAGGATGCTGTCTAGGTATTAACCAATAACCATGGAAGCACATTCTGATTTGAGGCTGGGGTACCTCCACCTTAATGCAGTGGCGTGACTTGTGAGTAGAAGATTGCTGGTTGAGTTCCAGGATGGTATAATATGGTACCTTCAGGAACTGAAGATTCCACCTGCCTAATGAATCTCATGTGTAGTGCTTCCAGTTACAGGGAGGGGGCCACAGGGGCACAGGCCCCCCTGTCACTCACTGATTCAAAATGTGTCATAAGCTAATTATAAGGCTGGCCCCTCTGTATGGATTATGACCACTCTTATGCCCCCCACCTTAAAAAAAATCGCCCCAGTCCTGTTAGTATGTTACTGTTGCTGGGACACAGAAAAATGTAGAGTTTACACATTATGCTCATAAGACCGCAGCCTGCATGCCGCCTCACACCAACAGCCACGACCCGTAACAGGGAACCTCCTCTGGTCGAAAACCCGAGCAGATATAAAGTGAGATGTGATTTCAGATACAGCAGGTAGAGCATGGCTGGTGTTTTCACCCTGCTGGGCTGTAGGAAGGAGATGAAGTAAGAAAACAGGAGAACCATCCAGTGGAGACTCTGCTGACCTCGATCCCAGCACACCGCGTCTGACTCACTGAAGCAACACCTTCCCTGGGGCCACGGTGACGCGGGCAAAGCCCTAATGGCCACCGAGAGTTCGCTCGCTGACAAGCCCTTTAATCAGAAGCCATTCCTGCTGTCCTGCTCTCATCTCGGCAACATTACAGTGGCAGGAATGGGCAGCTGGCATCCTGTCATCGTACATAAATCCATTCCTCTAAATGGAACCTTGGGACAAACTATGAATTGTGAAAAATGTCCTTATCTGACGATCAAATTATTTTTAGGTTTGATATTCAGATTTATACAGCAGTTATAAACAGATGCAGAATAATAAAAAAATCCTCTGACTTATTCCAAAATGTTAATCTGCTGCTTTCAATAGACTGAATGCTGTGTTATTAATTGTTGCCAAACATGTCTGTCATGAAATCTACGGCTATGACTGGACCTTTAGCCAAAGTCTAATGATTGAACCCACTGGTCCAGCGGTTAAGTATTCTCTGGTGTCTGATGCAGCCCAGATGAAGTTCTCTGGTTGTTCTGGGCCGGATTATTCTTGAAGCTGGTCATCATTTATACCAGTGTTTCTTAAACCAGTCCTTGGAGACCGCCAGACCGTGCACATTTTTGCTCTCTCCCAGTTCTCCTCGGGGGCTGTCTGGGGGTCCCTGTGGACTGTTTTGAGAAACACTGCCTCACACCACTGCAAATACACTCCTCCGCTTTCTGAGTCAAGGTTCACAGCCTCTGGCGATTTCTCAGGCTGTGATTTCCATTCAGATGTAAGTTCATTACTTTCTGATTACCTATTGATCTCTTATACACACATTTATCTCCATCACTGATCTCTCATGGTATTTATTTGGCTAATCTCCTGGTCGACTCAGAGTCGGGTGAAGGAGACCCCTCCATTCTCCCCTGCTTCAAAGATGCCGCCATCATGGTGACAGTGGAGTCTTTTGGGTTTCACGGTTTGCTAAGAAGCCTCAGCCTTCCGCTTCCCTGTCATGACAATGAATCGTGGAGCTCCATGTGACCCACATGAGAAAGACAAGCAGAAGATGCCATTTTTAGCGGCGTCCTCAGTGAGAGCGGGACAGTGTTTCTTCTGCTTCCCCGCTGTCCCTCCCCCGGTGTTAGGTGCTCATTAGCTGCTGATGCACACTAATTGGGCCTCTCCAGGGTGTGATTTCCATCAGCAAGAGGGCCCCAGGATGTAGCTTGTTACTAGCCTTCCCCCCCAGTTCATAACTGACCTGGCTCTGTCCTGCCCTCAGTCAGGCCATGCCTGCTAAGTCAATCAATCCCCTGGAAGTCAATTTTCATTGTCAAACATGTGTGTCAGACGAAATAATGAAGAGGGATTGATTTTTCCACAAGTCATTCCAATCCTGTGTGGTGGTGGTTGTTACTTACCGTTTTCGTGAGAGGTGTTTACGGTCTTCAAGCCGGCTTTCAGAGTCACCCAAGGTCCAAAAGCAGCTGCCCAACAGTATAAGTGTCCCGCAGAAGAAGGGTTTACATGGTCAATGACACCAGAGTCTTATCAAACATTTGAAACACCAGAGGCGTTAGAGAGAACTAGTGCTGGTTCGATGAATGCATTAGCAAGCTAACTGATATGCTAACAGGTCGCATTAATCAATAAACCAAGCCCTACCATGCACCAAAGCATTTACAGAGCTAAGCTAGCTAGCTGCATCTGTCCCCAGTTAGTAAGACAAATAAACTTGTTTGGACCTAGTCTGGATTAGGTAGACAGGATGCATTCTGCAAAAGCGAGACATTTGAAACATACCGATTTGAATGCAGCAGGTATTACATGTCGTTGAAATGAGCTATTTGCGGACGTCAGTTAGGGGATGTATGTCAAATTATTCAGGGTTTCAAAAAGACTGGCTGTCCACTTTGTGCGTCTCAGTATCAGATCGTGGGAAGAAAGAGAATCTAGTCGAATGAAAAATCCCAGCTGAGATTCACTCAGCAAAACACGCATCACACGAGGGTTTTTGGCAGCTTAGAAACCCCACAGTTCAAACATAGTGACGTCAGACGGCTTTTAGCCAATCAGACTCCTACCTGTTACATTGTATTACTAACAATAAGAGACCTTTTACACACGCATTGACATTTACAGACAACAGATATTACTATTAACCGGGTCATCCAAAATTACACCAAGAAGGGCGTTCCCCATTATTAAAATTAATTTAATATATTTTTAATGAGACATGGTCCACCCAAAGCTGGAGCAAAATATGAGCAATGGAGACTGGGAATTAATAGAGCAGAGCCAGTGCAGACTGCTGCCAGCCATGTACTGCACTTGGCTTTCTCTGTCGGAGGAGGTGTTGTAGAGTGGGCGTCACCCTGACTGGAGTGGGCGTCGCTCTTTTGGTGTGATCGCAGGAGTGCTGTGCTTATTGGCTCGATTCACAGGTTCCAGCAAGGATGTATAATAATTATTCTTATTTCGCAATAAGGGTGGTTTAAGGCTGCAATTGGGGCTGCATGTTTGCTGGTACTTTCAATGACCCCCCATCTCTGTGGTCTGTCTCACTACTGCAGTGTTTTCCCTGTTCATCCATACCCAAGGAGGCAAAAATACAAGCAATAGCCAAAGTCTCAATGCTGCAAGAGGGATTTCCAGCGGTTTCTCCGTAATCAAGAATTCACCCAAATTACAACATTTCAAGTCAAGTAACTTAATTGTCATTTCTAAAAACATGGAATGAAATTGCAATTCTACAGATCATCAGAAAGCTCAAAATAAGTGTTGGGAAATAAATGTAAAAAAATTAAAAATTAAACTATCCTACACAACAACGACTAATAATGCAAGTAAACAGTAGTGCAAGTGCAAGTGCATATAGAGAGTAGATGGTGAAAAATGTAGGACATTGTCGCTTGGGGGCTTTGGGGAATGAAAGACAGGACTGGGGTGCACAATGCTGCCCCCGGCCCCCTTAGTGCAGAGTTCTCATGTCCCCCCCCCTCAGGTGAATCGGTGTCCCTGCATTAGCCTGTGGTGTGTCATCACGTGTGCAAGTGTGCGTGCCACGATGGACTGGTGTTCCATCCAGACTGTTTCACTTCCTTGTCCCCTCGTATGGCTCTGGGCCCATTGCCACCCCAGTGGACAGGGACAGTACCTTTGGCAGTTGTGGGTCAGAGACCGATCTCGAATAAGCTCAATAGGAGGCATTTGCATTGCCGAGGGTGATACCAATGCGTATTCCTTTGCTGCTGCTGGAAAAAGGTGACCGGGGGTGCTGGACAGCCCGAGCTGATTCTGAGTTAGGGGTTCACTTAGTACATTAATCTGGCCCTTTCTAGAAAGCGATCAGTTTCTCTCTTTAACACAATGCTAAATGCAAAGCCATGCACTCCCTAGTGAGTCCATCTTTGACTTTGTGTACAATCCCATCCCATGCAGCCCACTCCTGGATGCAGATTTTACTGCCTCCTCTTCACGGTTTCTAGGCCAAAACATTACATCACCACTAATACGACATCAAATGCAAACATAATAATCCAAGCCAAATATCTCATTTTATTACGAAGTGCAGTGCCGTGTGTGTAGACAGATCGTGTTTGTCAATAACCACTCATGCATTTGCATGCAAATATCATCCTGAGCTTTTGTATTATGGGATGTCCTACGGGTGGCATTGTTACTGCGGCATTCAAAAGGTGAAATTTTGTGTAAAGGGTGTAAATAACGGTTTGGAATATTAATGTGGCATTTGCGCGATTATCCGAAGGGCAGGCGTCTTCCAACACAGCCAGCTTAATCAGGAATGGTCTACGGCCCCCATTAACACACAGATCAATCTGTCAGGATCATTTTTCGACGGAGAGGACACGATGCGGTGTTCATCCCCCAGCCAGTGTTCAAGAGGACGATGGCACTGCTAGGGGGGGCTGATTAATGCCACATTGCCCTTGAGTGTTTCAGCCAGACAAAGGTGAGACTGCATTGGAATTCTGTGCTGCTACGAGACACTATGGCCTTTTCTCCTCCAGAAGCCTTGCTGTCACACCTTATCTGCCCACTATTGTCCACAGCTCCACAACCATTTCCATTTATTCAAGCAGTCTGGATAACCATTCAGTAACAGCTATATAATCTGGCTGTGTTTATTTATGGTCTGCATGTTGACACTTTCACCATGGGGATCAACAAACTGCACGCGGACTACAGTATGTTAATACTGTCTACTAGAGTGAATTCAACAAAATGACACGTGCGAGTCTAACAGATTTGGGGCGATGCCTTCACCTGGAGACAGTGGCTCATTAACTCATTGATCATAGCAGAGAATGCATTTCCTTTTTAAACTTGAGTAATTGTTCCTCCATAGGTGTGGACACTGAGCACGGACTGAGCATTTTAACGTCAGACTGAGTGGCCACACTCGGCTAAGCAAAGCCGGCGAGCTATTCCATTTGACACCCACTCACGGCTGACGTTTCTTCACACATTTTATATTGTTCTTATTGCTGGTGGATGATTCTCATGCAAACACTGAGCATGTGCACTAGTCCGGCCTTGGAGCTGTCAGTTTTCCTAGACATTGCTTGTAGAAAATAACAACAAAGAAGTACCCTCAGGAAAAAGTACTTTTTCGAAGAAGACTAGAACAAAGAATCTCGTGGGAATATCAGCACTCCAAAGTGACTCTGAAGCCAACGTTAACCAACAGTATATTGAACTTCATTCAAAGTTTACTGTAAATCTAAATCCCATATCCACATTCAAAGGTACGTTATAGCCCCGGGAAATGGAATGTATGCACACACATGTGCGATAACAGAGATGGGATGTGGTCTGTGCCGTGACTGAGCAAGCGCTACGGCAGCCTTGCTGGTGTATGGTATCTACTGACAGGTGGGGGGATGGGGGGGGCAGAGCATGAAAGCGCTCCCCAGCAGCTAAATGGCAGATTAACGAAACGCTGCGACACAATCCACTTCGAGTTTCCGCGGAAGAACAGCGAGATGACAGAATGGTTTTGTTCGGAAATTAAGCGCCTTTTCGTTATTGTTCAAGTCGTCATAAAAATAGAACTGCTCCTTCGGAGGACTGAAACCCAGCAGAGAGCGACTGTTATTGTTTCTATGGAAACGACACCTTATTCCCCTCCAACTGTGACATCTGTGGGTTTCTACACAACAGCTATATTTGCAGCTAAGTTAGCACGCCTCTTTAGTTGGAGTCAGGTTTACCAGGCTTGATAAGTCCATATATAGGAGAAATATTACAGAGTATAAGGAGGTGGGAAGAAAGTGGAACTGTTCACAAGAAGGATGACATTACATATCACTTAGTTTATATGGGTGTTTGTAAAATACGAAAGTCAGAGTGTCCACCAACACAAAATCACTCCACCTTGGTTAACGGAATAGCAAAGTCTCTTCCGTGGCAGATGCTGCCATCTTCATTAATTTCTCTGATCCTCAAACAATGTTTTTGTTTGTATTTGTAGAAGAAGCGACAATCTCCTGACATTAGAGGGAAGGCAGTGTAGAAATCTGGAGTCCATTAGTGGCTAAACTTTGCGGTGGCAGGTTGGGAGTTAAGAGTGAACGTTGATCACGTGTCGAGTCGAGAAACTGCTTGTATTACACATGTTCCAGGGTATGCTGTGTATCTGTCAGGTTAGGCCCAGTCTGGAGTGCTGATCGAAAAACGCCCCTGCTGAATAACTTACGAATCGCCGTTCATGTCTCTGCATCTCTTGTTTATGTGTCGTCCCTAGACTCACAACAACGTTTAATACCAAGCGTGATTCTAGGACTTTTGAAGGTGTGGGGCAAAAGTAGGTTCATAATTCATACAGAGGGGCCGAACGTAGCATTAGTCAATGATATGCTTTGAATTGGTGAGGGGCAGTGGCAGAAGCCCCCTGAGGGCCAATCAGCTTTCAGCTGGGGCCAGTGCCTCTGAGGTCCCGCCCCTGTACACATCCCTGCTCAGCGCCTTTGGTTGGTACCCTGTTTCCCTGTCAGGGGATGCTGGGCCACCTGTACATGTGTAGTTATTTTTGCCCCCGCCTTAGGTCATATATCGAGCTGAACCCAGCCATAATAACACCCCACCTCCTACCCCTTCTGCCTGTCACTTGAGTTATTAAAGGGCCGGATCGAGACAGAACACTCCTGATGCTCTTGTTCTTCTTCCTCGGGCCAAAAAGCTGCCAGGACCCTCTTCACTCTGTAATAAGATGGAGCATGGCCACAGCCATCCACACAGGGGGGAGGTCATAATTCAACCTGGCACATAAATGCCTAAATGGGCCCTGTAGTTCAAACATGAGTCCTCATGTCAGCCTGGAATCTTCCAAAGGCTTTTCACCAAAACCATATCAGCTCCTGCTAAATCGTGCTAAAAACGAGGAAAAAACAGAAGAGCTCTTTCCTGATTCTCTCAATTCAGAAAGGGCACAGTAAACTCTGAGTGATGACAAGCGTGAGAAAAGTCCCTGGTGAGTGACTGGCACATCTTTCAGAAACTGTGGCACGCTTGCCGGTGTGGTCCGATGAGAAATGTGGCGATGGGCATGGAGGCAGCCTATCTCAGAGCGTGCCGTCACTGGGAGACAGAAAGGCCGCTCCGGGAACAGGCTTATTCTCATTGAGAGCCACTCACAAGTGCCATTGCATGATCGACAGCATCGTCCCTTTTGACGAATTAATTGTCAACCGAAAACTGCATCTTTCACCAAAACCCGAGTTGGCTGTATCCCGGTGGCGCCGGAAACTGTGGCATAACGTGGTGACACTCATCTGACGTACCGTGGCAGGACATGGGGACTCTTGTCTGATGTACCGTGGCAGGACATTGGGACTCTCATCTGGTGCACCATGGCACGACGTGGGGACTCTCGTCTGAGGCACTGTTGCATGACGTGCGGACTCTCATCTGATTCATTGTGGCAAGATGTGGGGACTCTCATCTGATGTACTGCGGCAAGATGTGGGGACTCTCGACTGACGTACCATGGCACGATGTGGGGACTCTTATCTGATGTATCATGGTAAGACATGGGGACTCTTGTCTGATGTACCGTGGCAGGACATGGGGACTCTCATCTGATGCACCGTGGTAAGACATGGGGACTCTCATCTGATGTACCGTGGTAAGACATGGGGACTCTCATCTGATGCACCGTGGCAGGACGCGGGGACTCTCATCTCATGTATCGTGGCAAGATGTTAATTTTGCTCACATCCTCCCATGTCTGCCCGCTGGTGCGCCGCGGCACACCTGGTAAATGTGCTTTTCCTTTATATCGCTAATTTTAACAACATAACGTTGATAGCTAGATAACTAGCAGCTTTGTTACATGTGAATATATAGTAAGATTAGTTGACACTGACATATTTGCCTTGCTGACAACAGTCCGCGTACGTCCGTTTAAAACATTAAACCGTTCCCGACTGCTGTGTAAAGATAAGGTGACTTAGAGAATGTTTTTTTTTTATGCTCCAGAAATAATGGATTTTTGGACAAATGTTTTTCATTGGACAATGACATTATGTCTATGTATGTATATTTGACACCTGCACCTATGTTATTCGTACTGTTCTGCTCTCTATCGGCTATCACTGTGTCTGTGTGACGCTTGTACTGGGATGGACTGCTACACAATGACAATAAAGTCGACTTTGACTTTGAAAGACAGAGAGTTCACTTTTATGCATCCCACCGGAAAGACTTGTCCTTGGCTTTGCAGATAGGGGGCACCGGTGCTTAGGAAAAGGTCATTCCAACCTGCGTGTCCCTTGGTGGCCGTGCAAGACAGAATCCCTCACCATTTATGCCTCAGGTCATTTACGGACCGGAGCATTATGGGAAGGTGTCCTTCCCACCTCCCCTCCCCCTGTTTCTGTCCCCTTTAAATGACAGTTTATGTCACTGACAAAGTTCCCCTCCCGCTCTCACTGACCCAAGCCTGCTTCATCGTTCCTGCATAGTTCATTTGGCTCCTCTCAAAAGCCCTCTCTCCAATTAGTTACTAGGTCTCTTACATGTGGCTGCAGTATCTACATAATTGATCTTGTAATTTCATTGTCTGCCACACTCATCCAGCAGAGACATGCAATTATGATCCATGTTTTTTTTAAAATCACATTAAGTAGGGAGAGTTATATCCATCACACTCGGCTGCTTTTGCCAGCCATGTCCTAATATATGGTATTCCTTAAGTCGGGTAAGTACAAGATTGGAAATCTGAAATATTATCATTACTTGGTTCCATCAGTTATATCGTAGTTGGTTGTGAACCCTTCACTGGTGTCACCATCAATCTCAATCTCAACGGTTCTCCTTGTTTGCAGATATATGATGTCAGTGGACATTGTTGTTAGGCATAATGCGATTATGCTCCCCATCCCCTTTTTCTCTTAAGCCCAAACAGATAAACAAACATCCATGACCTTGAGCTCCCATATTTAGAGTTTTATCGCAAATTCAACTCCTAGGAACGCGAGACAAACCAAACAGTCTCCACACCTACAGCAAGAAACCTAACACTCACAACTGACGTGATGACATAGGACCTTTGCTGAAATTCCTTACAGAGATTCCCTCACCTCGAATTTAGAGTGGGGCGGTGGGGGGGAATAAGAGGTGTTTGCAGCTTTTCTTAGATGTTTACTGAGAGCTGGGCGATATACAGGCTCTTACCGGCAACCACGTCTGCAAGTTACCTACATGTGCAAAGGGCTTCTGATTGTCCCGTGCATGTTGCACTCCCTTGACATATATGGTTAGCCGTGGATACCTACAGGGCCACCTGGTATTTGGCAGTTTGGTGAACACATGTGAGACAGGGAGATCCATGTGGTGTGGGCAGCAGGAGCCTTCAGGAGCAGTCATGTGCAATCACATCCATGCCAATGCCGTCCTGCAATCATATCCAGCAGGCCACCCTGACCAAGCTGCCAATGTAGAGGAAGCCTGAATGGTCCCAGTAATCATCTATGCCACCCGGTCCATAGTGTTATGGTTAGGATATAGAGCTGCTCATAGAGTCAGGGTTAGGATTAGAGTTAGGATTTAGAGCTGTTCACAGAGTCAGGGTTAGGATTAGAGTCAGGATTTAGAGCTGCTCACAGTGTCAGGGTTAGGATTAGAGTTAGGATTTAGAGCTGCTCACAGAGTCAGGGTTAGGATTAAAGTTAGGATTTAGAGCTGCTCACAAAGTCAGGGTTAGGATTAGAGATAGGATTTAGAGCTGCTCACAGAGTCAGGGTTTGGATTAGAGTTAGGATTTAGAGCTGCTCACAGTGTTCATAACCAGGATGAAACCCTTAAATGGAGCTTCTGATTTCTCAGAGATTTTAGGGGCCATACCTGTCTTTTGTTAAGAGGCGAATAAAAAGAATATATATCCCGTTTTCTCAAACCTTTCATTCCTGCATGGAGCAGTCTGACTCCTGA
This sequence comes from Hyperopisus bebe, assembly GCA_026777045.1. Classification (NCBI taxonomy): domain Eukaryota; kingdom Metazoa; phylum Chordata; class Actinopteri; order Osteoglossiformes; family Mormyridae; genus Hyperopisus; species Hyperopisus bebe. Next base: position 1,918,480 of record JAODJW010000001.1, on the reverse strand, counting down.
GTTACTTCTGCTTTGCGTATGTGTCACCTCACCTATAAACACAATATTAAAGATATTCTGTCCTTCGTCAGAAACCCTGTAAAAATGTAGCAGTGGTACTTCCTGAGTGCTTCCAGAAAAAAAAGTAAAGTCTACTGTTAAAACATTTCATATTTCATAGCGGCAGGCTACCTTCACATCGGTAGTCAATGTCTTCATTTATCCATTGCAACCTCCCCCACTGGATGCCCATATCCCTATGGGTCACATGACTATTGTACCGTCATGTGTTGTCCATCCTCTGCAGTTCCCACTGAGCATGCCAATGGCTTGTTGTAGGAAGAGCTTCTCAGCTTCTTTCTGGAATGTTCTGCCTCACAGGTGCCATCTGATCTAAAATACAAATATTTGTTTCTTCTGAACTGCTGGATAATGAATAAATGGCCTGCTTGAATTGTTGCCTTTAGCTGTCTGAATGACATGAAGACATTTTCTAGAAACTCATTACCTCCCCATGTGGGGATTACAAAACGTGTAACCGCTTAATTAAGGTTGGGGAATGTATCAGTGTGATGCTCTACTTGTCAGTGTTTTTTCTGCCATGACAATAAGGACTGCTTAATCACCTGGAATTTTTCACCAATGTGGCATTATCCATGGCCCGCTTAGAAAATGAAAGCAGACGTATTTTACCTAGAAGCTTATTCCCAGAGCTGTGACCATTGAATGTTTAGATGGCTTTTTAGTATATAGAGAAACTATAGCCCGCATTTTACAAGAAACTATTAGGCAAAGGAAATTTGATTTCATAGATATCTGTTCTCTGTAAACCAATATCTGAAATCATTTCAGGTCAAGCAGCTATTTTTAGCCAGTTACAAGCCAGTTAAACTATTGAACTGCATCAAGTTCTATATGGAAATGAGTTTTCCACAAACGTTTCCTGACTGTCGTTTCCACAGGAAAATGAAAATCAAACAATATATGTCATTCTTCAGCCACCGACCTGAGCTCAGTGGAGTGTTTTAATAACTAGACATTTTAATTAATCAAAACCAAAAAGTGCAAGAGTACAGTCAACCTTAGTGTTACTTTTAAGTCTCTTATCTTACACGTTCATGTAAAATCTCTTTCTGAAATTCATTTCAGTAAAGGATGTGGCCCAAAGGTGCTGCTGCAGTCAGAGCCTGTGAGGGGAGAAAGGCAGGACCTACACGGGTGACCAGGTACAGCAATGGAACATCAGAACATCAGCCTATGAGGGGAG
>JAODJW010000001.1:1883062-1907757 GCA_026777045.1 Hyperopisus bebe | reverse complement strand
GTTTATTTATTGTTAGTTACTGTAATGTTGTGCTGCTTTATTTGGTTAATCGTCCAGTCTGTGAAGAAGGCATTCAAATAAGAATTGCATTGTAGTATGACTCATTTCATTTCATTCACGGTTCAACGTCTGATATTAAGATCGAGTTCTAGGTCAAACTGGTTTGTTTGACTTTCAAGAAATTCGAGTTCTAGTGAGTTTGCGAACTGAGGTACCACTGTAGTTTGTAAAACCTGAAGTAGTTCAAAGTGTCCTCACTGACATGGATTAGGTGGTCACCTTCCACATTGCTGCTGTAAGCTGTTGCATTCCATACACTTATTCAGCTTTGAGCGATATGAGGAGGCGATATCTAGACGTGTGTGTGTGTGTGTGTGTGTGTTATTTAATCATCTTCTGTTTTTAAGTAACTGGAAAGTGTGAGTGATATCTGAAGGCTGGTGAAAATGGAACCAGAAATCTCATCTTCTTAGTAGGTTTCCTAGACAACCCACTGTGTCGTGTGTTACTGAGGTCAGGAGATACAGCCGAGGGGAGAAAAAACACGTGAAAACAAAGAAAAACGAATCGTGAGACAAAAAAACAGGAAAGGGTGCCGCTGCCTGAGCAAAGCATTTCTGCACATAACTGAGGACGCACCATAATATATGGACATGTCTTTGGACCAAACACTCCTTCCTGCTACTGCAGAGCAGTGAATGATGACCGTCTCTAGGAGAATGGACAGATCCGAGAGATGGATAATTGCAGCCCTCTGTCTGTGGACGTGAAAAGATTGCAAGGCCTCATACATGATTGAGGACATGCAACAGGTCCAAATACTGCTGATATATTTGGCCAACACTGTCTGCCATGTTTCCCAATCAAGATGCATCCCTAGTCTTCACACGGTTCTCTTCCTGTTAACCATAATTCCCTATCATTTTAAACACTTCACCTGCCTATAAGAAATGGATCACGTTATGCTGTTTTGCAGATAAATGTGTGCACCATCACCAGTGACTTATGGCTCTGCAGGTGAGAGAAACTTGTCACTCAGACATCCAAGATCTCATTATCTCCTGTCAACTCCATCTTTCTGTCCTTCCACCATTAGTGACAACCCGTTAGGGTTAAGTGGCTTACATTCCTGAAGACTAGCTAACCCATTAGGACCTATATGTCCACTAGTATCTGAATTCTCGGTTACATGTATCCCACTTGTGCTTCTTAGCAAATCCTCCACTAGCCAAATCTCTATGGTGATCGAAGGATTAGCTTCAAAATGACTTTTGTATTGATATTTCTGAAACTATTGATGTTTAATTAACATCCTAGAATGTTCTCTTATATGAAGGACAAGATGCGAGCCAATGTATTGATCCGGTTAAATGTTTTGATTTAGGGATTAGGAGAATTAAAGGTCTTTCCATAAGGATTGTTTGTCTTTTTAGCAGAAGATTGTGTTAGGGATGTATTTTGGATTAAGAATCTCTCCCTGGGGTTACAAGGTCAGGGTGTTATCTAGGACTGCACTGGGCAACTTTTCAGGCAAACATGCAGGGCTGCTATCCCATAATGCTGATGCACTTACTATGCTTGTAGGAGTACGGTGAGGTGTTTACATATACATCTGAGCAAAGATTGTAGAAGAGGGAGGTCAGGTCTTAGCTGTGTTAAGAAATGCTGAAAGGAGAAGGTGGGATCAGGCTGGGAATACATTCCGGGTGGTATCTCTCTAGGCTCTTATGCCACGCGTTCATCACGGCTTTTATCCAAAGTTGGGCGATCTGAGGCCCACGGTATTACCACCAGGAGAGGGGCTGCTCCACAGTGGATAAATACCGGCGCCATTACATTGTATCTGGCTGAGATGCAGTGGGAGTGCACACTGTTCTTTCCCCCATGGCGACAATGCATGTCACATGGCATCCAGACACATGGGAACAGCACAGGCACATGATAACAGCACAGACATACAAGGACAACACAGACACAGGGGAACGGCACGGGCACAGGGAAACAGCTCAGACACACGGGAACGGCACAGACACAGGGGAACGGCTCAGACACACGGGAACAGCACAGACACAGGGGAGCGGCACAGGCACACTGGAACGGCACAGACACAGGGGAAAGGCACAGGGGAAAAGCTCAGACACACTGGAACGGCACAGACACAGGGGAAAGGCACAGGCACACTGGAACGGCACAGACACAGGGGAACGGCAGAGGCACAGGGGAACGGCATGGGCACAGGGAAACGGCTTAGACACAGGGGAACGGCACAGGCACACTGGAACGGCACAGGCACACTGGAACGACACAGACACAGGGGAACGGCACAGGAACACCAGCAGCCACAAACATGTTCCTACTTAATCTGGAAAACCAAACGGCAGTGTGCTGTGTGCAAAGGTGTTCTCCATAAAACTAGGGAGTAGGACTGCATTGAGCAACTTTTCAGGCAAACGTGCAGGGCTGCTATCCCATAATGCTGATGCACTTACTATGCTTAGAGATGTAACTGAAACTGTGTATGTGTGTGTGTGTGCGTGTGTGTGTATGTGCCTGTCTGACCACCTGTCTATCTGTGTGTCTGTGCAATTTTGCAGTTAATACATCATGGGGTCCAGATTTCTCCACATTGTGATAAAAACCTGTTATTTTGATGCTGTTTGGACCATTTTTCAGTCCCCATATGGATACCCTCTTTTTTTCTAAAATGCAATCCAAATACTAAAAATGTCCAAAATCTTGTATTTTTTGGTTACTTATGGTTAAGGTTAGGGCTGGGTAGGGGTTATGGTTGTCATTGCTGGGATTAGGGATTTTCCCAGAGAAAAGAATGGAGAGTCCTCACAGAGATTTGAATACAAATGTGTGTCTGTCTGTTAGTCTGAGTGTGGGTGTGTGTATGTGTGTGTGTGTGTGTGTGTGTCTGTTTGTGTGTCTGTCTGTCTGTCTGTCTGTTAGTCTGTGTGTGTGTGTGCGTCTGTGTGTATCACTGTTACCCCAGTAGTTAGGATTGACACATCATGTCATGCTGAAGTACAGAAATGGCCCCAATAAACACATCAGCTTCCTGTCTGAGCTGTGTTTTACCTGTCAGTGGGGTGAGAGAAAATTTCACTGAGAATTAGCTCGGATACAGGGCCACAGTAACTTTCAGATACAGGCCTACTGACGTATGAGCGCCAACAGTGCGTCAGAGAACAATCTGACGGCACCGTGTCAAATCAGCCGGCATGATTATACAGTGATTGGTTTCAAATTACAATCAGACAGACAGAATGATGTAATAATGCCTGCGGTGGTGCTACCGTGACATAGTGCTGGTCGCCATAGCGATCCGTCATTTGGAAGTCTGCGTATGGGGGGGGGGGGTCACCTAAGGAGACTGAGTGACGACCGCTGGCCAGCCTGCTCTCTGGAGCAAACGTCTTTCAAAATATAGCACCAAGCTTGAAAGGCAGCAGCGCCACAGGAGGTCAGGCTGAGCCGTGTGCCACACAATAGCATGCGCTAAAAAGCCAGCTTGGGGATTCATTTCCCGGACTCTCTAGAGAAACTAGAAATCAGAATTCTGGGCCCCCTGTCTGCCAAGTTGGGAAAATGTGTTGCTGGTAAAAGAGGGAAACTATTGCTGGGAAGAGACTTATGATGAGATTTTTAAACCTGTTCTCCTGCTTTAATGTCCTTGCTGGTCAAATACACCATTTGGCTCATTATCATTATTCTGTGCTAATATCATTCCCTCAATTCAATGATGTCAATTTCACATAAGTGTTGGTTGAGTTTAATTACTTTCAAGAGCAAACAAGTTCAGCAAAAAATGAAATAAACTGTAAAATGGTACGATATCTAAGTGAGGGCTACCACAGGGGAGAGGTAAGCAGGTGTGTAATCATGCACGTGTGTTTGACGTCACAAGTATCACCATTGGGTCACTGCTCCTTGCGCAGTGTGCGCGTTTACAGTGCGTGAAACAGACCCGCCTCAGACTCATTCTGTGCTCCCTGTGAGTGCGCCAAGGTTTATGGTGTCATTAGGGCTACAAACTGGAGACTTATTGACGGGGAAAGTTAATTATGTTGAAGGAACATCTTAGCAAACAATCTCTCCTGCATTGAAGGAAATTAGTATTTAAAGCTGATTGTTTTCTCATTCGGGTTTGGTTTGGCCCTGGTGTAGAGTCCGCTTTGGCGTCATTAACCTTATCGAGTCTTCTGCCGATTAGTGATTAAGGCCCTACAAGAAGATGTGGCAGTACCATATTGGAGCTATTTGCCAGTGTGTAAACAGCATCTCCAGGTACAGTGGGTGAGAGAGAATTGATGGGGACCCCACACACTGTTTTTAGTCCCATGTTGGGGAAGTCATCAAGCCAAAAACGATTTTCACATCCCTTCCCGACAGAGAAGCAGATAGCTGGGCTGAAACAGACCCTTTTTCTGACCGATTCTTCTTCATCGTCATCGTCTTCCTCATCACCCCTTACTAGTAGCCTCTCCACAGTCCATCCTCGCAGCATCGCACTACAATGAAATGACATTGTTGCACAGCATTGACCTCTAAGCGTCCTAAACAACCGTCCGTTAAAACGAGCCTGGTGCATTTAACTTCACAGAGACTGTATCCTCTTTTATAAATCCCACACTTTCTCCTTTTGGCAAACGACACCGTAATATACTTGGCTTTGAAGTGTAGGCTGTTAAAATCGACTGCAGCTGCTGCTTAAACACCACCAACACAATAGCACTCGACTGTACAAAGGATCACCGATTAGAATTACGGCGCCATCACGCACTACCACCCAACGCCTCTGGGTGGCTTCACCAGGGTCTCATTTCACGGTTCTGTTCTTCCTGGCTGTCAGCCAGCCTGACTGTGAGGTTCTAATTTGTGACTCCTTTCCAGTCTGGCCCCTTGAGGCCAGGGACCCAGTCTGAAGGTGGAGTCAGTACCCACAGGGTATCCTGTTGGTTCAGGGAGGGGCAGATGGATGGAGCGAGGGAGGGAGAAGTGGGAGGAAATGGAGAAGATGAAGCCAAGAATGTTGAGGCAAGATATAATGAGGAGGAGCGTGAGAAGGACGAACGACAGAGACGCAGCGCCTTGCTTTCCTGTTTAATTCAATCCCACTCGATCTCCTTCAGCCATCATTGACCTTCAACCCGTGGCAATTTACAGCTACCCATAAAAGTCAAGCCAACCCTATTGGAGGTTTGATAGGGGTGGGGGCTGGTTTTAAGATATCATACATTCTTTCCTTCCTGGAGACTCGTTAGCAGTCGTATGCAGAGTTACTTCTCATCATTAACATATTTAATAAATCAAACGAAGAATAACTCTGGCCCCCAATACCCAGAAAAAGCCATTAGTTGAATATTCTGAGTATATTTTTTCTTAATTGGACAAGTGCACCTTTAAAGACAGCAATTATACTGTGTTGGTTACATATCAGACATGCCATCCCTTCAGGCTGATTTCATAGGTATCTTCAGCTGTTCATCCATAAGTCAAATGCAGGAGTGATGTGTGGTGCGAACGGTCTGCCTTTGGGTGTGGATCTTGAAGCGTAGGAGATGGTCAGCCAGCTGTGAATGTTGGTGGACATTTGAATGCGTTTGATGGGATTCCTTGGGTGTGTGCGCCTATTACGGGAAGTCAGTTCTGGCAAATAAGGCAGCGCTGAGGTTCGTTATAATTAGCAGCCAGCTCTATTGGTTTTTTAATTAATGGCAATGAAGGCTATGATTGTTGTCCAGCCCCTCACAGGTTTCATTCGGGAGGTGCTACTTCTCCTACTTATCTGTATTATGGGAGAACCTCAGACCAAAAGGTGTGAGGCTTGTACCACCCACTGAGCAACCCTAGAGTTATGAGAGAAACTAGGCCCCCACCCCATTGGTGGAAAGGATTAACCTGTGCCACCAATTACTCACACCTTATTGGTTAAGTAGCTGTGACAGTATCCAGTAATCCCGCCATCTGTGGCTTTTGAAGCCACAATACCGCACCTCTGTCATGGCTCATGTATCCATAGATCCTTGGATCTTGCTGTAGAATGTAAAGGTTGGGTATAGAACCTTCCAGTCTAGCGTTTCAGCCCCTCTGTGTTCTGTGTACTGCTTCTCTGACCCAGCCATCTGCCACTATACATCAACATCTACCATCCATATTCAACACCAGCTTTAATCTCGACTTGGCTTTCTGTTCAGAGCACATTTGCTACTTTATTCCTCCGAGGACACATCCTGCCTAAATATGTCCCATTTGTCTCCTTTATTTTGGAAATGATGACGACCACGGAAATAAACATCTCATTGGGTTCCATTGCTCCTCCCTGCCATGAACACAGACAGACTCCTTGGTTCATTTCGATAAGCGAGAAACAAAGAGTCTGACGTTCCCTGCTAGATTATTGTTTCTAATTGCTTCTAACAAAGAGCCCATAATGAAGATGCAGGTTCGATTACCACAAGCCATCAGTGACATCTTCTGCATCTGAGAAGACTCCTTTCATTTCCGAGTTCATTAGCTAGGTTAATGGCTTTCTTCGAAAGTACTTCATGTAAACATTTGGAGAGCAAAGTCAGCTTCTGCATCCATAGCATCAACCAACAAAATTCGTCTCATGACAATTGCTAAGGCCCTTTTTAATCTAGCCACTTCTTTAATTAATTAGCATGGTCCCACAAAAAGCAGAAAATGTTCATTTAAAGATTTCACCCATTTTTCGGTCACTGGTGGCAAATTCTCATCTCCCAGTTTCCAATCTGTGGCCCCCAGTCCTGTGCTCTGTGATGGACCGGTATACATGAATTACTAATGTTAAAATAATGTCTCTGTGCGTCTTTCATTTATCACTGTTGATAACCAAACCCTCCTTAACTGACCTTTAATTATAACAGCCAGTCATGTGATTGATGAACTGATGGATTCTTAATTATTTTTACAGTGATTCCCATAGTTTGACTGTATATAAGACTACTTGCACTTGCGGGGAATGGAATTGATCCCAAAACGGTCAAAACGTACCTAAATTTAAATTTTATTGCATTTCAAATGTCATTGCAAAATGCCTTACTGTATAAAAGGGCTAAGTGTTAACCTATACAAATTCTTATTTAAATATACAATATTTAAAATACTTTCCAAAAAAATGAACACTGATAATTTTTAGTTTAAAATACTAAACTAATATAAGTAAACATGAAGACAGAGGGGAGCTGCACAAACATTGTAGTGCCAGTCGACTGACCTCAGAGGTGCGTGTCCTGTTGACAGGCAGTAATCAGGGCCACCTGCCCCCAACCCCCCACCCCCCCCCCCCCCCCCCCCCCCCCATCCACACAGACACAGAAACATAGACACAGTCCCTGGTCCTGACTGTCATGTGGCAGCTGCCACCACTGTAACAAAATTAACTTTTGAAAATTTATGGAGAGGTGAGCACTGTCACCATGACACAAGAGGAAAGGCAGCTGTGAAGCTTATGTGTACATAGTCTACAATCTACACTGTGTGCTATAGGTGTATTTGTGTATATTTTATAAACAGTGAGGTAAGTGTGCACCCTAGTGGCAGAGGAAAGAATACGCCTGGCATAAAGCTGTCCTTATTCACTTACTCTCCATTTCTTTCCACTTTGAACACGTGCACCAATATTTACTGCCTACCTCTGTTTTCCTGGTGCACTATGGGAAAGCGTGAGGTTGGCTGAGCAAGATGCGGCAGGCTTTAATTCGATAATGCCTCCCTTTTCATCTAGCAATTTCCTTTCTATCCTGTCCCTGCCTGGCACGGAATGTATTAAAAGCGTCAGAAGTCAGACCCTCCGTCAGAACACCACGCAGCGCGCTGGGCAGCTGTGAGAGGATTAGATTACACATGCATCTGGTTTGAGGTTTTACACCAAAGCCAGGAGCATGGTGTCAGGCTGCAGCAGGCCTGCCATCACCATAGCGATGGAGCCTCTGGCAAAGGTGCTCGCACAAGCGTGGAAGCCAACATCTGCTGGACGGAGGGATGCAGGAGACCAGGCCCATCTAACAATTAACAGTTCCATTACAGTTCCTACTGTAGTATCAGCACGCTGTCAATGGCACCTTCCTGATGCAGGATTAAGCTTCCTGGATGCATAAACCACAGGTCTGACAGAGGGTCCCCACATATGTAGTTTGCCTCTCTTCGTGATTGCGAACAAAGTTAAGGCATTTCGAACATGTACACTCACAGTACAATGACACACAAGAAGCAAACAGATTAAGTTTAAACTTTTATTTATAATATAATACAAGATCATTCTGTGCAACAGTTCTGTTGGACAAGAAGCTGTACATTATTGACAGAGAAAATTAAAAACGCAATGAAACTCAGCAGTACGCTGGAGTCACTCAGTTAAGCGACGATTGTGTCTGAAATTATTCCAAAGAACAAAAAAAATCTTAAAACACAGTTTCCATTGTTATAAATTTGTTATACGACTATGTGTATGTACGTGTGTGTTTGTTTGTGTATAAAGTGCAAAAACATATAGGGCAATAGTATAGACCCCAAGTATTGTGTGTATGTGTGCCTCTATATTAGCGATGGGAGATTTGGGGCACTGAGACTGGCAGTGGGCAGGGCCGCTCACTGTCAATCACCATCCGGTTCAGCCAATGACACGTGAGTTTGACAAGTCGGTGACTCATAATCCTGCCCACCAGTTTCAAAAGCCCACGTCTCCCATCACAGCTGTATATAATACATCAGTGTGCCATCTTTAGTCACACACCCAGAGTATATAGCAGAAGCCTCAGCTAAACAGGTTTCGCTACATTATACACCCCCAGCTCTTCTGCAAATACAAAGTTAAATGGATTACTATATATTGCAATAACATAGTGAGTAATACAAATATAATTATATGAACAGCTGAAATAAAGCAATTTTAAATTCCCCTTTTTTACATTTAAAAATAGACATTTGTATACAACTCCGTCTCCCTAGTGTAGCACCATAGGGTCTCGTGTTTCAAGCCTATAAGTATGAAATTACCTGAAAAAAGAACTGAACGGTTTCTTACTTTGGAAGAATAAGGCATTTCGGTCAAATAAACACACAAAACATCGAAGCAGTTATTTACTGGATTATATCTGAAAGTTCGGCCTGTCCCCTGCACCCTGGCGTCTTCCACTGAAAAGCCTCTTTAATAAAACAACGGTGTTCATTGTCACAGTAAAATCACGTCGACCTTACGGGGGGGGCGGAGGGGGGCAGGCGGTCCTGTCCACGACTCTGTCCAGTTCACATTTTCTCCACGTCTGGCTGCGTCTGTGACCTAGTTCTGCTGCGAGCCCTGCGTGGGAGGGGGCAGAGAGGCCAGGGTGAGCTGCAAAGGACAGATAAGGCTTCCGGAGCCCTGCCCCACTTTAGCTAACAGATAAAAACCCTCCCCCGCCTCTGGGACACCCAACTTCCCGAGCAGCCCCCATCTGGGCAAACAGTGTAAAAAACAGCAGGGTTACCGACTGGCCTGGGCACGCTGCCTGGGTGATATGATGAGAAGGTCTGTAATTGGTCCTTGTCTAGAGGCTCCTCCTACTGGCCAACTCTGCTAATGACTTACTCCTGAGAGAGTGTCTGTGTAACTGGCATTGGGTAGAACCAATCACGGTCTACCACTGCACAGTTTTACCCAACTGGAGGGCAAGGGCTTGGTACAGTGCTCACCGAGTTAGTCCTCTTGCGCTTCCAGCAGTCAGGGTTGAGGCGCTTCTGCTCCTCTGCCAGGGCTTTGGCCTCCATGGTGTATAACTTCCTCTCCTCATTCTTCATCTTCTTCCACTTGTCACCCAGGATCACACTGATGGCTCTGTGGGGGGGGGGGGAGGCACGGGGGTCAGGGCTAGGTGATAAGTGTCATCCTGTGATCGCAAGCTGGACCGATCGGAGTTTCCACGATGGCCCAGCCGGCGATGGCAATGCAGGACGCTGCCTGTGGACATAGAGGCTGCAGCAGTTCGGCGTAGAAATTCAGCAGAGAAACATCTCAATTATGGCATCATTGGCAAAAGGGACAGGGTGATTCAGAACTTCTCAGGAGCACGAACAGTGCTTCAATAATGCAGAAGTGTAGTAGTGTAGCGGTGAAGTAATTTAACACTGTACGAGTGTTATACTATAGCGGTGAGGTCACTTGGTCCTGTACTATTGCAGTATCTTAGGGGTGAAACAACTTAATAATGTATTTGGGTTATATTGTCATGAAGTAATTGGTACTGTACTAATGTGGTACTGTAGTAATTTGTTACTGTACTCGTGCAGTGAAGTTCATTGGTACGGTATTAGTGCAGGAGTGTAGCAGTGAAGTCATTTGGGACTGTAGTACCTTAGAGATGAAGTAACTTGTTACTGTAGTAGTGTTGTATTACAAACTAACTGGTACTGGTACTAATGTAGTACTGTAACAGCATAGTAACCTGATACTGTACTAGTGTAGTGCTGTAGCAGTGAAGTGATGAAATCCTGTACTAGTGCAGTACTGTAACACAGTGTAGCAAGATAATGCAGTAGTATACCAGTGAATGCTGTAGCATTAAAGCAACTCTACTAGTAACCTCACAACCTCCGTAAATCAATGCACACACACACAGACACACACGCAGACAGACCTGTTGTCCTTCCCTGGGTACATCTGCGTATATTCTACCCTGTACTTCTTGGCGAAAAGCATGAAGGCGTTCATTGGCCGCTTGCACTTGGTAGGCGTGGCACTGCTCCCAGTTCCTGAGGTATGGCTTTTGTTTGATTTGGGTGTCTGAATGGCGCTGCACGGCTCCAGATCCCGAGCCAACTTCTCACAGTCGGGGCTGACGGCGCCCCCGCTGGACAGGGAGGCACGCCTCTGGCGAGCCATGCTGCTTAGCACATACACAGCCGATGAGTCCAGGGGGGTGAAGTCATAGCTGGGGAAGGGGGGGCACAGCATATATTACAAGGCACAGTCCAGCTACGGGGGCAGTAATATGCCAGCGACCTCACTGACCAGCTGGGTGCTACGCATAAGGTCCTCACCTTCTGAACGTGTCAAAGACAACCGAATCGTCACAGTTGATGGCGTCTGGGTGTCCGGGTGGGAGACACAGGTCTCCCACCTGAACCTCATAGCAGGGAATCCCGTGCTGGACGACGGTAAGGCTCGGATAGAAGGAAGACCACCCTACAAGGAGAACAGGAGGAGGACACGAATGCATTCATGCGACTCTTCTGCGATACTGCTGCTAACTTCTCCATGTGTACAGATGTTAGGAATGTGAAAGTGAAACCTGATCAAATGATGGTTATAAAGACTAACCACTAAGAAAGCCACTGGAAAATTGACTTCACATCCAGGACACAGGCAAGTAAACATATTTATTCATGCAGTACAAACTAGCCATTTTCTCCTGCCATTTCCTGTCTTTACCTTTACTTTTCACATAAAAGGGATGGTCCAGTCTGCATTCTGCAGTCAAGAGGCCATCCTCCGGCGAGCCAGGGTCAAAGGTCAGCTTGAGGACCGACTGGCCGAAAGAAACGGTTTCCTCGTGGGCAACTAGCTTCAAGCCTTCGGAGCCATACCTCTGCAGAGGGAACGTGCCAGAGAGAGAGTCGATGGCGGGCTCTGTGTCAGCCAGTGCTCCCAGTGTTACCAGAGACGACATTTCACCTTGATGGAGCGACAGGGTGGCTCCCCCTCATCGCCGGAGTCGTCATCGGAGTCGGCAAGGTCCTCGGCGTCCTGCCACTCCACATTGGGGCCCTTGTGGAAGCGCAGACGCGTGCCTGTGAACAGAGGGGCCGGGAACCCATCACACGCTGCTTCCTTACGAAATGAAACTGCATTCTTCTCTGCTTAACTTTGAAATTTGCAGTGTTTTTGGCTCCAAAATCAAATCATTTAGTATTGAATTCATATGTATGGGATTGGTGTGTGGGTCAGTAGATTAGGATGGCGCGCCTGTGATCGGAACGTTGCTGGTTCAAACCCCAGGGTCGGCACTGTGATGTCACCATCGCCCCCCCCCCCCCAAGTGACCCAGCTTTCTCAATCGTATGGCTCTTTGGATAAAAGCCAAATAAATAAATCTGTAGCATTTTTGTTTCTGTTAAGTCAAATCATTCATTATTTACTTCATACATATTTTATGACTCTAATAACTTTTTTAAATTGAAATATCAAGTGGTTTATTTGTTTGAATGGCTAAAGGTCCTGCGATCTTAAGTGCAGCTCTTGTCCCAGCGCTGTCTTGTACTGGTTTTGGCCCAGCTTAGAGGCACTTGGCCCAAAGTCGGCTCGTCGACAGCTGCATGCCAGTAACTATCTGCCTTGCCTGAACGTTGCTTTGCTGGCAGCTAAATAAATAGATCTTTTCATGTAAATGAGATGATAACTGCTGGGTTCCGTAACCCCTGGTAAACAGACTCAGCCAGAGGAACTGCTAAATGTCTGGGCTTACTGATGTATGACTGAACTACTCATGCTTGTGTCTTCTTGCGCAGTTTAATACCATACAGTAGAGGGCGCTATTGGCTTTAAATACCAAACTTGTACAAAATGGCTGGAAAGTACTAATAGGACTATAGAAACATCAGATATCAGTCATTTATCCAATCCAGTCCATCATAGCACACATATGCACACACCATGGGCAATTAGGAGATGCTAAGCAGCATATGTGTGTGTGGTGGGGCAGCCAGCAGGAAGGGAACATGCCAAGTTCACTCACAAACAGAGCAGAGATACCATTTAGCCTGCAACTAAATGGTCTGCAAGTATCTAGCTGAGCTGTCTAGGTAGAGTTCTGCCATTTACCTTATGTTTGCCCTAATACATACAAATGTATTTATACTCTACATATCTCCATATATCGCATTTCTATGTACCTGGAGTTTATGTGCATATGTGCAGGGGGGGCGTGGAGATTTTGGGGCCTGTGACATTATATCATATTGGGCCCCAACAAGGACCAATCCAACTATGTTCCAAATTGTTTAGGACCCTTCATCCTAACTTTCCTCCCTTTAAGGTGCCCCTGTAAATACGTATCCCCTGTATATATGCATGTATATATTTTTCATCTTTAAATTTTAATTTATATTTTGTCATTTCAAGTATAGTCTGCATTCCACTGTATGTCACATGTAGAAAGAAATTCTTTTCTCAACTTTTTCTCCAAAGGGAACCAAGTGGTGCAGCCCTAGGCGGCCCCCCTCCCTCGGCAGTTGGTACCTTTCAGGAAGCAGTGCCAGGCGGTAGGGGGCCAGGAATGGGACCACCCCAAGTCATCATCATCAGAGAGTGAAGATGTGCAGAAGACCCCTGACTCTGACTCGCTGCTCGCCTGGGGGGGAGGCAGTCAGGAACACAAATGCAGTCAATGCTACACAGTCAATGCTATATGGTCTGCTTGTCACAGGGGCTCCACAAGGGGGCGACAGCGCCACCTCGGGTCGTACCCGCACACGCCTGCTGCTGGAGGCCTGGGGGGGGCGGGCGTAGGAATGTAAACTGTTGCTGCTGGCGAAGATGTGGACAGGGGAGGACCTGCAGTGACAGAGGAAGGCGAGACGAGTTAGTGACTCATCAGCAAGCTGGAGAAAGACAGGCGTGACGCCTGGGTCTGGGGAGAAGGCGTATGCCGCCTGTGTGCCGTTCTCCTCGCTTGCTGTCACATTACTGCCATGTCACACAAATAGACTTTTGCTCTGTAACTGCACGGCCTTTTTCACTGAAACGACTAATGGTGAACACTAGTGAACTTCCTTGAACTCCATCAGCGTCCATTGTGTAATAATTAGTGGAGGACATGGTATATGGAGGCGGGGCCCACCTGGGGTGGGGGGTCTGCAGGAGGGGGCTCTGTGGACTGGTGGCGATGTTAGCCAGCTCGGCGAGCCAGTTGGTATCAGGAGAGCCGCTGTCCGCAGCCGGACTCCAGGCCCCCTGCCGGCGTTCCTGATGGGAAATGCCAGCTGACAGCTGGAATACGGCCGGCGAACCTCTGCCCTCCTGGACCTCCTGCAGCTCTGGGAGATCATCTGGGGGGGGGGGGGGGGGAAAATGAGATTTCTAATGACGACACCACTTTGCAGAGTCAAAGCAAGACTACAAAGCAGCTCCTTTTAAAGCATTTTCAGTGTGTGAAACCTTGCAAATCGTATTGCTCATTAAGCATATATTTGATCATATTTTAAATTACTTTTACAGCAGAAGTGTGGAACTGGATAAGCTGTGTGTGCTAGAATATGATTTCAGCTGCACTCAGTCTATGGGGCACAATTACAGATAGGTAAGCCTGGCTCTGCCGTGCGCCTGCTTGTGTACACGTGTACGCGTGCCCGTCTGGGATTACCATACTCCACGTGACTCTCACTGGAGGGGTATCCTGGAGAGGATGGCAGGTCCTCGTTGCACTTCAGCATGTCAAAGTCGTCACTGATTCCTGAGGCGTTCTGCAGCTCTACCAGCTGGCTTCGGTCTGCTCTGTTGGGCACCACTTCCCAGACCATATTACGCCATGTCAGCTTGCCGGACTGCAGAAACACGGTGGTCACCACAATCAGAAGTGATTCGTCGGCTGAAGCCCATCCAGTGCTCATCAATATAAATTAAGAATATGACACCTTTATTGAGTGTATTTAGGAATTACATGATGTAAATAAGTATTTACAGTTGGGATTACATAACGGCAAACGTGATATCACAAAAATACAAAATGCCCATTACATCATATTTACATAACATTACAAATAGCTTCATATTTATAACGAATACGGTTTCTTTTGTTTAAAGAGAAAGACGTCATAAAAGGTCTCAGAAAACGCCAAATGCAAAAAAGAAAAAGCTTCCCATTCTGTATTTGGAGGTAAATATACATTCAAGTGCATGTCCGCGGAGTAGTTACACACATTTTTGTGGAAAATGCATGCCGCGAACTACGGTCTATTGTCTCAGGACTCGGTGTCTCTGTTCGCAGGAGGCGTCATGTGACCCTTTGCACGCAAACCTTGTTTATAAACTTTTGGAACTTGGCGCATGCGCTCCAGGGCTCATTCATTCAGAACTGCGTAACTACGAATGATCAATAACACGAAAGAATTACCCTAAAAGGTTCAGCTCAAAATGTTTTCACAATGAGAAAAGAACGTGCGATCTTTTTGCTTTACGTGTCCCATTCACTTTTATAATTAGGTTGTGGCAGATCGTCGATGAAATGCATGTAAAAAGTGCATTAGAATGTTATATCCGAACAAAATCAGTTTAAATACGTATACGGAATGTAATAATACATTACAATAAATCAAACGTTACAGACTTTTCCCTTTGATGTGTCCCTTTGTCTCGAAAGTCCTCGTCTTTATCTTCTGCAGGCAAAATTTTCATACAAAATCATATGTTTACGAAGACACAGAAACGACGGTCGATCAAAAAAAATAAAATTCCAAAATTAGACAATAATGGTTTTAGGTGTTTTAATCGCATTAATCCAGTGACTTTCGATAACAAAACGGAACTCTTTTGTTGGATGGATAATCAGCCATTATAATGTCAACAACAAGATAAAGAAAAAGCGGACTACAAAACGATCCAAGTTTAAAACTTCACAAAAATATGTCGACAAGTTCAGACACGAAGCCCCGACGACTTGTCATTCACGATGGTGAAATGAATGAAGTTAAAAGTCACGGATCGACAAAGGTACACGTCTCGGGCTGAACCCCAAACTACCTCCTGAGAGCTAAACCAAAACAAAACTACCCAGCTAGCTAGTGAGCTAACGGCTAGCTACCAAAACAACAAACGTTCACAATGAAATTTTCCACCCTGGCAGGAAATGTCATTCGAAGGCGACACTGTCGGCGGTACTCTTTCGCCCTCTGACGTTCACGTCCGCAGAAAGAATTAAAGTTATTTTATCGTTTCATTGTATTTCCTTCAACCTTTTGTTTCGCTCCATAGCCAGACAGCTAACTTTGTCACTTACCAAATCCGTCGCCATTACCGAGTTTCTCTGGCATTCACTGAAGGGGCGGGAGTGATTACTTTTAGATCTGCACATCTATTGGTGCTACAAAGTGTCAATCTTAACCACCTTCCTTTGTTATTGGCTTAGTTTAACCATACTTCCGAAAATTTTAGCCTCTATTTAATTATTGTATTATTATTGGTTGACCGGCACGTTCATCATCTGTATGCTGCTATTTATTGGACAGAGCTCCCCCCCACCCATTGTGTTTTTTGTTCTATGATTTAATATCAAGAAAACTAAGTGTTAGTGTTTTGATACAGAATTAAACAATGGCAGGAGAGTCGGGTTATAAAGTAATCCAATTTCGTCGTATTTTTGTGACGCCTGTCTTTTATTTACCAAACATTAAGATTGGGTATCGCCCAATTCATATAAACGGGTCCTTTACACAACGTGTATAGAAAAACAGCTCTGGTCATATTTACATCGCCAGTTTCTTCCTAGTACGCAGAGCACCGGCATTGTTTCCATATTATCTGTTTAAAGAATCATACATTATATTTGTTTAAGTAGATTCTGTTTTTACTATTCGTTACATTCTGCAATATCAAATAGCTATACAATGCTACACTTTGAGTACAATAAAAAGGTTGACTAAAATTATACGAGTAATTTCCCACATATAAATTAATACATTCATAAATAAGTGATATCATTCATATAAG
Organism: Hyperopisus bebe; assembly: GCA_026777045.1. Lineage (NCBI taxonomy): Eukaryota > Metazoa > Chordata > Actinopteri > Osteoglossiformes > Mormyridae > Hyperopisus > Hyperopisus bebe. The sequence goes on along the minus strand of JAODJW010000001.1, from coordinate 1,891,049 downwards.
AATTCAGTATTTCACATTAGGGCTAATTGACTTTAATCCTCATTGCTGATGGCTGTGCTTATAACTAATACTAACGTGAACAGTATGGTCATCTTCATAACTACAAATGACGCAACGACGAATAACAGCTTCATCAATTATTATAGGAGACTTATGTGAAAGAATTGCAGGCAGAAATAAAAGTCAAATAGAAATGAAGTAAAATTTGAACGTGCGCGGTGTGTAAAACAAAACGCTTCTTTGTCTCAAACAAACAAAGTGGAATAAAGTAAGTGTTATACGTGAGAAGCAGACTACGAGCTGCTAGGAGGAAATGGAAGTTGGTAGGAGTTTCGGTTACAGCTGACTATCGGACGGAAAGAAACTGCCAGCTGACGGCACTAGGGGGCGCCCGCTCGCACTATAGCGGCCAAGTTTGCAAACTCCCCGTCTGAACACTAGAGAATGTATCGCCTTTAAAAAGCTATTATCATTTTCTGGTCTATTCCCGGCCTTCTCCGCATTTTTCCTTCAGGAGTGAAAAAATACAAGTATGTAAACTCCACTGTAGTGAGGAAAAAAACTTGTGCAAAATTTCATCCGAGTTACATTATTTCATACAAAGTAAAACTATTTACTTATACTCCACACATGGAATATATCAGTGTGTATGATACTTAACGGCCCAGTATACATGTAGCCAGGGGCGTCGTAGTGGGGGGAAAAGGGGGGCTGAGTTACCAGGGCCCCATGTGGGGGGAGGGCGCCTAGGGAATCTGGAATTTTATTTTCCTTTAAATATTAATATTATTCAAAGATCACAATAAATGTTGCTAACTAATGTAAATATAATTTTTGTGGGAAAATAAATCGGTTGACGGACTGAATTGTGTCCTAGCTTACAGTGCCTGAGGAGAAGCACCCTCACCCCTTGCAATGGTTTAGTCTTCACCGGGCTTTTTAACTAGGCGCATTTGATTTAGTGGTCATTCTGCTGAAGCAGCTGAATCCGTGTTGGAAGGTGATGCCAAAGAAAGTTAAATCCGGTCTTCAAAAAAGAAGAGAGAGGCAGGAAAGAAACAAAAAAAAAAAAAAGAAATGAGGGAAAGCAACTGCTTACAAACTTTTTTCCCCAAGAAACTAAGGTGAGCCCAAATGTGAAAGCAAATAGCCTACATTAAATGAGCTGTGATTATTAAACGCTTCAGTACCACCGCGAAATTACACATATCTTAACATGATGTAGTCTAGATTAGTCTATATATATATATATATATATAATTTATTTATTTATTTATTTTTTGCTTAACCCCCTGGGTCGATGCCGCGTATCTTTCTAGTCTATTTCAGTTTATATCTCGCTGAAATGTTCGTGTTGAACCATGAAAAAAAAAACGCTGGCTAAATCTGTAATCTGTCTTCTTTTCAAAACGTCCATTGTCGGTGGTATTTAAAGTTTTTAAAATTAGGTTAAATCGGCAAAAGCTAAACCATGTCACCTTTGTTTTACCTGCATGGGGGGCGCGTAGTACCGCCTTCGCGTGAAGATCGCTATTCACATTCTAAACAGCCGCACTTCCGCGTACTGAAATCGCATTCGCAATGTAATTTGATGAACAACGCAGCGGTGAAACCGTTTCAAAAGTGTTCAATTTTCATGCAGGCCTATGATGTTAGGCTACCTATGGTGACATTTCCTGTTATAGCTTTTAATCATTCTACAAGTAAAACCAAATTCCGGTGAAGTCTTGTGTGATGTTTTTTTTTGGGCACTGTTGTGCAAAGGGCCCAGAATTTGCTGCCACGCCCCTGCATGTAGCCGTAGGCTTCAGCAATGCCACTGGCAATAAAAATTAGAAATTCATCCTTCACTGACAATTATTAAAACGACAAATACATACAATTACATAAAAAATAAATTTCATTACATTAAAGACTGACTTACATTAAACTGAACTTCAAATTTGATTTTTTAAATAGATCACAACAGAATATACAGGATCAAATGTAGATATTCAGAAACATACATTTGTCAAGTTGAATAAGTCTTTTTTAATAAAAAAATTGTACTTTATTGTAATGAAAATTCAAATATAATCAACAATATCATACTGAAAATACTCTTTAGACCTTTGAACTGCATTACAGGGAACATACAGCACTGCCAACACCAAACTAGTCCAAGATGTCAACTGATTAACATACAGAAAAAAACATACCTTTAAAAAAAGCTATTCTCCATTAAACTTGTGTACACTACTTTCCATGACATGTTCACACGCTAAAGTCTGAAATTATGCATTTACATAAATACTACAAAACAAGAAAAATCGTATCTTCTGAAAGATGAAGGTGTAGAGTTTTATCAAGAATATCGGAAATTGTTGGTATGGGAGTGCAGAGGTAGAGAGTGATGAGCCAATCGACGGTCTGTCCTCGGGAGTGACTATCGAGATGGCAGGAATCTGCCCTTCGCTGACTTTACTGACACTAGGAAGGCTGTTACTTCAAGATTAAAGACAATTCAGTAAATATGACGTGGGTAAAAAAAAGCTTGTCTAAAGGAAAATTGATTAATACTGTATCTAATGAACTAATTATTAAACATCTTGATTACCTTCCTGCCACCCAAACTCCATCAGTTCTACCATAATACCCTTATCATTAAGTATTATTCCAAAAAAGCAGAAAACACAAGCTATTTATCATTTATAAGAAATATGAAGTCCATGCCCTCGTACATACACTAACACACTGGTGAGTCCACCCATCACTTAATAAACACTAGACAAAATGAACAATGGAAGCAGCAGTAATACTGGATTTTGGGTTTGGACTGGAGGTATTAAACTCTGAACTCCAGTGGGGGGGGGGGGGGGGAGGGGGAATAAGGGAAATACTGTCCTGTAAAAGAATTACATGACCACACACAGATCTTTCAGTCACCCATCCATAGGCAGGGACGATTCTAGGATTTTTTTAAGGTGAGGGGCATTAGAAGAGGCCATAATTCATACAGAGGCGCCATCCATATCATTAGCCAATAATATGTATTGAATAATTGAGTGACAGTAGTTAAGCACCAGTCAGCTCGCCAGTATAAATGTCAACATATCATGGCATAAATATGCTCTATACAACCTTAATACATATTCCATTCACGGTTAAATTTTTAGATTAAACGAAATTCAAGTATTACATGTGTGCAATGTGACATGAAGGATCTGTCACAAAAGCCTGAATTCAGGCCATAATCATTCTGGGGAAATGTAAAGCTCTTTTCAATCTGTTGGAATTATCCTCTGTGACGTTGTTCTTTATGACAAAGACTAGAAAGCATTACGCTGAGGGATAACAGAGATTTACATCCACAGTCACCGGAATATGTGGAGACATGTCACCTCAAGCTCGTCATAAAGCTGTCCACCTCACAGGTCTTGGCCTAAAATCTGTGCAAAACTGCGCCAGTTCCAATATCAGAACGCATCAACACACTGGCATGAGAGGTCATAGCCCTGTCCGGATAGTCAGCAAGATGAGATATGAAATGAAGAAGAAGCAGGACGATACCGCGGGTAGCCTTGCTAAAACGTGGTCTTTAAGCGATAAGTGTTATCAGAGGAGGATTTTAACAGACTGCATTTATCCAAAGACTAACAAAGTCACAGACGTGATAATTCATGAAAACAACAAATTAAGAAAGTCAAAAGTGGGCATGAAACCAGTAAAATAATAACTGTACCATTTCCCGCAGATAACTTTTTTAAAGCCTTCCCACATGAAAAGTGGCAGTATATTAATGTGTTTTTCTTTTTTTTTTTTTCAAAAAGACCTACATCGCTACCATTTACATAATGTTTCACATTTCTGAAAGCATACAAATGAACAGGAGTTACGGGAACAAGCTGATGGCACTGGGGAGCATGCTCAGCTTCCCCCTGCAGGGGGCGCACATGTCCCCTCCGGTTTGCAGATCCCTCACACCTCCTGATCCTCAACGTCAGACTGGCTCCCGAAGAGGGCGGCCAGTTGTTCCTCGTAGTTGGCGATGTTCCGCTTCATGATGTTCATACAGGGGCCCAGAAGCCTTTCAAAGGCCTGGACGTCCATAACTGTCAAGACCAAGGAAAATGGGGTCTGAATGGACTACTATGAAGATTAAAACACATTATAGTACAGATTCATCCACTTAAGATGATCATACACAAGAGCTTATAAGGATCCACAAAACAGCACCAAACAGTCTATTGTACACACAGACATGGACGTGCTCATCAGTGATGCTGTAATATTATAATACTACACTGGAAGTAGTACAAGTGCCAGTCTTGTTTAGAGAATCAGAATCAGAACTCACTTAATTGGCCAGGAATGACTGCATGTACTATGAATTTGCTGTGGCGGTACTGGTGCTTACATTCACAGACAACATAGAACATAAGTTAAGAAAAATGGTATGAGGAGGAATAAGACGATGTAACAAAATAGTCCCAACCGTGCAAAGCTGTACAATTACTATCAATAAATATAAACTTAAAGGGAACAGAGATATACTGAGTGCTGTAATATAAAAATATACGATGCCCAGTTAAAGATGGCTGAAATGGATGTGCAAAATCACATGCAGAGTCACTAGGGGAGGGAGCATGAAGCACACTTTGAAGTTTAAACTTATACTCCTAGATATACATTGCAAATTTTCATGGAACCCTACAATCTCCTGAGTGTCTTCTGGGAAGCTAGGAGGGAGTCGCTACCTAAGCACTTGACGCTTCCCACAGCATAAGCTGAAGCTGCCCTTGGCTTGTTGGTGACCAGCGCCAGTTCCCCAAAGTACTGTCCTCTTGAGCACATGGCAATTTCCACCTCTCCATTCTCCAGGTCCTTCTTGGACTGTGAGGGGCACAAATAAGTATCACACAAAACACCTCACTTGCTTGCTTCAGCATGAGCTGTTTGACCAAGGCAAAGCTTAGATCTTCACGCAAACCCAAGTTGGGTCATTAGGGTTCCTGGTGATCCACAGTTCCAGATTTCTAAGAATATACCTCAAAAAGGGGACTGAATCGGAAGCTTTATTCAAATTCAGGGCCTTGTGCTTCTTATCCGGAGGTCAGAGGAAGGGCATTCGGCCATGAAGTTAGCTACATAAGCAGAAACCAGCTAGATGGTCTCACTTACCCGGCTTCTTCTCATGGTGATCCTAACCTGCCCAGATTCCACAATGTAAAAGCAATCGGCCATGTCACCCTGAAATGAGCAGAACGGGAGTCATGGTGATACACTCATGTGACCCCAGCTCCCTAAATCTCACGGTCGGGGTACGTTTCAACTTTCAGCCATATTGGACAAGTAAATTCTGCAGGTAGCACTTTGCATTTTTAAAATCAATAAGATGCAGAAATCATTTAAGTGTTTTGTTTACCTGTGCAATAATTTGCTCTCCATCGCTGTAAACTTTAGAAGACAGTACATCTACAACTTTCATTCTCTCCGAGGGCTGCAACACAGAGGCATAACATGTAATTAAATGTCTCCTCTCGTAAGGGAGAACCCAGAAACACAAGAGAGGAACAGAGAAGAAAACTAACTTCAAGTGATTTGAGCAACGGAAGTGTCTCAATAAAGGCTTCATACATTCTCCTCTTCTTGGCGTTGTTCTTCACAATTATTCTCCTGAACGTTAGTCGGTCCTGCAGAGCAAAAAGCAAGTATGTCATCTTTCAGACAGGGAAGACAAAAGGAATCTAATAACACTGAAGAAACAAAGCACCACTCTGTAATTTGATGAAGTTTTTATATTGTAAATTTCAGTCTCTTAAAATTGCAATTAGCATCTGACTATTGAACATTTCCTTCACCACATCTCCAGCAGAGGGAGCTATATCCAACTGTTATTATTTATAATAATATAATGGGGGCAGAGCATTTAATGCATGGTAAAACAGATTAAATTGCTGTTCAGCAAGCTGACCACTGACCAAGCACCAGAGGGCTCCTGTCGAGGTGGCAATTATGGTGGCGGCCCTGGGGGTGTTGTACATCAATGCCAGCTCCCCAAAACTCCCACGGCTGTTGTATGAGCCCACCAACCTCTCAGCACCATCAGTCTTAACGTAGATGTCAAAGGTCCCTCTGTAAAGGACAGCACATGAACTCAACAGCAGATTGAGAAGAACGGCTGGCAGATACACTTGTTTCTTTGTCAGTGCTATCACAGTTCATTTAGAAATTGTGGCACGTGTTTCATCAAGTTCCTGTCACAATACTCAAACTCCAGTCATCCAGTTCATAAGGCTACAATAACATTTCATAGGTAATATTAATCATCATTACTGAAAATAATGTAGCAGAAAACATCAAATTAATGCCCACATTCAAGCATGGCATCAACTAACCTTTCAATGACATAGAAGTTATCGCCATCGTCGTCTTGCTCAATGATGTGCTCTGCTGTCTCCACAGGCTTCTCAAACATGGCATCCAGGACCTGAGACATCTGCTCCTGTTGCGATCCCACAGAAACACAAGGCAGAAGCAGGTTATAGCAGTTTTAACATGGTTCATTTACCAGCATCCACATTACTTCATTAAAACTTCTATCAACAAAGTAAAAGGATGCTGAAAGATCTGAAGATGATGTGACTCCAGCATATAAAGAAGTCTGACCTCTACAGGATAAAGACGCAATGAGATTATGCAGATAATCTGACCTTTAAACAGAGTGAAACTGTGCAGACGACTTAAGTCTTGAGATCTGTTGAAGCTGAAGATAAACCTTTGGTATGCAGTGACTGGATGACCGTTGACCTACTGAGCATAAACCATCTCTTCTTTTAGGTGATTTTCATTATCATTACCGCTTTAACCTTCATTACTGGGTCTCAAAACAGGACTCAGAATTAACTATTAATCTGACCAAATGCAAGGCACCAACAAACAATTAAAATAAGCACTGTAACCTGTAAACACTAGGCGAATGCCACCATTCTAAATTATGTTCAAATTACTTCTCCATACAACACATCTTACCGGGTCCAGGTTTTTGAATAAAAGAATGTCCCTGCACGCTTCCTGTAGTCGCTGCCTCTGCTCGTCTGTTTTGGGATAGGTAATCTGAAAAGAAAACCTGAACATCAAGAGACTGACCTATGAAGTGTGTCGCTAAATACACTGCAAGCTACATTTCCCAAGATACTAATAAGCAGAGCTTACAAAGATGAACAACCCCCCTTCCATAGGAATACCTTGCTGCATGAGAGCTTATCCTGCTGCATGAGAGCTTACCCTCCAACTGAAAGCTTACTCTGTTGCATGAGAGCTTACCCTGCTGCATGAGAGCTTACCCTGAGACTGAAAGCTTATCCTGCTGCATGAGAGCTTGCCCTGCTGTGTGAATGCTTATCCTGCTGCATGAAAGCTTATCCAGTTGCATGAGAGATTACCCTGCGACTGAATGCTTACCCTGCTGCGTGAGAGCTTATCCTGCTGAGTAAGAGCTTATCCTGCTGCGTAAGAGCTTACCCTGCTGCGTGAGAGCTTACCCCGCTGCATGAGAGCTTACCCTGAGACTGAAAGCTTACTTTGTTGCATGAGAGCTTATGCTGCTGCGTGAGGATATATCCTGATGCGTGAGGGCATACCCTGCTACATAAGAGCTTACCCTGCTGCATAAGAGCTTACCCTGAGACTGAAAGCTTACTCTGTTGCATGAGAGCTCACCCTACTGCATGAGAGCTTATCCTGCTACGTGAGAGCTTATCTTGCTGCATTAAAGCTTACCCTGAGACTGAAAGCTTACTCTGTTGCATGAGAGCTTGCCCTGCTGCGTGAGTGTTTATCCTTCTGTGTGAGGGCTTACCCTGCTGCATGAGAGCTTACCCTACTGCATGAGAGCTTATCCTGCTGCATGAGAGCTTACCCTGCTACAAGAGAGCTTACCCTGCTGCGTGAGAGCTTACCCTGTGACTGAAAGCTTACCCTGCTGCATGAGAGCTTACCCTGCTGC
>JAODJW010000001.1:1857577-1870852 GCA_026777045.1 Hyperopisus bebe | reverse complement strand
GAAGCAGATTTGCGTCGTGTGGCACACACGGGGAGCCGTGCCCATTCTGAAGCAGATTTGCGTCGTGTGGCACACACAGGGAGCCCATTCTGAAGCAGATTTGCGTCATGTGGCACACACGGGGAGCCGTGCCCATTCTGAAGCAGATTTGCTTCGTGTGGCACACACGGGGAGCCGTGCCCATTCTGAAGCAGATTTGCGTCGTGTGGCACACACGGGGAGCCGTGCCCATTCTGAAGCAGATTTGCGTCGTGTGGCACACACGGGGAGCCACTCTAGCTTATTTCCAGGACACTCCAGCAATTTCCAAGAATGTGTCCTAAAATAAATTTAGAGAAGCCTTTAAAAAAAAGAGGTTAATAAAACATATTAGGTAGCAATTAACACAATCATTTAATTTTCTAGGCTATGTCAACATATATTAATATCAACACCTATAATAAGTTGAGTCATTGCCAAATCAAGCCACATGGGCGGCGCCAGAGATTTTCTTTTGCTGGTGCTATGGGGCTGCTTAGTTAAGGTTTCCCCTTAATGTGCCGATCGCCACAGTTTATTTTCTACAGCAACACCCCCAACGCACATACCTAAACATACACACAGTACCTGCTCCACAACAGTCACAATGATATTGAGTGTTATACTCTCGGAGAGATATTACAGTATTCACACATTAACGGTAAAAAAGAAAAAATAAATAAACAACAGAAATTTCTTCTGGGTGCTATGGCTGATATAGGGGTAGCTACTGCACTCGCCACAATGCCGACCCTGCCAATCTGGCATTTTAAGTATAAAGGGATTCAGAACGTAAGGAATCCTGAATTGTCTTCAAAAGCATATTGAACAAATTTAATGTTGCATATGTCACTATTCTAAAATGTACTTTGCTGATTTGAGTGTTTCTGGAATCAAGCATCATTCGCAAAATGGGGATGCACTGTTGATTGTCCCAGCCTTAATCTGTTGCAGGGCAATCGAGTTAAAGAGCCCCACTTGATCAGTTTCTACCTAAATTTGGTTGCTTGGCTGAAGCTTTTATGTGTGAGACATTGTGAAACAAGAAAGATTCATATGTGCAGGAGGAGTGAAAAATCCTTCGTTTGTTCCCGTAAGCTGCAGCAAACTGCCTGTTTCCATCTCTTCCTGTCCTCTGCATCTTCCTCTTTCACACCCGCCATCTGCATGTCCCCGCTCACCACAACCTCCTCTTAGGTCTTCCTCTTTTCCTCCTGCCTGGCAGCTCTATCCTCAGCATCCTTCTATCAACATTTGCAGCATACCTCCTCTGTAGATACAGAGAGTAAAAAATATTCTTAAAAAAAATCAGTGAGATCTCCAGAAAGGGAGAGAGACTCTAATCACTTTTGCTAGTATTGTATAAATAACCAACATATACTTTTTATGAATTAGGCCTGTTGGACCAGGCCGGTGCAAAAGGGGGGGGGGGGGGGGGGTTGCCCGAGTACCAGTCCGCTTAGCCTAAATTATTTAATGTGAATCTGTGCGTAAGCTTTAAAGGTACTGAGTGCCTCTTTTTTAACCTTTGAGCACCTGCTTCTCGACATGTCTCTGCATAACCCTGTTTTGGACAATTGCTGAAGGCCCCAAAACGACATCATGATTGTGGCAAGTTATCCAGGTGCGTTTTCTTCGGCGAAATGCTGCCACCTACCGTCAAATGTGGGCAGCTGCACTGTGCCATTGGAGTCACGAACCGAAGCTTTAATAAAACGTACAGGTGCACGGGCATCAGTAAAAGGACGAATGTAATTCCACCTAAACACAGCTGACACAGACAGAGACACGCACGGAGATTTGTGCAGATAACTGCAAAACACAGGCACACGTGCAATGTACGAAAGAAGATACGTGCAAATATTTACACATTAATAAGCAGAATGCTCATTGAGTATTCTACCATCGAAATTATGAAATTAAACTGCAGGGAGGCGTGTTACATGTGTTACAGCTATGATGCGTGCAGAAAGAGCCGATCCGCCGCCCGCGCCGCACCTACCCCGAGCCTCATGAGCCCATCCTCCGACACTGACATCACAGCGCCGCCGTCCCTCCCCTCCCCTCCCCTCCCCCTCCGTCTATCATCCCCCTAAACTAGTTCCCCTGCCTCGTACGGCTCGTCACCGCCACCCTCGACTTCCCAATTTGACGGGAGGGCCCGGCGTAGGCCCGCCTCTCCTCGGCTCGCTCTCATTATCCTCCAGCCCGCCTCCAGCGACGGAGCTTGGTTGTGAGCGGCCGGCGGCAGGCAGGGCTCGCAGTAACAATACTGACAGCCGCGACGGGAAGATGGAGCGCGGAGACCAGGATTTCAACATACTGCTGGCCACGGACTCCTACAAGGTGGGTTCCGCGGAGGAAAGGCGGCGGTGACCGCTGGGTTGGCTGGCAGGCGGAGCTCATTGACCGCAGCGGTGCAGGAAAGCCGAGGCGGATTATTCTCCGAGGCCATCACTTCGTGCGCCGGGTTTGCTAGGCCGACCCGGGGCGGGGTGCTGCTGGCTGCTGGCGGCCGGGGGTGGGGGCTCATTTAGCCATTGAGGGACCGAAATGCGCTGTTTCATAACCTCCATGACTCTCCTTCCCACCCTGACTCATGTGCTCCTGGTCAATATGCGGACATTTTCAGGAAAGGGGTATGTAAATGCTCCATTTTGCACGTACGCGCAGTGGAGGGGGGCGGTTTGTTCTGGGGGTCAGGAGAGGCGAAGTGATGAAGGGGAGGGTCGGAGGGTAGCAGCTGGTCAGGGGGGGAAGCACGGCCAGCTGCTCCGTCTCCTACGTTCTGCCGAGCGCATGACAGTGGGCTCTGAAACGGAAAGTGAAACTATCGTACTTAAGTAAAACCATACTTAAAGGAAGTGCGAATTTATCACAATTTAACTTATTTGAAACAGCAAATCATCTTCTCGGGAGTATGATGCAATGTTTTAGGTTTCAATTTGAACTATAAATGAAACCAATGACTTTCCTTTCGTTGTGACCGCACGTCAATGATTTAATGGGAGTTTATCTGGTCGCGTAATTTCAGCAATAGAAACGGCGGTATTGCTGACTGAATCGTGTGCACAGGTACACGGTACCGCCGGCTAGAGGAGGGTGCGGGCCTCCTTTCAGGCTATACTTACTATTTTTGTGCTTTTCGGAGTGATGCCGTGGGAGACATGCAGAGAAGCCGGCTGCCACGCCTTTAGTTATGAAATCAGACTATTCTACAGTCAAGCATTAAGTGCCTTTCAGCAGAAGAGAAGAATAAGTACCTTTAACTTCCTTGTAACGCGAACAGGGTATGTCGTAATAACTTCCTCGTTTCATGATTTCAAGTCTATATTTAATCTGTATAAGGATCTCTGATATATCACACTTTCTGCCGAAGACCGTGCATTTACTAATATCCATGATAAATACATTACATGTATTATCTATGATATGTCAGTACTTTGTACGAGTAAAATCTTAACTGCATTCCTTTCTCATATAATCAGCACTGCATGGCTGAGAACCCAGATTAACAAATTTCTACAACATGCTACCTGTTAGCTATGGTACTTGAGGAGGGGTGTGTCAGGATGCCTCATCTGATCCAAATGTCGCTGGTTTGAGTCCCAGGGATGACGGAGTGATTTTCCCCGTTGGACCCTTCATTGAGCCCCTTAATTCCCAGCTGTCTCACCCTGCTTTCCCAACAATCTTTGTTACTTTGGATAAACGCATCTGCTAAATGAATTAAATGTATAATGGAAGTGTAGTGAGGGCTCCCGGGGGGGTTAGAGCTTCACTACAGAGAGAGGGATGTGCACTCTGGCAGAGTGTCCTCATTTGGGAAGGCAAACAGCCACGTGTCGTGTGGGATGGCTGGACAGGAACGGAAATGTAAAAGAACTTTATGTGCGATTAAATGTGCTTTCGACATTAACATTTATTTTTAGTTTCCATGGTCATGTTGTCTGGAGCGCACTATGGTCGCCGTGTCTGAAAACAGGTGCGCGGCCCCAGATTTATAATCTCCCTGTTCTGATGAGAGACTTTGGTTCTATGTTGGGGGGTGACAAGGTGCATTTAGCAGAAAACTTGATAAGCAGTTAACAAGACACATCAAGCTGAGAAAAAGAGATCAGGCTGCCCTGCGTTGCCTTTTCGGGGGCGTGTGACGTTGATGTGAAGGTCAAGGAGGAAGCAAAGGTCATAGGCTGTTAATAGCTGCAGCCAGTGAAGTCGCGTCTATAACTAACACTGCAAAATGCAGTGGCATTATTTAAACACTCAATGGGAAAAGCCTCTCCGATTGCTTTAATGAAAAAAGATAAGCATGCAAAGTTTTCTGTTTTTATGTGAATTGCTTAACTTCTGTGCCACGACATCCTTACGCAAACTGCTGCAACAGGATTTATTTAATGCCTCCCCCAGGGCGGGCCGTGTCCAGCGGCGTCTGTGAGGGTGGTTGTGTGTGTTTGGTCTGCTGTACTCGGACCTTGGTGCTAAAGCAATAGCATGACCCAGCTGATTGTGACCAGCAGTGGGCACGTTGTGTAGGCTATTTAAACCGGTATTGCGGTATAAGAAAAATTCATATCATAACAATAATAAGAAAAATGGTTTTCGGTATGAACCGGTATACTGCCCAGCACTGCCTGGTGGCATTCAGAATTACCCCCCCCCCCGCCCCCAATGCTTTGCAGAAGGTATCAGAGAGAGTCAGAATGGGCCCTCATAGAGGGTCAGAATCCCACATGCTACACCACGTTTTATTATGCTCATTGTGGTTCTGCCATGATTTCAATGACAAAGGATTCCAGAAAAAGTGGAATCAGAAGTATTCATCACACCGTGAACCTGTGCAGTTATGCTCGTCTTAATGTTTCTGGACAAAATAAGCACCGTAAGCACATTACAGTGCGCTCATCAGTGCAACCCTGTCCGTGATCTTCTTGCCAGGCATTATAGTAATTGCCTTACCCAGTTTGTAATTACCTGCTCCCGAATCCCTTGGCCAGCTTATTGGAGAGGATTTGTTCTCTCATACAGGGGAACCATGATAATGAGAAACTCTTTCACCCTCCCAATTTTGTTCCTATGTGTCCCTCAACCTAAGCCCCTAAAAACTTGTCACGCTTGAAGCAGGCTTTTATCCCTGGATTCTCATAGCTGGGCCAGAAGAGAGTGTGGGGTTTGAGTCTGTCTGCGTCCCTGCCTGACGGTGATGCTGAGGCAGCGTGCTTGTGGTGGCCTGGTGCCCCATTCTGATCAGGGTTTGCTCTGATCCAGATGGATTTCCAGGTGTCGCTTTCAGAAAACAGTTGGCTGGGATTAAACCCCCAGATACTGCTTCTCCAACTCAATGCTCTGCCAGCAGCTTCGTCTGAATGCTGTTGAGTCGCAGTGAGTGGTATGGGGGCCTGGCATGTTGGTCACATGAACCAGTTGGTGGGAATGTGTCTTGTGAAACCCCAAAATTTAAGAGATGTCGATTTGTTTACTCTAATACTTTTCCTTTTATCTGTTGCATAGGTTACGCATTATAAGCAGTACCCACCCAATACTAGTAAAGTCTACTCATATTTTGAGTGCCGGGAGAAGAAGACAGAACCCAGCAGGGACAGGAAAGTAAAGTATGACAAAACGGTCTTCTATGGTCTACAGTACATCCTGAACAAGTACTTAAAAGGTAGTCACTCCTCTTTCATAACTCTTTGTGTTTGTCTTGAATTCGGTAGACTTGTTCGTGTATTAAAAAGGAATTCCTGGTCACACACTCTAGACACTTCCTCTTAAAATACATCAGCCCGAAGGCTTCTTGAATTATTGAGGTATTTGTACTTTGCCTGCCAACGAGGGAAAAATGTGTCTCTTGTGATGAGTTCAGGAAATAGCACTGTTGCTGCTCCCTCTCATCCCTGCCATTTTATCTCTGTCACCCCCCGCTGTCACCCATCCCTGTGTCCCTCCCACTCTACTCCCTTGGGGGGGTCCCAGGCAAGGTGGTCACTTCAGAAAAGATTCAGGAGGCAAAGAAGGTGTACCTGGAACATTTTCAAGATGATGTGTTCAATGAGAGTGGTTGGAACTATATTCTGCAGGTAAACGGGTTAAACAAATATCTGTAGTTACAGGATTTTGTAGAGCGGCAGTAATTTTTGTTGAGGTTTGCATAATACAGAAATGATGGTCAGCTCTCCTAGTTAATGGATGTACTCACTTTTCTTGAAGTATATTTTCAAGTATTTTTCTGTCATGAAATATTTTGTCATGTTTTTCACATGTCCAAATGTGATGCTTATATTAAATACACAATACTCAATTATTAAAAATGTTTTTATGTCATATTAGCACGTCAGATCATGTATTTGTTTGGAGCTGTAGGTAAGGTGGATTTTTATGTTCTTTGTCTGTTTGTAAGGACCTAGGCCCATGCACTTCATTGTAGAGTCATACGTGCTATTTGTGGCTTTCAGGAGTATGACGGTCACCTCCCCATCGAAATCAAAGCTGTCCCAGAAGGCAGCGTGATCCCACGTGGAAATGTGCTCTTTACCGTCGAGAGCACTGACCCCAAGTGCTATTGGCTCACCAACTGGGTGGAGGTCAGTGAAATGGCACTCTATTGGTTGAGACTCCTGTGTGGTTCATCCTACATTCTGCCAGATATAAATCTTCCCCATTCAGAAAGACTCTGGGTCCAATCATGGATTCATAAATGACAGTCCCCCTTATTTTCATCTTTTCTTGATTTGTTTTTATTTACTTGGCCAGTGGTGGCCGCTGTTTATTTAATTGAAATGGGCGTTTGCATGTTTCATGATGGTTGTTGTTCACTCAAAGGTAGGGTAATGGTGTACATCTTTAACCTTGGTGTCACTGTGCAGAAAAGAGAATTATTTCTGAATATGACTTTTTATGATCAGAAAAAAATACTCCCCACACGAGTATTGAATCTAACCAGCCCTTAGAATGTGAACGTTGACCTTGGTCTGCTCATCATAATCCTACCATGCAGTCATGCCTGATGTTCACTTATACACCTTTTCTCCTAAATAGTTTACTTCTTTGAAGTATTTCTCCCAACCCTTCCATCTGCTTGAACGTAGATCTCAAATGTCCTTATCCACAACAAATCTGGAGAAGAAACTTAAAGCAGGGAGTAGAGCATCAGCTGTATCATCACCTTCAAAGGACCTGCAGGCAACACTGCCTTAGCATAATCTAAGGGCCCGGAATTAAGCACTATCCGTCTGGGAGGCCTAAGGTGTCCATCAGTAGGGTACAGAGTGTAACACTCCCAAACTAGTATTGTCCTTCCCCGCCAGACAGTATCCACTGAGAATTTCTGTTCTGGCTTCATAGTCAAAGAAGTCAAGTCAAAGGTGGACTTTGCTTGACGCTCAAGGAATACTATCCCAGGTCATATAGACACCCTTTGGCTTTTGACTAAATGGATGGTGCCCTTGTAACAACCTTGTTCACACACATGGTCCATGAATGAAGGATCTGGTGCTGACCCAGTAGCCTTGACAAATGAACAGTCTCTCATCTCCTCTTCCACAGACGATTCTAGTTCAGATCTGGTATCCCATTACTGTAGCCACCAACTCCAGGGAACAGAAGAAGATCCTGGCCAAGTATCTGAAGGAGACTTCTGGGAGCCTTGAAGGTCTCGAGTACAAGCTCCATGACTTCGGTTATCGGGGAGTCTCTTCACAGGAGGTAATCTGAGTGCAGCAGGGCCTTTTAAAACCCCATGAATCAGGCCCAGTTCAATGACATTGAACCCATTTCAACCATTTTCTAATATTTCACTTCTGGCCCATTTCCGCGACTGTTTCAAACAGTCTACTGTAAAACCAGTAAGTTTTTCAATGGTCTGGTTGTCAGCATTTTTTTTGTTTTGCTTATGTCTGTTTCAGACAGCTGGCATTGGGGCTTCTGCGCATTTGGTGAACTTCAAAGGCACAGACACCGTGGCTGGTATCGGGGTCATTAAGAAATACTACGGCACCAAGGACCCTGTGCCCGGATTCTCTGTGCCGGCAGCAGAGCACAGGTAGAGCTCCAGCAGATACCAGGCCGCCGCCCCTCACTGCACAGCAGTGAGCCTTTAGTCTTTTGTTTTCTTTTTTTTATAAACTGAAAAGCATTTTTCTAAATTCAGAAATGCATATTTATTGCTTCATGTTTTGACTGTACTGCCCTCTGCTGGCTGCTATGTCTCTTGGCGGTAAGGGTAATTGGTGACACATGATTTCATGAACATCTCCATCACATTCTCACAATGAAGAAAGACAGAATCAATGGAACCACAAGGGCAGACTGTCCTAACTGAACTTAAGTGCTATAAATGGGGCTCTTCTCATATAGGTTGCTAATGTTTGTTTTTCTATAACGTCCGTGCCTGGCGGTAAAATCAGCAAAACATGCACTCTTTCTGTACCTGTTATTTGATGAGAAGTTCCTTTTTTGTTTGTGTGACTCAGGGGTCTGGCATGCTTTCCATTGACTCACATGTTCCTAATTCTGCATTTTCCCCCAGCACCATTACCGCCTGGGGGAAGGACCATGAGAAAGACGCCTTTAAGCACATCGTGACGCAGTTCCCCTCCGTCCCGGTGTCTGTTGTCAGTGATAGCTATGATATTTACAATGCCTGCGAGAAAATTTGGGGTGAAGACCTGAGGGACCTCATCGAGTCTCGGAGTGCCAAGGCGCCTCTGTTGGTGCGACCAGACTCTGGAAACCCTCTGGATACCGTACTGAAGGTAGGCTAGGACATCATCACTTCATGAAAGACCCCTGATCTTTGTGGCGTGTACTGGTCAGTCAGCATAGATGCTTAGTCAAATCACGTAAAATCAATCCTTCCAAACCACTTGTGGGCAAATTCACAACAGCAGAGACAAAGTAGTGCAAATAAAAGCAATAGTGCAAACAGGAAGTACAGGTGCTCCTCGACTTACAATGGGGTGATGCTCTTATTAACCCATCGTAAGTGAAAAACAGTTGAATATGATATGGTAAATGAGTACTATAACTAAATACCAGTAATTGCATTGTGAATGAATGAATACAAGTTTGTTGATTTGGTTAAACGCAGGAAAAAAGACACCATACGATACATTGCTAAACCCAGTTTATGCTTGCGATCACTAGAGACTGGAAGTTTGGCTGGTGGACGCTGCCATACTTCAGTATAAAGTGTCATACAACATATCACTAACCTGGGAACAGATCAAAATTCAAAGACAAAACCAAAAGACTACTGAATGTGCATCACTATCGCAACCATCGTAAAGTCGAAATATCGTAAGTCGAACTATCATAAAGCGAGGAGCATCTGTATACAAAAAATGGTAGTGTAGAGCATTGTAATGACTGTGCAAATTAGTACCAATAAACGAACGGCCATATGAATGCACAATTGAGTACATTCAGTAGAGAGTACAATACGATGATTTTTAAAAATATGGCTGAACAATGTTCATTTGTTGTTGAATAAGAAGACCGATGCCTTTTATTATCAGAATTTTTATTCTGTATAACTCTGTAAGAATTAATGTCCTCTTCTGTCAGGTCTTGGATATATTAGGCAAGAAGTTTCTTCCTGTTGAGAACAGTTTGGGTTTCAAGGTTTTGCCCCCCTACATCAGAGTGATCCAGGGCGACGGTGTCGATATCAACACGCTGCAGGAGGTGGGTACAGTTGTCCTGTTTTCTGGGGCCAGCGCCTTGCTGGAGGATGCTCAGTCTGACCTCGTGCCTGTGCTTGGGGGAGCAGATTGTTGAGGGAATGAAGACGAACCGGTGGAGCATCGAGAACATCTCCTTTGGGTCTGGTGGTGCCTTGCTGCAGAAACTGACTCGAGACCTCCTGAATTGCTCCTTTAAGTGCAGCTACGTCGTCACCAACGGTCTTGGGGTGAGTCCTCGCTAGGGTCTTCTCTACTTCTAAAAACTGCTACAATGGATCAGACCACCCCTTCTCAGTCATAGTTACCAGTCTTCCACTGCATCAAGTGACCTCGGCGTTCCTGTGGGATGGTCGTGCTTTTGGCCCAGATTTCCGAGGTTCCACTACGTTCTCCTCTACTACTGCCACATCAGGTTCCCCCTTGTTTCGCACACAGCACCCGATTAGTTTGGGAATACGCCTCATTTTCCCCACAGGTAAATGTGTTCAAGGACCCGGTAGCGGACCCCAACAAGCGCTCCAAGAAGGGAAGGCTGTCCTTGCACAAGTCGCAGAGTGGGGAGTACCTCACCCTGGAGGAGGGCCGAGGGGAGCTGGAGGAGTATGGAGGGGTGAGCATTTCCAAATGGCCTCTTATGTGCTTGTGGAGCTTTAGGGTCAGTGTGCTGCAGAGCATTTTTTTAGCAGATACTTTTTTTTTTTAAATCCCTGTAGCATTTGGGGTTAGGGGCTTTGCTCAAGGGCCCAATGATGACTGTCAGCCATGAGGTTTGAACCACTGACCTTTCGATCAGAAAGCCAGAGTCATGACCTTCAGAGCCACGCACTCCGCAATATATGGTTTTGGAAGATGGATGTTTAGAACCTGTGTTTTACGTCCCCTCGCCCTGGTTAGTCTATTTGTTTCATACATTTTCATCCCAGTTCAGCTTCTAGCTGAATCTGGCACTGGATTCCCTGCTCTGGCTGTGAGCGTTTTGCACAGATGTGTGATTCTCCGATTCCCCGGTGCCCGGCCACCGTTTTCTTTGGTGTGGTGAGTTTGCAAACGGGGAAACTCAAGATCTGCCACTACTAGCACCTTTCCAGATGGCTCTGATACCCTCTTTGAATTATTTGCCAAACTTCTACAAGAAGATCTGTCCCTTAATGTTTTCAGTCAAAAGATGGTGGATATATTAGATAAAAGTAATACATTTATTTTTATCTATCAGCCAATTATTAGACCAGTGGTGTCCATGGTATTTTTTCAGTGCCTTGGAAATACACTGCATTTTTCTTTGTCTTCTGTGTCATGAGAGATTCAGTAAAAAGTCTGGTTTGAGAAGCCCTAGTTTCCTGTGTCAGGCTGCCGAAGTGGGTGCAGCGTGTTGCGTTCCTGCTGCTCTGACACAACTTATACCCGCCGTCCGACAGGGACGCAGTCAAGCCAGCGCCGTTCGGGTTTGTCGAAAACTATTTTGGAAAAACCTGTGGTCATTTTGGGGACCTAAACCTTTCAGCCAATGAGTTGTGATATTTAAGGACATTGATGGATGTTCTGATTTACTTTTTAGTTTTTTAGTTTAAAATTTAACACAAAATTTTTGCAGAACTGAGAGCAGAAATGTCAAATGAAACCGGCAAATTATTTGTGTGCGTGTCGGTGTGTGTGAGATTAGCACTTGCTTATAAAACTGGCTGATATTTCTGCATCTCCATGCAGTTAAATATTGCACAACAAAACAAAAAGAAATCCCATGATGAAAAACGGATGTTTTGTATTTTAGATGTCTACATTTTAATCTACTACTCATCTGCCCTTCATTCTGTTTGTGAACTTCTGTTAGAGGTATGTTTATTGCACTTCAGTGGTCAAATCTCATGCTGGTTTCTTCGGTGTGTCTGTGCCCATCAGGACCTGCTGCACACAGTATTTCACAATGGGAAGATTGTGAAGACGTACACGTTTGACGAGGTCAGAGAGAACGCCAAGCTCAAGGACTGCGAAGTACAAGAGCTGCTGAACTGACTGAGCTACAGCCTGGCCAGGCAGCACTGCATGTGCCCTCTGTGCTAGGGGTCCTGGGTCCTGCTTAAGACCACCACCCACCAACCTGCACCTCTGGCGTGGAGAGAAAGGCAAACCCCTGCCTGAGCTCAGAGAGAGAGAGAGAGAGAGAGCGCTCACAGAGAGCTTGTAGGAACAAACCCCACAGAATGCATCTGTACGCCGTCTATAGAACTGTATGCTACAAATTCCAGAACTTTAAGCTTTGTTGTATATTTAATGGTGGGACGATAAAGTTACAAGAGACTAATACAGTTTGAGGACTTATTACTGTACATAAACTGTTCAGTAGACCACCATTCTGAAGTAAACATGCACATTAATGAAAGTGTCTGAACTTTAATCAGCTGTAGAACTTTAAGGTAAATGTTAAATGTTGATGAATGTGGATGTGTTTTGCAAACTTAATTACCTGTTGTTTGGGATTATATTCCTTTATGCAATTTGTTTTTAAATGGGAAAGGCACTTTTTTCTCCCCCCTATTCACCTTTTATGCAGAGAACTGGATCTTTTCTCGCATCGCAAATGCCAAATGAAGGTGATCTATTGCCTGTTCTGTAGCAGTCAGACTTTGTTCTGAAGTTAAGAAATCCACAATATCCATGGAAATTGTTGTTTTTGTCAGATTTAAAATGTTTATTGCATTATTGTCATCTGGAAATGAAACACTCTGACAGTTTTACAAAGATATGGATCAAACGATTTTACTAGAACCTAATTTTACAATTTTGATACTTTCAAATTTTAATTTTAATTAGATTTTTTTGACAGGATAATGTTGTTGAAAAGTTATCACACTGAATATTTCTATTTAGGGAAATGTGGCCAAACTGCCTTCTCTGAGACTTTTGTGTGTTTATGTGTCTGCAGATGTGTGTATTTGTATGTATAGCTTAAGTAAAAGTTCTGCCTGCTTGGGAAGATGTACCTTTTTCTGTCTGAAGCCCATTTTTATAAAAATCACTATTTCATTGGTTTTAGCTCATTTGTGTACAATATTTGAATGCTGAAGGTGATATGTATGTGTGTGTAGAAGTCTGTTATTTTTCTATTTTTTCCTTTCGTCACCTTTGGAAATTTTGGATAATGTTATTGTGGAAATATTGACATAATACTGAAATAACCACCCTGTCTGTTTGCTGAAATATTTTCTTCATTGTAAAATAAAAAGAGGACTGCATTTCCTTTTTTCTATCTACTGAAAAAATTGAAGAAAAAAATCGCCGAAAGCATTGGCATTTAATTTGATGGCACCTGTATCTATCTTCAAGAGGGATCCGTGTGGGTGAAATTTGAAATAAAGCAATAATGAATAGAGACGTCGCTGATTTCTTTGTGTTTTTTTTAGTCTTAGGCGATTTTAGGGGCACGTGAGGTGTGACTGCATGCATGTACTGATGGTCTATATGAATAACAGACCCACCTGTCGGTATATGGGCACACGCAAGTACTTATGCTCTGTCTGAATAACAGACCCACCTGTTGGTATATGGGCACACGCACGTACTTATGCTCTGTCTGAAT
>JAODJW010000001.1:1814186-1842452 GCA_026777045.1 Hyperopisus bebe | reverse complement strand
AGGGGGGGTACTACAACCCCCCCGTCCCCCCCATAATTTACGCCCATGCAAATCATAAATACCAGTGTAACGAGGTGATCATAAGGGAAATGATACATTTTGAATATTGTGCAATAGAAAATTAATTTTATCACAGTTTTTCTTCTTTTCACAAGATGAACTGGTGAGGCGCTCTCTGTTTATTATATCGAGTTATTGACGCGCGAATTGTATTTTGCTTGACGAATTGTATTTCACTGACACCTAGTGACAATTTCGGGAAAAAGTGTAGTGTGTGTCCCTTCCACCAATACTGAACTGGAGAGGACTAGTCCACGAAGTTTTTAAAGTTGAAATTTACCCAAGGTATTACGAAGATAATTGTAGTTCATTTGAGAAATGAAGTGAAGTGAAATGAGGTGTTTTAAAAATGCTAATCACATTAGAAACAAAGCAGTACTTACATTTATATGATAAGGCATGCACGTTTATTATTTTTTTTAGTATTCACGTAACGTAAGGTATTTTGTTTTTTGTATTTTTTGTTTTACGTGTGATCATTTTCTCTCCGCAGTAAAGCCATGAAAAAATTATAACCAATGCTTGAAGTGGGTATACAGTACGAGTTGCCGGTACTCAACTCGCTATTCAGTACGAGTTGCCGGTATTCACCTTGCTATTCAGTACCAGGTGCCGGTACTCCCCTTGTTATATGGTACTAGCTGATATTGAGAGGTGCCGGTTCTCCGAAGAGAAAAACAAAAGATGGACTGGTACTGAATACTGGTGAGTACCGGCATACTTCAAGCACTGCTTATAACCCGTATTATTACCACCCGAATGTGGCCGAGCTTTGAGACGAACGGAGGCGGAAATTACCGACAGTTACGTCAGACACTTCGGAAGTCTCGTGTCGCTGACAGCGAAGGAGAGAAAAAGCAACAAGAAGGAAGAGCAATGGCGACACTGGACGGGAAGCTGCCAAGCCCGGATACGTTTCTGTACAAACCCTGGTCCACGTACGCCGATGCGGCTAAACTGTACCTCTGTGGCGGTAAGCGTGTGGCCCCCTGGCCGTCGTCTTTTGCGCTCGTCCCTGGCTCGTTAGCTGGCTAGGCTGCCCGCTCTCCTACGTGTACCTCTAGTTGAGGTAGCTAACTAGGCTAACGTCTAAATAAACAGGTAGCTAGCCAGGTTAATAAAACGTGAAGTTGGCCGATTGACTCTCAGCCCAGAAGTGGGCGTTCAGACACCGGGTAAGTTGATGAGCGTTCGCCCCGAGCCCCGCGTGCTGTCGCTGAGGTACTTTGACAGATGCCCCTCCTGTCAGTGGCGGCCAGTGCCTAATCCCGACTTCATTTACCAGGTGTGTGTCTGATAACTTATGTGGGGGGTCACTAAAAACATCCAGGGCCAGTATAGCGATGTGTCAGTGTGCGGGGTGACCCCATGAGCCCACTCTCCCCGGCAGGTGCGCGCGGGAACGATACTGTCGGCAAGGAGCTGCTCCTGGACGGCCGGGGGGAGGCGATGAAACTCGGCAAGGACGGTAAGTTTTCCGCTGGAGGCTCCCTGACCTTAACTTCTACCGGTTATAGCCCGTCTTCTGTCAGGGTAAACTCAAACAAGGCTGTCCCGTGTCCCCGGTGCAGTTTCCCACTCTTGTCACTCACGGGGTCTGATCTAGGCACCTGTAGCTCAAAGATCGACGAAGGCGATGGGAAGTCCGATCGAAAACTATCAAGCAGCCAGGTCTAATAATAAAATACATGACATTAGAAATTAGACCAGAATATTATTAGAAGAAATACTGTTAAATAAAAATCTACCATGAAGGGCAATAATTTCTCTTTTTTGAAAGGAGACTTGAAATATTCAAAATGAACATTGAATTCTATTTTTTTTTTAACCAAAGTAATGCCTCGCAGTAATATTTCTCCACCTGATTATTTTCCGTACAAGCTGAAGAGGATGTATTGTTTTTAATAACGCATAATAACACCTTGACAGATTGCATGCTGATGGATTCAAAGACAAATGCATCTGAAAGACCAAAATAAGTGACTGAGTATCACAAAAAGCCATTTTTCTGCGATATGAATTTGCATTATCATTATCAAAACTGAGCACAGAATAAAATGTGTTTTCTGCAGTGTCACCTACAGGTAACTTTGTATCAGAAAGGGTATGATATTCTAATGCTCTGTGATGCTTAAGAGAAACACAATCAGAAATGTTTTGCTGCTTTGTGAAGTTCTGTTTATGGTGATAGCACAGTGGAGGTGGCGCTGAAGTGATCTTCCTTTTTGCACATTTTCTGTAAGCCTGGTGTCACTGAATTCTTTTGACATGTAGTCCAGTCCTCAGTAATTGTTTATCGTGTGTAATGGGTCATGCATGGCAGGCTAGGAATAACTGGTCTCATTCTGTCTCCCCAGCACAGACCCACTTCTCTGATCAATTTCATGAAGCTCCTGTCTTGTCCTGTCCTATCGATGTTGAGCATTTGTATGCAGAAACATGGACTTCCATGTGTACCTGCGCCTGCTCCCAGGAAAAAAATATGCTGGTGTGTTGTGGCCCTTCCCAATTTCTCTGTTCATGAACTTGAGGTCACACCATAGTTATTGTAGTTATGGGATTGCCACCCTGTTGTGGCAGTGCGGCCCAGCCCATGCACATTCCGCACGAGCCGCTCAGAGCCATCTTCAGCTGGCAGTATCCGTTCTGCTGCATGTGGGTCAGCTAAGGACGTTACCTACGTGGTGCTGCTGCAGATTTATTGTAGTTGTGGTCTTAATCGCCACAGTCTGTGGTGAAGCTTGATCCAGGAGTCCGGGCTGAAGGCTTGCGTAAGCTAGCACAGACGATCAGGCGAGGACGTCATTTCAGCTTGCTAGCGTTTTTTTGGCATGGCTGGTTAAGGTGAAGAGTGTGGGCAGCCTGCAGCAGATAACTGACTGCCGGGATCTTCAGCCTGTTTTATCTGCCTTCTTTGCTCTTTGTTCTTGTATGAACATGCTACTGGCGACATTGATCAATTAATTATCATAGTATAATTTTTATTGCTATAATCAGCTGTAATATTTCCCTTCTTAGGATGAGTTTCTGTGATCTTAATACAATGCCTTCATTGTTAGTGTCGAAGTGGCAAATACAATGATATTCAATGTCTAACCCATACATCCATCCATCCATCCATCCATCCATCCATTTTATAGAATATTTGACATCACGGTGTTATGCTGGCTCTGTAAACGGATCTCCCTTTCCTGGGGAGTACTTCGTGAGCTATAGAAAAGCTGAATATCAGAAAGCAGAACGTTTGTAAACTTTTTTTTTTTCTTTTTTCCCCACACACTGCCAGCTCCTGGCAGCGTTCATAATGAATTCACAGAGGCGTAGAAAGTGTTTGAGTGCTAATTTCCCAGCCCTTTGCAGCGAATGGCTACAAGAACATGTCTTATTTATGTTGGCAGGCGTGCTGGAATGGGGTTTTGTGGCACAGTCCACGGTTCGTTTATGTGTTTATTTAAGCCTTAAAGTTTCTAGTTGAGGGTAATTCGAGACCATCCATACACTGTGACACTTTGCTGAAGGCAACTTACATCCCGTCTGGCCGATAAATGGCTCTGGGTTTAGTATCCACGCAGAGGTTGCTTCAGCCAGACATGGCAACAAAGCCACCGCCGCCATCGTTTTGGGATCTGCTTGCGGCAGACGTTCCCACGAATCACGCAGAGGCCTTATAGTGGCAAAATGTAGTGTGTTCAGCGGAAGGCAGCCGTCGGGATGAGACAGCCCATGGCCTGCTTTCCTGCCTCAGTGCACGAAACGGAAAACACAGATTTGGGTCAGAAACATGCCACAAACCAACAAATTTATACATAAGCAAAATAATTATTACACTGTTTGTAATAATTGATCTCCCTAATGGTTGCTTAGTAACACAGGTAGTGCAGGTCTATTTATAAGATCTGTGGCAGGATGAGTGATGTTTACATGTTCGAATTGGAGTAGGATTTTTTTAATGCAATAAATACTTAAGTTTTCGGAATGTTAATGGATGTGTCCTGCTTGTTATGCAACGTTTCATTCATCCTCCGGTATAGACTGATGATGTGACAAGTGACTGATGATGTGACAATGCAAAGCCCCACCCACTTAACTCGCAGCCCCCATGCTTCTCTCCTGCAGACATGCGAGTGTTCGGCCAGTGTCCTGCACAGGATGATTTCTGTCTTGTTGTGTGCAATATCTGCAATCAAGTTGTCAAACCTCAGGGCTTCCAGATGCACTGCGGTAAGTTTTGTTTTTTTGGCTTCTTTTCTTGTGCTGTGTCCCTGCTTAGCCGGACTGCGTATCTTTTGCATGAATTCACATGCTCCTGTGTGCAGAGCAGAAAAAAACAAAGTCAGATAGGAGCTCTGAGAGCTCCTCACCTGGGTACATTTGATGGATCACACAGGGTGAGTGCCAGCGGGCAACTGATTTTGAACTTGTCAGGCAAGCTTCCCTTTTCATGGCACTGGTGTTTATGTTGGTGCGCCCCTAAGCTGTGTAAACCTGAACAGGGCTGAGTGCTCAGCGCTTTCTGCTCTGACATGTGGCAGAGTGAGTGGATCATTGTGAGGGTCCTAGTCTGGCCCCAGACACTGCAAATCATTTGTGATTAAAACAAACAAAATGGCGCATTTCTCTTTTGTATTTAAACCAAACAGACACTGTCTTCAGACTTCAGGCTTAGTGCCCGTGAGGTTGTGTTGCTGTGATCACCTGTGTGTGTGTGTGTGTGTGTGTGTGTGTGTGTTACCGTTGTATCTCTTGCTCTGTCTTGACGTTAGTGAGCGCCGTTTCACCACCCGGCCACTGGTGTGCGTTCTTCTCTGCCAGCACCATGTTTACTTTCGCTTCTGGCAGTGGAGCACGGTGGCTTGGCCAAGTGCCATGCCCCACCCGCATGCTCGGGCAGAAAATGCGCGTAGCCCACTGTGGTGTGGTGGTGACGGTGTGGCGGTGACGGTGTGGCTCAGCTGTCACGCGTGGGCACCTGTGTGCCACTTGAGGGAGTCGGCTGCTGGATCTGTGTATGCTGTTGACCGGGGATCATTCGGCTGCCCCTGACCGGGGATCATTCGGCTGCCCCTGACCGGGGATCATTCGGCTGTCCCTGCTGGTGTAATTTGAGGCCTGTCATTGTAGACGCTCAGTCACAGGCTGACTCTCCCTGTCTGGTGAGAGAATTTTCTTTGGAGGATAAACGACTGAGTTCAGAAGCTGAAGCTACTCTTACAAATCCTTTCTGCACAGGACTGCATCAGACACTTTGGTTGTTTGGTGGTTTTATGACACAAGTATTCCGGTAGATATTACTTCAGTGGTAGCTGGCAGTTTTGTTCTTCTGGTCTTTGCAGTAATGCTGTGAAATGTCCAGGACCTTATGGCCCAGTGCCTGTGTGAGTCTCCATGGATGGGGGCCATGGACAGTTTGTGGCTGCCAAACCATGAGCTGGACTTTGCACTTTGTCTGGCATGTTGCCTGTTTGCACACCTGCACTAAGATGAACAGGGAGTTTTATGCACAGGTATGGTTTGTGGGTGACAGGCGGTTTTGTGTTTTAGCACTTGTGTTCTCGTCAGGCTGGCCTTTTTATACAGTGAATAACGTCTTTAAAGTCCATTTTTATTATACTGAGTGCAGCAATACAAATCTGGACTTGGCACAAATAAATAAAGGCCAATGAGACCTGTGACTATCAGTGATGTCATTCTGTGCCCATTTAGTTAGTTCCCCCATCTTTTGGGTTTGATATCTTCGTGGGGGGCACTGTGTGGTTTGGTCGATTGGGACTCTATGCTTGTGTTTGTAAGGTCACCAGGTCAAATCCCACAGTCGGCAAAATGATTTCAATGTTGGGCTCCTGAACAAAGACCTCGAGTCCCCCAATTGCTTCAGGGACTGTCTCAGAAATATCTGTGACTTTGGATAGAAGCATCTGAGAAATTAATAAAATGAAATGTTAATCCTGGGCCTATGTCATGGTCATGAAAGTGTTGCTGTTACATAACTAACACCCTGTGCATGTGCATTCGCTGACATGGGAGCAATCATGGGTGCCACCAGATGAGAAAGTGTGGCTCCTCTGTGACACAGAGACCCCCGGGCAGATCTTCACCTCTGTCTGTCATCTCTTCCACAGAATGATCACACACTGAGTTGCTTTTCCAGAACATTCATAATAAACTTGGTAACCCTGGTCTGCTGTTGCATCGCTGTTTAAAGCTGAGAGTGATCACTGGCCTTCATCATGGGGGTGTCTGTGCCATATGCTTCTTTAGACCTGGTATCAGCAGCCATGCCTGACATGGGTCCTTCAAGAATGTTCCCTCAGGGCAGCACCTGTTTGCAAAATGGGTAGCTGGCATGTGCCACCCAGTGCTAACCCCTTTCCATTTTCACTTCCTTAATCATAATGATGATAGCTTTGATGATTGGCATGAACAGTAGAATAACACTAATTCTGTCATCGTGGCAGCTTCTGGGACTCTCGGGTTTGGGTCAGCCTCATCCTCGGCCCCTGACCTCATTGCTTTAGGGGTTTGCTCCCCTTGGCATTAGACCTCAGGTGATTAGTCACTTGGTCTGCCGGCCAAAGCCTCAGACAGCCTGACCGCTGTGTAACCGGATGCTGGGTTACTGATGCCGTGATAGCGGCCTGTTATTTTTATGCCAAACTCAGGTCTTCCTCTGCTCTTCCTCTGCTGGTGTGAGACAGCTCCGAGTCAGTACAGTTCAGAGAGACTCTGGTGACTCTCAGGGAGCAGAACCTTGTCTCAGGAAGGTTGACTGCAGATTAGAGATTCATTGATTACATCTTTAGACTGTCCAGCTGGCAGATGGGTGAAACTAAAGGTCTGTGTTTGAAGTAGCACCTCTGGCAATGTTCATTTGAGGGTGCAAGGACCGTCTGTGTCCCCAGAGGGTGGGAACAGAACAAACCAATTTTTGTTAGTGAAGAAGTCAATAACCCCCTCGCATAATATTGCATGCTGAGCTGGGTGGACACCCCCCCATAACAATTAATGAATTTGAGTAGATTCTTGCTGGCTCCTGGCATATTTTGTGATTTCGCTGAACTTTCAGTAGGTGTCAGACATGGTGTCTATAATAAGCTGTGTAAGCTGTGCCAACCAAGGGAGCTTGTGGTAGGGATGGTTGGGGACTGTGCCTTTGTTATGGTGAGGAATGCTGGGTATTGTCATATATGTAGGGATGGTTAGGGACTGTGCCTTTGTTATGGTGAGGAATGCTGGGCAATGTCATATATGTAGCAGGGCAGAGCGTAGGGTCTTAGTAAAGACTCATGGCTCCTACTGTCATGGTAATGGTGAGGGGGCTTGTGACCCCAGTTACCATGGAGACAGGCCCCATGAAGCATGCTGTGTCTGTAGGTCGTCCCGGACGCAGTGACATGGGTGCCAGACCAGCACTGGCTGCCCCCCGTGTTTTACTCTGCTGTACATTTGGCGCCTCCTATGGGACAGTACAGTGGTGATCTCCTCATTTAGTGTCTCCTCATCCGTTATTCCCTGTTGTGTTTCTTGTGGTTTGTTTTAAATTTCTCTCAAACCTGCAAAAGTGTGGTGATAATCACTTGTGTTATTTATGAAGAAACGTGCCGTTGACATACTGTGAAACCTGCCCATGCATGCCAGTCATGCAGTGATTGGTTGCTTGGAGGTGCTCGGAGAGCCAGGAGGGCCAGGCTGGGCCTCACCCAGCTGTGTGTCTCACCCTGCCTTTCAGAGCGGAGGCATGGCCCCTCCTCCAGTCCCCGGGCCCTTTCTATCCCCAAGAAGCCTAAAGGTCCCCTAGGGCCCGACCCCGGCGGCTCCCCCGGTGCACCAGCCAGGCCCTACAAAGCATCTCGAGATCACCCGCACAGCGCCTCCAACAGGACACCCCATGCCATGAACCCACCCAAAGTGTCCCACGGCAAGCCATGGTGGGTAGCAAGTACTGGCGCTGAGCTGCAGGATGGTTCATCTTCTTCTTCTGACCGACTCCTCCTTCTCCCACCCCTTTTTTCCTCAGTCTTTCAGTACCTGTGGTAAGTCTGGAGAAGATGCCCCCCCTGGGGAAGACCAAGACTACCCCCGTTCCTCTTGGTGTCAAATCTTCCCTAGTGCCACCAGCATCCCAGAAATCTCTGGAGAAGGTCCTCAATGGACGAGGGCTTCTGGGCTCGTACGAACGGCATCCCACCACGTCCCCCGCCACGCTGGACAGACGGCCCAGTGTCTCCCCCTCTGCCTTTGACAGGCGGCTGACCCATTCTCCTTCCTCATTGGACAAGCGGCCCAATGCCCCTCCCTCACCACTGGACCGGCGGCCCAATGCTTCGCCTTCTCCTTTGGATCAGAAGCTCAGTACCCCTTCCTCTCCTCTGGACAGGGGACTCGGTGCCCCTCCCTCATCGCTGGACAGAAGGCATCAAAATGGCACTAAGGGGACCAAGCTGTCAGGTGAGGCTTGCATTGAAGAAAATCAGTCATCTGAATCAATTAAATAAATACATAATAATGTTATGTACATAATAAAGTATGTAGCTTAAAATACTAAATGCTTTTTTAGTATTTCATAATTGTTTTAATTTTTGTATATCACAAAATGGTTAAAGAGAAACAAAACTTTTAAATCACATGTTTGGGATTCATGAGCAAGTCAGTCCCTGTCCAGGTCAGCAAAGTGGGAATCAGCGCCACTCTGGACTCTGACTCGCTCAAACCCACACAACTGATTCCTGATTCGCCACCAAATCTCTCGCCTGTTGTGACTCTCTCCTTTACCACCACCCATCATCCAGTCATGCTTAAAATCTGTAAGCAAACCATTGCCTTCAAAGTACACAGTCAACAGGCCATTCTTACTGTCTAAAGGGTGGCGACCCAACGCTCTCGTGGTGCTTGTAACGGCACTTTCTGTATCTAGGGCATCACTGTGACTGTCACTGTGGGAAAGCCCACAAAGCAGGGGGCAGCCCTGTACTCTCACACCTCCCATGGTAGTGTTTCAATTCCTGCCTCTGTGTGTGGAGTTTATATGTCTGTCCCATGTTTGTTTGGCTTTTCTCCTGGTTCTCCCTGCAGCAGAACAATGTGCAGGCTAACCGGAGTTGCTAAATTGCCCTGTGTGTGTGATTGTGTATGTGTGCGTGAGCGTGTTGGTGTGCGTGTGTGTGTGCGTGTGCACCTGCCCTGCTATGAACTGGTATCCGATCCAGGTTGTTCCTCTGCCATTTGCCGTGTGGTCCCTGGGACATGCTCAAGGCTAACTGTGTTCCTGTACTGGGTAAGCGACATGGAGGTCTACACCTGGCAGCCGACTTAGCATGGTCCAAATTATTAGGCAGGTCTGTGCAATTAGTGTAAAAGCACTTCTGTGTAATTGTGAGGGGGGAGACAGGCCACTTGTGCCTTTGGGTGACCTAGCTTTCTCTATGAACTAATGCTGTGACTTCAGACCTTCCTCTTTATGCTTTTTCTGGCTTTTTTTCTTCCTCCCAGGAAGGGTTTTTGACCCCAATAAGCACTGTGGAGTCCTGGACCCTGAGAGCAGAGTCCCATGCACGCGATCGCTGACCTGCAAGGTTCGTCACGGGCACCCATGGAGTCGGAGCCACCTAATTATATTGATAAAGTATCGTCGGGGTCGGTCGGTGATTCAGGCAGACAGGCACCTTTAATTGGCTTTAATTGGGTGCCCTCTGAGATTCTGAGAGATTTAATGTATTGCGATGTCAAATGCGGTGAGTCCGTAGATCCACTTCTTGGTTGTAAAGCATGTCTCTCTATCTCTCTCTCTCTCTCTCTATCCTTCCTTTCTTTAATTCCTTTGTGTGTACCGTCCACTTCCCAGACGCACTCACTGACACACAGGCGCGCTGTGCTGGGCCGCAGGAAGCTTTTCGACTCGCTTCTGGCGGAGCACAGGGGTCGACTTCAGGAGAGCGACACAGGCCGTGCCAAGGAGCAGGCAGGTTGGAGGGACTCATCCAAGGCTCGGCCCACCCCGTCACATGACTGCCAGAACGGTGTGGCTGCAAACTGTCATGATGGCAAGGGCGCAGCCACACTGAAGTCCCGCTTCTGTCTCAGGTGAAATTTTTATCCAGCTCTGTATACCGTGTACTTCCACTCATCTACTTTAAACTGAAACAACAGCATTGCAGAAATTACATGAAGAGACCTCTCTGGCCGCCAGAGGGCGCTGTAGCAGTCCATAGCCTTTCTGAATTTTTTTGGTAACACTACCTAAAGCAGTAATCATAATGCATTATAGATACCTTCAGCCATTAAAATGCATTATGAAGGTACTTGTAATGCATTATAGATGAGAGCTTCATGAGCAGTCATAATGCATAATATGCATGGCTATAATGTGTTATGCTTTTTTATAAATATTTATAGCTGTGTTTTAATACTTTATGAATGCAATATAATGCATTGTGAAGGTATCTATGATACATGCGCGCTTTAAGTAAAGTTTTACCTTTTTACTTTATATTGTACATCTAAAGCAGAAGTGGCAAATCTTATCCGCAAAGGGCTGGTGTGTATGCAGGTTTTTGGGATGACCTTTAGGTCAGCTGCTCAAACCCAGGTGTGAGGACTCCTCAGCCAATCAGTCCTCTAATTGGTAATCTATTCAGGGATTTGTGAATTTGAGAAAACCCGCACACACAGTGTCCCTGTCAGGATAAGACTGGCCACTCCTGAACTAAAGGAGAGACAGAAAAACAATTGACATGCTTAAGGTCTGCCAGAATGTATTTGGTGCTGTGAGAAGGACATTCACTTGTAAATGTCAGCTTTGTGCTCTTTCTCCCCGTCTGTATTTGGTGTCTCCTGGTTCAGCGTGAATAACGGCTCCAGTGTCATACCCGCTGTCGGGTCCGCACCCCCCTGCCTCGGGGGGGAAGACGGAAGCCGAATATCTAGCGACGAGGGTGGCGCTCCGGAGGACTGCGACACTGCAGACTGTCCTGGCTCGACCCGCCACCCTTTGCCCCTGGGGGTACGTGCTGTCGCCGGGGAGGCGTTTCCCGTACGGGGCTGTGTCTTACTGATGCCTTACGCCACCTGTTTCTCATCCCCTCTCTCCCCGTCCCTCAGTACTGCTCCTTCGGCAGCCGGCTGATGGGCCGTGGACACTACGTTTTTAACCGCAGCCTGTATCGCCTGAGACGAGCACTGCAGCACATAGTGGACAGGCACATGAGCTCGCAGACGTGGAGGTGGGCATCGCGCCAGTGTCTGTCCCCCGCCATACCTCTATACCAGGCTCTCTGGATTACTACTCAAATAGATCGATAATCTTTCTGAATGTCTTTATTGTCAGTGGTCTGACGTGTAAGGCCCTCCTCAGTACGCGGTGTAAGTGATGCCATCCGCCCTGCAGGAAGGTGCCCCTGGCAGCTGAGGGACCCAGGGCCTTCCCTGGGGGGCTGCCCACCCTCCAGCCCCTAGGTGCACCGGGCTCGGCCTGCCTGTCCCCCTCCGTGTCGTCCTACTCCGTGAGCGCCCCCGCCATCGCCACGCCGTCCAGCGACGTCTCCATGGCGACCTGCCTGGCCGTGTTCCCGCGTGGCGGCCGCGCCTGCAGACCCTCGCCTGAGGAGGTCGACTCGTTTGTGCCTCCCAGCCCTGGCCAGGCCCACATGTCGACCCAGGGCAAGAAGGTCAGAGCCAAAGGAAGCGGGAGCCAGCGGTCAGCGGCAGCCGGGGGCATCCCGGGAAGCAGGAGGGGCAGGCCGCCCCAGGCCGTGACACCTCCCTGGCAGGCCTCGCTGTCTTCCCCCACGAGGCCCTGCTTCACCGCAGGCTCCTCCTTCAGCTCGCACTCAGTTCCCACCAATGGGGGACCCCCTTTCTGTGCCAAAGCAGAGCCCCCGGGACACACCCGACACAGGGAGGCTGCCAAGCCAGCAGGCGCTGCTGCAAAGGTGTCTCACCCCCTCATGGAGGAGCACCGCCTCCTTGCTTTATCGCGCCCCCACGGGCGGAAGCACAAGATGCCCAGCACCTATGGGAAGGCCAGCAAGGCGGCCAAGGTGGCAGGTCTGAGTGGCGATGACAGGAGGAGCACAGTCAGCCTCCTGGCCCCTGTGTCGGAGGCTCCCCACAGCGCCCCCTTCTGGCAGGTAAAAGCGCTGCTTGTAAAGTGTCTGGGAGGTACTGAAATAGCAGTGCTGTGAAGGGTGCCCATGATAAAGGTGCCTAATTAAAAATGCTTACGTGTTTTAGTGTGAGTATATCACTTCAACTATTTGTCTGGGTAGCATCGGCTAAACTGTAATAATTAAAAGTGTGTACTGGCCTTCTTGCGGACACTGCTGTCAGTCCTGAGACCAGCAGAGACACCACTGGTGGTGGTAGGAATTTGATTTCATGTGGTTGTGAAACTGCCATCAAAATGAGTTTAAAGTTTCAGCATAATGTGATTAGATGTATTTCTATATTAGGACTGATGAGGGTTTTGGTGACATACATGGTTTAATTAGTCGAACTGTGAGAAGCCTGCTGTGAATGAGCAGGCAAAGGATGGAGTTCTTTCTTATCTCCTGTCTGTGGGTGTCTTTGCAGTCCCAACCTAAAGTGCATCACTGAGGCCTGGTGTGTGGAGCTGCTGTCTGCTGCCCGGGCCTCGTCCTCCTCATCATCGACGACACACCCGTATCCCTTCTTCTGCCGGGGCCTCGTCCTCCTCATCATCGACGACACGCCCGCATCCCTCCTTCTGCCCGGGCCTCGTCCTCCTCAGTGTCGACGACATGCCTGCATTCCTCCTTCTACCCTCAGGCTGTTGTCCACTCAGCAGATCGCTGCCTCTGATTTTTGCAGCTGAACGCTTTGCTGTGTTTGGAGGGAAACTGTGTCATCCTGCTTCATTTTTTAGCAGGTATTGTTTGAATGTGTGATATTTATTAGTCAGACTTTCCTTTTTTTAATTAACAAAACTAAATTGAATTTGGGGATTTCGGCTGAGTCCCAGGACAGGACCTGTGCACAAGTGTGGCCTCTGCGCTGGGCCTTTAGCCAAACACAGGCCCACTCCAGACAGAAGTGGCTCCCCCAGCAGATCAGTGTTAAAAGTGCACTTAATCCTGGTCTGGAACTGTCTGTGAAGCAACAGACCAGGTGCTTTGAACCAAGGGAATCTATTTTGCTGACACATTTTTGTTTTTTTAATATAGGACAAAGTCAGGTTTTTGAGGAAGTTTGTATTAATTATTGCAAAGCATTCAAAGTTTAGGCTCACCACGTAAGTGTAATATTTTATAGTGTACGTTTTGTATGGTAATTTATTATTTCTTGTAATAACTTTCTAACTGACCAGAAAAGTGCTCCAGATGGAGAGAGGAATTATATTTGTATTTCCTTTGTAAAGTTGAAAGTATTATTACTGAGTCCCTGTCGTCGACAGATGTGTACAAATCTTAATTATTTTTGTATTTATTATTTTTTCAGAGCTAAAAGCATTTAGGGGATTTCTGCCACCCTGGTCTGGTAAATACTGGTAAATATGAAACTATACCATTTTGTGTCATAAAGGGCACAGCACTACTACTTTGCATTGGGCCAGCAGTGAGGCCAATTGAAAGAACACCCCCTTCCTGTGGGGTTGTGCACCCTCCCGTCCATGTCACCCTGAAACTTCAGGAGAGTGTCCTCTCGCCTGTTTGTTTTTTTCTTTCTTTCTTTGGTCCTTTTCCCTTAAATGGCGGGGTCCACGACTTAAGCGTGCAGGAAAATCCCACTTCTCAGGATATCCCAGGCCTGCTGAGCACAGGGAACGACGTCGTCAAAGCCAGAGCATAGTGTGGCTGGGTTAGGAGCTCAGCCAAGGCTACCTGTCCCTGCTCAGCCAAGGCTACCTGTCCCTGCTCACTTTTCTGCTGGGCCTCTTGCTCCAAAAACCCTGGGAGACCTTTGCTTTTATGCACTTTTTATCCTGCGTCAGGATCTAGTTCAGCACTTATTTATATTCTGAAATATGTGGAAATCTAATATTAATTACTTTAGTGTTTTGTTTGCTAAATGTTGATGTTTCCTAAACCCCAAGTATCACAAGTGTACACACAGACACACACACGCACTCACACACGCACATGCAGTCACATGCACCCAGCGTCTTAAGCGTTCCCACCCTTCTGCTCAGTGCAGCCCTCATCCTATCATACTGATTTTTTTCCACGTCACATTTCTAACAGGACAGGGAGATGCATGGCTTTCGCGGGCCGGTCTTCCGCTGTGTCATCACAAGCAGACTTCATGTGAAAGTCACCGTTCACTACGGCAGGCCAGAAGACCTCCGTCAGCCACAGGCATGTAGTAGGTGTATGGCTAACGTGTAGCTAGCGCAAGCTCGCAGCTTATTTGTGGGTTTTGGGCTTTTAAATAAGTTAGATTTTCAGGGCTTCCTGTGCAAAAACAAGAGACTTAACTGCGCTTTCTGAGGAGATGATATTTCTCACACTATACAGTATGTATATCATTGATAAAGTAGAGGTGTAGTGATGTTGTTTTTCATGATGTTTAAAATACTTTTATATTTTCTATGGCAGCGTAGAGGTGAATGAATTAAAATTAGGGAGCAGACATGGGAGTAAAGCACAATGATCATAGTATATTTTGCCCCAGCTTTTGCACATGTAATTATTAGCCTATAAAATGCTGTGATTAGGAGGGAAGGCAGCTGACTTTCAGTTTCTCAGACTGATCCCACTCACATTTGATCATCTCACACTTTGTTCACATGTTCACTGTGATACACCAAATTTTGTTTTTGGGACATTTTTTGCTGTTTGCTACTGGTGGTGGGGAAAAAACTGAGGTTTTATTTAATTGCCATCAGTTACTTTCACCTCTGATTACCACATAGACAGCATGATCCCACGCATTTATTGTATGACATGAATATGTAGCAGATGTTAAAAGTGGGATCAGACCAATACAAATGTTGAGAAAGTCTTGATGATGTAAACTGCCCCCCCCCAAAAAACAAAACTAGAAATTTGTTTATGCACTGGACATGTTGTATACAAAATACATTTTGTATTTTGGACATGCAGGAAGTCATTGAGAGACGTACCAGGGAGATTTCCTCTAAGCCTGCATCCCTTTAGTGGGTTGTGTGGATAGCAGCTTGTGTCCTGGTACATGCTGATTCCAGGCAGCAGGATCCTTTGTGCCTACGTGCTACCAGAGAAGATGTAAAACACCACTGGTAATTATTCATCCCTTCTGTAGCATTAATGGGTCTTATAGCTCTGCCTGTGAGTAGCTGTTTTAGTGTGTGCGCTCCTGGGGAGCAATTGCTGGTTTCCGTGAGATGTTTCTGTTCAGTCTGACACAGGGCCCCCTTACCCACATTTATTCAGGTAAATACAATGCCAGCATAGGAACTCCTGCCTTTTGCATCCGCAGTGCTAAGCTCCTGAACCCAGAGGTCCCATATTTGCACCCTGAATTAGCACCTGTGACTTATTAATCGATTTAAGCCCCCTGACAGGCCGTGATGGTTTGTGGGCGGCTGTTGTTCAGCCAGCCGTGAAACAGCTACATAAACGTGTGTGTAGAATGCCTTATTTTTTTTTTTACCCATTGTAAATAGAGCTACATTTCGTGACTGTGTGTTTATATAGACAGAACTCTATGGCATATTGCTGATCCTTTAGTGTAAAAAAATGTATATTTTTGCACTTTTAAATATTACCATTGAATTTCACAAGAAGTGACATCAGACCTGTAACAGATATGCATATGTACCCGCCAACGGTTCTCCTGTATTCCGTTTGTAGATTTTTCAAGGGGATGTTGGAGAACTAGAAAAGCAAATTTCCTGTATGGTTGTAATGATTACACTAGATATTGTTCCTGTGAAAAATCAGGTGTGTGTGTGAGTGTGTGTGTGTGTGTGTGTGAGAGAGAGAGAGAGAGAGAATACTGAACGTCAGCTCGGTCCGGGTTGTGATCGAGGATCTAACGGCGGACACGTGACCATGTTGGACTGGGACGATGAGTAAACATGGTTAATGACACAAAGGCTGCCGATTGCCGACAGCTACTTCGCTCGCCTGTGACTGGAGGCTGAGAGGAGTTATCCTTTTATTTGTTTATTATCTGGCATTGTAAGTAAAGAGTATTTATATGTTTGTAAAAAAAATAATAATAATAAAGTCCAGACTCTTCCATAAATGTTGGCAGATACAAGTAATAAAATCAGTATGTATGTTTTTTTTTTCTTTTACTAATTGAAAAACGCCTCCTCTTTTTAATTCACGTGTGAGTTTATGTGAAAATATAAGAAATTTGAGTTACTTATTACCATGATACACACCTGTGCACTCAAGCTGGTAAGGACGAAATATTAATCTCATTGAACCCGCATTTTGTAATCAAATTCAATACAGAACAGCCGTTTTGAGACAGGAGGTAAATCACGACACAGACGACGTTCATTTGCCTGCCAGTTTTGAAGAGAAGTGAATTCGAGGTAAGCTAAGATGCTATCGGCAAGCGGCGGGAGACGCTCGGTGGCCGTAAAACAGCAGATCGCTCATTAGCAGCACCTGTGCTTCCCCTCCGCGCTCTCTGGCGCCTGACTGTAATTTTGAAAACATTAAATATTTTTACCATCTAACTCAAAACAATATTCCGTTAGCAAAATAATGATTTTGTACTACTGTCTCACATAGGCTAATATTAGGTCCTTGCAGGCCCCATGAAGCAGGAAAGTTCCTGCACCTCGCCCGATGCGCATCGTGAGGCGCTTCACGCAGACGTTTAAGTTTCCACCGGTACGGCAGTATCTGAAACGGAAGCTGCGCTGGGCTGCTCACGCTGCAGATAATGACCTTAAATGCCCCGTGATGTGACAGGGAGGTGGACCACCCCGGCCCGTGGATGCAGACAAGGTGAAGGAAGGGGAGGCCGTCTGGGTTAGCCTCCTTAAATGCCTCCTGTTGGCGCATCAGACATACTTAAATGGTATTCAGACCGACTGACCCTTTATGTCAAAACATATAAGACCACCTTTTTATCTTAGGAGATCGTGTCAGTGTTTTACATTTCAATATCAAGAGACTTTAACCTTACTACAAAAGTTATTGACAATAGGCCTACAGACTATCTCACTGACTGGGGTTATTCTTAATTAAGGTGTTTATTTTACATAAACTCAGCCTTTGTGTGTTCTATAGTCTACATTAAAATTTTGAATTGTGTCGAATTAAGACCCATGCCAAGCATGTGAAAAATACCGTCTTTTGATACCCGACAAAATCTTAAGAGCAAAGTGTTAAATTCGTCTTTTCAGTAAACGGTGGGAGAAAGTTCTATACGGGGAGAGAGATTATGTATAGGGTACTGATTTAAATACACGGAGAAAAAAGTTTATGTAACGTAAATGTTTTCTAAGTTGCGATCTAAACGTAGTCCATGACATTAATCAATTCTGAATGCTCTTTTACCAAAAACAACAAGAATGTCCTTCTGTGTGTGACAACATCTTCAACATGTCAGTGAATTCAGAAAGGGATCCATTTCAACAGCAGTTCTCTCTTATTATGATAATGTATTAATGCTGACCCTTTAGTTAATTGTCTACACAGTAGCGGTGGGTACCTTTTGTTATGTTTTCCTGGGGGGAAGGGCAGAAGGAAAGGGATTAGAACTCTCCAGAACAGAATTCCGCAAGTACCATTAAACGCATATATTTTTAAGAAAAATCCCTTTGAAATTATAAAGCATGTAGTGCAAAGAGGCACACATTGCTTCTTAGGGGAAAAGAGTATGCTAATACTACCACAAATTATTACAATTTATAACGGTGCGATTAAAACAGCAAATCAGATCACCCTGAAGAATCAAAACGATTTATGCAATGGAAATAAAGGCGTAATCGCGTTTATCAGAACGGATTGCGTTTAGGCAAATGCCGAATATCACGTGTGACAAAATATCATTATTTTTAATTAAAGCAAAGATTGTCGTGTCGACTAAGCGGATCTCGTTCAAAATTCGTTGTATTTCCATATACACGTTGTGAAGTGTTTCCACTTCGCAAAATGTCTGCGGTGAGACCATCGCCTGTTGCATCGCCCTCGCAGCGCCGAGGTATTCAGACACTGAATTTCGCGCGTTAGCCGGAGATTGCGCTGCCATGGCAACCACATTAAACAGTACCTGTGAAAGAACAACATGGCGACGCCAGAGTGCTGCGGCGCGTTTCTCTAAAATATGTGCCCTGACCATTAAGTTTTTCCGGGTAGTCCCTTGTGCTTTAAGATAAATTGAGTTAGGGCTCTTGTTTTATGCACACGCCGTCCGATCATTCCAGTATTTTCACCCACTTCTAGTTAACTAGCAAATAAATGAATTGCTAAGTAATACAAACATAGAAAATACGACCAATTATACGTACAATTAAACGCAGGCAGAATGGAAAAGGGATAATAGTGTTGAAGATGCGGCGACAAAACCGTATACAGAACTAAACGGATATGGCGATATTACAGTAGCTGAACTGTAGAGTTTTTTGGCCACGTACCTTCACACCCACTTTGCTTTTTGAACTCGATTCACCAACTGGACTCGCTACTACCAGTTTTTTTTCCTCCTCGATATGACTATGACCATTATCTGTATAAGGAAAAGGTATTTTAAAAGTTACTTTCTGATGCTTTTTTGCAAAAAAGTTGTCACCTAGAATCAATAACGTGCTTTTTGATTATAGATCATGCTTTATGTTAATCGAAATACATCCTAAAAATAAATATGTCAGAGGAGAACTAGAATCTGTTTCTGATAGTGTTATATATGACAAAAGAAAGTGGAAAACGTTTATGTCAAAAATGTCGTTTGGGTTTGTATTACAATGTGAGTAATTTATTTCCTGGTAAAATCGTCACTTTAAATTCCCTTAATGACGCTGTCTGGAGAAACATGGACATAAAACTGTTCTCATGAACATTTAAATTAGCATTCACGCTATTTCACTTTTAGTCTATGCTAATCTTTAATACTCTGCGCCCAAAAGATGAAAAGAATGGTTACACCAATCTTGACTTGAATTTTCAGGGTAACACTAGTAAAAGAGCACAAGCGATGCAAAAGATGCAAGTGCAACGTAAATTCCGACTGTACCGACAGTTTTGGGAAACACCACCAACAAAATCAAACACAAACCGAAGACGTTTGCCGTCTCATGCAAATAACACGTCGCCACTCTCCATATTATGCATCATGCATAGTGAGGCTGATGGCAAATATACTGTACGTAATTTGGAGTGAAATCACAGAATTAAGGACATAAATATGATCAATGATATAGAAAAGAACTTAACACACACAGATCCACATTTTAACACTGAGGTTTGTGCAAGTATGTGTTAACCAGCCAATAACCAAGGAAATTCACAGACTGGTTTGTGTGACTGAACACGATCCATCCATGCATGCATACACCCAAACATCCAGCTGTACATCTTCGATTACAGCTCACCCGGACAGGCCTTCATGTTATACAGCTAGGAATCTTTTAAGGGTGATTTACGCCAAAGTTATAAGATAAACACCACGAATAACAGAAATCCGGCGTGCAAGCAAATCTGTTTTGAAATTATCCATTTTTTTAAAATAAACATTTTTTAAATGTTATAAAAAAGTTGTGGTGTTTCTCAATTTAACACAAAACAATAATAGCCAATAATGTTTAGAAACTACAGAACTTTGGAGTTAAACTTATGTTTAACGAAATAGGGGAAAATTATAAAAACTTAGTCAAAACTAAACTTATTCGTCAAAACTTAACTTATTTTGTTCGGGCGTATTTATTATGTAAAAACTTCCGAACCTCTTGAATACAATTAAGCTAAATAGTTTTTTTTGCGCAAAATGACTTACTAAAAGCGTAACGGCTTATAAAGTGCGCAGTTCTGCATAACATATCTAACTTGAATGCTTAGCGAGCCGACGTGTGTTAATACACAAGTAATATTTTAAAAATATATTTAAGATGAGATAAGTGACTGAGTGAGAACAAACCAAAACGAGAGTGATACATCTCAGTTTGTTTAATTTTGCATATTACGCCGAAGTGTCGCCATTTGGAGTGAACAGGCATGCGTTTTAGCTCGGAGACGGAATAAACACGGTCCAAATTGACCGGAGCTGCCCGCCTTTACTGGGGGGAGTTAATCTAATGCTCGTCCACCCCCTCTGAGTGGGGAAGACGCTGGCACTCACGCTGCTGCGGAGCTGAAAGAGGCGCCGCACCTTTGCGCAGCGGCCGCTCTTCAGCTGAAAGGTCTCCCTTTCCGTGCACAAAGGCGGCTGCCGGAGCGGACCGCGGACAGGCGCTCGCAGGCGTAAGAAGCCGCCTCCAGCCGCCGGGACGCCGACTCCGCAACGCCGTTCGCCCGAAAAACGCCGCGTATCCGAATTTTAGGCTCCCGATTGAGCGGCCCGTGCAGGTAAGGACTCCGCAAGCGGCTTTGCCGGGAGTGAAAGCGCGGGGCCCGAGTCGCGTTGAAAGGCGACCCGATTCCTCTGCCTTGCTTTCCCGAGCGTGGTTGTTTTTTTGCAGAAAATGGCGTCATCGCTGTCTTGTACTCTGCCTCCACAAGGAGGGGAAACACGCTGGTTTCTGAGGCTAAAAATCGCCCGCCGGGCTTGTGATCAGATGCCTCGCTTCTCGGGGGTGAGAGCCAGTGCACGTTTCGGCCGTCGGCCGGCGTTTATACGCGACTTTGTGCGAAATCGCAGCCCGTGGAAAGACGCGCAAAAGCCGGAAGGGTCACCGGAGCTGTGCGCCAAGCTCCGTCTTGGAAAAGGTGGCACGGAGTCGCAAAGCGCAACATTTTTACACTTCAAATTTCGACATTACTGGGGTAGCTCGGGGAATAACGTGGGGCGTAAGTTTTTAAGACGGATCGATTGACGGTGTTTGACGAG
Source organism: Hyperopisus bebe (assembly GCA_026777045.1). Classification (NCBI taxonomy): domain Eukaryota; kingdom Metazoa; phylum Chordata; class Actinopteri; order Osteoglossiformes; family Mormyridae; genus Hyperopisus; species Hyperopisus bebe. Next base: position 1,821,455 of record JAODJW010000001.1, on the reverse strand, counting down.
AAACCGCCGCTGGCCGGGCTCGCATTTATGGATATGTGGACATGCTCTTTGTATATCTTTTCTTCGGCTCAGCCCGCTTTTGCGCCACACTCCCTGCCATGCAGCAATCTGTAAAAGGGGCCTCTTTTTACGCTTTGAAAGGTGCGTTTTGTACTTGGCTTTTCCTTTGATCAAGTTAATCTGGCCCTTTGTGGTCCAAAATAGGGGCGTTTTGGGGACTGACAATATAACCGTGTAAAGGAGATTTCAGGGGATAATGGGGCGATGCAAATCGTGCCATGAGAACGGTAAACTGTTTTGCCGTAGGTTTCCAGAAAAGAAAAGGTCGGAATAAGATTCCCATTTGGCCGGTCGGGGTGTAGTTAACACAAAAACCGGCCTCTGTAGCTGCGCAACGAAGGTCCCGCTTTGCGCATATTCACGGGCGCCCAAGCGGCCGCCAGCTGCTTCGCGTAGACATATTTATGTGTATATATTTTAACCGCTGGGTAACCTACTCAAAAAGCCGGTTGCCTGCATCTTTTTGCTTGCGTCCTGGCGGTCTGTCCCGCGAGCTGAGCGGAGTTGGATGGGGAGTTGAGCGGCACGCCGCGTTCCCAGCCCGCTACGCCGTGTGCCCCCGGCGCGTACGGCCGCGCCGCACGGAGCACGCAGCTCCTATCGGGCGGCATTGAAACCGCGCGGGATCGGAGACCCGTGTCCGTCCCACCGGTAGACGAACACCTCAGCTAGGGGAACGAGTTAGCGTGTGCAGAAGTGTAGTTGTCAGACCGCACTTACTTAGGCCCACCAGGTTACCGGCCAGGGTACAGATGTTTCACATGGTGCCTCCCAATGCTGTTTGTCGTCTGCATCCTGCTTCTGGTTTTGAGATGGGGGGGATAGCATCATCCGAAGTGCTGATTCGGGCCGAAAATCTTTGGGGGGGATGAAGAGTCATTAAGTGAGCACTCGCGGTGCCGATGCGGACGCCGGCGGAGGAGCTTGGCTGCGCCTTTGCAGCCTGTGGTCCTAAACGTGCCCGCATTTAGCGGCCCCTTCACTTTGGCGCGCTGTAGCCGGCTGTCCGCCTATATGCATGCGACTGATGTGGCCAAGCGTCCAAAATAGACACCAGTGACTCTAAATCAAAAAGTGTATATCTCGCCTTACCCTGGTCGGTCACATCGGAACCGCACTATGATCAGTGGGAATGTTGGCTTTGATAAGATCAGGGTGAAACCATGGACGCCCAGAGTAATAGTGCGTGTTATATAGAGGTGTGTACCAGGAAAGTCGGACTTCGTGGTGTTACCTATTGTTGTGGTATTCAAATAAGCTGATCACTTCGGCCTAGTTTAGAGCGGTAGTCACGAAAGGAGACACTGCGTGAACGCGAACATAAACACGCCAGCAATTTAAATATAAAACACGGTAACATCTCTTATGTAGGAATTATATCGCAGTAAACCATAGACACGCCAAATCTGTTTGATTTAATACCCGGATCACTTATCAGTATTGATCTTGCGAAGTATCCTAAAGTATGTGATGTAATACTGCTCCACATTCATGAACAGAATGCTTCAAAACAATGTTATTCTATATAGGGAAAGTTTGGGCCCAAGGTTGTGGTTTTGCTTATCTAAAGAAAATGCGGTGCTTTAAAGTTTATATAGTTTAAAGGTTTACTGCCTGTACACTTTTGAATTTCACAAATCCCAAATGGTATCCACATGCTTGTTCAGGGTGAGCTATTTGGTGCCGTGCCTCAGTCATTCTGCATCTTCGCTTTGCTTGTGTGGAAGTTTACTGGTATCAGACTTGAGCATCATCAATTTAGATCAGGGGTGGGTAATCTTATCCAGAAAGGGCCGTTGAATATGCAGGTTTTTGCTGCAACTCCCTAATTAGGTTACTAATTAGAGGACTGATTGGCTGAAGAGTCCTCACACCTGGGTTTGAGCAGCTGACCTAATGGTCATCCCAGAAACCTGCATACACACCAGCCCTTTGCGGATAAGATTGCCCACCCCTGATTTAGATGAACTGAACCAGTGAAATTCAATATATTCCACGGGCTGGCTTTTGTATTTTTCTTGCAGATTTTTTACATCTAATTTTAGCAGAGTGTCCAAGTCCTTTGGACCTGTGTTCCTCATCCCCAGATTCCTTCATTTATTCTTTGCTGTGTGACATTTGGTGCCCTGTGTGGAATACTATTGGCAGGGTTTGCTGGCCAGTGAAATCACCCCAGGACTTTTAAGTGACTGGGCTTTGTCTGGCTGTTGACTGTTACAGGCAGGAAGAGGAATGTTGGCTTCCTGTGACTTTTGGAAGGCATTGTATGGTATGTGTGACATTTGTATGTCCTGTGAAGCGATTTCTTGGTTTTTGCAGCCTTCCTGTAGACATTGGTTGGTGTGTGACCAAAGTGAGGTCATGCTTCATCGATAGCAGGCCCATTATGAATGGAATTTCATCTTTGTAGAACGACTGGCTATATCTGACAACAGTCCATCACGCCTGGATTTGCCAGTCAGGAAGTTGTCATTGACTTGCTGAGGACCTGTGGCGTTGCTTGTGGTTTTGAGGCAGGGAAGTATCAGTCATGCACTTTGATGGTGAAGCTGCTGTGATGTAGCATTCATCCACGCCCCAAACGTCTGATGTTTGACGAGAACACGTCGAGTGTGTTGTTGGGGTGCTGTTGTGCAAACTAAGAGCTTCTCTCTTAATAATTTTAAGGTGTTACTACAAAAATTGCACACCCTCAAAGGTAATTTTGGTTTTTGGCTGTCAGCTGCTGTAATATATTTTGGGTCACTACAGCGATAGAACTCGCTAAGTGCAGATTTACCATTTTATCACTCGGTGTACCTTGTAAATTTCCTAACAACTCTGAGCTTGAATTAACTGTAAGTGATTTTCTTTGTACTCAGATGACGCTTTTATGAAAGGCTGGACTGTTGCTGCATTCCATTTACCTTGGAAGTCGAAAGTCAGAGTTGGGAATAATGTCACACCCTAGTTAACCACGTTCCAGTACAACTAGCCAGGTTAGCTGTTAGTAATTCCAATTCTAGCCAGGTTTACTGCTAGGCATTGTTAGCAGTTCTGCATTGCGTAATACTACAAAATTACAATTACGTGACGTTTGTATTTATAAATATCTCGCAAACACTGTGGCAACATGTCCACAGCGGTTGGATAGTACTGATTTAATGAGACAAAAGTATAGCACTAGAACGGTGAAGTACTACAGTTTTTTTCTCTTAATGCACAGAGCAGCCGCCATCAATTCTGTTGTCGAGGTTGGTCCGACTTTCCGGGTTGGACATCTGATTAGAGGGGGTATTCTATTTGAAATTTCCAGTTAGGAACTCAGAAATTCTGACTTCCCAGTTCAGATGCAGTGTGGCATGTAAAATCACTCTGCCAAGTCTGGGATTTGAACCTGAAACCTTCTGATCACAAGCATGGCCCCCTAACCCACTGAGCTACACAGTGCTGTGGTGTTCAGGCCGCTGGGTCTCCTACTGACATTTTACTAAATGTGCAGATATATGGAATCACCGATTCACAAGTTCATCCACACAAACGGCTGTTAGAAGCTTATATTGGGGGGTGGGGGGGGAACAAATTTCTCCTCGAACAAATTTAGGAGCAGAATTGGAAATCTGAAATTGTCCTCTCGATTTTCATGAAAACTTGTACAGTGAAGCACAGGACTGCAAAGGTATGAGCGGGAGGAGGTGCGGGGGGAGGTGCGGGAGCATCGTCTCCTCCCAGCCAGCTGAGGACTGTCAGTGATGTTAGTTGCTGCCTGAATTGGCACAGCCTCGGTTCCGAATCGATTGTGACACACATGCAGCTTAACAGGAAGTGTAGCCAGCGGCGCAGCATAAACACATGAATGAGTATCATCTAATGGAGGCTGCGGGCTGCGGCTGGTGAGCGGAGGGGCACGCGTTACCCTTTCAAATGCGTTTTCATCGGGCGCCTCTCTTATCTTATCTTCGCCTGCCGTTGACTTGATGCAGGGGGGTTTGAACCCCAAAATAGCCATCACACATGACGAGCTAACAGAACTGCAGAAAGGTGCAGTGATTGCAGTCTAGGTGTCCTGGGAAGCACACCTGCCATGGGCTACTTTTGAAAATCGTGTTGGTCTCATGCCCGTGACCCCAGCTTCACACAGTAACTGGTGTTGAGGGCTCGGTCTTCCTCTTCTCGGTGTCTTGGTGTGAATGAGGACTGAATATCAGTCTACATGTCGTACGAAAATAGTTCCTCTGGAAAAATAAGGGGCTAATGATGCCGTTATAGAATAAGGGTGGAGACGCTGGAGAGCTTATTTTGACCATTAGAATAACTCGAGCTGGCAGGAATGTGCGTGATGGTCACCTGAGGCAGGCGGCTAACTGCAGCATCTGCTTTGGCCTTTCAGAACTAGGGTGGATTTGGGTCCAGAATTCCAGGGACTTTCCCCCCGGAGGTGGTCAGGCAGGTGCTGGGCTGGTGTGGGCTGTGGTCTCCTGGGAAGAAGGAATGATGAGACAAATGCATGCAAAGTTAAAGTGCCGTGAAACATACGAACTTTCTTTGCAGAAGGGTGGAGTCGGATTTACAGGATTGAAGATGACAGGAAGCGCTGTCCTTTAAAATGATGTATATATATCGGGCTGGATCTGCTGTCCTTTCTGTTTGTCCACCCTGCATCTCTCACTGCTACGTTCAGAGTGGCATGTTAGAAACTTTTTTTTGTTTGTTTTATTTCGAACATTGATGGTCCTGTTAAGATGTTTCTGACTTAGAGATGATTTTCTCTAGAGCTCAGTGATTCCCCTCCAGATCTGCTGTTCCTGGTTGCATCTCTCCCTCTCATGCTGTGAAGGCCCCCGTGTTGCTGCGAGTGCAGTGTGTCTGGTACACCTGCCCCCATGCCTCACTGTCTGGCTCAGTGACACCCCTGGCAGGGTATGGCAGCTCGAATCTCACCATTACAGGCTAGGATTATCAGTGAAAGATGAGCTAATGATCAGTTCTTCATGGAAAAATGAATTTCATTAGCTTGAACTTTAGCACTCCTCTCCCGTTTGCGTGTTTAGAGCGCCATCTGCTGCCCTTTCGCTATATTGAAATGCATAGTTGCTCGTAAAATGGAGCATAAGAGGACTGTGATCAGCTTGAGAGGTAAAGTTCAGGCCGTGACGGTGGACAGTGTGACCGAGTGCTTATGACCTTTTCTCTTTGTGAAGTGACAACTTTTTAAAAAGCAAAAACATACAACGTGAAGGTGTACAGAGTTACCGAAGTCAGTGAAACTGAAGATACCAAAGTTTCCTGTCTACTGACAAGCTCAGGGATTCTCCAACGTGGATTTAAAACCATATACAGCTTTCAGAAAATGCAGGCCTGAATGTCAATGCATTTCAGGAATAAAGTTAAACTAATGGTTTATATAACATTGTTATAATAATATGATGATGATGTTTGGTTGTAGGAGACGGTCAGTTCAGTGTTTGTGAGATGCAGTATTTAGAATGTCTGGGTTAAACACCTTATTTCTGACACAAGTCATTTTCCAGAGGAACTTTGTTAAAAAAAAAAATCGACTGAGAACCCCCACCCCCCACCGAAGGGTGACATCAATTTACATGTGACCCGTGGGACTTTTGCGTTAATAGAGCGAAACGTCAACTTGCGCAGCAGAGCTGACCATGCACACTGTCTGCTTTTCCAGGTCACTGCGAGGAGGAGTATGGAGAAACCGCACTCTTCTCTGAGGAAGACCCCTCACCTGCGGAAGCAGGTACCGGAGCCGCCCCGCCCCCCAGTCTCTGAGGAGGCCGCCTGATTGGCTGTTTGCAGCATCCACGTGTCCTTAAAGCTGCAGAGCTTGGGGAACCCGTGGGAGACACCCGCCGTTAACCGCACGTCGATAGCTTATGGCACGTTAAGCACTGAGGAGATTATGCTCAGTGACGCAGACGCGATGGTAATCCTGGGTATTTTTTCCGCTTGGACAGGCACAGTAGGGTAGGCACTCGTTAAAGGGGTGGGCAGAGTTTGAGGATTGCGTTTGCGATTGTTGGGGCCAGGTTGGTGAGGTCAGAGGAGAGGAGGAACCAGCCATAATCAGGGCTGACCGAGGCCCACCTGTCTGTTGGGAGCTGTCAGAATGATCCCTCTTGCTGCTTCCTTGGTTCAGCAGCTCAGCAGGATGGACTGGGAAGTAGGGGAGTCCAAGCCCAAACTACAGAAGACCCCGACCAAGGACCAGTGCTGCCAGACAGAGCAGCACCAGGACGACGGCGAGGCCACGGTGCCCGCAGACGCAGACATGGGGCTCAAAGCACCAGGTGACCTTTACGTGCTGTGCGTGTTCTCTGTTGTGTAGCTTCCCTTTCACCGTGTGACATCACTACAAGCGAAAATTCCTCCAATTACTCCACTTTCTGCAGCACTTGTTCCCACCCACTTCCAGTCACATGACACTAAAACTCCAATGCCAGCCTGACGCAAAAACCAATATGTGGGGGCCATTCGCTGACTTGTGAATGTTATATTAGATTCCAGATGGTCCCTTTCGTGAATGTGCTGCTACCCCAGCAGTGAAATGAAATTGCCGCTACGCCAGACTGAGCAATAAAAGACAGAAAGATATCAAAATAAGTACTTAAAGCATAGCAATGGGTAAAGAGTTAAAAGAAAATACAAGTACAATGAATGAAATGACTTTTTCCACTGTATTTAATATGTAATATAAAGGTACAGTTATACTACAGTTCAGGTTAGAGTTCAGCCAAGACTGATTAAAATACCAAACACCTGCTTGAATATCTCATGGCTGTGTTTATGTGTGTCCTGTAGGGGGCGATCCAGTACAGAAACCTGGAGTGTCCTGGGACACTATGGTCGTTTTGTCTTTCCTAATGATGCGCTGTAGGCTTTGGGCTCCTCTATGTAGCTGAGTGTGGCTTGCTGCTCTTGGGTAGCCCCCCTCCTGGTTTGGTCGCCTGAACAGGGCCCTGGATCATGTGATCTGGCCAGCGGTTTGAACCCTGTAAATGCAGCCAACTGCGTGGCGCCCTCTACAGCTCACACGGTGTCATCAGAATCAGGTTTATTTGGCCAAGTGTGTTCACACATACCAGGAGTTTTTCACTGGTTGTTAATGGTTTTCATGCACACAGCAGATGCATACTGTATACAGTCAGGATAAGACAATGGTCACATACAGGACAGTTGTGTGGATGTGTTGATAAATGTATGGAAAGTGCAGGA
>JAODJW010000001.1:1790567-1809119 GCA_026777045.1 Hyperopisus bebe | reverse complement strand
CGACAGAATGTACATGTGGAACTTTCCTGCTCATGCCCTCTGTATCTTAGGAAAAACACGACAGCTAGACACACATACTTAGAATTTTGACTTGGTCCCTAAGACCGACTTCCATTTCCGCTAATGGATAACTTTAGGTAAGCATGGATAATTATGGTTTCTCGCAGAGGTCCTAATAAAACAGGCTTGCTGTCAGACTGCTAAGATCTTCTTGTCCCTGCTGCTTCATTAGCAGCCTAGTCAGAATGGGTAGCTTCCCACTTTAATTTGCACTGTACTGTCGATTCCAGCCCTAGGTAAGTTTTGAGTAAAACGCTAAAGCGAACACTGCGCCTTATGAGGCAGGGTGGTGAAGGCTGTGTGGAAGGCCCTGTTTGAGGGCGTTAACAGAGCGACTTGGCTTTGGTTTCAGCGTTCTCCCTGGAGCCAGGCGACCCTCCACTCTTACAGCAGCAGCTTCAGACGTCCAAGTCTGGGATCCAGCAGATAATTGAATGCTTCCGCTCAGGTAGGCAGGCTCCTCTGCAGTTATCCCATGATTTTTGTCGGCCATCAGCCCAGTAATTCCACAATGGCCCCCCCTTGTGTTCGGCTCTGCAGGAACGGCGCAGCTAAAGCACATCCTGCTGAGGGAGGTGGACACCATTTTCGAGTGTAAGCTCTGTCGCAGTCTTTTCCGTGGCCTGCCCAACCTCATCACTCACAAGGAGTTCTACTGCTTCCCCAGCATCCTGGACATAAATGGTCAGTTCAGATGTCCTGCCTCCTCCCTTCCACTTCAAATTGGTTCATAAGTCAACTCTGAAGGTCATGATGAGTCTACCTGCCCCCTGTCTCCCCATTGATCTCTGTCCCTACAGACCCGCCTTCAGACAACAAGCAGAGCAAGGCCATCAAGGAGCTTCTAGAGGCCATCTACCCACGGAAGGACCAGCCCGAGTATGTGGTGAGACTGGAGCCCATTGAGACCAACCAGAATGCAGTCTTCCAGTTCCTGTCCAGGGAGGACAATCAGGAGCCTGAGCCAGAGGCTGCCTGTCCCCCAGCCCCAGAGATCATTGCTGTCCAACCGACGGAGAGCCCACCAGGGGAGGTGGAGGAGCCGGCTGAGCCGGAGGCCCAGGAGGAGCCACCTTGCGAGAAAGAAGAGTCTCTTGCACAAGAGGAGGTGGAGCTGGTGCCTCAGAGGGAGGAAAATCAGGAGGAGGAGGAGGAGGAGGAAGAAGCCATTACCGGTGGGGTGGATGGCGTGAGGATCTCTTGTTGCCTTTGTGGGAAGGAGTTCAATTCACGGCGGGGTGTGAGGAGGCATTGCCGCAAGGCGCATGAGAGTAAGCTGGAGGAGCTGCGCAAGTTCACGGAGACTCGCACACTGCCCCTCAGCCTGCTGTCCATGGTGAAGCGCCGCCCCCGCAGGGCCCCCGGGGCTGCCGGTCGCAGCTGCCCCATGTGCCAAAAGTCATTCGCCACCAAGGCCAACGTGCGGCGCCATTTCGACGAAGTGCACCGTGGCCTCCGGCGTGACACCATCACACCTGACATCGCGACGCGGCCCGGCCAGCCGCTATCGCTAGACGCGCCCAATACCACCACGCGCCGCCACAAGGCAGCCCCAGAATTCAGCGCCTCAGGCTGCCGCTGCCTGTTGTGCCACAGGAAGTACAGCTCACAGGTCATGCTCAAGCGGCACATGCGTATCGTCCACAAGATCCACAGTCTGGAGAATGGGCCCGGACCCAGCCCCGGAGTCAAGGTGAAGCAAGAGGCTCTGGAACGCAATGACACTGAGGTCCGGGTACCTCCCGGTGGACCCCCTGTAGCCCCGGAGATGGAGAAGAAGCCAGCAGGCATAAAGAAGAAGCCCAAAAAGGAAGGAGAGGGCCCCAAAGCCCGCAGGTCCAAGCTGGCAGTGGGCTTCGACTTCCGGCAGCTGTACTGCAAGCTGTGCAAGCGGCAGTTCACGTCCAGGCAGAACCTAACGAAGCACATTGAGCTGCACACCGACGGCACCGAGATCTACATCAAGTTTTACTGCTGCCCCATCTGCAGCTACGAGTCACGGCGCAAGCGCGATGTCATCCGCCACATCACCGTGGTGCACAAGAAGTCATCTCGCTACTTGGCCAAGATCGTGCCCACGCTGGAGACACGGGCGGTCAAGAAGCCTGCCGAGCTGGTGCTGAACAGCGCCACGCGCCGAGGCCCACACAGGGAGGATGCCGACGGACGACACAATCCTCCCTCGGTGCCTCCTGCCGCTGCCGCTTTCCCCGCTGGCCGTAGGCAGGACGGGCAGGAAGGCGGCGCCGAGCTGAAGGTCACCAAGAACTTTGTGCTGCACACATGTGACGTGTGTGGGCGCGCCTTCGCCAAGAAGCTCTACCTGGAGTCACACAAGCGCAGCCACCGCGCCAACAGCGGTCTCACGCCGGGAGACGACGGCCGGGCCAAAGGCCGCAGCACGCGCTCCAAAGCCTTACTGTGGTGAGCGCCCCCTGCAGTCTGATGTGCATGTATGTTGATGTCTCCTGGGAGGTGTGGGTGTCTGTCGATGCTGACTAGGTGATTGAAAATGCATATTTGACCTTCTACTGTAGATGGAATACACTCATTCTCCTCTGCCTACTGATAGCGTTTGACATCTAATTGGCCGATGAAAAGATGTTTTATGATGTCATATTTACTAGTATTTGTTCGTACTAGTTAACATTTGTATTCATGATGGTCGGGATTAGTTTGTATGTTGTTGACACTGTTGGAGATGCATGTTTTTAATCGGACAGCAGCAATGTGTTTGTTGGCATCGCTGTTTTTAATCAGACTCCAGCTCCAGCCTGCACGGTCCCTGGCAGGTGTGTTGGCACAGGGCAGCCAGAAGACGGCTTGTAGCATCTGCTCTGGCTTGGTCTGAAGGTTCTGATTTTTAGCCCAAAAACATGCTGAGGTTTACTGGAGTTACCAAATTGCCTGTTATTTTTGCGTGTCAGTGACCGGTGCGTGTGTGTGCGCCCTGCGATGGGCTGGCGTTCCGTCCCGTGCCTGTAGCCATGAGCACTGAACCAACCATGGACAAACCCTGAAGTTTGTTGTAACAGCACCTGATGTCATCTCTCTCTCTCTCTCTCTCTCTCTCTCTCTCTCTCTCTCTCTCCCCCCACAGATCCCCACATGACCCACACTGGATTCTCAAACAGAAGAAAAATATCAGCAAACTAGGAAGCCACTCACCATACAAGAAGGGGGTGGATGGATGGATGGATGGATGGATGGATGGAATGTCTGGGACTGAATAAGAGGGGATGGATGACTTCTCGAGTGCTGGTTGAATTAATAGGCAGAATCCAGCATCTTACGATACAGATATTATTGAAGTAGCATTCCTGATGGATCCATGCACTGCACGTCTGATAGAATTATGTCATTTTAACGTTAGAGCTATATGACAACCGGGCTGTAACATCAACGTCGTGAAATTCCTTTGTAGAGTAAGCATTAGTGCAGTAGTGTCACCCCAGAGTCCTGAATGTGTGTGCTGTGTGTATAAACCTGCACCCCAGCATCTGGGGAGGGAAGGGGGGACCAAGCTTGTTAGCGTGAGCTTTTATTGGTCAGAAACCCTCGACAGGCCGTGGATCAGCGCGAGTGCTCTGAGCCAGTAGTAGAGCAAACACACGGCCTCCCATCTTGACTGGCAGCTCTGTGGTCCAATCTTTTTCCAGAATTGGTTTTCCTTGGCCAATGGCAGAGGCACACTAGCCTGTGTAGGATGTGGTTATGATATGTGTGCCCAGTAGGTGGGAGAAATTTTGTGTGTGGGCAACCTCTGAATTTTGGGATTCCCCACAAGTGCTAAAGGAAGGTATACAGACTGAAATGCATTGCACATGGATTGGACATTGAAACTGTGGGCTTTGAATAGAACTGCAGAAGGGTATGTCCTCCAATCAGACACATGCGAAAGATTTATTTAACTGTACAAATTCATTATTTTTTTAAAAGAGGGAAATATTCTGGTAGAGGTTTTATTTTGGATTTCAGAAGGTGTTGACCAGGGTCGTTGTGGTCAGAAGTCTATTTATGTGAACTAATATGGCAGCACTTGGTTTTAAGCGTCTATATTTTTATCTTCAGATGTTACCCTGTAAATATCATATCCGGCTCAAAAGCTTTACCACTGAGGCTAAGCAGTACTTACCAGGTGTGTAAGGGGAGGCCCGATGGAGGCCGCGAGGTTTGTGTGACATGCAGGGAGTTAAGGCATGTGTAAGGGAACTGTGTGTGTGTGTGTGTGTGTGTGTGTGTGTGTACGTACATGTGTGTGTGTGCGCTGACTCTGGTTGGTCCTGTCTTCATGATTTTTGTCTCGTATCTGTTATTGAGGAATCTGCAGTATCCATCGTTTCCCAGCCTATTCCTGGGAGGGTTAGCTTGTTTCGTTTTTATTTTCTCTTTTCAGACAGTGAATTGAAGACACTGTAGATCAGAAACTGCTGGGCCTGTTTTACTAGCCGTGGCCTTCCTTTGATCATTGAGTGAGACTTTAATATCCTCCTCTAATTAAATCACATTCCTAATGAATTCCTGTTTAACATGACATGAAACAACCTGGAAATGTCTAAGCAACAAAACACCACTTGGATTTTTCAGTCCTTGCTATGGAAATGTAGCTTGATGGTGCCAGGCGAGACTGTTTGAAGAACATGGTATTGTGACCAGACCTCGGGGAAGACATTTTGGTCATGCTTCTCTCCCTACAAACCCACATCGCCATTGGCTGGTGGAAGTTCCCTACTGCGTGTTCTGGCTGCTATATAGGTGGAGCATGTTTTAAACATGTCAGAAGCACCTTGTTTCCACACCAGTGGTGTTAGGTCAGGCCCACGGTGTTTGAAAACTTCCACTCTTATGTTTCACTGATCTAGATTTCCCCCAAATCTACCCTCAGTCCTCATACCATTGGCATCTTTCATTTTTATTTAAAACAGCTTGAGTCTCCAGTTAGAACAGAGAAAGTCTAGTCCTTCTGTCCTGTACTACTAAACCAATGTAACTAATGGGAAAGAAGTCATAGATTGTTGCTTGTTACTGTCTAGATGAATGTAATTTGCTGGATGCACTGTTTGTCAATAATAAACTAAAAGGCTGTCAGCTGTGATTTGTCATTCATGACCTTAAAATTTGCTGTTTTGTCTGCTTAGGGCCCAGGTCTGGTTGCCTAAATGGGTTTCAGAGGTTTGCAGGAAGATTGCCGCTTGTTGATGTTTCAGTGCTGTGAACATTTTATATATTAACACCCCACTCCAATCAAATTGCAGTTAATGCAGCGTATTCAGCCTCTTATTAGACTTACAGTCATAGGTTTGCTTACACATGGTTCTCCATCAGGAAGTCTTCAGTTCTCTCATGATTGAATGAGGCTTGTTTTTTTATATCATAAGCTCTGACTCTGAGTCGCCATTTAAGCCTCCTTTGTGACTGGTGTAGAGTGGTCATAAATCCTTCCTGAGTCCTAAACATGGATCCTGATTACGTGACTAAACCAAAAATGCTGCGTTACTTGCTGTTTTTAGTAGAGTAGAATGAGCTCAGGCCAGGATTTAAACTTGGGCTGTGACCCGCTGGGTGCAAGGCAGTCGGGATGAAGATCAGCACCTCCATGTCTGAGGCCATGGTTCTCCACCGGAAAAGACTGAATTGCCCACTCCTGGTGGGGGATGAGCTACTTCCTCAAGAGGAGTAGTTCAAATATCTTGAGGTCCTGCTCACGAGTGAGGAAAGGGAGCGTGAGATCGACGGGAGGATTGCATCTGCAGTAATGTCGGCCATTCTGTTGTGGTAGAGAAGTGTTTCAAAAGGCATAGCTTTCAATGTACCGGTCGATCTCCGTTCCTACCCTCACCTATAGTCATGAGCTCTGGGTAGTGACCGAAAGAATGAGACCACAGACACAAGCAGCAGAAATAAGTTTCCTCCGCAGGATGTCTGGGCTCAGCCTTCGTTGTACTTTTCTGTACTTGGCAAATAAAAGGGCCTGATTTATCAAGAGCTTTAAGCATGTACAATGATGAAAGATAATGTGGATGTAAATGTAAACAAAAGGTTTTATTCAATACATAAACTTTCTCACACCTGAACCACTCAGTATTTCTTTTTTGCTCCAATGTAATGTGTGCAAACCCTAACTGGAACAATCGCTGCATGTAACATGTAAAGCATCATAATGTATTCATAGAAGATTATATACAGCGGCTATAAATATTTATAAAAAGGCATAACATTATGGCCATGATGATTATTATGCGTTATGAATGCTCTATAAAGCTCGCATCCATACTGCAAACTGATTTTCGTAGAACCACACGTGCATGAAATTCCGTATCAATATTAGCATCGCACGTCGTGCAAGCGAGTAAAAGGAGAGCGGGACCGTGGTGCAGTAAGTACCGTTGTCACCCAGCACTGCCGCTTTTTGTTGGATCCTGTGGTTTCCTTCCAACGTCCAAAAACAGGTGCCATAAAATTACTTACTAAAAGTCTTACTCGGCATAGTTGGAAAGAGGTAGCTTGTTACATGGAGATCACATACCATGAATCTCAAACAGTGCTGTTCCGGATTTCAAATGTGATTTGCTGATTAATTAAGTGAAAGAAGGAAGTAAAAGGGGGCTGTATCGACATTCCTAGACTTTTACGTAACGGTATTGACCACGCCCCTAAACGTAATTTAAATTCGCTAAATGAACACGTCTATCACAATACCGAATGCACTAGGCAGACCACAAGGAAAATGTCAGGCTGTATGCATAAATGTGCCGTTTGAGGCTATATTACCCTTCCCGAGGTACCGAACAGCAGGCTGATGTGCATCTTTAATAGGTCAGGGGTACGTTTCCCCAGAGCTGTCGTACTAATTTGCATAATTGGAACCGTTCAGTTGTTAGAAACTAGGCTTTTAGGAAAGTACCCTAGGTTAGCAGGGAAGTGGTAAACCGCATTACGAAGACTGTGATACTGACACTGACAAAACGCTTCTGTTCTTCCCGTAGACGGCTTTTGGTTAGCGAAACAAATCTCTAACCGATACTGCAGTAAACAACTGAAAGAACAAACAACGCATTAACAAGCTGCTCAGCTTGCTGTTTGAGGTTCTTAATAAAGCGTACAAGCCGAAGCTAGCTAGCACTGTAAAATCATTTGTTGCGTGAGACACAAAAAATATTTCAATGTTTTTTTTGTTACAATGTTGAAGTGTCCATTGTGCCCAGGCTGAAGTGGGGCTATTACAGTTACATGTAGTAAATTGTTCCAGGAAACAAAACGTACCACTCAGAAGCCTTCATTTGCAATCTCTGGCTATTCATCGGCATCCGATTCTCCCTCCGATACAGGCTCAAACACATACGGCAGGGTGCCTAAACACTCCATGTTTCACCTGCGCTGATCTTTGTTGGTTCCATGTGGCCCAGTGCCCCCATTGTAAACCAGCCAATCAGAGCGGAGCTCGTGAACATATTAATGAGCCCGCCAAATAAGGGAAAACAGCCCGTAAACTGGCCTGTAAAACTAGACATTTTTCAACCAAACCAAGTTCACATTCTTTCCATGTAGACACCAGAAAACAGTTTGAACAAAAAGTATTCTGTGACACCTTTAAGTGAATTGAAGTGGCTAGACTGAGCTTATGTGCCATTGACTGAACAGTATAGGCTTTAATAGGACCGCACACAGGTAACTGCCCTCTGACACGCACTGCCCACTGTCCGGCCGTCTGGACCACTCTAGCCCCGCACGGGGGAGGGCGGGCGGCGGTGTGCCTAGCGATCCTCGTGTGTTTAGCAGTATAGAGTCCCCACTGTACGTGTGCTTTGCCGTCTACCGTGTCACCTCCCCGCGTTTCCGTGTCACGTCAGTCCGTGTTATTATGCGTTAAGTTCGTAACTTTTAAGATACTTTAAAAGAGCGACCTGTCAGTCTGCGCCTCCTCCACTTTATTCTCCGCTGCCATCGCGATCCCTCGATTTGCACGGCGCCAGAATGGCGTCAGAAGTGGGATGTCAGAAGCGGCCCCACTGGCGCTGCTCTAGCGGATGTATCGGAACATCTTCAAGCAAGTACCCTCCAGCCTGGCAGACCTGCAGGCATCGGTGAAGCGGCGAAATGAGACAGGCAACGGCTCCTGGGAGAAGACGCCGCGGACTGAGAAGCTCGTTTGTTGGGGTTGTGGCATGAAGGGGCACCGATTGCGCTGTTGCCCACAAGCCTCCCCCAAGCTAATAAGTTAATAGATGTGTTTAGTAATACTTTATTTTCTCTTCTATATAGTGTTCTATATAGCGTTAATGTAATTAGAATGGTATGAAGTTGGGATTAAGACACAAATGATTTTTGCTGAAAGCAAATTTTCAGTGTCTCATTTTAACAATACTTACCCTACTGTATTATATTACTGTTTTATATTATTATTATTATTATTATTATTATTATTATTATTATATTAGGTCTATATATAAGCGATTATTCAATAAATCGTCGGATTAGTCGGTAGATTAGATATAATCGATAGTCACTAATAGAGACTGCAGTCTGGTAGGTTTTCTCATAGGTGTATGAAAATAACGTTTATTATGACAATCACTGTGAATTCATATTCTCATAATTTATAATTATATGGAAATGAAAGTCGTAGTGCTATAACTGGCAGGTTAATATAATGTGTACAGAGAAAATGATCCAAGGTATGTTGGTATGTATATTTAGAAAGCTACATACTCAACGCCAATTAGCCCATTAGTTATTAATTAAGCTATATAATATTGTCATCGTTGGTTTGGTTCAAAGCAATGCATTTCCATTAGCTGCTTATATCAAAACAGTCACGGTGATCGGGAACTTGAATAATAGTGAGTTACGGAATGGAACGGTGTCTGGTTCATTTTAATTAGTCGGTTTCCTTGTCTATGACAGGAGACACATGCAAACCGTCGGCAATTGCACGATATGAGCACTAGATGGCACAATCAGACTTTTGGTGGCTGAAGTCAAAGGATGGATAGTTTAGAACAGCGCTGAAAAATCAATCGGGTTCGCGAGTCAAACTGCTTCTCTTCTGGCAAATGCGAACTTTCAGCCAACGCCCCAGTCGGCGTTAAACAGACGCTTGAATCTACACCATTCATAATACGCGCATTTTAATGCAGATCGGGGAGTATGACTATATAAAACGGAAATTTATTTCCTTCGCAAATACAGGTCTCCTTAATATTAATAATTTAGCGACGTTTGCAGATTTTTGTTTTTGTTAACACATTTTTTACTAGTTGAGAGCCCAGTGCTAGTAGTTTTTCCTTATGGATCTCATTCCGCAACGGAATAACCACTGTTGATCAGTATCATCCTTAGTCTATATGTAATTCTCTACAAACTAACGTGTTAATTTTACCGGATTAATCATAGTTCCATAAAATACTGATGTTCTGAAGTTATTTTTTTTTTTTAACGCGGACAAGTTGCGGTATCGTGCAAAGCGACGGAGCCCGCGGGCTGATGGAGCTCCCGACCGGCGGAGGTGCGCCGTGGAGAGTGAGGAGACCAATCAGGGCCGGTGGGAGTATTTTGTGATTCACTTGCGCGCTCCTGCTCCGTAAGCGCTGTTCCTTTCAGCACCGACTGGAGCGGAGTTCAGGACCGATAGCATCGTGGCTCAACTCTCAGGACCGCAGGTACTACCTTAGTACATCTTGTGTTTTTGTTTTTCATTCTTTATTCTTATTGATGTGATGGTATGAGTCGGTTTTTGCAGGTGGTGGTGGGGGAGTTTCCCATTTCGATTAATCTGCATATGTCTGTCGTGGCCCGTCTACTTGTGCAACACACGACGCTCTCAGCTTTAAAACCATAACGAAATGCTTTCTGCCGAATTTATCCAACCCTGGCCATTAAAGAGTGACAAAACAAGAGAGGAAATCTTAACGGTCACCACAGTGGGCTTAAATGCTTAACACTGTAGTTTTATAGTCTGTCTACATCACAGGGGAAAGTGCTGAGCTCCACAAGGAAGTTCCCTCATATAAAAAGGAAAGGAACGCGCTCAAATTGGGAATTTTTACAACAAGCGCGCATTTAAACCGCCTTTATTTATTTAAACGCACCCAATTAAGCATTCGTAAAAGAATAGCTGTTCTTTACGTATTTAAACTGTATTTAAATGATGTACTTAATATATAATTTGATACTTTATATATTATCAAATGTCATGTTTGTCTTTACTTCTGCTTTAGTATTTTACCTACGTTACCAAAACGTTAAAAATAAATTAAACAACTTAAGCGAATCCTGCAATATATTAAAATTCTTTCTTGATATCGTACCTGCGCAAATCTTAAAGACGTAGCCCTTAGTATTAGCGGCAAACCAGACTCGTCAAAATAAGGTCGTGGCTGTGTGTTATTATGAGGCTGCCGATGGTTTTAATTAGGCGGTTGTATTCCTGTGCATGGGCGGCAGTGGCATCCTTGCATCCATTTATCACTGAGAAGTACCGGGCATTTCACAGAGGGATATAACATATTGCAGGGGAGTTTGTTACCGCGCAGCTGTTCATTAGCAGGCGCGATATCATACCTTTTGTGAGCATTTATAACAGATTTATCAAATACAGTTATAAATATCCGTGCTGCTCCGATCTGCAACATGTAGCGCAATGTCGTATTTAACAGTTGCGAAAGCCTGGGGGGTTTGGGGGGGGGGAGAAGGAGGCGGGGGGAGCGAGTTTTCCCACAGTGCGGAGAGCCGAAATAAATCAGTTTCTGAAAAGAGCAAGATTATCCCCCGAGAGCTGTTACTTTGCGGACAAATAATAGAATCAACAGCAGAAGATGAAACAGCTTGACACTTTCCAATTCGCGTAAATTAAAAAGAGAGATGGGGCTGACCTCCAGTGCTGAAGTAATACAGCGCTCTGTCAGAGATCTGTCGTGGAGCCTGCCTTAAATTTCACCGTCACCCCGATTGTGTAGTAAAGGTTTCCAAATTAAACAATATAATACATGTGTGTTGTGTCTATCTTAAAAAATAGCCTAATAAGTTTAAAAGACTGCAATATTTTAAAATACAAAATGCTTCGTGAAATTTAAACGACTAAAGACGCCCTGAAAGTGTGATATTGTGAAAATGGCAAACCGAATTAATGAGATTTCCCGCAAACGACATCTCATATGAAAAACGACATATTATACATGTTGATGATCGCCTAACGTAAACCCGGCGCTTGGTGCAGGATGCACGGGCAGTGCGGTGCTGATTTACCGGGGAGTGACCCTTGGGGTGGCGCTGGAGCGCGCCTGCAATGGCGCGCGTCGCCGTCGTCGCTGCTGTCGTCGTGGGTGCGCGATTTCACCGCGAATGACAACTTCGGCAGCGAGCGGCGGCGTTTGGCTGAGCTGTCCCCAGCAAGAACTCTCTTATATGCGCTGTCATAAATGTGAATATTGGTTCGGGTTTCGTTTCTATGCGTTTCTGTTTATTTATGTATATATTTATATTTTTGTAGTGATGTAATGAGGTTCCTTAAACGCCCATCTATCTGGCTCGTGGTTAAAGCGTTATTTTGTAGGGTACCGGTTTATGTCCATGTGTAAATTTGTATTTGGTGGTCTTTCCCGCTGCACTATTCATAGACACAAACCCTGTTCGCAGTACCGCGGAATCACCGCTTCTTAGTTAAGTTGAAAAACAATCACATTTTATGAAGAACTGGCATGCTGTATAATCGCCCTTTTGAAGTAGGTAAGAAAGAAAAAATCCAGCATAGGCTGCCTAGCAGACTCCTAAAATAATAAGCGTATTGCCGCATGTGTTAGAACAACAATAAATTGCATTGGTTTTTTTTTTTTTTTTTTTTGGACTAAGGCAGCTGCTGGACTCACGTCTCGGTACCCTGGAGAGCGGGGGCTGCCAGACCGCCAGGTGCACTTTGAATTGGACGTTTCCCAACCGGGGGTTCCTCGCGATCTGGCTGTTCTTGGCACCGCGTTAATAAACTTCCGAGCGGCGCCCTAAAGCGTGCTTGCATAGGCGTAGGGAACTTTGTGTACTGTCCGGGTCTTCAATTTTAGAATCACTCTGAAAATATCTACAACGTCTAAAGAAGTCAACGTATTTTGTCAAATAACAGTAAATAGTTTTTAAAAGCCACGGAAAAGTACCCGTATCTCGTCCGACCAAGAAGATGTCTAGAACTTGACACTTGGAAGAACAATGACAAATATCTAAATTGTGCAGGTCAGCACGCTGTTATTCTCAAACGTTATTTTATCTGTGAATTAATGTCCCTTTAGGATTTGAGGAAGGTTTTGTAGGAACAGTCAGTATTAACGGGAATCTTAATACTGATATATTCAAATTAGCTGTACCTTTATCCGGAGACAGAGAAAAACACAGTGGGTGGCTATTTTAATGGCAATCTTCACTTTCACGCGTGAATGAACGTTTTGGTTCGAAAGGTGCTTTTGTAGTGTAGTCTGAGGGACGTTTTGATTTACACCAGTAGGAAGTGCAGCGTTTCGGGAACAAAAGACCGTGACATGTGTTGACACGAAGAGCACACCTTGACAAACCGTGATGATAAATGTCACAGCTGTTGGGACTCGGGAACAGGGATGAGGAGGAGTGTGTGTGGAGATTTCCTGTTAGCTGGCACCTCCTGCCTCGTGGGTTATGGCCTGAGATCGGGGGCTGTGTGTGGCTCTAGCGTCCCCCGCCACATGTTTGCTGGGGATTTCTCCAGGTGCTCAAGGTAGTGCTGGTAAATCGGCCTTAGAAAGGCAGATGGCCAGCAGGCCGTTGTGTCACCGAGGCTGTGCTTAATGGGATGGCCCCAGTGGGCCAGGAATCTAACACGGGTAAGTAGCTACAGAATATGGATGCATCAGCACTGTGTTGGCAGTATATTATGGGGATATTCTTAGTGATAAGATAAAACCAAGATTAAATTTAGGAAAAACAATAACTATACAGACGCTCCTCTACTTACGAATGACATACGCTCTGAATGGCCGCTCGTAGCTTGAAATGTTTGTAAGTTGTTATTCAACATAATTTTAAAGGTATACGCCAGTACAAAGAAATGGGATGCTGGGAGTACGCACGCTACGCTGCTGCGCGGCGGGAGTAGCGGTCAGAAGTCGTACTAAGCGGAATCGGAGCAAAGAAAAAAAAAACATTGATGTTGTGGACAGGAAATGGGAGCCCAACGAACACAATTTGGACTTACAGTCCTCTTCGTTCGTATGTCTGAAATTTCATAAGTAGAGGAGCGTCTGTATTATATTCTTCCTGAGCATCGGGCTTTGTGTTTTTTAGGGTCATTTTGATAACCCTACGTGTTTTTTGAAGTCGGGCACTCATAGAAGCTCCTTTGTTGATCTGTTGATGTTGATGTTCTTTTTTGGGTGAGTATGTCTATATAGGCTCTTGGTGTCTAGAGTAGAGGAAACAACGCAGTTGCTTTGGTCTGCTTCCGGTCAGGATCTCTAGGAGGTGACATTTCGGGTTGCATCAGAAGCCAGCTCTGCACTTAGGCATCTGTGTCTGTCCCTCCCAGGTCTCCATTCTGCTCTCCTCCTTCTTGAAATGCGAGCCACGTGCGGCTGGGACGTTATAAAGGTCCAGGCTAACCCTCCCAGGAGCTCGGAGCACGCGGCTGGATGCTGATGTAGAGCGAGGCACTGATGGTGCCACTTGCGACCTACGTCCACCAGCGGACCGTCGCCTGCTGCTCTTACCCCGCGTCAGTTCGAGACCCCGCCCCTGCCCCCGAGTTTGCATCCTGCCCCCTGTCGCCATGGCGAGGGCCTCCAAACGCAGATCCGTATCCTGCCAATGTTTCTTCCTGCTGACAGCCAAGTGTTGCTGGCTTCTGACCTCCATGCAGAAGACAGAAGCCCAGGAGCATGCCCACTCCATCCGGCTGGACGGCGACATTGTCCTCGGTGGCCTGTTCCCTGTTCATGCCCGCGGCGACCGTGGCGTGCCATGTGGTGAGCTCAAGAAGGAGAAGGGCATCCACCGGCTGGAAGCCATGCTCTTTGCCGTCGACCAGATCAACAAGGATCCAGACTTGCTGCCCAACATCACTCTGGGCGCCCGCATCCTGGACACCTGCTCGCGGGACACCTACGCCCTGGAGCAGTCGCTCACCTTTGTGCAGGCGCTCATCGAGAAGGACTCCTCTGACGTCCGCTGTGCCAATGGCGACCCACCCATCTTTGCCAAGCCAGACAAGATCGTGGGCGTCATCGGGGCTTCTGCCAGCTCTGTGTCTATCATGGTCGCCAACATCCTCCGACTCTTCAAGGTGAGTCTCCTTTCTGTTCCCTTGCCTCCTGATCCCCTGATCCGAATGGTCTTGATTCCTGCGCTGCAGGGCAGCAGCATCAAGAAGGAACCCAGGGGACCAGGCAGGACGTTTCAGGCACACGGTCCTGCTTCCTGTGTCGCCATCAAACCCCCTGTATGTTTGTACTCTAACACCACAGGGCTGTTTCTAAAAATAAGTGTGTCAGCCAGCATTCTGGGAGACGGAAGCTCAGCGTCTGGCTCCGAGGGCTTCTCGTGGCAGCATTTTGACCTGCACGCTGTTTGGTGTTGGATCAGATAAAGTTCAGCTGTGACAACCAGTTAGAGAAGTCCTATTAAAAACACGTCTCCCCTTAGCTGAGGCCAAGTGGCCTTCACTATCAGTCCTGTGAGTGCCAAAGGTGCGGCCTGCATTTTAATTAGATGGGCCATGCACAGCTTGCTCGGGGCTCTGGTGGACGACATGCGGTGTCAAACAGACACTTCGCATGTGTTTATTAGCTGCGGGGGTCGTTGATATGCTCTTTTCTGTATTCTTTTTGTGACATGATGTAAAATGTTTGTCATAACGTTCCCCTGCAAGTTGAGTTCAAATTTGCAACAGGAGCTTTTCAACCTGCGTGGTTCTTGCTCCATTTGTTACTCACATGCCTGGTGAGGAATTAGAACAATTAAGTCATTTACTCTCAGGAAATAAGATTGCATTTGATTACAGTCGGGTCCTTATTTACTGTTATGTCGCATTAATATTTAAACATCTGTTAGAAATCTGATAGATGGACGCTTGTGCTGGTAACTGAATACAGGCCTCCACAGATGCCTCCCTGCCCCAAATGTGACTACCCACTGCCAGGCCTCCAGCCAGGCAGAGGGAAAGCCTCCACCGTGGAGCTGATTAAGGCCAGCAGACAACATGTGAACGGGAAAGATGATCCCAAAAATCCACATGGGGACAAGCCTGGAGCTGGCTGAAAATCATCACTGTGGAATTGGTGTGGCCCCTGTGGGTGTGGCCCCTGTGGGTGTGGCCCCTGTGGGTGTGGCCCCTGGGGGTGTGGCAACAGTAGTATGGTGAAGGCCACACATTCAGTTAGTGGTGCACCAATGTGGAAATTTTGGCCTATATCAATAGGAGATGTTTTTGTCTAATTTTGGCTGATACCGATAACCAAAAGAATTTTGTCTATTTTTGACCGATACCAATAAGTGGGTAACGTCTGAGCTCGAAAGATCTGTAGTGAAACCGACGGTGACATTACTTCTTAACATGAATCTGTTAAGACCAAAGATGTGATATAATGCAATGAGTGATGCATCAGCAAAGTACTGCCAATTTGGGAGATTTCAATGAGCTTCCAAGAGGTAAATAAACTAGACAACCCCCTCGACCTCCACTATGGAAAATGGCTTATTGTACAATGCATCTCCATTATTTTTGTGGCTGTGTGTTTAGGTCTGGTGCTGCTAACTTCGATTATTAACCAAGGTATAAATATCAGCTGGCTGTATCGATCAACATTAACGCATTGACTGATGCTGATGTCTTTACTTTAAATAAACATGAACCGACACCAATATGTTAACCAATATATCGTGCATGCTTTCCCAATGTTCTACATTTCGGTAGGTCTGTAGTACAAGGTGTGTAGATGTCCTAAAAGAATCTCAGCTCAGAAAGAGCTTTTGATAGTGTTTTCGCAGCCCTTTGGTTTGTTGGTCCTTACCCTTGTAAACCATTGGACAACTGAGTCTAGATGATACTGCTTTACCTTTGGACGATGGAGTCCAAATAACTTCTGTGTTCTTCCTCATACACTATATCTGTTCTGTGTCCATCCTCAATCTCAGTCTTCTTTAACACACACTGTGTCTGTTCTGTGTTCATCCTCAATCTCAGTCTTCTTTAACACACACTGTGTCTGTTCTGTGTCCATCCTCAATCCCAGTCTTCTTTAACACACACTGTGTCCGTTCTGTGTCCATCCTCAATCCCAGTCTTCTTTAACACTCACTGTGTCTGTTCTGTGTCCATCCTCAATCCCAGTCTTCTTTAACACACACTGTGTCTGTTCTGTGTCCATCCTCAATCCCAGTCTTCTTTAACATACACTATGTCTGTTTTGTGTCCATCTGGAGCCATTTCACTGTGTGGTTTAGGGGGACGATATTTCCCTGTCTTTCCTTACACCGATGCAAACAGTATTGCCTTGGTTTACTGTGCATCTCTTATATTTCATGTTGCTGAGGTCACAGTCATGTGTGGCAGGAACTCCACTGCAGGTATTGGGCCCCAGTCAGAGCAGTGAAGCGAGTTTATAAAAGTGTGATGAGGAAATGACCCAAGAAATGTCTTTCGAGCCAGTCCAACGTTTCATAGTGCTTGAGTTTGTTGTTTTGAATTGTATGTGTCCGCTGTCTCAGGTGCACCAGGGTAGAAAGGACAGTCACCGCTTGGTTTTTTTTTTTAAACTATCAGGACCACAGATTGAGTATTTGTTTCTTTTCTCTTTAAAATGTTACTGTTCTGGTGTTCGCCTCATAAATATTCATATGCGAGCGTGGTTCGGCGTGTTTTAATACTGAGTGATTGGTGGGTACAGAAGCGTATTGATCGTGATTGGAATTGCCACCCAGAAAGGTATTACTTCACCGCTGATGAATATTCATAAGCACCTGCCTTCACGGCGAATCTCCAAGTTCAGCAGTGTGAGTCACTTTGAACGCAAAGAATGCAGCTATGGATACAGCACAGTTAGATTAGCTGGCAGGAACCTGCATAAAGAGCAAGGTGGTATAAACAGGACACATTCTGGACTTTTTTGGGTCCATCGCCTGTCCACATGCTACCATTGGTCGCAAATTAAACCAATTACTTGGTACTGTCCTCTATTAGAGCAGGAATGTAACAGGTTTTTAAACTTTTGAAAAGGACAATTCAAGAGCAAATTTCCTGAACTCACTCAGTATTTTGTTGTTTTTGAGTTATTATTTAAAGTCCGGCTTCCTCGTCATATGTTACAGTTTTGGCAACCAAACCTCATTCAGTCCTCATGTAATCCACTGAAGAACTTCATCTCCAAAAATCCACTTAATGGATCTCAAAAATATATCCCCTGAACTGAGTGAGGCTTGGGCATTTCCTCTTAGTTTAGGTGTAATATTATCGACTTTTTCGATGCTCTTTGAGTTTTGTGTCCTGGAAGTCACAGAGCTTTGCGTTCACATAAAGATGGGAAGATGGGATCACCAGTTCAGCAGGTGATGGGAGGGCTCCTCAGAACAAACGTGAATTTACTTGACGCTTGTCCTCCACAGTGACATGCCACCCCCCCTCAGTGCTGTTACCTCTGTTAATTTATCTGGAAAAATGCTCCACTGCTGCAATCAGTGATCAGACTGCATTTAGCTAATTTACAAAGATTAAGCCGTTCATTATAAGGTTAACAACCCTGAAAAAAACATGCATTTTTTTCTGAAATAAACACATGTTCAATTTCATATAATTTAATTAATCCTGTAAGTTGTAGTTTTTTCTTTGGATATTCACCTCTGGCCACATTCTGCTTAGGGGTTAGATATGACGTTTTTTTTTTTAATTAAATCTTTTGTTTCATTTTTCTTTTTGGTTTCCAGTCCTGTCTTCCTTAGCTCTTAGACATTTCTGGAACAGAATGTGGGCAGAATGTAAGTCACTTTGTTTGTTGTAAAGTCACTTGTCACATGACTTGTTAAAGAGCCCTCTGATTGGGGGAGCCGCACTCTCAGCAACCTGGGGGAGGCTGAGAAAACCAAGGTGACTTAACACTGCTCCCCCGTGTGGTGACAGAAGGTATGTCACACTATGAAGGCAGGGGGTGTCATGGCACCTCTACATTCAGCGTGTGATTTCACGTGTCTGATCAGATCGAGTGGACGCCTCTGTCTTGCCTTGGGTTGAAGGAGGGGAGGGGAAAGGCTAGTTTGGAAGCCCTACAGCAGGGGCTTTGGTAGGGGCCAGGTGGTGAGGCGCAGTCGACTCCCGATGTCCGGGCGTCCGGTGGCCAGAGAGCGGTGCTCTTTGCTGTGCGGGTGCAGCGTAGCGTGACTGCTGGAAGTGACTTGTGGCGTGCTCCTACTGTTGCTCATCATGACTCATAAGCGGGGCAGGGAGGCGTGAAGGTGTTTAGACAAGCCCCCCCTCCCCATCCTGCTGATGCC
>JAODJW010000001.1:1773536-1790546 GCA_026777045.1 Hyperopisus bebe | reverse complement strand
GATTAAAAAAAAACATGCTTATGTCACCATTAAAAGAGAGCGTGTTCTTCTTGGGTAGCTGGATAGCAGGCAAATCGAAGTTATGACAGCAGACAGTATTAATAATAACTGCACTGTAATAACTCTACCGGTAACATAAATTATGTTTAATGCACAATCTAATAGAGATTGCTGACTATAGTAATGCGTTTCTTATTAAGCTATAATGAGAAAGCATATTCATGTTTAGTAGGTGCTTCTTTGTGCTTCTTGGTGCATTTGGATGAGCAGGCGCAGGCTAGGTGAGGTGGTCAGCGGCACAAACGTGTATTGCTGTTTGGAAGTGTGGTGTGGACTCACGCTGAAGCTGTAATTTCACACCCACATGGCGTGAATGTTTGGGTGGCTAATTTTTGGCATCACCACCGTACAGCACAAGCAGAGATCACACAAACAGGTGCACCCCGCAAAAGCCACTGTTTCGTTTTCCCTGCCCTTATTCTCCTGCTTTTTTTCTCATGAATACCTACGGTACATCTCTGATGGCCCCCAAGGTCTGCCGTTGTTTTTGTGGGTATATTATCAGTAAAGTGAAATAAGCAGTAGATGGAAGGAGATGAATTCATCACATTGACTAGCAGTTTGAGCCTTAGAAAAAGATCCCCTCTGGTTTTTATTTCTTTACTTTGACTTGGAATTGGGTGCATACACAGCATACTGACCAACTTCATTACTCTGTTGTGCGAGCTGGTGAGCACAAAGTGATGTGAATGATATATTGTGATGTCATATAGGTACTATGTGATGTCATATGCATATGGTGTGATGTCATATACATGATTTGTGATGTGGTGAATGTTCTGAATAATGTAGGTATTGTGTGATATCATTTCTGTCTGATGGTGTGAGTACTGAGTGACCTAAAGGTTCTGTGTAATGTCATAAAGACCCTGCAGAAATTCTTGAGATATTTGAGGAAAAACAAAAATAATGAAAAGGAAAACAGCAACAAAAGAATTAAGTTTCGTAGTCAAGGTGCCAATTCTGGGGAAAATGCTGTGAGCAGTTTGCTATGAATGAGGGTTAGTGTGGTGTGAAAGCAGTCAATAGCGGTCCTGGGCCTGTGTACATGACAGAAGGTGCTGGAACACTGTGGATCCCATTGCAGAACAGAATAAAAAGAACTCCATCAGATGTGAGGTGTGGAATGATGTAGGGGAGCTGTCCTGTATGAATGGAAACCTCTGAGGTTAGTCTCTTGCAGGGTCTGCAGCGATGAGCCATTTCCACGACAAGGCCCTGGCGATGGTACTTATGAATGATGGATGCATCTCCTCACAGCTTATGGAGAGTGTTGGCTCTAATTGCCCCCAGTGTTAAAGAACAGCCATCAGTACCTATCCTCCGCCGATGAGAGAATAATGTGTGGCCCTGTCCCTATGTATTTTTAATAGTCTTTTCTGAAGTTGAATAATTCATGGGAGAGAAATAGCCATAAAACATCTGAGGTAATGAGAGTCCGTGACGCCCGGCGGCAGAGTGGCTGCAGAGGCACCTCTGGCTCCCCGCTCCAGCTCCCGGGCTCCTAGGCTGGCCCCGTGCCCCGACCGTTAATGGAGAACTTGGACAGAGCCCGGTGTGTTTCATCAGCCTGTCTGAGTGGGGCGACAGCCTGGCCTGGATTTCACGGGTTACCGTCACAGGGAGCTGAAGTATCACGGAGGTCCGCCGTTCACACGCGCAACGGAATGAATGATAAGTAGGGAGTGGCCAAGGAGCGAGTCGTGCCGTGTGATAGGCTGACGTCAGGTCACGTGCTTCCCAGAATGCCACCTTGTGTGATGATATCTGAGAGTGGATTTTGTGAGGACTTGTGGGCTTCAGCTGTGGCGGTCTCTCTCATGCCCTCCTGTTCCTTGGGAGCTTGTTCCCGCTCCGCCTTGCACATCCCGGCCTTGCTGGCTACGGCCCAGGTCTGTAACATCGCATGCCTTAGATCTTTGCTATAGAACGGGGGTGGCAGTGGTGGTGGTGGGGGGGTGTTCGATGTGCTTTCGTTTGGATTTGGATTTCGTTCCTGTCAACAGGTATCAGAGTTGGACTTAGCCAGTTCAAAGATGACTGTCTGCTGATCGGCGAAAGTGGAAAGGTCCTGTACTCTGAACAGGGTTTTCCATCGTCGCGATCAGACCAGTATGGCAGCTTCTGCTCCACTAGCTGATGCTTTTCTTGTTTTCAGTAAATTGATTAATAATGAACAGTGTTTCTGTGGATGGAAAGCTTATTTGATGATTATAATGGCTGATATATTATTGATCCCCATGGGGAAATTCTCACTATGCCTTCCCCAACTTGCTCTCTGTAGGAAGTGTCTCAGGAGCTGGGGGTTAAGGGCCTTGCTCGAGGACCTGCAGACGGCCTGAGGCTGGGCTTGAACCAGCAACCAGCCCACCGAGCCAAATGTTGCTCTTTTCAGTATTATTACTGTGCACAGAACAAGGCATCGGAACCAAGAGACAGTCAGAAGAACCAGTGCTATGAAACCAGGATTGCAGTTCTACTCGGTGATTCGCCTGGGTTCTGCACTCATGAGGTGATAGACGTCGAAACCCAAAGCTCTCGTGGCTTTGGGAAGGTCAGCAGCCTGTAACCAACCTGCAGTCAACCTGCAGAGGGCGCTGTCTCTCTGGCACGCTGCCAGCGCATGCAGTGGCATAGCATGCACATGGAGACCCTAGTGCAGGGTTCTTCAAATCCAGGCCTTGTTTTCAGTTCTCCCAGGTAGTTCGTTTAATAATCACTGATTTTGATTGGTCAGAGGCTTCACACCTGGCTCACAGGTAGAGGAAGGCTGGAAAATCAGCAGTGCTCGGACCTCGAGGACCGTGATTTGAATAACTCTGCCCTAATGGGTACTGGATGGATTTTTCTGGTGTTACTAAATGAGTTAAGGGTGCGTGGAAAATGCCGGAAGTACCGCAATGCCTTGTGTTAATTTCACAACAGGGTTGATAACAAATTGATTTGAGAAATGGGACACCTCGAGACTACTTAGCAGCTCCACGAAGAGAAAATTGAATTAATTATGTGGCTCATCCCATTTGCACGGGCAGCGCAGTGCCTGCTCTGAACGGGCTGCTTGACTTTACCCGTTCACACATATTTGCTGTCTCCACAGGTCAGCTCTGTCCCTCAGCGTTTCACGCTGGCTAAGGGGTGATCTCCAGATCGCTCCTAATCTGCTGGAATAGACCAGCAACACTTTTCATTTAGACTCTTAATGGGGGATTTCATGGTCATGCTTGCTCATCTGGATCCTCTCTGTCACGTGGATGTTCCGAGGGTCTGGGAACCTCGCTGTGGAGAATGGGGCCACTCATCCACGTTGATAGTGGTTCCTGTTCTGTACCCGGCCCTGTTCTTGTTCCGTACGTGTCCCTGCTGGTTTCACAGGGTCTTCTTGTCAGCTACCTATAGTATGTCAAATTCTGCAATGCCTGGGGGCTGGGGGGGTCCATCTAGTTTGTGGAACAGCCGAAGGCTGACACAAGGAGCATTGTTATGGTCTACCCAGCTTTCGCATTCTCCCGTAAGCTGTGATATACTCTGTCTGTTCGAAGTTGTGCTTCCCTCTGCGATGTGGCTTCAGGGACAACTGCGTATCTTTAGCGTGAGCCACGAGTGACGCTGAAATAAGTTGCTCTTTCTGCTAAACTCCTCCATTTCATTTGAGACATGTCTGACTGTAGCCTGATTGGTACAGTAACTTGTTTTATTTCTGGAAGTCAGCTGACTAGAAATCATTTCCCCTCAAGCTGCGTTTCGATTAATGCGGGCAGACGGGCCTCCGTCGACTGAGGCGCGAGATGCGTCACTGTGGATCAGCTTCTTTGTAAGCGGCATCACTGTAACTATCCTCCACCTACTGCCATGGTTACCACTGTGCATGTGATGACATTTAGGGGATGTCAGACTGGCCAATCATCAGCAAAAGGAAATTCCCAGTATGACGAGGGGAGTGGGGCAGCATTTGGCCGCAGGTGAGAATGGGAAATGGCTTATTGTAGCTGTAGACTGTTTACCGTAGGGACTCTGCTGAATTATATCAACTTTTAATTGAGTATGTTATGTAGAATTTCATGTGTAACTTTTCAGAAAAAGACTTTTGTGAAGGATTTTGGTTTGGTATTATAAACAGATTTTGTCCTAGATTTTTCAACGCGATCATCACTTATTTGTTTATAATATGCAGAATGAACCTGTTTGTTTACGCTTTCATTTAACTCCGAAGCTCCTGAAATACGACTCTGGCGCCCTTAAGCACGATGCTGAAAAGTCGTCAGGAGCCGATCCTTTCATTTTCGGATCTTTTCAGTACCGCTTTCATGTTCCTCTGTATGTAGCGTGTCTCCTGTCAGAAAAATGAGCCTCTTGGTCTTCCTCCTCATCTCAGGTTCTGGCAGAGCCCAGAAGGCTCTATTTTCTTTGTACTCTTAAAATTTCCCACGACGCATCCGCTTGTGACATGGGTAATGAGGCCACCTGTCATGGGATACGCAGAAATGGGCTTCTCGGAAGCAACCTGTTGTAAATACTTGTTGCCAAAAAAAAGATGTTTTAGGCCCCATAGTTGCTCACTCAGGTCGTCCGTATACTGGATGCCTCCAATTTGACTTTAAAATCTCACAATCT
The DNA here is from genome assembly GCA_026777045.1 of Hyperopisus bebe. Taxonomy (NCBI): domain Eukaryota; kingdom Metazoa; phylum Chordata; class Actinopteri; order Osteoglossiformes; family Mormyridae; genus Hyperopisus; species Hyperopisus bebe. Next base: position 1,785,875 of record JAODJW010000001.1, on the reverse strand, counting down.
CTTTACAAAGTCCACATGCACAGATATTCCGCCATGTCTTCGTCTCCCCTATGAGCCAGGCTCAGTAGGCCGGAGATGGGGCCATCAACACCCTCCACTGCAGACATACATGTGTGTATCCATGTACATGGAAGCATAGAAGGGACACACCTATCAGAGCACAACATACCTATTTTATTTATGTCCGACTGCTGGAAAAATGCTTACAGTCATGTGCTTGCAGCCAATGAATGTGACTAAACAGACGGACGTGTAGCTCATATAGCTTGTAATGGATGATAACATTTCCAATCAGCAAAGAGGGTCATGGTGGGTATAGAGAGGAGCCAAAAGGCAGCATATGTGACCAGAGGATGTGCTTGTGGTGTCCCCTGCATGACTGCCAGTATAATCACACATGAACAGAAACGCACGGGGATTGTGTGGCAGGCAGGAAGGCGTGGAAAGACGAGGTCGCAGACAAATAGCTCTCCCGAGGCGAGGGTTATTTAGGGGAAAAAGGAAAATATACACAAGCCTTGTGGAGACGGGCGGTGGTCTTTAGTGGGGTGGGAAAGCACCTCTCTCCCCTAACAGGCTGGGGTCAGTCAGAGGTGGCGGAGTCTTCCGGAAGGTCTTTCCCTGAACGGCCTGTCCTCTCCTGTCTCTCTGGCCTTCTTGCCAGTATGGGCTCTAAGCCTTCTGGCTCTAAGACTGTCCTGCTCCCATTCTTCTTGTGATTGAGATAACCATGGTTATCACCAACCTGCGTGCTGCTGATCACCCCCTGCTGGTGTGTGGCGGAATCACGGTGCACCATCGCATCACAATTTGTAGTGTCTTGGTAGTGAAGAGACCTGAGAGCAATGACCGGCATAGCGGAAAGACCATGATGCCGGGATATCTGGAGCAGATGTTATGGACACACTTACAGTGTGTTTGGGTGTGTTTGTGTTCAGTCCCCACGTATCTTTCCTCTTCCTTATTAACAGCTCATAAATGAATGGCAGGACTTTCCGAGTATTTCCAGTCCTGACTGGTTTGTGTTGTATAATTACATGCTAAATAAGCAAATGTGTGCAAATAGATCCTCCCACTGACAAGAAGGATCCAGGATCACGTGATTCTATTTGGCTATGAGAAATGAACGAGAAGCTTCCCAGTGCAGCCTTCCCCATGTTGCACGGCGATGATTTTTGCCGTTTCACTGGTTGATCCTCTTCTAGTCTACATCAGGCGACTCTATTGACCGTTGCGTGTGCTGTAATTACATCGACACGCACCAGTGGCTGCTGTACTTTTATTGCTTTGTGGGCATGAACATGTCGAGTGGATCCCCGAATTGGGGGAAAGAGGGCCGTCCCATCCTCCCTGTGAGGCTGCGAGCCTCACTTCGATCCCCGTAATGACGCCCCCTGCTGAGAAGCAGCTGGAATTACCCCCCACGGCTGTAATTCACACGTCGCTTCGCACTGCGGGCCAACAGGAAGGTCGGGGTACATGCAGCAACTTTTCCTGCCTTCTCCTGAATCCTGATAGATCCTTGTGCCCTTCTGCTGTTTTGTTTCAGCATGATTGGTCTTGGCTAAATTAGAAGATGTGCCGGGCGGTCTGGAAATTCCCGCACCCCCCAGCTTAGCCATCTTTATTTTATGGGTCTCTTTCTCCTGCAGCCGCCGCTGTAGAATTTAGACGTATAAAGAGCATGATGATTATCCGGCATTTAAACAGTGTCTGATTTATAAGCTTCCGGGATGCATGTGGCTGTATTGTGTGCGTTTGTGCGTCACGCCGCTAATAGAGTGTATCATAGACAGCTGTGCAGCTGTTTGCGCCTGACAGGGCTGAGGATCTGGGGACGACTGCAGCATTCGGGCTAAAGACAGAGACTTACTGGCGGTGCGGGGGTAAAGGGGCAGGCGTGGCTGCAGCGTAGACCTGCCACCGTTTCGCCCTGACACCCCCACCCCGGCTGAGTTCCTGAGCCGCACCATTACACTCATTTCTCAGGCTCTGATATTTTTTAATTTTTTAAGACGCCCCCCCCCCCCCCGATTCTGATTCGGGATGCCCCTGCCGGGTGCTGCCTCTACATGTATGACAGTCACATGGCTGCTTCCCACCGAGCCCGACTGGGGTCCTCGCATTCAGGGCTGTCTGCTGAGAAGCCTGCGTCGCTGCCGTTACCGTTAGAGCGATCTCTGGCAGGACACAGAAATAAAAGAATACGTGTTAAAACCCGAGATGACGTGTCTTCTCTGGCCCTGTGATGCAGCAGGGAATAAATCACCGGCAGAAGTGGAATCCCTGCTAAGTGTCCCTGCGACTCCTGCTCCGTCATACGCCCAGCTCTGGGGGTCTTGCACCCACTGGCTCCGCCCAGCTTTTTATTACCTTATATACAAGCTGTACGTATGAGTTCCGGATGATGCACAGGGACTGATGTCGTATGAGGATGTAACAGGACTGTAAAGGGAGGTTCTATACATCTCTGCATCAACAGTCATTGTTCTAGTGCAGTATTTCTCAACCCAGTCCGCAGGGACCCCCAGACAGTTCATATTTTTGCTCCCTCCCAGTCCCTGGGGACTGGGTTGTGAAACAGTGGTCTAGCACAGTGGTTCACAAACTTTTTTGCAACGCAACCCAATTTTTACCATCCCAGCTTAATCGCGACCCTGTATCAAGTATAGGATTAAATTAACGCTATGATCAAGCACGCAGTGCACTCTGCAATTTACACCAATCAATGCCTATTGCACAAATCTGATTGGATGTGCCAGTGAATTTTAAATGAAGCATCTGTGGTTTGGCTTCTCGGATTGGTTGAGTGTTCACTCGTTTTGCGCTAACCATTTGCAGACCCAAGGTCCATTTATTTCGGTTAATTCTAGGATGGAAAATCTGATCATGGATCAGCATAGGAGCTTGCTCATTTTAAAATGCTTCCAACTCTGCCTTGTGATCCTTTCAGAACTTACTGCGACCCAAATTTAGGTCGCGACCCATTGGTTGAGAATCGCTGGTTTAGCAGAAACTTTAAGACGGGGCAACTTATTACATGCATCCATTAATAACCACTGATTCTCTGCAGTGTCATGGTGAGTTAGGAACCTATTCCAGTAGGCAGGGGAATACCCTGGATAGGGTGCCGGTCCATAACAGGGCTCACACACACTGCGGGCACTTCAAAGAGACCACACACACACACACACACACACACACACACACACAGCTTCCTTAAATGCATAAAAGATGCTCGCACACATACACACATGCTTGCGTTTAGGAAAACAAATTTTATTTGACCTGAACTAGCATTGGAGAGCAAACATTTGTCCCTGAATCAGTGTTTCCACCCACCAGCATACATTTGCTCAGCCTCTACACAGACACACATATATTTGCTTCGGAAATGTCCGGAAAGGTTGAACTGTGGTCGGTGTGCCGGTGATGCAGGAGGACGGCAGCAGCCATTTCCCAAAACAAGGGGCACTGTGATTTAAAACTACTTTGCACAGTCATCAATCAAAACGAGAGTTACTGGGACCTTAAAATGATTTAGTGTATTTCATATCGGCATCCAGTCGCACATGTAATATGTAAAACTACTTATTTTGTACCTAATGGATGCTGAGATAAGTCTCAGATTCAATGGAACATTTATGAAGCGAAAACCAAAATATGAAAGTGATGCTCTGCACCTATTTCACTGAAAAATTAATGGCCGCCTTCGACACATGTGCTTCTCTTCTGGGCTTATGCGGGGGGCTTCTCTTTATTAGCTAAGTTTGGAGGAATAACAGGCAGAGGAAGAGGAGGAGGCGCGAGGAGGCAGAGGAAGAGGAGGAGGCGCGAGGAGGCAGCCTCACAGCAGCCTTGAGGCTCTTCTGGGGTCCTGACGTCAGTGCCTCACTGCATAGGTGGCCTGTTAGAAGGCAGCGCTTCTGCTTCTTGCATGCCAAGCTTTAACCCCCAAATGAATGATCTGATGGCATTTCCTGTGCTGTAGGATTTAGAGCTAATCACAGGAGGACTGTACTCTTAAAGGATACCCGAAATGGAACCTTCTGGAGTTGTGGCGAGAATGCCAATCGCTAGCAGGGCGTAAAATCACATGACCGTGATTGACCAATGGGGCGATCCATATGGAATATCCACTGTTGACAAGAACAGACAAGAAATCTGGAAGATGACTCACACCACCCCACCACGTCAGTGAACTTTTCCTTTGTCTTGGGTCTGGGGTTTCCCCTGCATTTACAAACACAAAGTCAGCGGTCCGATTTTGTGCAGAAGCGCCGTCGTGGTTCTGTCCCTTTCATTGATGTCACCCCCCCCCCCCCCCCCACAGCGTGTGAGGGAAGTACTCCGGGATCTCAAGTGAAGCTTGATATACATCTCTGAAGAGTGGAGCATTTTTATATATATTTTTTTTGTTCTTAAATAACACCTTTGCTTCGGCAGCCATAACGTACTTGTCACAGAGGCCGTTTTCGCTTGGGTTCCCCTGGTATAAATGAACAATTAATCATCTCCCGGCGGAGATTTATGGGGCAGATTTCCCCCATGCTGGAAGTGCTTCTGAGCCGATGTTATCCGCCAGAGTGCGATTGCGGATCCTTTACGCGGAGGCGGGCCTGTGTACGGCCAGGGGTGTCATGTGATGAATTGTCACGTCTCCCTGAAGAATCCTGCAAGAGGAAGCCTTTTGTGGTAAGAAAAAGAAACTAGCTTTACTCATTAGAACGGCAACTTCAGCCTCTCCCAGGACCAAAGGAATTATGAGAATCTTTTTAAAGATGTTTGGCGTCCATATCACTGTGTGGCTTGGTAGCAAAGTATGGTACCAACTTAGCTTGGTAGTAAAGTATGACTGGAATCCTCTAGTACTGAGGAGGTGTGGTAATTGCACAAGTCAGCCAGGTTCATAACAGATTAATAAACCAGTATCCTTCTATGTAATAATAACTGTACATATGTCTCAAGGTGTGTAGGGACATGGGAAAAGGTGTTGGGAGAGATGTTCTGATGTCTTTTAGTCTTTTAAGATGTGCCCCCCCCACAGGTCAGCCCTTGAAAAGGACCCAGTAATTGGCCGGGCCTCTTGTTCTCTGCACTTTGTCTGGGCCTGAGCAGAACACTGTTGATCTGGGCTTTCCTCCAATCAGGAAAATGGTTTATTGCTGTTAATTACATGCACAGTCCGGCGAACATGTGTATATTCACTCTAACAAGTAAATAATCGGTCCTACTTGTGATAGGTTAGCGATTCCAAGTGGTACGGAGCAGAGGTTTCCGGCAGGCTAACACCGCAGTGAATGTGAATGTGATTATGCTGAGGTAATTATTCTCAGATCGGTGGCGGCTCCTGGCCGCAGCCAGCTGGGCTGAAATGCTGCTGCTTGAGGGTTTTCAGGATGGAAGAGGTGCCAGGATGTAAGAGCATTTAATGGCTGAGCTGATGATGCTCATGGAGACTGTAGCACTGTAAGCCTCTCTTACTGCAGCACGGAGCTGTCTGTTCACTGACTGTCCACCCGTATGTGAAGTAGGTAGGCAAATGATGTTTCCTCTTATCGAATATATATTGTCAGTTTTGTTACTTGCCATTGATTTACTTGCCAGTTACAATGTTTGTCCTTTGCATGGCAGTGTGGGCCTCTGGGTGTTGGAGTTGGACATCAGATACTCAGTGAGCCTAAACTCAGTGTAAAGGGTTTGCATTTACTACCCAGGAGTGTTTGTCAATATCGGACAGTGCTTGGTGAGGATTTCCCCGCAGTCTCTGTTTAGTCGGATCGTCTCTGCTTGAACCTGCAGACAGACAGGACCTTCCTGGTTGCAGTGTCCCCATAAGTGGGTCTGTCATCATGGAATTTAGCCCAGGTTGCACTAAATCATTGGGGCCGGAGACCTTTTGTCTGTTTGTGTGTCCTTTTCGAGTTTGCCCTTCAGTGGCGGCCAGTGGGTCTGTGTTTAAGCTGCAATTTTTGGACAAACCCTGAAAGAAAAGATGAAGGCACCTTTCAGATGGAGCTCAGACTGGAAAAAGCCACCAGCCTTTGAAATTTTATTCCTCGCTTTATATAAATGCTTCCACAAAGCTGATCTCGGAGCTTTTAATCTGTCTCAGAAAAATAACCAACCCTGTAATCTTTGTGGCATTTGTGAGTCCACATTTGTTTGACTGAGAGAGAAAAGCATTTTTGCCTCTTCGTGAAGCCAGCACTTGGAATTCAGTGACTGAGGGAGGGGTAATAGCATGAGGGGGTGTGTTAAGGTGCGCGGTGACTGGCATGATATCAGCTCATCGGCCGCATGCCAGTCCCCCTGCCTGGACCTGGTCTGCCAGCCACAGTCTCAGCGAGGGTGTAAAACAAACAGCGCTCTGTGCTTAATGGATCCCGCAGGTGCCCAGCACACGTGTTTCTGCTGCTCGACCTGTTTGGGAGGCAAATCTTCCACTCTGTGTTTCTCCAGCCGCCTGCGATAAACGCAGCTGAGCGTTTGCCTAATCATGCTGTCGGTAGCGGGCCGACATGCTACGTGTCCCCCATGCCCACGGAGGAGTGATTTGCGCTATGCTACGTACATAAGTTAGGGGCGCTTGCATAAATCTACCCTTCCATAAAATTTTATTCAGCATAGCATTTTGCTACAGGCAGGTAGTAATACGGAGCTTGGCGGTGATTTAGAGTCATTTTTCTAGGGGCTGAACATCAGCAGGCGGGCATTCCAGCGCGCCACGGCACCACCAATCACAGGATGGCAGGCTTTCCTGGTATTTTGTGCATGGGGAAATCTCTGCTGACCCATTTATTTGGAAATGGGCATGTGTTAGCAGTGTGTGTGTCATTCCTATGGACGGTGTGCTCTCTCCACTAAGATGCTAGGATTTTTTTTTAAGGAGGGGCCATACTTCATGCAGAGGGGCTACTCTTATCATTAGCCAATGAAATTTTATGAGTCAGTGAGTGACGCACTCTGGAAGCCAATCAGCTGTCAAATGGGGCCAATGCCCCTGTGGCTCCACCCCATTCTCCGCTCTGACAGTAGCCGGACTTGTAGCTCCCTCTGATGCATGCTTTATACTGCTTATTTGTAAAAAATTGCATCCCTGGATGCTGACACCCAGCACAAGATGTCCCCCACTTATATCTCATATACCAGTTTCAGAACATAACATTCAACTCCGACTGCAAATTCAAATCGAAAAGTATTAGAAGCATTTACTTATACTCACGATGAGTATCAGTGCTGTGTTGCGAATAAGTCCTTTGCCTCGGATATCCAGGCGGGTTTAATTAATGTACCGAGCAGCGTTACCCATTTCTGTGCTTTCACAGAGCGTACATCTCAATTAGGGAAGAGTCAGACTAGCTGTGTATCCTGGAAGTTAAAAATAACGTGTTAAATTTGATAGGTGCAATATTCTTCAGCTGTGATTTCAGAGTCACACATCTCTAAGCGTGAAGACGGATCTGTCACTCCAAATGGTGGCTAGATTTTTACAAATCTCTATTTAGCCCTCATTTAGTAGGTGATGTGGGAACGAGCGTGCAAATATTATGTATGTGTACACCCAAATATTGATTGAATTATGCCTCTCTGTAAATCTTTCAGACTTTGGGAAATACCTCCATTCATGTTATAAATATCCTACCTGTATAACTGAGGTGTCAAAGGAATATTTGATCAAAAAAAATATTGAAATGTGCAGTCGGTTTCATTGGGAGCTCACGCAGGACAGAGATGAGGGCTCTGCTGTCCCTGCTCTGCACGCGACGTGTCCAAAAAGATGCAGTTAAGTGAACCGCCGTTTCTAAATTGTCCAAAGTGTGGGATTGTGTGTGTGAAATATGTGTTTATCTCAGCCTTGGATGGATTCCAAGCCCCACTGCGATGCTGTACTGCATGCATGAATGGAGATTTAAGCACATTTCAAACACTTAAGTCGTACAGAACTGCTGCTGAGTAGCTTTCTTAGCCAGCCCCTGGGAGTCCTGATTACAGGTGTAGTGCAAGTCCTCCAGGGGGAGCCAGAGAGCTTACGCCTTCAACATCCAAATCCTCGAGAATGTTTCTTGGGAGAAACACCTCAGCTCACCTGTGGCAGGGCAGGATGTCGTCCTCTGCGGGCTGCGGAGGTGGGGCTGAGCAGTACGTCGCCGCCCTGGCATTGGCAGCCCTCTTCTATCTGTCCCTGTCACCGTTGTGTGTTTACGGGTTCTGCCAACGGGTGTTGTGGCACAAGTGGCCCATGGATTGGTCATGTGGCAGGTCGTGGCATCACTTCCTTGAGGGTCCAGTGAGATTAGCGCAGTAGAGTCTGACATCGAGCTGTACCAAGCAACAAAGTCAACCTCATTATGAAGGAGGAAATGGACCTCATTTCTGCTCTGAATCTGGGCCTGACCCGGACCTGGACCACAGCAGCTGGTCACGCGCATCACATGGTCATGGTCCTGTCCCTTGGTTCCATTAAACCTCTTCTTCACACTGACCTCCATCACCTTCATGGTTGCCAGGGAACCATCTAAAAGTTCCAAACTGTATATCTCTCAATATAAGACAGACTAGAAGCCTCAGCAGTCAGAACAGTCCACAGGGAAATTGAAAATCCAAACAGGAGCTGCCTATCCAGAGATAATCTTTTCTTGTTATCGTTTCTTTTTTGGTGTTTGGCATGGCGCCATCTAGGGGCCAGGATGACCAACAGAGTTGATAGTCACCATTTTAAAAATGCATCCCCTAAGCAGCACATGTGTTTCCAACTGAACAATGGGGTATGAGTATGTATAGGTTAGAGTATAAAAGTGTGTGGAAATGGCAGGAGCCAGAGGGGCTGACCATAGCCTTTGCAGATCTGTGACTTATTACAAAGCATTCTTAAAAACCACCCTGCTTAAAAAATAGGATATGTGTGATCCAGTACAATTCAGAACGGCCTTAGTTCCCGTGGCTTGGGAATTTGTGTGGCCATATTCTCTATTCTACGTGTAGTGGAGAAAACGAAAAGATAAAAAGACTCATCTCATGGCTGTGAGAGTCGAGAACAAAAAGAATCCTTTAAAACCATCGTTCTGCTCTGGCAAGCAAAATGAAAATGAGCTCCTGGCTTTTATTTTTGCACATTGGAATGATTTTGCCCAACAAAGGTCGTTATTGCGACGTAGATCCTCAGCGGCTTTAATTGGCTCTGTGCTGGTCAAAGGCTCCTCTGCCAACGAGGCCTCTTATAGATTTTCAGAGCCCCAGAGCAGATAATTAGTCAGTCGATGCTGCTTGCTTCAGTTAGCTCGGATAACGCGGACTGGCTCTCATGGGAAGGTGGCATTAAGATAAAAGCCTGGTTCCGCTGCCCCCACCAAGACGGTGGCCGGTCTCGTTGTGTGGGAGAACTGGACCCACAGGCTAACGATGGTGGTCTAGCTCAGTCGAGACTCTGTGAGGTGTCTAAATCCAATTCCCCAGGGCTGGTAAATCCCAGCAAATGGAACTGTTCAAGTTTTAGATGGTTCTCTATTGTTTCCTCTTTAAAGCCTTTGAGGTTTTTAATTAACGGTCAAAAATATATTTTTAGCTAATTTTAGCTTTCACATCTGTTAGCATGCATTATAGAATGTGTAATCTGTTGCCATGGAGCAGTGTTATATGGTTTTCGGTGAACTGCACCCAGACAAGCGCCATTCATTAATAGTAATCATCAGGTCAAGTGCTGTCCCCACAAGTGGGACTGCTCCTACTATAATTTAATATCGGTTATTGCCGTTAATATTAAAGATTGTGTCATTATTTAGCCTTTAGTCTTACAGTATATGACAAGTATTTATTTGTTGTTTTTGTGGAGTACCAGTTATTAAAAATTAATAATAATAGATGCTTGATGTGAGGAATGGCAGGCGGTCTCCCTGCGGATGCCTGCTTTTGCCGGTGAAGCGGCGGGGAGGCAGATTCAGCCATTTGGACGCAGGTGGACGCGCCCCCTGTCAGCGGCCGGGACGACGGGCACTCCTAATCTCCGTGTCATGGCGGGGAAGAAATATTACGACGCTGTGGGTCTGTTAATAAATAAGGCGCCCCCTCCCCACGGCGTTCGTGAACAGGGATCCCTCACGCGAGACCTCAGAGGGTGCCCGCGCTGACAGGAATGGGCTGTGTTTACTCAGGTGTCTGTCCCGATGGCCGTTTTGATTAAAGTCCCCTGAGCTGGCCGTCTCTAAATAAGCACATGCTCGCCTCGTCTCGGTGGCCCCACCCGTGCCCGCGGGTCACGCCAGCGTCGGCTGGTTTTGGGCTGGAGGCCAGTGGGGCGCGGCCGGCAGCACCGTGCCATCATGAGTCACCCCCCCGCCATCCCTGCCCGCCTGCCATCCTCGCTGTCTATCGGTGCGTAAATGTGCGCTCGCGTGCCCCCGCTCTGTTTGGCGTGTCCCCTCCATCGTTTGCTGACATCCCGGGGGAACTTCTGATGAGCCTCTAATGACACCGACTGCTGTCTCTGACTCATAAAGAGCCACCTGACGCAGGCACCTGTTAAAAGCTGTCAGAGTCTCAGATACACCCAGAAGGATGTTTTATGGGTAAGAGAAGTGCAAAATAAAGGGACAAATGTGAATGAGTCATGTGGAGAGCAGCTTTATAATAATACGATATGAGGAAATATGACTCTTATAAACAAACAATTCCAAGTCGTTTGAAAGTCTTGTCAGCTTGCGTATGTGACATTGGTTTTCTGCGTGTGGAGGGATGGGGTTTAACCCCTCAGAGTCCGGCGTGTAGAGGGGTGGGGTTTAACCCCTCAGAGTCCGGCGTGTAGAGGGATGGCGTTTAACCCCTCAGAGTCCGGCGTGTAGAGGGGTGGGGTTTAACCCCACAGAGTCCGGCGTGTAGAGGAATGGCGTTTAACCCCTCAGAGTTTGTCGTGTAGAGGGGTGGAGTTTAACCCCTCAGAGTCCGGCGTGTAGAGGGGTGGGGTTTAACCCCTCAGAGTCCGGCGTGTAGAGGGATGGGGTTTAACCCTTCAGAGTCCTGTGTTTGGAGGGATTGGGTTTAATGACGTTTTGCTCCCTCCATACAGGCGTCTGTGTAGGCTGGTGTTTTACAGTTTCTTGGCACTGACGTGGCACTTGGAAGCCCCTCCTGGCAGAAGCTTCTCGTTTCTGCTTATTCATGATTTGGTGATGCGTAGCTGTGTTGTCAAAACAAGCAAAAATGTGTTTCACATGTGTCTCAGCTGCCACATGGGCGCAGCGAATAGCATTCCTGGTGAGTGCTGAGCCCCCCCCATGAAAATTACACATACTTGTTGGTTCTGGTTCCTGGTTCCTGACTAGCTTTGCTAGGTTCCCTCTCCTATGGTGTTGTCCCAGGGTTGGAGAAGCTGTGTCTTCTTGTGGTTCACTGAGGCTTTGGGGAGGCCAGGTCTTCTGTGGTGCTAATGATCTCCTTGAAAACATCTCAGCCACACCAAGCCCCTAAGATGCTGTGAAGAAGGAGGTGGTTCACCATCACGCTGACCCCTCACACACCCTATTAGAAGTGTGATGCCAAACTCCCTCAATACCTTAAGTTAGAGTGCAATAGGAACATACCATTCTAGGAGTAGGGGGTTTGTGCCAGTCTCTTAAGGGAGGATTCTGCCCTAGGGTTATAAAATATTGTCTGATTCATATTCAAAATCAAAATGATTTCCTTTGAGTGATTCACAATTTCTTGTACATGCTCTTGGCATGCTGGGAAAAGATAAGGAGACCCTTTAATATGGATCATTTCTGTTAGGCGCAACCATTAATGTGTCCCAATGTCTGGCCTCCTGAACAAAAGCACCTTTTTTAGGCCCCAAGTAAGACAAAACTCTTCGTGTATGAGACTGGCTTCCCATTTAGGCAGTTATGAATCTGCCTGGCCACAAGAGTGCAGCCTGACCCAATTCCGCTACATGCTGCTGTGGGAAGAATTCATGAGGATGACAAGCTACCAGTGTCTGCCAGAACCTGGCCGAGGCTCAATGGGATCTCGTTTAAGCAGCATGCTGAGCACTGTCCATGCTGTCTTGAAGCTTCTCCTCGAGTTTCATGCTCCAGAAGGCTCATTGTTGATGCTGACGCCTGCCTACCTCTCCTGCTCTTCAGTCACCCACCTGCCACTCCTGCTCTCTGTCCGCCCGCCTGCCTCTCCTGCTCTTCGGTCACCCACCTGTCTCTCCTGCTCCCTGTCCGCCTGTCTGCCACTCCTGCTCCCTGTCCGCCCGCCTACCTCTCCTGCTCCCCGGCTGCCAGCCTGCCTCTCCTGCTCTTCGGTCACCCACCTGTCTCTCCTGCTCCCTGTCCGCCTGTCTGCCACTCCTGCTCCCTG
>JAODJW010000001.1:1743662-1757633 GCA_026777045.1 Hyperopisus bebe | reverse complement strand
ACTTTGAGTAGTGTCCATCATCTGCTGTAGTGTCATTCACATTGAGTAGTGCCTACGACTTTGAGTAGTGTCCATCACCTGCTGTAGTGTCCTTTACATTGAGTAATGCCTACGACATTGAGTAGTGTCCATCATGTGCTGTAGTGTCATTCACATTGAGTAGTGCCTACGACTTTGAGTAGTGTCCAGTACATTGAGTCGGGTCCAGCACTTTGAATATTCCATTCTTTATTCCATTACTTTGCATAATGTCCAAAACTTTGAGTATTATTCGTCACGTTGAGTAGTGTCCATCGCTGGCTCATTGGTGGGTTAAATGCTTGATCTTACCATGTGTGCATTCCTGTAGTGTCACAGGGTACCTTTAGGGGGTACCTGTAGTTTTTCAGTTTAGTTAAACCTGTTCACAGTGGTATTAATGCTTTCTTTAACATTACTATCTAGAGTTAACTAGAATGGCCTGCTGAAAGGGTGGGGTTCATTGGTCTTTTTCAAACGTAACGCAACATATATTAAAATCGATAAGAGTCAAATAAAACTTAATATAGCTTATCCGATTGGAGAAAATGACATGCAATTTAAATGTCACAGCTGACAGTCTCTCAGGCTGCCTGCCCTCATTTTGTCTTCTGCAAGGCACAACAAATCTGACATCTTTATGGGGACATTTTGTGTTCCTTTCAAAGCAGAGCATATTTTCTTACCACGGTACAACAGAGAGGCAACTGTAAAAAAATGAAAATAATAATAAAAATATTGAGTTGATTGTGTTGTGTGGAGCAGTCAGGACAGTTTGTATTTACAAATGTGCAGTTTATGGCTGTCTGCGAGTCAGCGGGCACCGGGCGGCTCTGCCCGGCTGTGAGTGCCATCTATATGCCCCCAGTGTCCTCCAGAAGGCCAGTGAGATGGCGGGGGCCGCCACAGAGGATGTCCTGGCTTTTCCGTGTGGAGGGATCAATCCGTCAATCAATTGCTGCAGCGAATCATTCTCCTAGCCAGCCGCTTGTTCGCTCGCCCGCCTCTCCGTCAGCACAACCACCTGCGATATACCAGCTTCCTTAGTGTGAACTGCCAGTTTGCCCTCCTTAGGCGCCCTGTCTTGCTAGTGCACTGTGTTATGCAGTACACGTGAAATCGGCCAGCTGATGCAGGTGCTACAATGCCAGCAGCCGGAAGGAAGCCTCGTAGATACTTTGCTATTCCCTTCAAAGGAAACCATGCTCATTATTATTCAGTTTCTCTATTCTTCAACTGTCTAAAAATCCTCTAAGTTGTTCTTTTGGACTACCTGTTATTACAAGCTGGTCTGTAGCCCCTTTGATAGCCTGTGCTTCTCCAACCATCGACGATGTCTTGTTGTCCTCACAGATACCTCAGATCAGCTACGCGTCCACCGCCCCGGAGCTGAGTGACAACACGCGCTACGACTTCTTCTCGCGTGTGGTGCCGCCCGACTCCTACCAGGCACAGGCCATGTTGGACATCGTCATGGCGATGGGCTGGACCTACGTCTCCACCCTGGCATCGGAGGGCAACTATGGCGAGAGTGGGGTGGAGGCCTTTGTGCAGATCTCCAGGGAGTCTGGTAGGTGATCCTCTCCACCCCGTGGCGTTTACCTGGCGTTTTCCTGCTGTTTCCCTTGTGTTTTCCTCGTGTTTTCTTGGCATTTGCCTGGTATTTGCCTTGTGTTTTCTTGGCATTTGCCTAGTGTTTTCCTGCCGTTTGCCTGGTGTTTTCCTGCTATTTGCTTGATGTTTTCCTGCCTTTTGCCTCATGTTTGCCTGGTGTTTTCCTGCTGTTTGCCTGCTCTTTACCTGGTGTTTTCCTGCTGTTTACATAGTGTTTTCCTGCCGTTTGCCTGATGTTTGCGTGGCTTGAGCGTACAGTTTGTGTCAGACTGTGCCTCATCGTGGCTACAGGGTGACCCAGGGAACGTCAGCAAAGGAACATGTTTATGCACAATATGGCATGAAAAATCTTTTTTTTTTGGAGTTTGATTGTGATACAGGGAGGATGGTCCACACCAAACCAATGGTGCTGCATTCATGAACAAAATAAACACACTCATGGCCTGGGATGAACAGGGAAATCAGTCAAACTGATGGGAAATTCGGGTCTTATGACCTGAGCCAAATTAGCGTTCAGATTATTGGGGGGTGAAACAAAACAAAAGAGAGAGTGTATTTACCATGGAAAACAAGGAACAGGTAGGACAGACAAAAAATTCTTGTCCAATGCCTTTTGTTTAAACATGGTCAAATGTTGTTTGGTCAGTTTAGTTGGGGGTGGGTGTGACATGTATTAGTTCTTGTAAACGTGGCTTGTAAACGGATGCAACACTTTCTGTTGGATAGGCGTTATATGGGGGGTGAGGGGGGGGGATAGACACAAACCCAGTCATTGCCCCACATTCCTGCCCCGCTCCGGGGGCATATATGGCACCCCCCCATAATATCAACCCTTCATTCGTTTCATGAAATTCATTCAGCAATTATTAATGAGAGTTTCTCTCAACTGCCGCCTCAAAATTATTTATTGATATGAGATTCAAATGAGGAGGGCTGCTTTCAATTACGTTGGAGGGTTACCAATTAAGTGCAGCTTGCTGGTTGGGGGGCTTGCCTGTGGGGGTGTGGGCAGAGGCAGGGGAGGGGGGGGAACTGTCACACGCAGGACGAGCCCATGGATCTGAAGACGAGATAATGACAAGTTTCATACCAGAGGCCCGTGACCCAGGCTTCCCTTCTCGGCGTGTGTAGCTGTATGTGGCCATCAATCCCCCCACCCCTCCCACGCCGTCATCCGCGGCTGTGGGGAGGCTCAATTAATCAGGCTGTAATTGCAGAATTAATATTCATAAGCTGCGGCAGGAATGTTCAGAAGTGTCGCGCGAGCTGTGTATACTCCGTCGCCATCCTCGCCGTGTGAAACTCCGAGGTGACTTCAGGGACTCGGGGCCGAGTGTGAGGGCAGGCAGGGGGGGGCCGTGATGTTCCCCCGCCCATCCAGATGTGCCGTCTGGGAGGAGGGGCCACAAAATGTAACACTAGAAGGGGAGGCTCATGGCTACCCCGCCTCTCGTTATCCCTGACCGGCATCCGCTGCTCGTTGGCACGGAAACAGACTGGAGAGATTCCTCCCTTTCAAAATCCCCCCTGAGACAGCTGACAGCTTACAGAGTCTCAGGATGCCACGGGATGGTACCGTGATCCAATTAACTACTAAACAGACTCGACAGAACGTGTGACAAAGCAAAAATGGAACAATAACTACTTTGGCGTATCCTCCTTGAGGACAGTGGCACACGCTGTTATTCTCGAGCATCATGTGCATCGTGTGCATCGTGAGACTTTCCCCGAGCGGGATGGAGAACAGCAGCTGATGATGTGGGAATGGGGAGTTCAGTGGGAGAAGGAATGAGGAAAAAGAGGAGAAAAGAGAAAGAGGAATATGGCTGTGTGGAAGGGCAGGTGCTTGTTTACCTGGACCGAGACGAAGCGATACCCAGCCATGTTTGTAGACTGGGAATAAGGAAACTGAGGTGAGCTGAACAAATGTGCCTGTCGGATGACTTTGGCCCTTTGGCCCCCCCTGGGACATGAACGCCCCCATCCATCCATCTCCCACCCGCTCCTCCTGAGTGGGGGCTTGTCCCAGGCAGCACACTAAGTAAATGCCCAAAATAACACAAAAAAAATTATTTTATTGAGAAAATAGCGTCCTACTACTTTTCCTCGATTAACAGGCAGACAACACTGACGAGAAGAGACAGCAGGTGTGTCAGTCTGACACGGTTACACTCTTCATACAGCAGCTTTATTTACAGCTCCTGCTTTCTGCGATTCCTGGATTAAATTGCATTGCCATGGCATTAACTGCAAAAGGGTTGCTCTCAAAGCAGAGCCGAAACTAGCTCCGGCTTATTAAAAAAGGATTTCTGCTTGGATGATCCATAGCTTCTCCCGGTTCACATCTCGTTCCTGTCAGCTTCACTTCAAGGAGAAAAAAAGATACAGTCTGATATCTGTGTATGTGTGACTGACTGACGGGACACCGTCTGCTTTCTGCTGTGCTGCTCGTAGAGACGGTTAAAGCTGTAGACTTGTGATTAGAAATTTGCAAGAGGAAGAGCAGAAACTCACAGAACTGAACGAGACAGCATCATAAATGGTTTAAGCAACAATGAATGAGGTCAATGCATGAGAAGTAGAATCAGGATCAAGTTTGTTGGTGGAGTTTCTCTCCTGTTGTCAGTGGCCCCCATACAGACAACAGATACATACACAGTTAAGACAAGACAAGGCTAACGGTCTACTACACCAGTATTTATTCTTAGTTTAAAGTCTGTGGCTCCACCACAGATTGGTTCCTCTTCGACAACTGTGTGTCTGGAGAACATGAGAACTCGCAAAGGGTGGAGCACCTTCCACCCAGAAGGCAGATGAGGTGTGTGATGATCGTAAACGTCTGTAGCAGTGATAACAAAAATCATCAGCAGCAATATAACTTGCTGTGCAATATCAACTTTAAGAAACTAGCCAGGGATACTCATAACATGCAATGCAGACACTGGTCCTTCAATATGTTCTCAACCTGTTCCTGAAGTCTCCTGCAGCCTAAATGATTGTTCGAGAGTTTGTCACCCCACCATGAAGGTAATGCCTCATTCAGACTGTAGCACATGGAAACCCGTCTCCTTCTGTTTCAAAGGCTTTGCCTATAATGTGGAAAGATTGACATTTTAATAACGAAAGGTATAATTTAGCTCCGAGCCAGACACCAAATTTTCTAACCTGCAATTTCAACGTGCCAAATTAATTTCAAAATATATTGAAATGATTTAGCTTTTTTGTTCCCGGAAATATTTTTGACGTCTGGAAAAAAAAGAATTTGACTGCATGTGGTGTGTGGCGGCCTCCGTGCCGGCGGGACCTGCCAGGAGTCGTGACTTCGGACCGCTCACCCCACTGGGAAAGGGCCGGTTAGCTGCCGGACACATGGCAGGATTGATCTCTCTAATAGCAGAGTGAGAGAGCCCAGGTCTGCCCAGAGTGAGAACCTCCACCGTCGTTGCTGCATCAGCGTGGAGCTCAGAGTCGACCCGGCCGCTCTTCTCCCGCTGTAGTGGTTTGCAGTCCGGCAAGATAAGAGGTCTGTCCTAATGTGAGGATTTAACAAGTAAGAGCTGCCATGATCTGGGCTTTGGGGGCACAGAATTGCACTTAAGGCATCTTTGGGCTCTGGAATGGTCATTCTGAGTGTTTTCAGGTGTCATGTTAGCTAAACCGCCAGAGAGAGCAGCAGTCTGGAAGCTCCTGTTTTTCTGATCAGTAACGAAGAAGATAAGTGTGATTGTATACTGCAGGGTTAGTTCCACATGTGGAATTTGCGTCTGCCCTTCTGGTTGACCCTGGGTCATGTTCTCGTCAGCAGGTTATCAGTTTAAATTGGGCAAATTGGGTAAATCTGCTGCAATTTTTACCATTTTTTCCTTCTGAAATGTTCAACTGAGGGAGAGCTCTGAAATGTAAAAGCAGATTAAATGATACGCGCTATGTGGAAAGATTATTTTTCTGCAGTTGGGGAAAATGCTCTTGAATGCTAAGCCTGCCCTCAATGTATTTAGCTGCAACGAATATTTAATTTCCTTTAATAATATCAAAATCATTAGCAGACATTATTAAGAATATTCCTGAAAAGCAGGATGTCACTGAAAGCGAGACGGTAAATCATAGTGAGTAATTCACTAATAAACACGAAGCCACATGACAGGAATGTTTTTTGCATCCAAACTAAACACAAGGGCACCATTTGCGTCCTGCTTGTCGTGATGCTCTTTTGATCGGATCCAGAGTGGAGGCCCTTACTTTTAACTGTGCTGTCTGCTGTCTTCTTCAGATCTATCTCAGAACGTCTGACAGACTAACGAATGGAAATGCTTCTTCATTTTTAGTTCCTCTCAGCTTATGGAGAACTGGGTCTACCTCGGACACTTGGGTCTATACTCAATATGGTGTTTCTCAACTTGGTCCCCAGGAACCCCCAGACAGTCCATGTTTTTGCTCCCTCCAGGTTCCCAGTCAATCACAAACACTGAATATCTAATACATATGTGCTGGGACCTGGGAGGGAGCAAAAATGTGCACTGTCTGGGGTCCCTGAGGACTGGGTTGAGAAACACTGGCTTAATATATTTCTGCATTTAAACCAGAATAATGACTGGACTGGAGAGAAATCTCTAGGTACTTTCCTCCCTAAACCCTTCATTGACTTGACTCAGCTACTTGTCCTCTTGCTGTTTTTTTCCAATTTGCTTTGTTTCATTGATGAAGAGGGCTCATCTCCTGCTAACAAGCTGGCAGTCAATCACCAACCAGGTCAGGAGGCATGAGGCTAAATGCTGACACTAGAAGCAGAGGATCCATGCATATGACGAATAAAACCAGACCAAACTGAAGATCAACAGAAAAAGATGTTTCATCAGGATTGTTTCTGCTTTGCAGAGGAAGCCTTCTGAGATTTTTTAATCAGACGTGTACCAAGGAAACTGCAGCATGAAAGGAAGGAGAGACAGCGGTGAGCTGACAGCTAAGACCCAGCATGATACAGTGATGATCATATTCACAGAATCACCCGTTTCATCATGCCTTACTCTGCAGTAGACAGACTGAGGCTTCATTCTCTGGACATGATACGCTTCGTTCTTTTGATCTGCAAACAGCTATATCATATCTTATCTTGTTATAGCCTGCGCATCAAAATCTGCAGCGTGATGCAACCATCCCATCCCAGCCAATGGAAATGTTGGTAACCAAGAACAGTTTCACCAGTTCTTACCTACACATGTTGGAAAGGCACCTATTCCACAAAGGAACTCTCATTCTGGATGTATTTAACGCCTGGCAGAGCGCATTGGCCTCATACATACATAGCTTTCTGATTTAGGTTAGTCCAAGTTCTGCCTGGGCTGGATCCTGCACACTCGCCCAGAGTTCCCTTGGGTCTTCTCCACGTGCTAAGGTTTCTTCCCACAGGCCAAATTTCCAAATGGGTTCCACACCAGATGCAGTGTCCTGTGTCCTGCGCCCCCAGGACAGGCTCTGGATGGTGATGCTCCTGCTGCCGGCATTAGCTCTGGATGACAGCTGGAATGTGCTCTGGATTCACTGGGAACCATTTTGAGGATGACATTGGCCTTGGTGCCTTGTAGAGCGATGGTTCCCTGATGCTTGCCAACCTCCAGATTGTGGTTTGCAGTGTGATAGATGTTGTGTTCGAGTGTAAACAGAAAGGAAATTCTAGGGAGGCATCACTGCACAGGACTGTATGGCTGAGCAGGGAGCAGCGTGAAGTGTCACTGTCATTCTTAGGAAACACCGCGGTGTAACCGGCCCCGTGTGACCCCCGGATGTGTCAGCCTCGAGTCCGGGATTCTTCAGTCCTGCTTCAGTGACTTTCAGATCCCCGGGACGCGTCTTTAAAATGCGGTCAGATGTGTCACTGCAGAAATAAATTACAACACCAACGCTTGTATTATCTCGCAATAACAAGGAAAAAAAAAAACTTATATAATGAGTTCTGGAAACTCATAGCCTTTTTTTTTATTGTGCTTTTTATTGGGCACATCCGCCACTGAAGGAGCTGCCGGTTTGTTCCGGAGTGTTCTGTGACGTTAAAGGGGAAGAGATGAAAATGAATCCTTAGATACAAACAAACAGGAGGCTTTGCTCTTCGCCACTTACAGGACCTGTAAGTTCATCACGAGATAACAATGGATGACAAAAAACACCCATAAACCTCAAATTCACCGCCATTTTAAAATGGATTACTATTTTTCATCTTTATAATATTCGTCCTGTGATTCATGAAGTGTTAATTTTAAGGCCTAGACGATTTGCCTCCTGGAGAAAGACAGCTTTGGGATTTAAGTGGAGTAATGTAATAAATTCCTGTACATCGCATTTTCACAAGGCAGCGGATTCTCAACAAATAACGTCGCCGGAGAGAAGTAATACATTCATGACCTAAATATTCTTTAATACACTGGCTTAAGATGAAGGCATTAAAACTGTGTGTCTTTCAGGCTGTGTATTCATTTCTTCTAGTCCCCATACAATAGTTGAATTGTTCTTTTTTTAAGATCAAAATAAAGCTATGTATACAAAGATTGCAATGTGATGTTGATCAAGGCTGGAATATCTAGTTTGTAGTTCTGCTTTTAGTCTGAATTTGGATGGTTTGAAAGTGTTGATGTAATCTCTAATAGCAAAAACAAGCAAATGTTTGATTTTGTCTCTGGCAAAGGTTAGTATGTAAGAATTGGGGTCTGGAATTACCTGGCCTGTCACCCAGAGGATTAGAGCGGTGTCTGCAGAAGGCAGAAGTCCCGCCTTTGTTATATGGGAGAGAGGGGTGCTAGGTATTACTAGTGATAGGCAAAATGACACCTCATGAACCATTTGCCGTATTTTTTGACCCCACTAGGTGGTGCCCTTTGTTCAAAAACGGGCACAAAGCATGCCCCAGATTTAACTTAGAGCACCATCTAGTGCGGTCAAAAAACATAGCAAATGGTTCAAGAAGCATCATTTTGTCCAACACTAGGAAGTACAGTATACCACAGTGTTTCTGTTAAATAATATACGAACACCTCACACCCCCCTTATCAAAAAATATTATCAGGAAATGCTACAAAAGCCTTCCTTTTTAAAATAACATCAAAATACCATGTACTGCGGTATTAGATTCCAAATATTAGATTCCACCCCAACCTAGTGCTGGCTTGGGTTGCCATAGTAGTTCTTTCCAGCTAATTTTACCCACCACTGACTAGCGTAGCGACAGATTTCCGGGACACTGAGCATCAGTCACGGGTGTCGGAGCTTCTGTCAATTTGCAGGAGACCCCCGGAACTTCAAGAGACGTGGGACATCTGAGAAAAGGATAATGACTTGTTCTTACGGAATGTCTGAGGTGAAATATTTTATTGTGTGTGAATGTAGTTTGGACTGAAACACGCATGAATAGAATGAATGGAAACAGAGATATGTATGCGTCCTACTCTGCTGCTCCTGGTCTAGCCAGAGGAGGCTCACGCTGAATCAATGTTTACAGAGACAAAGCAGACGGAATTCCACACCTGCCAGGCCAGAGAGCCAAGCGTGGAAATCTATTACAGACCCAGAGGAAGCTCAGAGGGAACCTTTCCTGTCTCTAATGAGTCTGATACCGGCCGAGTGTAGGCCTGCCGGATGATGAATGAGGAGCCATACTGTGCTGATTAGTCGGGTCTGAATTTCTGGGAATTACAGCTTCGCTGGTGCAGCAATCACACCATGCGCGTGACAACACTCTTCGCCTGCCTTCAGCGCCAGTGAAGTGGGAAGTAATTTAAGGCAATTTTCCCTCCTTTCTCTTCTCTCTCTCTTTCTGGCCCTCTCACACTGTTTGTCCCGTTTAAACGGAAGCAAAATAGCCAGCTGTGTTGAATTCTGATGTCCGGCATCAACAATCTGGTAGGTTTTGAAGCAGGGGCTATTCTAGGATTTAGTAAGGAGGGGCTATAATTCATACAGAGGGGCCAACTTTATCATTAGCCAATGATATCTTTAAAATCAACGAGTGACAGGGGAGGGTGCACCTTGGGAGCCAATCAGCTTTCTGCTGGGGCTAGTGCGCCTGTAGCCCTGCCCCTTCACACACCTCTGCTTTGAAGCTGGTGGATGTTGAGGTTCATTACGTTGACTGCATAGCCTCCATGAGACTGTCTTGCTTACAGAGCTCAGTAATTTGACTTGGGCTTTTGGAATGAGTAAAACCCACAGAAGCGGAGCGCATTGATATTCAAGATGCTGCCTGGCAGGAAGATGATGGTGTCCCGATTGGACCTTTGCGTCTCCTAAAATCCTGGACCCTGAACCACAGTTGGTTCTTAGAGCACCAAAGCCAAAGCGCCGGGTCTCCAGTCAAAGCCTCGCACTCATGGAATCATCAGAAAGAGACTGACGTCTAATTCTGACTCACTTTAAGGGTCTTAAGTGCAACATGAGAGGTCCCGATTTCTGTTAATGGCCCAGCAAACAGCCCTATATACCTGTTTCTGTACCATGTCAAGTGTTTCTTCAGAAGAGAAAAACACAACTGGTCTGAAGGCCTACAGTCCTACTTGCATAAAATGCTTGATAACCGCTGGATTACCTTCTCTATTATCCGCATCCTGGGTTGCTCCCTGCCTTGTGCCCGTAGCTTCCGGGATAGGCTTCGGAACCCCCCCCCCCCCCCCAAGGTAGAGAGCAGGTAGGGAAATGGGATGGATGGTAATATTTTCTATTTTTGTGAAGCATTTCTTGTCATTGACAGTTGCTGGGGTGTTTTCTTGATGGGGTAGACACCCTGAACAGGACTCTGGTATGTGATTCCTGTCCCATTTGGTCTTGGTGGCCCATAGAGTGAAGGTTTTCGATTTTCAGGAGGGTGTACGGGGACACAATATAAGACCCAAGATGACGCAGTAATATTCAGTTACGGTTTTCTGAGAGAAATACTTTGGCAAGTCATTTCCCAAGACTGCGGCTTTGTGGGAGGTTTTTGACGTTGGGGATCAGTACTTTGTCTGGATAATGCAGTTCCTGCAATGATCCAATGCACCCATTGGAGTTAGCATGAGCCATGCAATCTCAGCCCACACTTTGAAAGGTTCGGCTGGTCAGTTTAATAGGTTGATGACGGGGGTGTACACGGGGGCACAGGCTCCAGCTGAAAGCTGATTGGTCCCCAGAGTGCCTCCTCCCCAGTCCCTCACCGATTCAAAAGATATCATTAGCTGATAATAAGGTTGGCCCCTCTTTATGAATCATGGTACCTCTTATCCCCCCCCACCTACAAGATCCTACAATGACCCCTAGTCAGTGATCCATGGTGGTGAGTCATGCTGGAGGGAGGTGAGGCAGCCAAATTTGTGAGCCCTTTCTGATTAATTTCAGGCGGTTTAGCAAAGTGGCTTCCCTGTGGCGGTGGTATTGTTCCTCAGTCACAGTGACCCAGGAGATGTGATGGCATTTAGCACAGATAGCCTTACCGTGCTCGAGCCATTGACCGTGCATAAATATGGAATGGAAACACAAAACACTAATCCAGCTAATACACAAGCACACTTTATTTTTAACACAGTGACAAAATTGAGCACCAGGAACAGAGTTTTTCAAACATCAAACGAAAAGCCAATTAACGAGGTCAATGTGCACTCAGCACGCTGTCACGAATCAATCCGCAATGCCAGACAGTGAGGCACCTATCTCCCTGACGGCCTTCGACTGGCAGGGACGCCCTGGGCCATCAGTCTCTGCTGGCCAGCATACTGGTCAGTATGGATACACGGCAAGGGTGCTCTGAGTCATCTGATAAGAATATAATGGGTCCCCGGCTTCTTAGACATCCGGCAATTTGTAATGTGCCGTCAGGTTCCCTTCTGGACGCGAGCCGGCATGTTTAGCGCTTTTTCATTATACCGCAGTATAATTAGCGACTGGACTCGACAGCAGAGTGCTAACTAGCTCCATTACGACACAGAGACACTGTTCGGCTCCGATGCCACCTGACACCTGTCACAGCGGTACTGCCGGTGCATCTGCTGCTTAGAAACCAGCTGCTGAAGTATCATAGCTACCGGAATGCAGAAAACACGTATACAAGCGTTAATCCGCATAGATGGGGTAACACAAAGACCCGTTAGGTATCCCCCGACTGGGAGTCCCCCCCCCATTTGTTTTTGGCCATGAGCCCCATGGGAGGGCCCTGTTGAATGTGTCCAGCCCTTTCAGGACCCCTGAGCAAAATGTGGTTTGTCTGGATTTGGAGTATTGATGATAAAATTTGTGGGGGTGTGCTTGTGGATCATGTGTTCCCTTTCTCCTGAGGTCCCCCCCCCGCCACTGCCTGGGCCCCTGAAAGTCGTCCCCTTTCTTATGCTGCATATAGAGTGACTTGCATACTCTTATTAAGATTATTTGCTAATGCCATAGTATAGCCATCCTGTACTTGTATGCTATGAAGAATAGTGTAACATAACAAAACCATACGCTACATAGAATAACATATCAGCTTGCACTAGGTAGCAGAACATGGATCCATTCCCAATGCAGAGAACTACACAAATGTTTAAAAGTTTAATGTATAGGAGGTTTTTTTTCAGTCTGTGAGAGAAAATATATGTTGTTGTAAGATTTGTAGGTTTAAACCTTCCATGGCAGCTGAAAGGTATCGATTGAAAATGTGCGTGTTCTGAGCAAATTTTGAAAGCGTTTCTGTCCAGCCTGCTGTGAATCACAAGGAGCTGTTTTGATATATTAGTAATGTTGCAACTGAATCATGTGCATTATTTTTTTATGCCACTAGATGGGGTAATGGTTAAGCACTTGGACCTGTAATTTGAAAGCTGCCTTTCCTGTGCTGGTGTTGTGCTGCCATTAAACAAAGCACTTTACCCTAATTTGTCCAGTAAAACATCGACCTGCATAAATGGCTCTTTCTAATGGACTTTATGTCAGATAACTTTGTAAAAGATAATTTAGGCAATGGCATTTACTGTGTGTCACTCATTTAGCATAAACTGTGGTTATCCCTGCAACCGGTGGTGTTATAGTATGTGTAGAAAACTTCACTAAAGCTAAGATTAGGGCTAGCACTGTCCTACCACATAGCATGTGACCCTTAATGTGTTTCATACCCCTGAACACAAATCTCTGCAGTGTCTTCTCGGGCATGCACTGCATGGGTTTCTGTCTGGATCCGGTCACTGTTAATGGTTGTAATAGGAATCCTATAGGCCCCTGTGCTGGGATAGTCGCCTTGTGAGAATGTGCGCTTTAGTCCTGGATTAGCGGTAATCTGATCTGTGACTAACGTTTAAGCAGGCTTCCGTCCTCTGTGCCGAATGTGGAATGAGGCATTTGGCACAGGTAGGATTCGATGAGACTCCCTCTGGGAAAACAAAGCGCGTGAGGAGCACGGAAAGGGGCGCTCCACCTGCACATGTGCTAAAACAGCGCAGCAGAGTTAAAGAAATCTGCCTCTCGCTGTTTATTTTCACCCTGAGATGACAAGTGCAGGCTCTAAGCTTCACTACGTGGGATCATGGCCATTTTGCTCAGGTCCTGACTTGACGTGCTTTATAATGACAAAGCGTTGCGTCTTCCAGTTGGATTGGGAATGGCGGAGGATTCCCTGCCTTGATTTGTTGCATCGGGCTGCAAAACGATCCTCACCAGAAGAAACAGTCTGATGATGGATAGATAAAATCGTTTCAGCGACGTTCTTCTCTTATCTTTGATGCCCAACACAACCAGAACTTATCAAGTGTCTGCTTGGGATCCTTCCACACTGCAGTGCTTGCAGTTACGGCCTCGGCGGCCCACTCCTTGGCGGAGATAAACGTGAAGGCCGCCAGATTC
Source organism: Hyperopisus bebe (assembly GCA_026777045.1). Lineage (NCBI taxonomy): Eukaryota > Metazoa > Chordata > Actinopteri > Osteoglossiformes > Mormyridae > Hyperopisus > Hyperopisus bebe. Next base: position 1,744,181 of record JAODJW010000001.1, on the reverse strand, counting down.
CATCAGCTACCAGCCTCAGCTGCGGTATCTCCTGAACCCAAGCCCCAACTCTTATCTGTTTTACTAATAATGTTAAGAGTAATAACAGAGAGTGAGCGCTGAGGATAATTAGCCTGCGTATCTTTCACATGCTTGGTTGTGAAGAGAAATGCAGTCTGTTAACCCTCATTGTGCAGTAGTGTTGTAGTCAAGACCACCTTATCTGAGACCAAGACCAGAGGGTGTCGAGACCGAGACAAGACCAAGACTCTTAAGGGCCGAGACCGAGTCGAGACCGAGACCAGAGCTGGGCGAGACCAAGTCGAGACCGAGACCAGAGCTGGGCGAGACCAAGTCGAGACAGGACCAATGGGTGTTTTGCATCACATGACAAATGAGTGGAACATGCAAAGCCTAAGCACCCCTCAAAATGTGCTGAACGAAGCAAACAACATACACTATACAACATTAAAAATGTTTATTCATTACTTCTCTCTTGACTATTCTCTTACATTTCAATACATTTATATAAAAAAGTAT
>JAODJW010000001.1:1727945-1743562 GCA_026777045.1 Hyperopisus bebe | reverse complement strand
ATCGTTGTATTGCAGAATTTACACACTGCTGTGTGTTTTCTTTTCCCCGTTGATGTGCACGTGAATTCTTTGTGGGACTGGTATCCAAATTTTATTACAGAAGATTTTGCTGACATCTCGCTGACATCCACGACCTCATCTGTATTCTTGGCCAGTGCGTGTGTGAAGGGGGCAGGTCGGGTAACCGCTGTTGGGACTAACATCATTGGTTGCACTTGAAGTAAGAAGTTATCCAATCCGTGGTCTCGGCTGGTCTCGGAATAAAATCCTGAGTCCTCTTTGTCCGAGTCCATGACAAGACCGAGTACAAATGCAGCCGAGTCCGAGATGAGACCAAGACCTTCAAAAACCGGTCTCGAGACCGAGACCGATCTCGAGTACTACAACACTATTGTGCAGAGGGCTGGATTCAACTACTAGTCAAGAAGTAGATTACCAGAACAAAGGGAATGCTTGGAGTGTGAGGATTAGATGGCCAGATGGAACAATCATGTCCATTTTTACATTAAAGGGAAGGGCCAACATGCCTTCAATGAATGTACTGTACATCAGTGTATCTCATTCCAGTTCATGAGAACCCCCCAAACAGTCTATATTTTTGCTCCCTCCCACCTCCCAACCATTCAAGAAGACAGGATACCTAGTACAAGTGTGCTGGGAATTGAGAGGGAGCAAAAATGTGGTCGGTCTTGGCGTCCCCGAGGACTGAGCTGAGAAACACTCCCGTATGTGTACTGTCAGTAATGACTCTGATATATTTTATCCTACACCAAACTGATACCCCCTCAAGCTCTCATAACCCAGGTGCCCGGGCGCCTTCCCTGTTACTGTCTTGAAGCACATGGTCTGGAGGAAGAGCTGCTGAACTTCCCAGGGACTCAACTGTCAACTTCCTTGAGTGGCGTTTGCCAGTGACACTTGCTAAAAGGGTCGTGTGCTGACCAAGCTACCATTGCAATTGTTTGCCTTCTGTGCTTCCCAATGACCACAAGCCTAAATACCCTTTTTAAATGGAAAATATATATTAGCAAGGCTGCAGGAATCCTGTGACATTACGTTAGCATTTGAACACATAAGTACAGCTGCTGCCTGTTTGCCTGTTAGTGCTGTAAAGAGCTGCGGGCTCTTGTGCGAACACTCGAATGCGTGTTACACTCTCCCCGGTGTCCTGGCCATGATCACGCTCCCTGTTTGGCAAGAGAGTGGCCATCTGCTCCATGTTGTGTGGGGCTTTTCTCTTCCAACAGAGAAACAAAGTTTTGATGGCGGCATTATGTCAGCGTTAGCGGCTGCTGATGGGGGCTCAAGCAACCCAGGGCAGCGACAGCCACATACAGTGCAACTGTGCTGGCGCCACAGCAGATCTGATGGAGGGCCCTGAATAAGCTGGAGGGTTGGGGTGCTACACGTGGGGCTGGCTGAAAGGATCAAAAACCATATTTTGGTCATTTTTGGGCAGAACAGCGCCTCCTGTGTTGCAGCTTTTCTTTAAATCAGTTTTATCTATGAACAAAAAAACTAATATCTAAATCTGAAACCTGTTCTAAAAATAAAAGGTTCTAAAAATAAAAGTCTGACAACCATTGAAAAAATGTGCTCAATAACTGGAAAAACCCTCATTTTAAGATTTTACAGAATAAATCAAATGTTGCAGATATTTTTAAACAATGTTTTAAAACAAAACAAACCAAGTGGCAGTGATTCCTGTCCTGTCCCCCCTGTCAGCTTCCCAGCAAGGCACCGCTACCCGAATGATTTGATTTCAGCTGTGAATTCTGGGATTCTGTGTAACGTCACAATCGAAGCTCTTTTGTGGTTTACGACCAGGAAGGAATGCTATTTGTTTATATTAAGAATCTTTAATAAAGCCCTAATTTTAACAAACAATAATAGTATATTGATATAAACACTATAGTGTCATCCTATATTTCACTTTGAAAATACATCAATAACTTGTAAAAATTTGATACTGGTATGTTTTTACTTTTTATGGTTCTGCGTACACGTTATAAAAAATAATTTGACTGATCTTACTAATTAAAAAAGTAAGGGTGGGGGGGGGTGGTTGGAACTGACATTGAGGGGCTTAGCCTGCTTAAATAAACCCCCAGTGCCAAACCTATCCACGTAGTCATGCTGATGAAAGTCTTTCCCTGGGGTCACCGCAAGGCCCCCCCCCGGCTGGCATACAGTACACTCAGGCGTCACGGCATCCGCAGCATGACTGCCGAAGGGCGAGACCCCCCCCCGCGTCGTGATTCCGGCCTGGATGTGGATGCATGGTGCTTTGTGCTCTAGATTAAAGCGAGCGGTGAATCTTGTCATTAGCATAAACAACGGATGAATCATTCCGGCACTGAAGCTCTCCCTTTCGTTTCCGTATAAATCCTAAAATGTCCCGAGAGCCTGGGTGCTGTTAGGTTGTCATGGTGTGACTTTTTAGTGGGCAGCTTTTCAGCGTGAAGCCTGGAGGACACACACACACACACACACACACACACACACACACACAGCCGCGTCACATTCTACCCCGGAATTAGCGCAGGCAGGCCGGGCTGAGCATAACTGGGTATTATACCATCATATTTGTCCGAAAGTAAGTTTTTTTTACAAATGGAATGATTTTTTTTTATTGCCTTATATTCCTCATCAGTGCACTGCGAACATGACCATCCACGCATGCTAATGTCTCGTTAGAAGGTGACCTCTTGTCTCTCTCCTGGGCTGGATGTGACTTTATCTTATCAGAGGCAGAAGCATCACACGGCTTTCGGGTCGTGGTCAACCGGGTTTCCCGGGTCAGTGAGACCTTAGGGAGCTCATCCGGGACTGAGACTTTCATCAAAAACTGCTGCTTTTTTCTTGGAATTTTAAGGAAATATGTTTTGTGGAGAGTAAGGATTTTTCTTGCTTAGCTTCTGAAAATAAGCTAAAAATTCCTTTGGTCAATTGTAAACAAACAGCAATGATGAAAGACAGAAGCATGTTGTCCTTATTAAGAGTGTGAGCATTGGTGGGTATTACAGCCTGTTTGCTGTTTCTGTGCATTGTGTTTAGGAAGCGTAAGAAGCATAAGCAGCCGTTCATCACAGGATAACACTGCAGGGGCAAGGGGGCGGGGAGGCATCTTGGCCAGAGAGTCAGGTGACCAGGGCTGCTTGTGTCGTCTTGCCTTGTCCACCCCTTGCTCATGGCCAAAGCTTCTTGAGATCGCGACACACGTCCTGCTTTAGCCATTTCTCTTTCTTTGCCTCTCACTCTTCCCCCACACATGGACACCTGCGAACCCCGAAAATTGGAGCCACTGTCACCCACGCCCCGTGCACTTTGAGTGGGACTCCATGACACTTCAGGCTTCGTCAACAGTGGGAAGATGCACACATAATTAACCTGGCTAGGATATAATTATTACTTATCTGTCCTGGGCACTGAGAAGAAGATTACTGCAGTCCAGTGAGATGGTTCTGATGTCCCTACCAACAGGTAGTCGTCAAATGTACAATATTGTAATAGTCTGGAATATGATCATATGTGCATAAATTTTAGGGATGATGAGGTCTAATAATATTTTATGTGTGCATGAGCGAGAGAATAGTCTTATACTAGTATTTCACATTTTAGCCGCTAGTTCTGTAGATAAAATGTCTAAAAAGAATGAAAATATAAGCAGGCACATTTAATATAAAAACTACATTTAGTAGTAATTTATGGCACCGTCTTAATAAATTATGCATATGGTCCTAATAATCCCTGATCAAAATTAGTGACATTCAGCGATTTAATGCGATAAAGGGCCCCCAGGAGCTCGTAATGGGACTGGAACGAGCGCACTGTCGCTGTCCAGGATGCCTTCCTTTTTACTGACGTCTTCAGCTCAGCCTTTGTCTTAATTACGTTTTTGTTTGGGCCACATGTTGCTGCGAGTGTCTCGAAGGTGCTGCAGTCTCGCACCCCCTCTTGTTGCCGGGAGACACAGGCCATGACAGGGAGGGCCAGTGTTCTTCCGCGTGACGGATTTGCTTATTTTGATAAGATGAGCTCCTCCGTGGCCTGCTGCCTCTCAGTATGATAAAACAAAATGAGCGCTTTTTGGAATGAAATGTCAAAGAGCAGGTAGCAGCCTGCAGTGAGACTCGTCATATAACAGAACCCCAGCCGAGTAATCGGCCCGGATCCCGGACTCCGACGGGAGGCAGCAGATTCCTCGCACGAGCTCTAAGATGATCTGTGGTAATTCACTCCCACTGCCTTCTGGTCTTGCATCTTGTATTTCGGAAGGAACCTGACTTCAGCTATAGGGGGCGTTATCGCTGAGCCTGAGGGGAATTGTCTGCCATGAGGGACAAAATCAGCCAGGGTATGCTGGTTCTGACGTGTAACCATTCATTGAGTAGATATCACATGATACATCCTGGCCTTTTATGTACAGCCAGGATATGCAACATTTAAAGGCAATACTTTTAAGATGATCATTCTTACAGATCGAGTGTTATTCTGTTGTGTAGAGTATGTTATGTAGGGCAAAGATGGAAGTGTCTATTAAGTAATATTAAATGCAGATATATTTTCATAATTTCATGATATAATTTGGCCTCACTCTAAGCAGGAATGACCCACCAGCACAGGTCATAGATCTTAGAACAAAGGAACAGAATCAAATAAAGAAAAAGAGTAAATAAGAAATGTACTTTAAGAAAGTCATCATTTCTGAAATATACATAGTTGCTTGAACTGAGTATTCTCCAAATTTTTGTGTTTCATTATGTCGTTAAAGAAACTTCTGCTAACAAAGCACACAGGGAGAGTATCCACACACCTCCTACACAGTAGTACAGGGGACGCAGTACCTAATGAGCAGAGAGCATTGGGCCTTAGACGATATGGAGGTCAAAAGTCAGCCAATAAGGATTGCCGGGTGTAAGGTGGGGTAAATGCAGAGCAAAGCACCACTGCATTGCAGTTACAGGTTAAGAGAAGTAGAATTACCCAGTCATTAGTGATGGGAAGTCTGGTGGGATGAAGCCCCAGGAATCCCACATGGAAACATGGGAGAACATGGGAGATCATGGGAGAACATGGGAGATCATGGGAGAACATGGGAGAACATGGGAGAACATGGGAGATCATGCACAAGCAAAGCTGGAAGTGAGGCAGCAGCAGTACCTCAGGTGGAACATTTAGGTCCAGAAAGTTGAGTATAATGAGTCACGTTCACTAAGTACTAAACTGATTGGTTGAAACAAAACCTTGGTGTTGATTTATACTTTCTGGACCTGAACTTTCCATCTCCGAGCAGTACCATGGAAACAATCCTCCAATTATGAAAAACACTAATGAGGAAAAATGTGCTTTGTAACAGCTTAAAGGTGAGCCTGATGGTGGCCTGACTGCTGAGAGTCTGCTTTTTATTTAAAAAACCCATGGGGGACTCCCCAGGAAGGTCCCTGGGAGGGAGGGGGCCCTGCTGCCTGGAGCAGCCTCCTACGCTGAGACACCACAGCAGCAGCGTTTAAGTTAGCCTGCTGAATTCACCCCGCTTCTCCAGCTGGTGGGGTCCTGCCGGGCCAGAAAGATCGCCTAGAGGCTGCGCCAGTTAGCGAGCTCCTCCCATTAGCGGTCAGAAGGTTTTCTAATTAGGCACTTTCTAGAGTTAGACAGTTTCTATGGATAAAGAGCTCTATAATAAGCTTGCTCTCCCAGGTACGATGCGTTAGCTAATCGGAATAAATCAGGTATGATCTCCCTATTCCTTTAGTGGCTAATGCTACATTTTTATTGGAAATGAAGACTGGCAGATTACCCAGACTCTGCATATGGAAACTAGCGTGGAACAGGGGGCTGGAGTTGTGTAAATGAGTGTCACGCTCTGGTTTCATGCTGCAGCTCTTCGCTGACCCCTGTAGTCCGGATGACTCAGTTACATGCTGGGGGTAATGGCGGGTGAGCAACGCTGCATTTTAACCTTTGGACCCTGTAAATATCCTCATCAGGGGCCGTGTGCTGGCTGCCCCGTTCTCCAACTGGGTCACCGGTACCGTGTCCCGCGACGCCTTTTTTTGTACTTCATTTTTATGAATCGCTGGATCGTACCACATTCAGTTAAGCGCGGGAGGGTGCATACCATTCTGCGCGGCTCGGAACGCAAGCACCGGCTGGCAGTGTGTGAGCCGGACCCCATGCCACTAGATCCTATGTAGGCCCCCTTGTTTTTTGTCTCAGCCCCCCCCGAGATAAAAAAAATAATAATTTTCTAAAACCATGTAGCAATTTGTCCCTTATCTTCATATAAGTTTCTTACCCCCAGTTCAACAAATATTATTGTGGGGGACCCCCCCCCCCCCCCACTTGGCAGGCTTTAGACTGGTGTTTCATATTTGAGGGTTGAGTATTGGGGGGTTGAACCTCCCTATAGGGCTCTCAGTGAAACCCACTATTTCTTCAGTCACAGGGCAAAGTCACCAGAAAAGAAAAAACACAAAAAGTATCTTTGAGATGAAAACAAAAACCACATATTAAGTAACACCCTGGGAAATCTCCCATGTGGTGTTAACCCTGCCTCTCCTGAAGCCCCGCCTCTCCAGAAGCCCCGCCCCCAGGACTCCTCCCTTGTGACCCGTGTGGGCGGCTGCTTTCCACTACGCTGGCGAAGGCTCATCTTCTTCCTCAAATTGCTCAGTTTCCATGCTGTTTACCATCCAGGAGCCCTTCGGCTGGCAAGATGAGCTGTTGTCAGTGCCGCGGGGAGCTTCACGTGAATCAGTGGGCTGTGAGAGATGCCCTCACTTGTGGGTTTAGAAGTGCGTCAGAGGCCACATCCGAGTGCTGACATCATTACCAGCCTGGCAGAAGCGTCGAAATGTCGGAGAGGCGTGGATACCCTGGCAGATTCAGGGGGCCCAGCCCTTTATTGGGGCCCACAAAAGCAACTGTCAGGGCCGCTGCTCGGCGCATCCTACCGAGGGGAAGCCCTCACCCACCCACCATGTACCCTGGGAGCCGTGTTTCTTCCGGGTGAAAGTGCCAACCCACGTGGAGCGCCAAGGTGCCATTTTGTCAGGGGACCCAGAATTTCTAGCTACGTCCCTATCTAGAGACATGATGTCATCACACCAGTCGCACCAGGCAGTGCAGGTATGATTTCAGAGCGTGTGCTTCTTTTTCCCATCATGCAAGAAAACGTTGCAGAAAATAAGAATTTTCATGCACGTGTGATTCAAATGTGATGTAAAATCACATATTACATGGTTGGCCAAAATATCACTTGACATTTTTTCCGCTGACTTTAAAAGAATCTGTGTGATTTTACAGTTTTTGATGTGAGACCTAATTAATTCTGTATGAGTAGGGATCCATGATCTCAGGCAGTGATATGTTTCTATTTCCTTTTTCCCTGAAGCCCTTTCAGACAGGCAGTGCCACCCTGAACTTTTAGACACTCAGAGGGGCTGTATCTGTGATCGCAGACGTCATGTCAGATATTAAACGCACTTTACCCTGCTAGCTCCCCAGTACAAAGTCTGGGTAATTTCCGATTGACCCCCATGTGTGAATGGAGAGGGGAGAATTCTGGAGAATTCACCACGAGCGAATGGCCCTGCTGGTGAGGAGTTTCTATCATCCAAGTGATGAGAAAGCGGAAGAATCATCTGAGGGCGAGGAAGAAGCGTCATTTATGCTAAGACCCAATCGGACATGGCTAACTGGAGAGACGACCTTCAGTCAGTAGTGCTGTCAATAAAACACAGTGATTTCTGCAGCGTACTTCTTGCAAGATGCCATGCCTACTGCATGCTCTAGCCAAACACCACCTTCGTCTAAACCAGCCGGAGTATTTGTAGTCTGTGTGACTGTGTCTGACGCGGACACTTTCTGCTGTGTGTCACATGTGTGAAAGGGCAACTCCAGTGTCCAGGGTTCATGTGTGAAAACGGCTTAAGATACTGTTTCAATGTGAGAAAGTGCAGATATGTCAGTTGGTGTAAGTAAAGACCAAAAGCTACAAGCTTTCTCATTGGACTTAGAAAACTGTGAAACTCTCAGATCTCTCTGAATGGATCTCCTGGAGTTTTTGATGCGTGTGTTCAGTTTATTTGCCGTTTGTTCTGTAAACGGCCATGGTGAAATCCCTCAGGCTAGCTGTAATGAACTTGTTCTCTCTGTTTGCACTCCCTGTTGCCGCGCTCCCGTCAGGCTGCATCCACGGGCCTGTCGCCACTAACCACGTTTCCCGCACCTCAGAAATTCCCTCCTGCAGCTCATTATCTCTGTGAGAAACTGCTGCATTCAGACAATAACAAGTCTATGTTAGCTACTCTGCAAAGTCATTAATTACTGAAGTAAACAGTCCTGAAAATGTATTTTTCCCTCCAAACCCATTTCTGGAGCATAATTGGGGTTAAATAACTGACAAAACCCTTGTATGACTGAGCACAAACGCCAGGGGAATCGTCATTAATTATGGAGGCTTATTCCTCTAGTGCCACACTCTGTATATTCTTTCCGGTTCATGCCGGCATCGATCTGAGCCCTGCTTAGCTATTTAATGGAGCACTAAGCCAAGAGAGAAAAACAACATAATAATAAGCTTTGCCGAAGCTTCCGTTACAGCAATTAAGCAGGGCCCACTTGCCAAAAAAAAGCAGGACAAAAAGCAAAAGGCATAATCAGAAAATAAAATAAAAGTGGAAAAGGCCGCGACGCTGCTTGTGCTGAGATAGCAGTGTTTACCGTGAGCATGCTGTTACAGCGTGGTACTGACAACAGCCTTAGACACCGAGTGATAACGCAGCTGTCGTTGGGCTAGTAAATCAAGAGCCTATCTTCCTTTCTGACTGCTGTCTTTGCTCCAGTTTTTATTTAATTTTGCGTGCTATGCCCTCCCGTCTATTTCAGAGCAGAGGCCAGCCTTCTGCAGTGACTTCGCATCGATAGTCACTGCAGGACACCTCTGTGTTCTCCAGTGCATCACAGCCAGACAGTGACTCAGTATTTTGACTGCAACATAACAAAAGAGTCTCTGGACCCGTTAACTGATAATAATATAAGCAAGTTTCGTACATCACAGTGACTTACGGGATTCTATACACCCTCCAGCCAGCTAGAGGCTCAAGCAAAACAACTTCCTGATGATGTCATTTGCAGACAAGTAGACAGTGTGACCAACACTTCCTGTTTGTGACTTCTTTTGTGTTATAGAAGTTGTTGCTTTTTTTGCTTGTTATTTTCATGCAGTTTGTCTTTGTGAGTTTTCTTTTCTACACATAAAAATGCTGGTAATCAGACGGCTGGGGTCTTTTCAGGCCCACAAGGCCGGCTGGTACTGCTGAGCATGCTTATAGCAGACTGATGACAATACAGCCACTCTCATTCCTCTCTGATTATTGTCCGTTAAGCTCTTCTGTTGTCGTCAGCCTGCTGCTATATTTCGGCACTCAGCTTCACTTTTACTGCTTCTCGTTTTTATGGTACATCGCCCGCTTTCGAACCGCGCGTTCAGGACAGCCGGTCTCATAGATTTTTTTGTCTCCACATTTGCAAACGATTATTAGAAGCAGCCCCAAGTCACAGCACGACAGCATTCTGAGAACCTTGAGCCAGATTTCACCACCAGGCAGCGCACGCTGACAGGCATTAATTTGGCAGGGTGGTAAATGTCAGAAGGCTTTGTGCAGGGGTCTCTTGATATTAGAGAAGGTAAAATTATAAAATGTAATGAGCGGAAAAAAATGAAATACCTCGAATGAGGATGTTTGTGTGGGTTGTAAAGCTTTTGGTTTAAACCCCATTATTCATATAAACAAATGAACACCACATCTGATCAAGGTGGGAACGACCTCAGATATGGCCATTGCATAAACAAGGGGCTTTGAAAAGGATGGAGGGGCAGCTGCTTGTAGATATTCATGTTTGGCACATTCATGACTCCCTGGAATAAATCACACGCTGTTTGCACGAGGTCTCCTCCCACTCTGATCTGTAAGTCAGGGAGAGCAGTGCATGCATCTAGAAGGTAGGGCTCTCTGCTCACGGCAGGCGGACAGGTGACCGAGTGTGGCGAAGATCTCGCCTCCACAAGAGGGGGGCAGGCAGGCAGCTTATGAAGAGCAATGTCAACCCCACAGATGGAGAATCTTCCGGATCGCTTGCCTGATGATCGCAAAGAAAGCTCCCCGGCTTGTCAGATGACACGACGGAAAACCCTCTCTGATTCCTGTGGCGTTTAGTGACTTTACACATCACATTGGTAATATCACATTGCATGATCTCCACCCGCAGTCTCAGCTGCTGTATCCATTCAGCCGTGGTGTACAGGCCGTAAACCGGGGGATGCTCCGGATGCAGTGCCTGTCCTTTGCGAGTAACGGCCTACACCACTAGTGCTGGAAGCTGATTGGCCCGTGGAGTGCCCCATACCCTGTCACTCACTAAAATAAACCTTATGATTGGCTAATGATAAGATTGGCCCTTCTTATGCTCACCAACTACAAAAGTACTCTAATTACCCCTGTCTGCAAGGCATGCTTTTTTTAGACATACCAATTGACAAAATCCACGGCATTATCACACAGAAACAAGGGGGAGATGATGTAAACTGCACACAGAGAGGCCTGATATGGAATCGAAGCCCCCTACCCTACAGGTCTGAGGCCCTAGTGCGACCCACTGACTCTCCATGGCCCCCAGTTGTACCACATTTACACAATGACTTAATATCTCAGTAACCGCAAAGGAAGTGCTAAGAGTCTGAAGTGAACCTGGAAGGTGCGTCGTTTGGGTGCTAAATGTCCAGCATTTCTGAGTGTGATACAGCAGCTATTGTGCTCTCTAGAAATGCTTCATCCAACAGAGTTTGGCCCCGTGGCACCCAGACTGTTCAATAATGTGTTTAGGCTATTCGTCTCACAAATGTTTTTAAAACATCTAGAGGAATTAGCCTGCTGCGTGTCAAGCACCATTAATCTCCCTCCGCTGGATGCGCGGGCGAAGTGCGGATCCGCGTTCAGGAGGAAGCCCGTTACTCCGCCAGTGTGTCGTAACATTTATGAAGACTTCATGGGGCTCGTTAAATCATTCATAGGCAAATTAACTTCTGCACCTTGAATTCCGTCCATGTCCTCTTGTGCCGCATGTTTTTTATCTCTCTTTTTTTTCTTTCACAGCACTCCTTTGTTCTCCACAATTCACAGCCACACAATGCAGGAAAAAAGCGAGTCAGTTTAACCGACAGGACTTTAATAACGACGGGCTTCACATTATGGCAATAATGTCAATGATAATTATGATGTAAAAGTGAAAAATGGGAACACTAATTTAATTGGGCACCAGAGAAAACACTACAATTGCCTATGTACGTCCGGTGTTCTTAAAGCCTAGAATTTTAATTAGCCTGCGTTTATTATTCATTGTTTTTTGTTGCAATTATCTATCATTTAAAACTGGTGTTTGATTAATTAAAAAAAAAATAAACGATTTCACTGTCGTCATTAGCTTTAATTATTTTTGTATTTTTGTAGAATTTTTAGTGCAAAAAAATACTCTAATGGTTTTAGCGCGAAGCTCATAAATGGAGGTAATTGCTTTAATTAGCCTCATGCTCTTTAGGGCAGGTTAAGGACATTGATAATCAGCCTGAAATAAAGTAGTTAAATTTTTAAGTGCAGCAGTACCTTTAAAGTCAGTGTCATTTATAGGGATGCCTCGGAATGGGAAAGCCAAATCACTGGCCAGAATCTGAAAATGTATCTAATAGGTTGGAGGGCAGGAAAATGCAAATTAGTTGTTGATTTTGAAAATTTAAGTGATGGTAATACCACTTGTGATAGCTGAATTCTTTTAGCCTCATGCTAAATGCAGAAATATCACCTTTTGCATGCCCAGTGGCTGCCAATGTGGCCTCTGACCTCCGGTCCCGTGTTTGTTAAGCTTAATGTGTATGGATATCGTTTGTCCTGAATTTCCCCCACAGCTCAGCACATGCTGCTTAGGGGTGTCTCTGCAGTGCCCTTAGTGAGCCACCTTTCACTGCCAGAGCTTACAGAAACTGTACAGTCCACCTGCCGGTTTGAAGAATAACATATATTTTATTTATTCATTTTCAAAGGTCTTCCTCAGCAGTCATATACGAATGATACAATGCTTATGATTAAGGCACTTTATTGTACTTATCTGTGGCTTACATTGGGGAAACAGTATCTGCCGAATCAATAACAATAAACATAAAATATCAGTTATGGTTTTTATATTACTTACTGTTCAAGGCACATGTTCACTTATTCTGAAGTTGAGTTACTCCAGTTGTTGGTATACGTCATCGGTAATACTTCAGAGGAGATTCCTGAGTTGAGCACACTTGGAGGAACATGTGTGAGGAACACAGAGATGTCTGACAGTGGAATGTTCTCCAGGACACTTACAGAGTGTTTCCTGTGGCTCAGCTTTCCAGTGCCTGAGCCTTAGTGCACCAGCCCTCTCATTCCTATCCGTCCATCAGTATGGGCCGTCTGATGATGGCGAGATCCCAGTAAGACAGCAACTCAATGTTTAATTTCCTCGTTCAGTTTTATGGTTGAAAATCAGCTTGCTTTCTTAAAAAAAAAATGCACGGGGCCATCTGGTTGGAGAAGATAACCCACCAGAAAAGGGTGGGGGGGTAGGTGTTATACAGCAACAGCAGTCTAGATGATTCCCTAAGACTGTGAATCCTAGCATAAGCTGCACAAAACTCAGCCGATGGACGCTTGGAGTAAAACCTAATGTTATTCATGGAAATAGTGGCATTATTTCAATATTTCTCATAATATCATTCTTCACTTTACATGTAATCATGTTTTTATGACCCAGGGTTTGTACAAAATGACGAGCTCCTTTGAGCGTCGCAAATTGGTAAGCAAGTGATTCTGCTGAAATATACGTACAATTTCATTTGCGCCGGAGATCATATTGAATTATATTGAGTTCAAAAAGCTCAGGGGTGAGAATAAGATATTGCCTCAAAATGTGCGGTTTCAAGACAGATGTGAGTTTCCCACAGATCAAAGGACGTGCCTTGTAGGATCTGCGAGTTCATTAGTGGACTAGTGCAGTTCATCACTTTAGATGGGGCCCAAACTTATTAAGATAAGAAGTAATTAAGGGAAGCATTGGAATGGACTTCAGCTGTGCATGAAGGGTTTAAACGTACAGGCAGCTTTTAGGGTGAATAGTAACTGCCAGTATCGTTTGAGATTTAGAAAATGCATTCGGATCATGAAATATGTCTCACATAAGTCAAAAACAACTGCAGTTACTGATCTTGAAAATGTTTCACCATGTTCTTCATCATCCTCCCATCCATCCATCCATCCATCCATCCATCAATTTCTCTGGTTCTGCACTGGGCTGCGGGCAGGCCTGGTGCTTTATTATTGCTCCTTTTTGTTGGAGTGGGACACCAGCAGCAAGGCCATGCTGTGATGGAAGTCAGAGCCTCCTAAACTGGAGGAGGAGTCGCTGGCTGAGTCAGAAATGAACTGTCGGGGGAGCTTCAGCCTCCGTGGCCAATCCTCAGGAACTATGAGGAACTTGGCGACTCCGGGGGGCTTCGGCCTCCGTGGCGATGCCTGGGGGGCTGCGGCCTCTGTGGCCAATCCTCAGGAACTATGGTCTCCTTGGTGAATCCTGGGGGGCTGTGGCCTCTGTGGTCAATCTTCGGGGGTTTTGGCCTCCGTGGCGACGCCTTGGGAGGTGCAGAGTCTCTGTGGTGAACCCTTGGGAGCTGCAGCCTCTTGCTATTGGCTCACGGCCTTTCCTAGTCACAGGTTTTAAATTGCCGATTTATTATTCCTTTCTGGGGTGACACCGCTTGGCCGTTTCGTCTGGCTGCAGCCGTTACATTTTCGAGTCCGATGCTGCTTTCACACTCATTCTGAGTGTGGAGCTTTCGCTTGAAATCGTGATGAGTGATGCCGCTCTTAGATTAACAGCAATTCTGCCACCTAGAATGATGAAATGTGATAGTTTAGCAACGTTTCTTAAGACAGCCTCTAAAAACTGTGACAGTGAGCCGTCACAAAGATGCACTGATTTATTTCGCTTAGTGTCTCCTGAACACGTCTATGACTTTTTTGTACATTTACATTTTATTTATATTATTTTGCATTTATTTTTATTTAACAGATGCTTTTGTCCAAAGCAACGTACAAGTGTGGCACATTATAAACACATGACTGTGGAGGAGTCAGTTAGGCTGAGCTTCCAGTAAATGCCCAGGTACAGTGTAAGCAGTACTGGAAAAGCAGCAACTCTAACAAAGCAAGAAGCTAATGAGCAGAAAGTGCAACATAACCGGACATCTGATATCTACCAGCTATCAGGTACAGAACCTTCTTTGGAAGTGCAACATTATCCATGGTTTACAGACTGAAGGCTACAGAATGAAATATCCTAGATGGTTTGGTGGCTGTATGAGATAGCAGCTTTGAAAAGATCTTGCCTGAATAATGAGTGGACTTCTTCAGTGTGCTAGAGTCTCGAAGATCGATCTGCCTGTTTAAATGGCAAATGTTTGTGGGGAGGATCGAGAAAACATGAGCATTCAGACTCACCGTATGCTATGACTCTGGTGAAGGGTTTGACTGTGTTGCGTGTATTGAGGCGTGTGCTAGTCTCATCACTGCTGTTTTTAACGGGAGAATATCGAAGGCAGGGCGTTCCCTCTTTCCCTCGTTTTATTTTGAAAAAGTGCCACAGGAGGTTGTTTACATGCGGGAGAGAGACACAGACCTCACCAAGACTCAATTGAGTTTGCAGAATTGTCCCCATTCTCAGCTATTTTTTTCAATAATGGCACCTGCAGATGGCCAGGCTGAGAGGTGGCATTTTACCATAATCACAAAAGCTAAAAAAATAAAATCTGAAAAGGTAGCATTTTTATAATAGCTTACAGACAAAAATTACTATGCGAGATTTATAATGTATTAAATAGCTAATAAATTGCTTCCTGGGAATATCTAATCAAAGGATCCTTGGTTTTTCCTGACAGATGGATTGTGCCCATATTTTCCATCTTGGTGTGATGCAGAGATGTTTTATGTTTCCCTCATATGACAATTTACTTGCTGACAAAAGCCAGCAGAAACATCCCAGTCATCAGCATTTCAAACAGAATGAAATGGGCTCCACACTATGGTGCACTTTGCAGTCCTGCTCTGCCAAGGCTCGTCTCACTGCAGACACTTTTCCCGTCTGCCTTTCCATCTGGCTGTCTGTCTGTCTGTCTGCCAACCTGTCCATTCGTCTCTCTGCCTGTTGCCTGCCTGTTCATGTACTTGTCTGCCTGCCTGTTCATCTGTATGTCTGCTTGTCTAACTCTGTCCCAATGTGTGTCTACCTCTCTGCCTACCTGTCTGGCTCTCTGTCTGCCTCCTTTTCTGTATGTATGTCTGCCTGTCCAGCCACGTCTCTGTCTGTCTGCCTACTTGTCTTTCTGTCTGAATGTCTGTCTGTCCAGCTGACTCTCTGTCTGTCTGCATGTCTGCCTGTGCAACCATCTCTCTGTCTGTCTGCCTACCTGTCTGTCTGTCTGCCTGTGCAACTGTCTCTCTGTCTGCCTACCTGTCTAACTGCATGTCTGTCTGTCT
>JAODJW010000001.1:1703438-1722685 GCA_026777045.1 Hyperopisus bebe | reverse complement strand
GCTGAGGTATCACCTGCCACATGGCTGCACTCAGGTTCTCATCCCTGAGGTGGTTTGTCATGTGGTGGGTGTGGCAACGCAGCTGTAATCAGTGTATGCTGCTTACCCCTCTCTCTGACTGTGTGTGTCGTGTGTGCACGCTCTTCCTGTGTTGCGTGGTGCGTGCACGCTCTTCCTGTGTTGCGTGGCGCGTGCACGCTCTTCCTGTGTTGCGTGATGCATGCACGGTCTTCCTGTGTTGCATGGTGCGTGCACACTCTTCCTGTGTTGCGTGGTGCATGCACGCTCTTCCTGTGTTCCTAGAATCATCCACTCAGTTTTCGGTATTTTCATACACAAAACCCACTTGGCAGTTTTTTTGGTGGGGCATAGAGGGCGAGAGTCCTGTGTTTATCCAAATTGACCCTCCCGGTGGAGGGTGGGGGGCTCAAGATGATATTTTGTTTGGGGGCCCAAAATTTCTAGCGTCACCCTGGATCCTCCCCTGCTTTCTCAGATGACCTCCAGGCTCACCATGACTCTAACGGGGGTAACTGGACATGGCGGAGAACCTTATATTAAAGATGAAAAGATGTCTGGCATGTGCAGTGTGCAGTTGTTGGGGTGCAGGCAGAGTCTGAGTCACGAGCTGGCGTGAGTTATTCAGTCTGGACAGATTCATTGAAGCATAAAAGTGTGTGAAAGTTGCACTGAATGAAGACATCACCGGTGTGTGTAAAATAGATCTGTTCTGCGAGCTCACTGTCTCCGTGTGCCATTGATCGGCCATGTCCTGTAAATGATTATGGACAGAACTGTCTGCTAGGCTGTGCTGTGCAAATGTTAGTGAATCCTGCCTTCATGTCATCCAAATAAATGCGTTTCTCTTTATGCTGTAGATTTCCTGCACTGGTGTTGCTGCTGGTCCCGGGTAGGGAAGGAGAAAACCCTCTTTCTCATACATTTGGGAGCCTATTGATGGCTTTTGTTTCCTTATTGAATAATGTGCTGTTAATAAACAAACACCTACTTTTTAAAGCAAATTTACACCCCAGCGGCATTTTGTCTGTCCATCCACTGCCGATTTTCTTCAGACTGCATGACACACATATTGATGACACATCCAATAATCGATAGCCCAATACAACCAATATGTGGCACTGGCTTGTTATAGGTCATATTCCTGTGACTCCCAGTGTTCCCAGAACTCCCAGTGCTACTTCAAACCATTCCCATTCTTCATGTGCATGATTATTCCCTGATTACCCATGACAGAATCGCAAGGCGTATTAATACGGGAGTCTGCTGGAGTAATCGTTAAAACAAAAACGAAGAGATGATCAATTCAATGGTGTGGAAAGTCTGCAGTATTTCTGTAATGATTTAATATCTTTTATTAAAGAGATACTTGACACGCTGGAGCAGAGATTCAGCGATGCCTGGTGGTGCTCTGCCACGCGTACACCTGGGGATTGTGTGTGAGTTTTATGATTTGACTGAGCCGGTGAATGCGGGGAGAGAGTCGCCCAGGTGTTTTTCTTAAGTGCTGTTGGGTAATTGGACTGGATACCGGACTCCCAAAGAGGCCACACTGTATTTCACCCGAGCTCGTCCAGTCAGGGAGGTGGCAAAGCGTTTGGCGAGGCCCGTGGATTGATAGCACTTGGGTCTCGCCCCCTGGAGGACACTCTGCGCCACTGTGCTGGAACCGCGGGGGTGGGGCTACTTGGGCAGAAAGGTGTCCGAACCCCCCGTCCCCCAAAAAAAAGCCTATTTTCCTGGACCGAAGTGGCCCGTGACCCTCAGCCCCACAGCTGGGACCTCATTTCGGTTTCGGTTCTGCCTCACCTGATACCCCCCCCCCTTGGCTTCTATGACAGTGGGAGGGATTGATCAGCTGTAATGGGGAAAAAAAAGGTCCAGACACCATGATCTCTGTCCTGAATCCTGTTTGTAAAATTCCACTAATTCCACCTCAGAATGGGTGCGGTAGGACATGGATTCCCTTGCAGATTTTTTGAATGCTTAAAAATATATTGCCAACATTTTGTCAGCAGGCCTGAATTTCTCGTTACGCTTCTGGACCTCAGCACCGGGCGTTCTGAGGTGGCCGGAGAGAGCTGATCAAACAGTTAGAGATGAGCACCAGGACGGCGCTTGCGGTGGGCATGGTGTCGCCAGGACCACAGTTATCTTAAATGCTGACACGGAGCACGATGCCAGCTGCATGCCACGTCTTTGTGAGGCGCCTGAAAGCACCAGCGTGGCGCATCACAGCTGCGTACCTCCTGAGGTCGAGTGACACGTCTTTGTAGGATCCCACACGGGTCACCGTCACCATAAGTTTTACCGACATCAAGAACATTTCTGCTGGGTCTCTGAGTGTCACGTGTGCTGTGTTATGAGGCTCTTCCTCAGATTGGCTGCGGTCCCTCCGCCGTCGCTGCAGTGCTGAGGCCTTACTGCTCTCCTGAACTTTACCTCTGTATGGGATTTAGTGACTGCAGAAGCTAGTCAGCCTTGGAGAGGGAAGGCACGTTTTTCACTGTAGATGACACAAGACAATGTGGCCACATAGGATCACGCTGGCTGATCTTCTCATGGCAAACACTGATGCTACTGTGCCCTGAAGGAGTTAAATGCAGAATCTCAGAGTTGCAGTTTAAAATGCGTGTCTATGGTGTTATTGCACCACCAAGCATAAACTACATACACTTCCAGTATAGAGTTAGGTGATTCCTTGTGTAGTGCCATTTGTGGACCCCAAGAAAACCTACTAATGTTTGTTCCTCAGTGGTAATGAGGTCTGATAAATTTCTGAAACTGGAATGTATTGTTAAAAAAAAGAAAGAGTTACTATGTGTAACTGTATGTCAGGTATTTACGCTCCAGCCTTCAGCTCATTAGCTCGCCCTTCCTGTCCTACATTTTTGATGGGCTCGTAATTTATGTTTTATAAAAGGCTGATGACTGAAATAATGAGAGATTTAATGGAACAATTCCACCTCCGCAGTGGCTACACTTAAACACTGTAACGCAAGTTAACACATAATTTCCCCCTTAAAGGCGACTAAAGTCGTTTCGGAAAAAGGAAAAAAAACAGAATTGACCAGTTGAGTGCGGGTCAAGCAAAGAAGATCTGGCTGCCATTTATCTCGATGTGTCATTTCCCCGCATGTTACCTCTGCCATTATTATTATTTGCCATCACTGGTGGGAGAGGGTAGGAGGCGCTGTCCCAGGGGTGATTCTAGGGTGGGGGGACTAAGAGGGGCCATCATTTATATGGAGGACTAACCATATCATTAACCAATGATATGTTTTGAATCAGTGAGTGACAGGGGAGGGGCCATTCTGTCAGCCAATCAGCTTCCAGCTGGGGGTCAGTGTCCTTGTGGCCCGGCCCCTATACATTCCTGAGGCACAGCAACATAGCTCAGGCTCAGCTATACTCCCATAAGGTGAAATCACAGCGAGGCTCACTGTAAAACTACTGGGCCTTCATGCTATTGCTACATCAAGTACATCCTCATCTAATCCCACCGGCTGGCAAATCAATGTCGCTGGCAGTACAATTCACGATGCTTCGAGCTAAGATGCTTCTGGAGATGAGGAGCTGCAAGAGAAATATGCAGGGATTTTTGTAATTAAGCCAGAGAAGGCCTTCATTTGGGATAATAACTTGTTTTCTTTAGCGTGGTGCTAGTTTAAAGAACACACGCGCTGATAGAGTGTCGTCATATCAAGAGGAGTAGACTGTGCAGATGTTCATTAAATGGGCTGTAACAAAAAGAGATTGGATTGGGAGGAAGATCATCATTTATGTCAGAATGGAAAGCTAATAACATAATAGGACGGTTAGGAAAAGATGGAGGGCCATTATGTCTCATTAAATGCAAGATCGTTCCGTTCGGCTCAAGTGGCTTATCAAATCGTGTTTATTTAAACGCTGCGTCGATGTTATCTTGTGTGGGATCGAGAGCAGGGGTGCATGGAAGCGATTCCCCTCGGGGGCAGCCTTTAATGCGCCGGACATGCATTAAAAGATGAGGGCACCATAGGTGGCGGGGGAGGGTATGAGCAGAGGCTTTCATATGTTCGGGGGCACATTAAAATTCCTGACACCTTAGGCGAGCCGATAGCATCTGATATCACTCTAATATAAACCCAGTTCTTCTTCCGGCGGCGGACAGCAGCTGCACCGGTCCCGTGTCCAGCCCCCTCATCTGTATTCCTAGAGAGTGCCGAAGAAAGCCAATCAGATTGTGACAGTAGTCTCTCCCCTGCTCCCTGCTATTCCGCCATCCACCTGCAGGTGGGGTATGTATCGCACAGTCCGTGAAGATCCCCCGGGAGCCGAAGGCGGGAGAGTTTGACAAGATCATCCGCCGGCTGCTGGAGACCTCCAGCGCACGCGCCGTGATCACGTTTGCAAACGAGGACGACATCAGGTGGGAGTCACCGGGGGCCGGTCCCGCTTGCCGCGCCCAGAAGCCAATAAGTCAAGAGCAGATCGGCGGTTTATCCTCAGCACCACGATCCCGAGCCACTCTGCATGGATTGGGAATGCAGCGTTTTGATGAAGTCGTACTAGGGTGGCACAGTCTAGGCTTATGTGGCACCTTTCAAATGATTCAGGCAGAATTTCCTTAATCAGAGTTGAGTTAAAAACAGGAGTACAGAAAGATAACAAGAATGTTCTGCAAATTCCTGAACCTCAAGGCAGTTCCTGTCCCTCCAATCTTTGATTGGATCGGTTACGTAACACCCCCCCGCCAACCGGGGCCAAGACCCCTACTGTGAGGTCATGCGTGTTTTTCACTGTCTGCAAACTCCTCTCTGCTCCTCAGGCGCATCCTGGACGCAGCGAGACGGAATAACCTGACGGGGCACTTCCTGTGGGTGGGATCCGACAGCTGGGGGTCGAAGATCTCCCCGGTGATCCAGCAGGAGAGGGTGGCTGAGGGCGCAGTCACCATCCTGCCCAAGCGAGCTTCGGTGGACGGTACGAGTGTCGCCGCAGGGGTAAAATCTTGGCACAGGGCAGGGGGGCACCAAACCCTGCATGGAGTGCTTGCTCTCCGTCGGCGCACTGCCCGCTCTCATGCGACCCTTTTCTGCAGAGCTTATCATCCCACCCCCCAGGTAGCAATGAGCGCTGAACGGGGTTAGACACATAAATACACACATATTGATTAAATGGATCCTAACGCATGTCTGAATTTCAGCCTACAGCACACTGATAGGCAGGTGGGTAGCTTTAGCTGATAGCATGTTGCCTGCTAAAACAGTGATAGTGAAGGTGTGGTAATCATGAATATCATTAAACACGGGGATTAGCCATTTGCTAATGGGAAACTCACGTATGGAAAAATTTATCTGAGCTAAGCTGGGAAGTAAAGTGTGTCTGAACAATCACTACCTGTTTCCTTATTTGCTACCTCCTGTACTCTTGCCCTTCCAGCCTTTGACAGGTACTTCCGGAGTCGGTCCCTGTCGAACAACAGAAGGAACGTTTGGTTTGCCGAATTTTGGGAAGAGAACTTTGGGTGTAAGTTAGGATCCCACGGCAAGCGGCCAGGCAGCCCCAAGAAATGTACAGGTACTGTGCTGCAATAAATGATGTACTGTGTTAGTATAAGGAAATGCAGGTACTGGGGTACTATATGTGATTTCAGGTACTGTGTTAGACATGCAGGTATTGGGCTGTAATACATGTTGTACAGGTACTGTGTTAGAATGCGGGAAATGCAGGTACTGGACTACACTATATTTATGTGGAGGTACTGTGCTGGATTTCAAGACATGCAGGACATGCTGGCCTGTAACACATATTGTAGGTAATGTGTTAGAATACAGGAAATTTCAGTACTGGGGTACAATATATGCTGTACAGTCACTGTGTTTGAATACAGAACATGCAGGTACTGGGCTGTAATACATAATGTACAGAAAACAGTCGGGTGCTGGGGCACAATGGGGCAGGATGGATGTGGCAGCATCGTGCTTCATCGTTTAACCACTGAGGCACTATTTTAGTAAATGTATAACTGAAACCTCGCAAATTCTGAGCCAGAAAAGGGGTTAGACGATGTTTGATCTGCATGTGTAATGGTTTAGGGTAGAAACATGTGACATTCTGTGCGACCAAAGATATGCCAATCTGTCACCGTTTGCAGTGTGCGTGGGTAGTCTTCACGAAGGGGACTGACAGGTCTTTCATGCGCACAGGGGCTGGGGACGGGCGCCTTCCATCCGTCTGAGCAGAGCGCTTTTGACATGTAATTAAAATAATTACAGAGCGCGAGTGCATCCGCCCCGGCGCCCAGACCGACCCCCCCAGTCCCGCCGATTGCGGGATCAGAGTCAGGCAGATCGCTTGTGACAGCGTGACGGACCTCCACTCCTTCTGTCACATCCCAAATGGACCCAGCACGGTCAGAGGAGAGGGGGTCACGGCATGCACCGGACCCCCGGCCTGCTAACGCAGAAGGAGGCCTGTCTGTAGCGTGTTCCGCCTCCCCTGCTCCCCTGCTGAGGCCATGGTCACACTTCCCCGGTTCATGGATGCAGATCCTCGGCAGACGTGCAGGTACCGCGGTGTGATGCAGCAATCCCAAAATGCAGAAATGTTCGGCATACGCATGGTGAAAAGCGTTCCGGGCAAATAAATTGGAAATAAACATTTCTTTGAGTTCCATGATAAATCTAATAGCAGCCTATGAGCCAGGGGTCATTCTGGTTCGGACCCGAATGCCAGAGGGCCCTGGATGGCAGTCTTGTCCTGGCGGTATTCCCCAGATGGACTGCGCTGTACTCTTGTATGGGGGTGACACGTATCTGAATAGATTTTATTCTCAAGCTGAGATGGGGCTTTGGTGCCATGAGACGCGCACCGTCCGGTGTCTCTCTGCCTCTTCTGACCGACTGCAGAGCGTGGGGGTGCTAAGTGACAAATGGCTGAGTCAGCAGCACGCCTGGCCAATGTACGTACTGTGCGTGTGTGTGGGCGTGCGTGTGTGTGGGGGTACGTGAGTGTGTGTGGGCGTGAGTGTGTGTGGGCGTGCATGTATGTGCATGTGTGGGCGTGTGTGTGGGCGTGTGTATGTGCATTGAGTTGTATAACTTGTATTTATTTATATGTGTGTGTGTGTGTGTGTGTATTTGTGTGTGCGTTTTTGTGCGTGTGGGTGTATGTGCATGTGTGTGTGTGTGGGCGTGTGTATGTGTGTGCGCGTGTTTTTGTGTGTGTGTGTGTGTGTGTGTGTGTGCTCGTGTGAATTCATGTGCGCGTCTTGCAGCAGCTCAGCAGTCAGCCCTGCTGCATGCTGGGATACTGTGCCTTTCCCCCGAGCTCAGATGGCTCCTGTTTGTGTCATTAAGCATAGCGGTGTCCTTCCTGCCTCTTGGATGGTGCTTAGAAAACAAACAGCAGAGCTCCCTGTGGCCCCCGGCCGCTCGTGAGCCACTCCGGCTGTCTGTGAGGTGCCGTGGGTGAGGCGGGAGGGGGGAACCCTTAGGGGCGAGTCAGATGGCTCATAGTGGGGTATCTCCAGGCATTCAGCTCTGCCCCGTTTGGCTGACGAGGCCCCCAGTTTAAAGATGCTCATAGTGATTGCATGTTGTCGTTGAACCCGTGTGTTGAAGGGGGACTCCTTCAGGAATTCAGTGGCACTCATGGCTGGGCATTGACATTTCTCCACCCACCAAGCCGCGACCTGGAAGACGTTTAGTTCCCCACGGCACTCACACGCGTGGGTGTCCAACACAAGCGCATTTTTCTGCTAGGTGAGCATTTTCACGCGGCAATCGTGCTGCACATGCATTAAGTGCAATACATGCAACACAATTGCTTGTACACAGATTACACTGTGAAAAATCTATTTCATTTAAAGCCTTTAACAGCCCACTTGTTCATTCTAAATCAAGCTGCAGAGGCTGCTGCTTCACCATATGTAGCTGAATGGGTTCAAAACAAAGGCTGCGATGCAACATGAAAAACAAGTTTTTTTTTTTTAATTAGAGGTCTTATGTACGATCTCGAAAAATAGCTTTACGTTCCTTTGAGAAAATCAAACACACCGAAGGCTGGATTCAATAAGCTGGTTGGTGTGAGAGCGCGTTTCGCTCCGCAAAGCCTCGCGTACGAAAGCTCCCTGTGCCCCTACCCGTCTGATCTCAGGTGTGTGTCTGTCTTAAAGGATTAGCACACGACTGAAATAATTTAACCGCACACCACAACTGTATGGTGAAGGATGAAAGGAACTGTCAGTAGCCCCAGCCAGGGTCGTGGCCAAGGGGAGGGCCGCCATTAAATGCAATTTATTCCATTTCTGGCTGGATGAAGGGGAGATACATAGTCCCATCGTCCCGCGGTCGGTAGTTCTGTCACACGTCGCTGTCGAGGTCAGTCCCGTGGGAATCTCATTTCCAGCTGGGGTTAAGATAGATGGGGCCTTTTCTCCAAAGGCCAAGCAAATAGTTTAATTACATCACCCTGTCGCTGGAACCCGAGTGAGGGAATCGATGCTGTGGAGGAGAACTCTGTTTCTGTGTTTCCCCTACGATGTTGATGTCTTAATCCCAGTCACACTGTATCAACAAGCTTTGACTGGGCGGACTGTGATCAGGTGGTCTGCGGGAGTGAGCCAATAGTGGCTTGTCATTGCGCTAACGAAAAACCACTTTCCTGTCATGCTTCAGGCTTCCTGGAAAGGCCTCCTGCCAAAACCAGCAGACAGGCTCTTGTATTTCAGCCGCTCACCATTCTGGGAAGAGCCACACCGAAGGAACCTCCGATTGTTCTTCATGTTTGGCTGCTGTGGGTGACGTTTGAAGGGCTTCTGCATCGCGTGTCATTCCCAGTTCTGGTGAAAAGCTGCAGTGTCATAACACCGGTCTCTGATTGGGCGGAGTTGGGGAGCATTAATATTCGGCATTGCTGGAGTGTGAGTGTGACATTGTGGGTCTCGGCCGTGTATGATTCGCCCCCCGCCGCTCCGGAAGGAGTGATAGCTCAGGGTTCCCCAGCCAGCTCCCCCTCCCCAACCCCCAATAGCCCGTGACCCCTGACCTCTGCTGAATGATAAATGTGTCACTTCTCATGACAGCTGGATCCCAGCCAGCCCCCCATGTCCCTTCCCATTCTTGCTGTGAATTATCCCCCCATGCAGGTATAAAATGGTCCGCTCCCATCACAAATGGCATTGTTTCTGACAGGTTCATTAAAGGGGGGGGGGGTCAAAATTAAGGCAGGGACAGATTCTACATTTACCTATTTTTCTGGTGAATGGCATTGCTGACGAGCGGCTTAGTGGGTCGATAGCAGAGGTGCCAGATCTTTGGTGCAGTTTGTCTGAGTGGCCATTTTAAATTGTTGGTCTTGTTTTATATTGTCAGGTTTATGAATATGAATTTATTTTTCCTTTCTTTGTGCTGAAGATTGGGGGAATCCATCTTGACGAGAGAGTACAATCGTCCCCATCTTATTGTGACTGAAACATCAGAAAATGTCTGCGTCAGTGTATGTGTCACCTGCATTCATGTCACAACAGATGGAGCAGAAATACAAGCTGCTGAAGATCTTAGAGGGCTAATTACGCACCAGGGCTGCCCCCGCTTTCGACCTTTTCCTCGGGTTTACGGAGAGGTCACTGATCTGAGGCCATAGCATCATTCAACAAATAACCTCTGCATTTTCTTAGCATATACTTGCTGCTTCCGGTCCATTGCAGCCACTTATGTAAGTGGTGCTGACCCGGCGGGGCTGAGCAGGAGTGAATGTAATCTATCTGCATCGGTGCCGTTCATAACGACCGAGCGACAGCCTCACCACTGACCTATCACATGGCGACAGCCTCACCACTGACCTATCACATGGCGACAGCCTCACCACTGACCTATCACATGGCGGCGTGGCGAGTCGATGCAAACCTTTCAGAAGGCGGCTGTTCCTCGGTGGGTTTGTCTCCCCCCAGTCCGTCTTCAGTGGAGGGTTTAATCAGGCGGCACACGCCCCCCCCCGCGAGATGAGCTCTCACCCGGCAAAATTAAGGAAGCACAAATGAAATTACTGCCCCTCCACTGGCCTTGCTGCTAAGCACCCCCCCCCCACCGGCATCTGGGTGGTGTGTGGCATTTCCTGTACCTGTGAAAAGCGATGGGGGGGGAATGGGGGGTGGGTCTTTTTGTGGAGCTGCCTCTCGGGGCCCAGCAGGATGTCATTGATATGATTTCATATTCCGCCTTTTTTAAAAAGGCAGCATCTCGCAGGTGGGGGGTTGTTATCCCTCATTAGCAGTCGTCCGCTTTGGCCCGCTGGTGTCTCACGGATGAAGTGATGCTTGACGCGGGGGCGATGCTGTGCATGGGGGGGGGTGACTGGAAGCTGCAGTGTTCAGCCTCCTGATCTATCTGACCTTTCTCAGACAGCAAGAACCTGAGCACTAAGGTACCTGAGAGTTTTTGTGGCGGGGGACCCCCCCACCTGACCAGCTCCCTCCTGGGCCGGCACTGCGGGGGGGGGTCAGTGGCAGGTTGGGACAGGAGAAGTCAGGCGCTAATGGCAGCACTGCGGGGGGCTGTGGTGTCCCACTGGGAACCCGAAAGATGTTCCGTCCCAGAAGATCAATCCGTCCGGCTTGCTGCCCATGGACGGTGCTGAGGGGAACACAAGGCGCCACCCATTCTGAGTGCCCTAAACTCTCACGGAAAGCTCCCTCACAGGATGGGAAACACCCTCACTCAGATGCCTGCCCCCCCTCCATATCTCGCCATTTTCTTCTTGGTCCATGGAACTGAGGTACCAAAGACTCAGAGCGACTACCGATACCTACAGTTAAAACTGGGACTTGTCCTGTGAGTCTATAAGAAAATCTAAAAGTAATACTGCGTCTGTAAGTCAGTAAGCTGGGGTCTGATTGGGTTAAGAGTAACCCTGTAAATCTATAAGCTCTGGTCTCATTGGGCTAATAGTGACCGTGTAGATAAGCTCCGATCTTATTGGGTTAGTAGGGTAACACTCATTGGGCATGGGATTGAACCATCAGGTGATACATATGTGACCTTAGCCAATCTTGCTGCTTTTCCGTCTACAGAAAAAAGATATGTCTTGTTCAACTGGCTTTAAACTTAAGCTTAAGTTGCACCCAGAATGATAATCGCCCCAGACCTCTTCTCGGAACCAGCAGGACCTCCATCTAAGGAACTCAAAATTTAACAGTTTTATAATACACTCATGAGAACAATTAACATAAATATATTCTGCAGAAATACATTTCTGAAAAAAAAAATCCGTATTTAGGGTTGCATTGTTCGTAAGTGTCTGCCCATGTCGCTTTGTTAGTTATTTATTTCTTTTCTCAAAGACAATGGAGCCCCAACAGATAGATAAATGATGAAAGGCTCCGTTCTGGTGGGGAATTGAATTTGCTGCCTAACCAGCAGTTGTCCATACTGGTTGTTCATGTGATTAAGTTGTCTGTCATCAAGTGAGATGCAACATTTTTTTCCCTGGGGGGGGTGCAGCGGGGGCAGATTGTAACCCTGGCAGCTTTGCTCAGTATTCTGAGTCGTTTTGCATGACTGCAGGTTCCTTGTCACCTCAGAGCCTGACATGCAGCCCTCCCTGCGTCCGACTCGGCCAGAGTGACCGACAGCAGCAGGCAGCTTAATTAGCTGCCGCCTCCAATTAACTCCACCTAGGAGACGTGACGGATTGAGTTCATGACCGTTTTGACAGGACGCGCAGGTTCGCGTGTGAGGTGTGAACCCCCGGATTTCCGGTTCACGTCTGAGGCGTGAACCCAGAGCTTTCCTGGATTGAGAGCCTATGCCCCACGGTACACGCCGGCCGGCCTTCCGCCACAGATCGGTCGAACGCATCACGCACATGGGGCGGCTTTTATCCTGCTTTGGCGGTGTAAGCGGGAGGCCAGCCGGTCACTCATCTCTGCCGGCTCCCCACCAGTCTCACCTTCCAATATCAGCTGATGGAGAGATGATAATGAATCCCAATTCCGAAAGTGACTCCCGCGGTGGAAATTATAAGGCATGCGAACAAAGTCATTGTGGCATTAAAGCCACGCCAGCAGTACAGTACGAGGGACAGCAGCGCTACAGCAGAAAGGACAGACTGGGAACTAATGCTCACGGTTAACAGAAAAATACTCAAGGAGTTCAGTTTGTTCAAAGGTATGTGATCATATAATATGTGTGTAATCAAAATTGGCAAATTCATTAAATACAGTACCTCTGTCAGCAATGGTCAATTGAATCCAATTTGGTTTCAATTACTGACTTGCACAGCCATTTAATCCCAGCATTGTGTATTTATTAATGTGATGTGACTTAGCAAGCGAAGCAGATGTCACCGATCCTTCAGTGAACACCCTGTACTCTCTGGGGATCGCTTTGAGGGTTGGGGGGCGTCTATGGTCTGCGGCTCCATACATTTCGCCCCCGCGGTGCTCGGCCTGGGGAGACTTGAGGACACAGAAATAGTCTTTATTCAGCGAATAAAAAACAATTGGCAATTGACGCTGTCCCCCCAACCCTGAGTAATTGATTATGAACTCCGTCTCTTGAAGTCAGATAGTCTTTTTTTGGAGATTCCAACCAATTTTGCCCAAACTGGCCTTTTTGCTTTGTTTTCAGTTAAAACAAATACATTATGTCTGAAAATCAGAAAGAACAACTGGTCCGGTGGTGACTGTCCATGGGCACTGAGTCACGGGAATTATCTTTGTTTACGCTTGTTGCCAGTAATTCCCAACAACTGTCATAAATGTGTTTTTTATTTGATGTCCTTTGCATGTAGGATTATTTGGCTCATTTGAAGCGATTTCAATAAAGCCTCATTTTCGGGTAAATGGAATACTATTGGATGGAATAGTAACTCATATCTGGTTCAGTTTGCATAGGAGTGTCTGTTATTGTGGCTGTGTCGCTGTGTCCCTCTACTCCACTGGGGGGGGGGGGGGGGGCATTTGTTTTTCTTTACACAGACAGGCTACAGTTAGTCATTCGGAGTTAAGAGAAATTTTCTGTGGGTAGTCAGGTGTTTCTATGACGATTGGAGTTCAATAGAAAATGGCTCATCTTCCAGTAAATGCTAGCATAAATGTCAGGGATATTTGTTCTGGAAGAGCAGGAGATGTCTCCTGTGTGGGTGTTGCGTACACAATGTCCTCTTTCTTCCTCAGAAAACCTTTGCTCAAATAGGAAATGATTTGTTATATTTTTCACTATAGCTAATTCAGCTGCTGCCTTTTGTCTCCCCTAGGGACAGAGAAGGTTGGCAGGGACTCCATCTACGAGCAGGAGGGCAAGGTGCAGTTCGTGATCGACGCTGTGTACGCCATGGCGCATGCCCTGCACCGCATGCACCGCCAGCTCTGCTCCGGGTACCTGGGCCTCTGTCCCCGCATGAGCAACATCGACGGCAAGGAGCTGCTCGTGTACATCCGGGCCGTCAGCTTCAACGGTGTGTGGGGGCCGTTCCCTGGGCTCTGAGCCGCACCCTGTCAGCCTGCACATGGTCAAATCCCACGTTTTGCTGCTCTAAGTAGAAAAAGGGAAGATGGTCCTTTGGCAGGTTCCTGTAGGGCTGGCTTGCCGGTGGTATAAATCTGAGAACCTTCCGATAGGGCAGGTTGCTTCTTGCATTTCACTCCCCAAAGCGACTTACAGTAGAAGGGAGTTTTACACCTTTTGTGTGCTTGCTGGCCGCAGAAACTGAGGGGTAGCTTGTTGATGCCAGTGGAGACTCTCCATTGCTCATATTTTTCTCACTCATTCCCAAAGGCCAAAATGTGGAACAGAATGAGCCCTTTACCACCGGCTTGGTGTTTTTTTGTTACCTTCAGTTAATTCACTTTGCATACTTTCTGCGGCTCGCTGCTTTGCTGTATCACTGGCAGAATCAGACAGTTTTCAAGCGAAGGTGACATAACCAAAGTGCACTGTCTTTGGTTCTATACCTGTACTAGACTTTCTTCCATTGTATTGCACTAGGTTACCAGCTTTGTTCAACATTGTTTGTGCATTGATACCTTGAGTACTTGAGGCCTTCTCACGCCATCGGAGCGCAGAGTTCCTCCTTCTGCTGTCAGGGCTCAGCTTAATCTCGGATGGTGGCCGTCCGTCGGGATTCCGGCGGCTTCACGAAAGTTTACCTGCGCGGGATTATGGGGCTTCAGGCGCCCGCCGATGGAGGGCCTCTGTCACCGGCCTGCGTCTGCTACGTCAGGCTGCCGGCTGGAGATGGATTTAACGACCAGTAATGTGTCTACATCCTGAAAAAACACCTTTGGGTGAGAAAAACAGCTCCAGGTGCTGGAGGGTGAAGCGTGGAGAATGTGATTTATATAAACTGGCTCAGCTGCCTCTGTTACTGGACGGCTCATGTTATGGATTCCACAATAGGGCCTCTCTGGGTGTTGAGGTTTGAGGGCACGTCATTAACCACGGCGCTACCTGCTGGCTAGTGCTGATATCGATGGGATTTTTTTATAGCTCATTCATGCTAGTGCAGATAGTCAACTTGAAGATGACTCTTCAGTGTTTATTTGAAGACTTCACACTGTCAAACGACGCGTCACCCTCCTTGCGTTGCCTTACTGATCCCGCTTGTACTTAAAAAAGCATTTTTAGCCTGGTGACTGTGTGCTTACATGCTCCTCCAGGAAGCCCTGCTCCTTGAAAGCTAGACCCAGCCATGTGATTTTTTTTCTGCTTGCTGATTGGGCATTCAGCTTACCGATGCTAGCTGGGGTGTGATTGGATGGGACTCTGAAAGAGCCCCCAAAGAGCAGGAACAGGGTGCTGGGCTCATACCAATCAAGCCAACCTAAGGCGCACTCCTGAAACCAATAGCCTATACCCTGTCCACACTTAGCAAAGACACATTTTATTTTATTTTGTTTTCCTGCCTACAGGGGGGTGGTCTCCTGGAAACGCACTCTGCTGCTTAGTCTTTCTGAAGGCCCCCTTGTGGTGGTGGTGAGAATTACAGAGTTCGGTGGCCTTCCCACCCCAGACCCCCACATTTTGGAAAGCCAGACCCCCCCGGCATAGGCCAGGATAGCTGAGCTCCTCTGTGAGTCACCCCCAGGGCCCTACTGCCTCAGCACAGCTCCTCGTGGCAGTAAGAACCCCGTGTTTTTGATTCGCACTGCAGAAATCACTTAATTAACCACACAGGAAGTCAGACAGTCTGCTCAGAGTCTCTGGCTCAGCCGGTCCTGTCCGGCTTCAGCGTACGATGTTAGTCTTTTTCCATTCTGACACCATCTGCCTCTCTGCTTTGCTTCCTTTATTCCGCAAGGCCTCCTATAGCCGCGGATGCTGTTTATTTTCATAATTGTGCCATTACACATTCACCATTACGGCTGCGATTAGCGCTGCCATTTAAGAGAGATACATCGTTTTTCTCCAGAGCTTAAAATGTTCCCATTTGGCCGAAGCAGTCAGAGAGATGTCATTTAATCATTTTCTGCTATCAGCCTGCAGAATGACTTTGTGCAGCTCAGACTGATTACACCCCTTTGAGAGTGACGGGCCTCGTCCTGCTGGACATTGTCACTTTTACAGACCTCTCGCTGCTCTCATCTGCAAGACATATGTCCTCGTCGCTTTTACAGACCTCTCGCTGCTCTCATCTGCAGGACATATGTCCTCATCGCTTTTACAGACCTCTCGCTGCTCTCATCCGCAAGACATATGTCCTCATCGCTTTTACAGACCTCTCGCTGCTCTCATCTGCAGGTCATATGTCCTCATTGCTTTTACAGACCTCTCGCTGCTCTCATCTGCAGGACATATGTCCTTGTGGCTTTTACAGACCTCTCGCTGCTCTCATCTGCAAGACATATGTCCTCATCGCTTTTACAGACCTCTGGCTGCTCTCATCTGCAGGACATATGTCCTTGTGGCTTTTACAGACCTCTCGCTGCTGTCATCTGCAGGACATATGTCCTCTTTGCTTTTACAGACCTCTCGCCGCTCTCATCTGCAGGACATATGTCCTTGTGGCTTTTACAAACCTCTCACTGCTGTCATCTGCAGGGCATACTGTATGTCCTTGTTGCTTTTACAGACCTCTCGCTGCTCTCATCTGCAGGACATATGTCCTTGTCGCTTTTACAGACCTCTCGCTGCTCTCATCGGCAGGACATATGTCCTTGCGCTCCATTCTTCTACATACATACAGTGGTGCTCAAAAGTTTGCGAACCATTTAGAATGTTCTCTATTTCTGTATATACATCACATAAAACGTGATCAGATTTTCAAGTAAGTCCTAGAACTAGATAAAGAGAAGCCAGTCAGGGAATTGACACAGAATATTATATTTATTCCTTTATTTATTGAGGACAATAACCCAATGTTACATATTTGTGTGTGAACAGTCCTGCACATCAGCCTCAGGAGTTTTAATGCAACTCACAGAACAGCGTCAATGGAGGAGCAGCGTCACTGCTGTGTACCGATCGATAACCTGCCGGAACTGGCTTTTTATGATGTAGGGGAGGCATTCAGGATAAATGAAAAGAACTGAGAAGCAGATTGGAATATTATTCATTCCCCAGTCCCAGGAATTAAATCATTTGTTTTTAGTTTTTGAAAATAGTTTGTGTGTGAGAGATTTTACCTGATTTTAACAACATTTTGTAAAGGTATCATATTCGACATACCACACCATCTGTGAGGAAGATCACGGGGCCATCATGAGGGGGCAGTCACAGCTGTTTCTTATTGTACAGGCATGGATCTCAGCTTTTCTTTGCTTGGTGATTTT
Source organism: Hyperopisus bebe (assembly GCA_026777045.1). Taxonomy (NCBI): domain Eukaryota; kingdom Metazoa; phylum Chordata; class Actinopteri; order Osteoglossiformes; family Mormyridae; genus Hyperopisus; species Hyperopisus bebe. The sequence goes on along the minus strand of JAODJW010000001.1, from coordinate 1,705,911 downwards.
GCTGACAATCCGCTTTTTTTGGACACCTGTGTGTCACTGTGTAGCACACTTTGTCACCTTACTGCTGACGGGTGATAGCCTCAGAACCCAAAAATATAATCTCAAATCTTTCTGGTGCCTTAGCATGCATATCTTTTACATTTGCCGGATCCTTCCAGAACTCCATGGATTATACTTTCGGGTGGAGTTGTTCTCGAAATGGGTGTGAGTGTGTTTATCAGAGGTGATTTTGTCCCCTGCCCAGGCTTAACTCATGTGTTTTACTTTGCCTTACAGCGCTGACATCTTTCCCCAAGTCGGATCTGAAACATGCCACTTTCTCTTTTGTTTTGCTCCTCACCTGTGACACGAGCTGCTCAGCCGGCTGCTTTATCTCTCTTTCCATCTTCTGGCTGTCTGGTTCCACCGCACGTCCCACAAAAAGTGTGTGTTACCACCCAGGACTTGCCCGTCCCGTGAAAAGTGAAACCACGCCGGGCAGACAAATGCCACTCCGGGTTGACAGACGTCAAGCCGGGCAGACAAATGTCATGGGTTACATTAGGCAGAAAAATGCCATGCCAAGTAGACAAACATAATGGGCAGACAAATCTCACGCCAGGCAGACAAACATCATTCCCTCACTGCGTTCAATTAAAACTATAAAGACAATAACCTTGATGTAGATAAGCAGTGGGGGACAGGCTCACCCCGCAGGAGTCTGATAGTCAGAACCAGTAGAGCGCCCCAGCCCGACAGGCCCCCGTACGTCATTTGTCTTTTCCCACGGTTTGTTGATGTTGAACGAATGCTGTCTCTCTCCAGCTTCCCACTTCCTCTCGTTATCACTGGCAGAGCATCCATGCAGATCGGCACAGTAGCATGGCTTCTTCCCAGCGATTCCCACTGGCACCAAAACGGGACACGAATCCCTCACTGGTACCCAGAGGCCCTCCTATGTTTGGGGGGGTGGGGGGGGGGGCGCATGGGGGCGCGCGGGGGCCCATTTTGAGGCCCCGGTTTAGTGGAGGCCACCTTCTAGGGTATCATGTCCTTTGCTATAGCAACAGATCACAGCATCCATGCAATAGGCCTTGCCTGCCACGTTTGGCTGTAAGGCGAGTTTGGAGGGAATACGGACATGGGCGGTTAGCTGGGTAGCGGTTACCGCCAGTTCCCGCTGGCTCCGCGGCTGCAGCCATGCAGGCTACCGTTTGTTATTCAGCGAGTTCACAAGTGGCGGTTTCCCGCAGCAATGCGGCTGAGCCGGGCTGGTTCACCTGCCGCGTGACGTCCAACCACATTTAAGGGCATATGGCTGCAGCCGATCTTAACGGGAGGCAGAATTAAATGTGCGAAACATTTGTCACTGTTTACAGATCCAAAAAAAATTGTGAAATATTCACAATACCTGTGAAGGCAACGTGTGATGCATGCTGACGTGCGAAACGCGTACCGCTGGCGATGCTGGCGGTCACATGCGTGGGGGGGTGAGGACCCGTACATGGGAAAGGCTCAGTTTGGGAGACTTTGTCTTTCACTTCCTGAGCGACTCTTTCAACAGCAGGAGTCGATCCCACCTCAGACTTTTAGTCAAACTACATGCTGTTGCACTGCATAGTGCAGTTTAAACATAATAGGACTGAGGAATAATTGAATTTGTCCTCATTAACTGACTGACTAAGCACCGTACCGCACGGCTGTGTCCACAGCCCAGTGATTGGCCCACGGCCATGGAAAAGCTGTGTCACCTGGCTGCTGATTGGCTAAGAGCCAGCGGAATGGTTCCGTGCTGCAGCTCGGCACTGGCCCTTGGAGATGTCGGTCCGAGTTTAATCACACGGACTCGATCGACAGCTTTGCTGTATTATCAGTCGTAGATTGATTGCCGCCGCAAGCACAACTCCAAACCATGTTTTGACAGTGACAGGATGAGCAGCTCCTCTTATTATGACGCTGTCATTCATTACTATTAAATAAATGCAGGTGCAGGGGAGATTCTAGGATTTTTTTTTATGTGAGAGGCTTAAGGGGGGGGCATACCTGAGGCATAGGGGCCAACCTTATCATTAGCCAATTACATATTTTGAATTGGTGAGTGACAGGGTAGGATCCCTGCAGGGGCCAATCAGCTTTCAGTCTGGCCCGGTGCCCCTGTGGTCTCTCCCCTGTATATGCCCTTGTGACCCCATCCTGTTTGCCCATAAACGTGTCCATCTGTCTGCCCCTATGTTTTTCCTAAAAATGCTAGGCCATGGTCTCCACACTACACCCCACTCGAATGCCGTTAGACTTTATAAAAATCCCGCCTTGTTGAATTCCAGCGACCAGCAGTGCCCCTTTCCCTTGGGATCTAACCCTGAAATAAAGCCCCACAACTGGCAATACGCATCCCCTCCATAACGATGGCCTTAAGCTATCCCCACGAGGGCAGCTTAGAATCCCTCAGCTCAACACAGGTGGGGGGGGGGGGGGGGGGGGGGGTGGGGGTGGG
>JAODJW010000001.1:1689753-1700285 GCA_026777045.1 Hyperopisus bebe | reverse complement strand
ACCCCCCCCCCCCCCCCCCCCCCCGTGACACATGACCCTAAAAAAAGCACACTAGTTTCACCGATTTCCAGAATCACTTCCTGTGTGCTGCCAAATTTATTTATTTATCTATTTCATTATGAACTCCCTGTAATAACTACAGCATCTCCCCACATCTCTAATTAACACTGGCACGTACTACAGAATGAGATTTAGGGGTTTGCATAACTCGAATTCCTGCTTTTAATTTTGTGTCTCCCTACCCCGCCTGCAGCCCGCACCGAAAATTAAAGTGTGGGGGATAAGACGCTTGCTCAGAGCTCCACGTGTCGGTTGCTTTGTTACTGAGGATGGCAGAGCGTGGAATGTTCCAGTCTCACCTGCCCACACATGCCAGGGAACACGCCGGGGCTCCTTAGAGCTGTGTGATTTAAAAAATATATATGATAAGAATAATAATCCCAGTTTCTTAAGACACTCGATCAGTCCTTCTCTCCTGAAGTATCCAACAGAGGTGACTTGCAAAGGTGCCATGTGTTCATGCTTTTTTTTGTAGGGTCCTAACATTATGCTGTTTAGGGACAGCTGGGTGAGCGTTCGCCATTCCCAGCTCGGAGCAAATGCACGATCCTGGTGGGAGTGGCGGCTCCCGGCTGCAGCTTCCACACTTCTGTCCTTTTTGTCACTTTTCCAAACTCATTATGGTGCCGTGTGCCGTCAAAAGGAACTTAATTATGAAATTGGAATGAAATGTTTGGCATGCAGACATGCATGTAGGAGTGACGCTGATTCCGCATCTTCCTGCTTTGCAGGGAGTGCTGGGACCCCCGTGATGTTCAACGAAAACGGCGACGCCCCTGGACGCTACGACATCTTCCAGTACCAAATCAGCAACAGGTCAACTGCTGAATACAAGGTCATTGGCCAGTGGACCAACCAGCTTCACTTAAATGTAAGGAAGACGGTGCCGCTTTTAGTTCTGATTAGCCACGCCTCTCAGTCCTCGATTAGCCACGCCTCTCAGCCCTCGATTAGCCACGCCTCTCAGTTCACGCCTTTGTTGTTTTCCCTTGTCTTTGTGACATATGTATTGCTTTCCTGTTCCACAAGATGGTCTGCCTCGACCCAGATTCCCTTCTGGCATCGTATTAACGCACAGAAGGAAGAATCCCAGTGTTTGCAGCAAACATGTTGCGTAGCACATGGCTGGCAGAGGCAGAGCAGGACGGCTTGTGGAATGAACAGCTTTCCTCCACAGCCAGCTAGACGGCTTTCCCTCCTCCCTCCTCCTCATGATGGCTTCCAGGAATCCGTTTGCACAGATCAGATCTTTGTATGGAAGATCCCACAAATCCCCCATGATCATCTCGTTCCCCCCTTTGAAAAACTGAGCCAAGAATTAAATTATATATTAAAAAAATCCGGATGAAGAAAAAAATATTCTGGAATAAAGATCCTTCTTGGAAAAATAAATTAAAAAAGCCCAATTATCCTGCACCTGAGTAATATGGAGATGTGTCCAGGCTTTAGTCTCTTCCCAAGCACATAATGTTTTATGCGATAAGTATAATTAGAGTGCAATTCATTTGTGAGTTGTTTTCCCAATAATTATAACAAAAAAAGTTTACGGCTCTACATAAATCCCATGAAGTATGAATAATTCATGGCTGTCCAGTGCTCCGCAATGTTGCAGCAATAAAGAGGTAATCGATGCAGTGTATTGTGATGGAGCCATGCGCTTCATCTTCTCTGGCCAGGCGGAGGATGTGTGTATGAAAGTCTCCCCTCGATTCTCACTCATAAGCAGCCCCCTTCCCCACCGACATGTAGCTCAGCAGACGGAGCATGCTCTGCACTCACGGGGTGGAGGCCAAGTTTTAAGATTTGTTTCCTCTCACAGTCCAAAAACGCACAGTTAGGCGAATCTGTAACAATGCACTGACCATACAGTGTGAATATGTGTGCGTCTCCCCAAAAATGTCCCTAACAATGTGATAAAATCCTGTTATTTTGATGTTCTGGGAACAGTTTTTTTTAACTTTATAAAAATCTCTGACTGCAAACAAAAGGTTACGGCTGGGTAGAGGTTAAGGTCGTCATGTTGGAATTAGAGTTTTCCCCACAAAGATCTGAACACAATGTGATGTGTCAATGCCCTGTGATGTGTCAATGCCCTGTGATGTGTGTCCACCCTGTGATGTGTCAATGCCCTGTGATGTGTGTCCACCCTGTGATGTGTCAATGCCCTGTGATGTGTCTGCCCTGTGATGTGTGTCTATGCCCTGTGATGTGTCTATGCCCTGTGATGTGTCCCTGCCCTGTGATGTGTCTGCCCTGTGATGTGTGTCTATGCCCTGTGATGTGTCTATGCCCTGTGATGTGTCAATGCCCTGTGATGTGTCCCTGTCCTGTGATGTATGTCCCTGCCCTGTGATGTGTCAATGCCCTGTGATGTGAGTCTATGCCCTGTGATGTGTCAATGCCCTGTGATGTGTCCCTGCCCTGTGATGTGTGTCTATGCCCTGTGATGTGTCTATGCCCTGTGATGTGTCAATGCCCTGTGATGTGTGTCCACCCTGTGATGTGTCTGCCCTGTGATGTGTGTCTATGCCCTGTGATGTGTGTCCACCCTGTGATGTGTCTGCCCTGTGATGTGTGTCTATGCCCTGTGATGTGTCCCTGCCTTGGGATGTGTCTCTGCCCTGTGATGTGTCAATGCCCTGTGATGTGTGCCCACCCTGTGATGTGTCAATGCCCTGTGATGTGTGCCCACCCTGTGATGTGTCCCTGCCCTGTGATGTATGTCCCTGCCCTGTGATGTGTCAATGCCCTGTGATGTGTGTCAATGCCCTGTGATGTGTCAATGCCCTGTGATGTGTGTCAATGCCCTGTGATGTGTCTGCCATGTGATGTGTGCCTAAAGAATCGCTGATGCCGCTTTCTGGTCTCACCACGCAGATGGGCGCCTTGCGGTGGGCGCGGGGCAGCGTCGCAGTGCCCCTCTCCGTATGCAGCATGCCCTGCAGGGCAGGCGAGCGGAAGAAGATGGTGAAGGGCGTGCCGTGCTGCTGGCACTGCGAGCGCTGTGAGGGCTACCACTTCCAGGCGAGCGAGTTCAGCTGCGAGCTGTGCCCGTATGAACAGCGGCCCGACCGCAACCGCACCGGCTGCCAGCCCATCCCCATCGTCAAGCTGGAGTGGCACTCACCCTGGGCCATGATGCCCGTCTTCATCTCCATGCTGGGCATCGTGGCCACCACCTTCGTCATCGTCACCTTTGTGCGCCACAACGACACGCCCATTGTGCGTGCCTCGGGCCGCGAGGTCAGCTACGTGCTGCTGACGGGCATCTTCCTATGCTACGCCACCACCTTCCCCATGATCGCAGCCCCCGATGCTGCCATCTGCTCCCTGCGCCGCATCTTCCTGGGCCTGGGCATGTGCTTCAGCTACGCCGCCCTGCTCACCAAGACCAACCGCATCCACCGCATCTTCGAGCAGGGCAAGCGGTCAGTGACGGCGCCGCGATTCATCAGCCCCGCCTCCCAGCTAGTCATCACCTTCAGCCTGATCTCCGTACAGCTACTGGGCGTCTTCGTGTGGTTCGCCGCTGACCCCCCGCACACCGTGGTGGACTACGGCGAGCAGCGCACCCAGGACCCGGAGAATGCCCGCGGCGTCCTCAAGTGCGACATCTCGGACCTCTCCCTCATCTGTTCCCTCGGATACAGTATTCTGTTGATGGTCACATGCACTGTGTATGCCATAAAAACAAGAGGAGTCCCAGAGACCTTCAACGAAGCCAAGCCCATTGGCTTCACCATGTACACTACCTGCATCATTTGGCTAGCATTCATACCCATCTTTTTTGGGACGGCACAGTCTGCAGAGAGGGTAAGTCAGCTTAATAACTCCCCCGTCTTGCAGGTGGCTAATTACTTCCTGTTGAACATTAAGAGAGACACATAACTCAGTGTGAGATCCTGTCTGTTGTATGCAAATTGTACCTGTAGTATGGAAAACTGAACTGCAAAGTAACAAAACTCGCTCCGTCCAGAAACCTAAACTTCCACTTCATATGTTACTGTGTTGAGAACCAAAACGCACTCCTCAACTTTCGCTAAATTTTCACAGAAAAAAATTCCACAGCTATTTTTTCCTCAGAAACGTACCCCATGGCTCTGAGTGAGTTTTGGAAATTTAGAATAGAAGAATAGAATATATCTTCATTGTCATTGTAGATACAACGAAATTTGCTCTTCAGTTCTGGTAGCTCAGGTTTGAGGAGGTCATATCTGAAGAAGGACGAGCTGGAAGCTGGAGCTTCATGGGTGGCAGCGTGGTGCCCATTGTGGACCAGCAGCACAAGCTGTCTCTGCTCAAGTGTGCCTGCTCTGACCGGGGTGCCCGCCTGTGCCTTGACCGGGGTGCCCGCCTGTGCCTTGACCGGGGTGCCCGCCTGTATCGTTCAGATGCAAGCAAGATTGCAAACCATCTCAGGCGCACTCTGCGCGTCAGGCCAGGGCCCATGTGTAGCTGATTAATTACCCACCGCGGTGTGTAGTAATGTATTCCGTGATTAGATACATAGCCATCTGCTGTCGATGTTAACTATGGCTTAGCATATTTCCTGTATCCGTGTTTTGGCATCAGTGTGAGTCATGGAAGACGAGGTCTGTCAGGAACATCCGGGGCTGAGGCTACCAGCCACCGAAAGCCCTGAACACCTCATGTATGTTTTTCCGCTTTTCCACCCTCTACACCGCCGGCGTGTGATCTTTCCTCTGCCAGGAGACCAGCCTTTCCGTGAAATCAAAGTCTTCGCGGCTTTGCTTACAATAGCAGCCCACGGGTTCCGCTGAACTGCCATCAAAGAGATCGGCCGGATACCGCAGTGTGCCGACGACGCGGTGGAGGTTTCAAAGCCTCGTTTTCGAGTCGCTGCCGTTCATGGCGTCTCATTTAATTCCTCGGGAAAGGGCAGCGATGAGCAGAGTGTGTCAGCAGCCTCCTCTCGCTGGCCTGCCTCTCTTCCCCCCGCCCAGACCTCATTAACACTGCACAGAATGGCAATAACCCCGCCAACTGATCCTATTTTCTGTTTTGTCTCTCTTTGTCACCCTGTGTGTGTGTTTGTGGTGGGGGGCGACATCGCCAACAGGGGATGCCAATTATTTTTAGCCCAATTTTCCATCTTGAAAGTCTTCAGCCACAGGCAAACGGATCCCTCTGCAGTGGCGTCAGAGTTGGCATAAAACGCACATTGTCTAAGAAGGATTTACGTTTTGTCTGTGTGATATAATGGCCAGTCGAGTAGATAGCTGTTACACAGTTAGGTGATACCAGTGGGTAGACGACAGGAGAGTAATTGTCGTCTCGCAGTTCCTCTGTTAACGGTTCCTTATTACAGCCACAAACACATAGCAAGCAGAAAGGAGGTGATACGTAAGTTTGGCTCGGACAGGGAAGTGACTGGCATGTGTTTGTCGTCAGCATGGCCAAGAGGCAGGCTGAAATGGCACCAGAAGAAAAACCAGACTGTATCTGTTCAGACCTACAGCAGACACGGGTCTCCCCTGAGAAGCAGTTGGTTGGTTCCTAAATAACATGCAGCAGGCTGCTGGTGTGGCGCTCGCAGTGTTGAGTCTGTCAGTTGCTGTCATTAGCCGTCTTAAGACGCTGCAAGAAGGTGGTGGGATCTTGTGCACCAGCCTCCATTCAGACCGCAAGCTGGCATCGGTGCACTCTGTGCTGCCCCCTGGGGCTCATGGGGAGCACTGCATCCACGCCACTTATAATGCCCTCTGCATGTTCAGGATCTTTCTTATTAATTAATCTCAGATGAGCTTTTCCCACAAGGAAATATAGTTATGAAATTTTATTATTGGATACAACTGAAACATCCTTCAGATGAAAGGCTTTGGCCATGAAAAAGGTGCTAGATAAATGATTTAGAATTATAATTACCTTTCATTTAACTGTATCCGTGCCCTTCAAGCAAATGCATGGGAATTCCAACTGCATCACACTAATTATTTTGTAAATCAATATAATTCTTCAACAAACAGTGACTTCTCATTAAATTATATGTTTACCATAAATATCCTTAAGACAAGGCCACACTATTTGACAGCTCACGCTTGTATTGGTCGGCGAAGTAGATTCTTGAAGCAGTGGAGAATAGTGTGGGTTTCTAGGTCACCTGACATACCACTCGTGTCCAATTAAAGATGAGAATCACATGGAAGGAGCGGCCAATGAGAGAGCCGGCTTGGGGCAGACACATGTCACAGTGTATCTGGTCGACGCTACGGGGATATTTGTCAGAAAAACAGCTCAGCATATTACTGTGTTAACCCGGAGCTAAAGATCTAGACTGATCTATTGATTGGGTGCTAAAATCCTCTCTTCGGCAGCATAAACACTGTCCACTCAAGTTCTATATGTGCTATGGCATCGCCATCTTTTATTCATCATAAACATGGGTAGGAGACGTTTTCAGCATCTGCAGTCTTTCTGGGAAATCCTGTTCTCATTCTTGTTAGCCTGTTTGCGGTCATTTCTGCGTATTTACCCTGAATTGGATAAACCTGATATCTGAAAGCCTTTTAGTACGTTTCTGACTACGTCTGATTTAGCAGCATGCTGTCCTGCATCATTTAGTTGTTCTAGGATTGTATTATCAGTCCCCATGATGAATCTCCCTAACAGTATTAACCAGCCTCTCACAGCAGATTACAGACAAACTTTAATCAAATTTGGCCTGTGGATAAAATGTTCATTTCTGTTTAGTCATCACTGCTGCTTAACTTCATAAAATGCACCTTCTTCCCTGCTGACCAGTCAGTTTAGCTTCCCAGCTCTTTATTTACTAATGACACCCAGTAACAGGTATTACTGCCTGCAGAACATAACACAAATACGTGCCACCTACTTTTGCGGATTTGCACAGGAGCGAGGTGCCAACATACATATTAACAATTTCTTCCTGGGGAGAACGCGCTCACTTTTATGGCAAAGAAACTATTTCTGCCAATGTAGATAAATCGAAAAGCTTAGTGGAGGTAACTTCGGGTGAAATTCGGAAGGAGAGAAAACAATGGCGTGTCACTGTGAGCAGTAAGCAGCCTTCATGGAGCCCATTCACAGTGAAGCAGACTCTATCAGGCATAATAGCAGCATGTTTATAAAAGCTGACGACTAAAAATGGAAACATCTGCTTTGCTGTGACTTTCAGCCACACTGGAAACCAAATCCCAAGGGGCCATATGTGGATATAAATGTCGCAGGCGAGACAAGACACTCCTCTCATATCAGTCTGAAAGGGGGCTTTCTGTAAAGTTTCCTTTGTTACAATTCAGCCGTTTTTCCTCTACAGTGTCAAATTTAGTCAGGCAGCCCTCACAGTATGTTGATGTACTCTTGAATTCCAGGGTTGGTCTGTAACACAGTGTGGTAGGTCTGTATCCGGTAGGTCATTGGTTCACATCCTGTGGTTGGCAGAATCATTATATCACAGTTGGGGTCTTGAGCACAGCCCTTAACCCCTACTGCTCCAGGAATGCAACCTGCTGGCTGACCCTCTGTTCTGACCCCAAAACCGTGTCTGTCACAGAGTGTAAGATGGGGCATATAGAGACCAATGAATTCCTGCATATCTTATACAAACGGCAAATGAAGTATCCCTTATCTTGTCAGCTAGTGTACACAGCAAAGCCCGGTGCTAATGCAACACAGACATGTACACGCTGTGTATTACGCTATGTGACATTCTGTGATCGGGACCAGAGAGGGAAGGATGGGTATTCATCACGTTGTGGGGACATTGTGTCCCCATAAGGTAGGGTATACCCGCTCACACACACACACACACACACACACACACACCAACCATTCGCAGCTCTGGGCAATTGGGTAACTCTAATTAACCTCAGTATGTTTTTCAACTGTGGGGGGAAATGTTTACATGCCCAGCAGTTATAGCTCGACTACGCCATTTAATCACACTGCAGTCCTTGGCCCAGTGTACATGCATGGGGGGGGGGGATCGATTTAATGACTGAAGTATGACTCCGGTACAGTAGGTGGCGATATGGCTCCTCTCAGCACGTTAGTATTATGCTTGGAGTGACATAGAATAGATACAAGATCAGGATAGCTTAATAAGAAATAAAGTATTTTGCATAATATACTATGGCAGCACAGTAATGGAAATTTTTCAAATATCGCAATGTGATTTTGTTGTAATAAATATTGGGGTATTTTTCAGTTCAACATAAATTTCTCACAAACCCGTCAAATAGTGATTTAAACAGCAAGGATCAAAATGATTATGGTTGTCTTGGAGTACGCGTGCAGCGCTTATGCAGAAGCAGCAAGGTAAATTTTAAACTGATTTTTAAACATGTACTAGGTCATTTTAAAAAGGAATAATCATTAAAATTGCCAAACTTGCAGGGTTTTTCATATGACAGAGTAAAAATGTTACTCCTTGCGCCATAATACCAAATTGAAGGTAAAAAGCCTGATCTTAATTTAGCTGACTAGCAATGTAAGAATTGCATGTGCATAACATGTGATGTTGGTATTAATGTCGCATGTTGTACAATCCAACTACAGCCTTTTTTCAAATTCAGTACAAAATACTCGCCTTACGTTGTAATGTCATTTGATGCTGGTACCAGTTTTTACAGCAATTGAAAAACAACAACTTGAAGTACCATCCTTTTGGTACCTTCTTGAAGTACCAAAAGTACAGTACCTGGTGTGGTGGAAAAGTGCCATTTAGTTGAGCGGTGAATTGGACAGCTTTACAGCGCTGTACATCTCGAACATGCTCTGCTATGCTCCACGCTTCTTCTGCTACTTCCGGGTCAAAATCCGAGGGGGAAACTGTGGAGCACGGGCAGAGCGCCTAGGCCAGCTTGGGTCCGATTGAAGGTATGCATGCAGGAGTAAATCGACTCCCAGTAGCGTTATCTGGGTGTCTTAGTCCGACTGAGAGAAATTCAAATTAGTGCGATTTCAGTCAGACTAAGATGTTTACCTATACTTTAAAAGTCCAGTTTTAGTCGGACTAAAACAATAATTTGATTCTGTTCAATTGTCTCTACCTGGGCAGACGGCTGTCGTCATGAATATGATTGATATTCACCTCAGGAACTCCCCAAACCCAAATCAGCCTGTCAACGGGCCTGTCTAGTGTAAAACGTCAGTGTGAAATGAGCCAAAAATATATATTATTTGTAGTTTATCTGTTTGTTGAAAGCAATGGTAATGGTAAATATGAGAAATTGGGGAAATCAAGAACTATTTTAGCATGATTAAGAACAATCAGCTTGTTTTGTGCCAGCATTTAAAACAATTTCTTCTTAAAATGATTTTCATCCCTGTCTGTCTTCATCGGAGGATGAATTAATTTCATCACTGCTGTCAAGAAATGGTGGAACTTGTTGCAGAGTTTCTTAGGCGGAAAAAAGAGAGCATGCCATTGTGAATTTAGCAAATACAACCTGCCCGATGACAGTTTTGTCATTCTCGGATGGTGTTTCCACGCGTGACTTGTCGCCGCCTTGAATGAACTCGTCGTTGGCATAGGAATAGCCGGTCACGCTAATTTCATATAAAAGTGGACGTTTGCTGAGAGCATATTTGAAAGAGGACACATTATGGGTTGTAGTGATATTTTTATTAAATCTGTCTGACATAAACAAGTGGAGTTATTTAGGTCACGCACTTCAGAAAATCCACCTTGAGAGAAAAAAATTAAGCAGCATGTTGCGATTTGTATGTATTTTATAAAAATGCAAATTTATTGTATTATTTGTGAGAACGCATTTTAAGGTAGACAGATGAAGGTTTCTGATTATGTACTATTCAATTCGATGTGTGTCAACTGTCATTTTCATTAATAAAGTGAAACTGCACTTTCGATGGTTCACTGTCTTTCACACTGTTGTCACACATGCTAGCTTGTTTCATGTTGTTTGATGCATGATGTATTCGCCTAAAACAGGTCATGCACATAAAATACGTATGCATTTGCGCTTTTACAAACAATCGATTGTCGCACGTATCCTTCTCAAAGGTGAATGCGTACTTGCGTATCAGTTATGTGCACCCCTGCATATATGAGTACTCCAACATTGATTCAGTGTATTTCACTATAGACATATATGGGTAGACCAGCATTGATTCATTGTACTTCACTATCGACATATATGAGTACTCCAGCATTGATTCAGTGTACTTCACTATAGACATATATGGGTAGACCAGCATTAATTCAGTGTACTTCACTATAGACATACTGTATATGGGTAGACCAGCATTGATTCAGTGTACTTCACTATAGATATATATGGGTAGACCAGCATTGATTCAGTGTACTTCACTATAGACATATATGAGTACTCCAGCATTGATTCAGTGTACTTCACTATAGACATATATGGGTAGACCAGCATTGATTCAGTATACTTCACTATAGACATATATGGGTAGACCAGCATTGATTCAGTGTACTTCACTATAGACATATATGGGTAGACCAG
>JAODJW010000001.1:1677272-1689653 GCA_026777045.1 Hyperopisus bebe | reverse complement strand
CAGCATTGATTCAGTGTACTTCACTATAGACATATATGGGTAGACCAGCATTGATTCAGTGTACTTCACTATAGACAAATAACAGGAACACCAGCATTGACTCGGTGGTCTCATATAGTGCCTTATGATGATGTTTGTTCCATTTTACAAATGATTTTTGAGATATTAGAAACTAGTAGACTTTGTTAAACAAAGGTGGATCTGCACAGTCTAATTGCTCAGTGATGGGAGAAATAACGTTCAAAAATCCCCCCATCGCAAGTTTCAAATCTCAGACTCTCCTCTCCAGCAGTAATTAGGCTCTCTAGATATCATTAGGGAAGATGTTCAGAGAATGTGGGAAAGGAGGCATGATGATAAAAATGGCATTAAGTAAAAAAAAAGAAGATAAATAGTTCCGAATGGTCCTTGCTGATAAAGTATTTCATATGTTGCATTTTCATTGAGCTTCCCAAAAATGAATGTTTTAGTGAAGGTTATCAGACCTCGGCATGACAGCCTAAGAAAAGATACATGGAATCCAGAACTGGCATGAACGCGATATGTAAGTGCTCTCTGGGCGTTATAGATGTGGTTATCTTTAATTACACACCGTCTTCTTTTTCCCTTAAATCAGCATTCTTTAATTATGAAACTGTTTGGTATTATTAATGAAATCCACTCGCTTTCATGAACGCTTAAATGAGACAATAATAATCGCGAAATATAACATTTGGTGTAGTGTTGCTAATGTGGCATTAATAAATCAACAAAACGTATTTTATTAGATATAATAGTTTAATAATAATTTTGGCAAAGCAGTCTTTTTTCATAGGAAACAGCTCAATAACATCAAAGTCATCGAATTACTGGGGGTTTCGTAACATAAAATTCGTAACACGATGCACATTAAACCGTATAGTCAGGAACACCGTATGTCACATTTCAAGGTTGTGTGTGATATTTCGGCTTTTAGCCACTTCACCGAGGCCTTTGTAAGCTATTCCTTATGCAGGACCATTTCTCAGCTAAATTACAATGAAAGAATAGTGAAATTTATCACAATGTATCATCCACACTAGCTTAATCCCTTCATTTCCCTGGTCATTTTCAATACATTAGGTACTGCGATATAGTGATGTAATATGAGGAACAGAAATTAACATTTTATTAAAGCGTCATGCTTGCTATCTCTCTGCCTATGATTGTTGCACCTCCTAGCTATATTTCCATTGCTCTGCTATGTTTTATTCAGTGTAATTTAAGGAGTAACTTCAAGTCATATCTCTGTGAGACTGATGAAAGCAGTGTTGTTCTAGGCAAAAGACATCACACTTACATACATGTTTTTATCAGATTCTGTTCTTGCATTTTCGAGGAATTAGCAGAGCCGTTGAGCGATTAAGTGCAGCTCTCACCAGCTGACAAACTGGGGGTCTCAATGTTCTTGGTGAGACTGTGGCTTCGTACAGGTTCGTACAGACACTGGTGCATGGAAGTGTTGTATTTGTGTTAAACACTGAAAATGTAGACCCCAGAGCATTACTGGTGAATGACAGTCTTTATGCACCTTATGTAATTGCCCTTTTATGTGAAATGATGGAGTTGATAGATTTTTAATCATGTTAACTCAACAGATGTGGAACTGACAGTAGCTTGTATTTATACACGTTGCGTTGACATAATATGCAGTTTGGAAATGGGAGTTATGACGCAGATTCTGAATAAAATGTTCCTACCAGAGGGAATGTATTAAACTGTTGTCTTAACTCCAGGCACAACATCATCAATCTCTTTTTCCAAATGCGTTCAGTTGCCATCTCCTGCATGTTAAGTCCAGCATCAGTTGTAAGATGGCATCGGTTTCATAGCAACAACGTAACTTTATGAAAAATTAGATTAAGCCTTTGTGACAGAGAGAAGAATACTTTGCATACTGCCTTATTGTTTGGTTTTGCAATGCTGTAAATATTGGTGTGCAGAAGAATGGCTTGTCGATTAAGTTTTGATGGCGCCGCACAGCAAGATGTGTATTTATGTTCTTGTGATGAAACAGAGTCAGTTTGGGAAAACAGTCAGGAGGCTTCTAACAGAGCAGTCAGTCCTGCCATTTCTTATAGCTGTGTCCTTGTTTCTTCTTGCACGGTCTGATTTATTTCAGTCCATTGCTGCTGTTGTCCTTTGGTGCACCACATTTCCAGGGTGAATAAAGCCCAGGAGCAAATGATAGGTGCAAACAAAGAGCTCCATATTGACTTTTGAAAAGACAGGGTTCTTATGAGAACGGTACCGATGCAGAACTAATTGCCCGTTGTCAGCGCCTTTCATCAGGGTGGGTAATTTACAAAAGGAACCGCAAGCAGCTGAGGTATGCATTCTGCTTCATGTCTTGTCGTGGAGCCGGTGTACAGAGCGCTGGCGTGTCATGGCATTCTGCTGAATAGTGGCCAACAGTGGAGCCAAGGTATGTTAAGAAAATGGTACAATGGACAGTGGAGATGTCCTGTCAAGCTGTGGGCTGGAGCCCGTGAGTGTCCCTTCGTCGATTCCTATAGCGTCAAATAAAAAAAGCCATCCTCAGTTCCGGTACCATTGTTCCACTTTGCTACATTGTTCGTCAGTTATAAATGGCACCAGCATTTAACGGTCCAGTTCATGTGAATCCTTAAAAGGGATATGATGGCCCAGTGCTATTTATTAAGTGCTGCATATCAGGCTGGCTGGCTAAGTGCGTTCGAACAGGAACATGTCAGGGATTAGTTTGAAATCACTTGTCTGCAAACTAGTCATGCAAAGCATTCTTGGAGACATAGCTAATGTTAACAGAATACACACAGTGGCTGCAGTGTAGCATAAAATACAGAATAAATCTGTCTTCCATAACCTCTTATTCAGTTCAGAATCACGTGAGTCTAGTACGAATGCAGGGCACGATTAGTCAAAGACAGTTTCTAGGTGCTCGAGGTGCTAATTCACCCAAATATTAGCTGCAATAACGTCTTGGTACTGTGAGAGGATTCTGGGATACCCAAGTATACTTTCGACTGAACACAGCTGGGTCAGGAATCGAACCTGCAACCCTGGAGGTTCAGTGGTCCCATTCACTGAATGTGGAAGCCAGTAAAAACAGATACTATACCTTGTGCTGTGTCAGGATCAATACAATTAGCCCTGAAGAAAACAAGCTTCATTTGGAATACATACTCTACTGGCAGCTATAGGTAAAAGTGCTGTTTCCATTTACTAAGCAGCAAGGCTGCGAAAACGCCTGGATGGCTGAGAACTTTGATTATGGTTAGGGTGTACCTGCTGCTTTGTCAAGTGACAGTCAATGACAATTATCTTTTGTGACAACTCGGCCTTTCATGTGACTCTGTGATCCTGAGCGGCCGTGCTGTCGAGGCACACTGTATCGCTCCCAATTATATTTTTAATTGTGCAGGGCTTGGGTATCTGTGCCTCAGATGTCTGAGGAAGTGCAGGTGTTGTTAGGTGTTCTTTGATTAAGAACTGCCGAGCCTGTTAAATCGACCAAAATCCCAGTCATTAGGAGCGTTACATTCACAGTGGTGGCAGTTTTGCTTTTTCCAGTTGCAAGAGAGCTTCACTTCAATCTTCCTTAGACTAATAATTAATGGTAACATTCAGAATTAAATGCATTTCATGTAATCCATTTATGCACTTTTTCAAAAGAATCTAGTTCATCCTCATATACTGCAGTATTTGTTGGAATAATTTCTTAGCCTTGTGGGTGGGGTTATGAATTTCCCCACTTTGATATTATTGATTATCCATTGTTAATTGAAAAATATGTCTATAGATCTACTGAAAACACAAGTAGATGTTACACACAAAGGAAATGTCGTCATACTATTTATAAACGATATCAGACCTGACCTAGGATTCCAGTAGGGGAGTAAGCTGCAGCATTTTTCAGATATGCAAAAAAAAACTGAAAAGGATTAGGCCTTTATCTGAATGATCCTTTCAGAATCAGAAGGTGTGTGGTTAAGCCCATATAGCATTACACTAAATTGATAAAGCCCAGGTGTCCAGAGGCAGAAATATCATTTTACATGTTGGGTTGGATTAAATTAATGATGGATTACATTAGCATTTGGGACATGTCGTAGAACTCTTTAAAGTGTTTTTCTGTGGTTTGTGTTGAAACCTGCTTGCAGATGTACATCCAGACGACGACCCTCACCATCTCCCTCAGCCTGAGCGCCTCGGTCTCCCTGGGTATGCTCTACATGCCCAAGGTGTACGTCATCATCTTCCACCCGGAGCAGAACGTGCCCAAGCGCAAGCGCAGCTTCAAGGCCATCGTCACCGCCGCCGCCATGTCGGGCAAGCTGACGCAGAAGGGGGGCGACCGGCCCAACGGCGAGGTGAAGACCGAGCTCTGCGAGAGCATGGAGACCAACAGTGAGTGTGGTGCGCTGCCTTTTCTGACCTTGGATTTTTATATTATAAAAATAAATGCCAAAATCTATCATCCAAAGAAATCCAGTTAGCTGGGATGGTGGAGGTGTGTGGCTCAGCAAGTTAGGGCACAGTGCCTGTGATCAGAAGGTTAGCGGTTCAAATCCCAGTGTCAGTAGACTGACTTCCCAGTTGGGACTTAAGTTCTAGTTGCTTCAGCATCTGTCTGACACTGTTTTCTCAAAAATCTTTGGGTAAAAGCATCTGCTAAATTAAATAGTAAATGGTAGGTGATGTTGCTTCATTGCCTACAGCGTGCGGATGTTTGTGCCCCCTGCATTTCACTGGCTGCTCTCCCATGGTGTCCCTCTGCTTTGGCCAGGCTCCTCCAAGAAAGATTCACTTTCATTTAATAAAATAACATTAAAATTAATACTGTGACATTAGAAACAATTTGAGTAACACTAGTAGTTTTATTTCACATTAACTTTTAAAGAGCCGACTTATTGCATATTTTGAAAACCAATCTTGTTGATAAACCAGAAAGAATAACTCATATGCAAAAAGGTTAATTTGTTTCCTAAGAGCTACAGACAAGGAATACAAATCTGTTTGATGTGTTTGCCCCGTAGGGGCAAGTTTATTCCATTTTATATTTCATTTAATAAATGAACACAAAGGCAGAACATCAGGTCATTTTAAGTCCTTAAACAGCTTGAGGAAAATTCATTATGGACCATAGTAATGAAAAAGAATTTGTACAGTTTACTGTATGATTTTAGCCAGAATAAAATTTGTCTCAGAAGTAACAGGTACATTTTTAAACTTTTTGTGGTCTGATGCAACACATTCCAGGTCATTTTCAGAGCACTGTGTCAGCTGGGCAAGAACACATACGTTTCTTTCTAATCTGTTAAAAATAATTAAAATAAGAATTGGTCTATTTTTGGCAAGTCACACTGATCTTACTTTGTATATATACATTTTGCAATAAACACATTTTAGGTCTTCACTTCCTGGAGCCAGAATTAATTTACCTCAGAAATTCAATTTTTTATTCCAAATAGTATTGGTCCATTCGGTATTTGTGTGGGGAAAATATGCTTATTGTGAGTCACGAAGGTAGGTGCCTCGCTATCTGTACCTGCGGCCTGTGCACAAGGCAACTACAGCCCAGTGCACGATCTTTGACTTTGAATTTAGTTTGCTTGAGTTTTTCATTTAATTTTCGGACATCGTTTTAGGGATCTTGGCTTTAGTCAGTACAGAGAGGAATTGTTTTATTTACTGAAGCTTTTTTTCTGAGGCAGCGCCTCAGAAGCATAATGGAAATCAGTCTGATTAGAAAGCACTCTATCCAGATGAAGACTTTCCGGCTCTGTGACCAGTGCATCACCAGTGGCACATGCAGCTTTGTCGTGCAGATTATAAGAAAGAGTGTTATTAGAGAAAGCATTAAATGGCTTGGAGGATGGAACATGGAGAATGACCGATATGGCTCTGTGCCATCAAGTATGCTCCCTTTATACAGCGCTCTGTGCCATCAAGTATGCTCCCTTTATACAGCGCTCTGTGCCATCAAGTATGATCCTTTTATACAGCCAGAAACTAATTTGGATTCCAAGATGCAAAGAAAAAAACATTGTGTTAATTATGACACTAGAAACTGAGAATTTCAAGGTTATTATTAAAGCGACATAAAAACGTGTAGTGATTGTTAGACACATCATAGGGTTTAAAAGTAGATTGTAACAGCCGCCGTTTAAAGGAACCTATTCTGTATCTAATGGGCCAAAAATTTTAGTAAATTGTAAACTGAATCTGTTTGGTGAAAAGGAAAGTATTTATTCCTCCGATTTTCCCTCGACAGCTTCATCAACCAAGACAACATATGTCAGCTATAGCAATCACGCCAACTGAAGAGAACTGGAGGGAGAGGACTCCCATGATGCACCACAACACATGCCGACTGGAGACGTTCCAAGACGACGGGAATTGCCCACTGGGACCCAAGCATGAGCCATTTTCTGCTGTCCGGCTTTGAACTGAGGGCAGAGTGAGGGAGGGGCCTTCACTGCCCAGCCCTTGGCGGACGGGTAGATGAATAAGTAAATAAAATAAACTAGAGGCTGAATCTAAAAATCAAGAAGGTGGTGATATGAAGTAAAAAAACCAACATGCAAAAAAAGACCAACAAAGCAAGATTTATAAAAAAACATTAAAAAGGAGAAGAGACCTGTGATGATAATTATAAAAAAAGATACAGTCAACCATGTTTGTTGTTATTCTACTTGTTAGTATTTTTGTGGTTGTGAAGATTTTAAATTCTTGTCTCACTGTCTGATATGCATAATGAGATGAGTTTGTCCCTTGTATTGGTTAACAGGATTGTTGCCCTGGGTTGTGAATCTGTAAATGCGATGGTTGAAGCATGCTAATTTTTATACAAATAATTTATTTATAATAAAGGAATGTTTTGCAAATGTTTAGCGTTGTTGGCTGTGCAATTAAGAAGACATTTAAGCTCCAAATGAAGTTCTGCCGCACAGAGACGCTGGTTTTAAGCACAATGGAATTTCTGGGATTGGTTCTATGCATTTTCTAAAGAGGCTTCATTCACATAGTGCTGTTTCTTGGTAAGGTTCTCTCTCACCAGATTCAGTGTTGAGAGACATAAGTCCCCTCTAGAACAGTATGGTAGTCTTTCGACCTGACTGCAAAGACCACTTTCTCTTTCTCTGAGGGAAGATGGTCCAGACTCTGAGTTTTGTATCTGTACATTCGTCTCGCTCAGGTAGCATCCTCCCGGCCAGGAGAGCCTTGGTAACACCAAGTTATCTTAAATTGTGGCACTGGGGTAACCCAAATTAAGGTTGTTAATTTAACATGAAACCCAGTGAGCATCATGAGGAATTTGTCTGTTGATACATACGAGTCTAATGTCCTTATGCTCAGGTATTTTCACGTTGGTTGATGATTCATGTCGAAGCAACTAATCATTTACAGTCTTTTGGTGAAAATGCCAAGCGTTACATAAAGAAAAAAAAGCATCTTTGGGTTGGAATCATACTGACAAATCAAAATGTGGCATAAAGTAAAACAGATGCAAAAAATCACTGTAAGAAGGTGGATTTTGTATTTTTCAGAAACAAAGGCTTGAAGAACTACTAATAAAAACAACCCTAAAAATCACTTATGGTTTTACATATCTGTTGAGTTAACAAAAATAGATTATTTTAACCCAAACCAGAATAATTAATGAGTTAATTATTTTTGTTGTCTGAATCATTTCTCTATAGTATATACATTATGAATGATATCAAATATCTGCACATCATATATGTCTTCAGAATGTACAGTCCGCCTTGTCACCATGAAATAGTCTCGTTTTAAGCTGTCCGATGTTACTTTAAACAGGGATCAAGGAGGACACTTTCAAAACCCTGCCAAAATCAGTTATTTACATCCAATTGGACTCACAATGATTTTGCCCCAAGGAAGTTTGGAGATGCGAGTCAAAGTGGTGAGTCTCATCTTTGTGCCCCAGTGTAATTGTATTTACGTAAAAGAAACAAATATCAAAGTATTTTTGTAGCTGGTACCTGTTAATTATGATACACTCGGGTATACCTGTTCAACTGCTCCTTGACGCAAATATTTAATCAGTCAATCATATGTCAGCATAATGTATAAAATCATACAAATACAGGTCAGGAGCTTCAGTTAATGTTCACATCAAACACCAGAACTGGGAAGAAAGGTGATTTAAGTGACT
This sequence comes from Hyperopisus bebe, assembly GCA_026777045.1. Taxonomy (NCBI): domain Eukaryota; kingdom Metazoa; phylum Chordata; class Actinopteri; order Osteoglossiformes; family Mormyridae; genus Hyperopisus; species Hyperopisus bebe. Next base: position 1,681,474 of record JAODJW010000001.1, on the reverse strand, counting down.
GTGAACGCAGCCTGGTTGTTGGTGCCAGACGGGCTGGTATGAATATTTCAGAAACTGCTGATCTATTGGGATTTTCACACACAACCATCTCTAGGGTTTACAGAGAATGGGCTGAAAAAGAAAAAAACATCCAGTGAGTGGAGGTTCCTTGGGCAAAAATGGCTTTTTGGTGGCAGAGGTCAGAGAAGAATGACCAGACTGGTTCAAGCTGATAGAAAGACAAATGTACCTGAAGTAGCCACTCATTACAGCCAAGGAATGCAGAAGAGCCTCTCTGAATGCACAGTGCATCGAACCTTGAAGGCAATGAGCTACAGCAGCAGAAGACCACACCGGGTGCCACTCCTGTCAGCTACAAACAGGAATCTGAGGCTACAGTGGGCACAGGACACTGGGAGATTTGAAAAATGTTGCCTGGTTATATGATTCTCGATTTCTACTGCAGTATCCAGATGGTAGGCTCAGAATTTCTTCGCATCATGACGGTGCAGCTGACAAATCTGCAGCAGCTACTTTATGCTGTCAGGGGACACTGATGTTTGGTCATGTCAACATGGGCCAAAGTCTCTGAGGAATGTTTCAAGCAGCGTGCTGAATCTATGCCATGAAGAATTAAGCCAGTTCTGAAGGCAAAACAGGGTCCAACCCAGTACTAGCAAGGTGTACCTAATAAAGTGCCCAGTAAGTGTATGTGGACAGTATTAAATAAGAAAGTATTTAAAGATAAACAGCAGAACACCTTCTCATGCTGATGAAATGGACTCGAGTTGGGTCTCCTGAGCCAGTGTACTAATCAACAGCCAAGACCTTGGTCATGTGTAAAACAGGGGCTGCTATTCCTCCCAGCTATCTGTAAAAGGCTAATCAGATTATTCATCTGTCACCATGGGAACATCCATGCAGATATCAAGTGTGACACTTGATGTCTGAATCGCTATTCCAAATGTGTCATGAAATTAAGTAGGTCGTCTGTGAATGCCAAACAAAAATGGTGCTTTAGAATAGTTTTATTAGCTCTGAAAGATGTCACAATTTTTAAAACATGGACCTATATAATTACGTGTTTGATGTTGGGGTTGCATGACACAACATGACAAGTTACACAATTAAATCTTTATCTGGTTTTATTGGAGAGCTGAAGCTCTCTATAAAAGCTAATTAGTCTGTAAAGCTAACTGTGAAATCTTCGTCAGGATATCAAGTTTATGCAGATGTAATTTACTAATAATAAGAACAGATAAATACTATGATTTTTGATTTATGTGGTAATATATATCTAATTAAAGGAACATATTTGATAGTGGTTTTGGTAACTGCTGGAGTGCTGAGCAGGGTCCTTGACATTTTCTCCAGTATGACCTTTAAACTGGTTTCAGTGATGCTTTAGTAATTGCCTGTATCCTGCAAGATAGCGTTTAGCATGTGTGGGACTTAGGCTTCCATTTCAGTAGCATAACCAGGAGTGTAGCATCTAACACTTACAGACGTTAAATAAACATTCATTCATTTTTTTTAATGTAATGCTCCCAGCTGCATATATGAGTTTTATGTTAACATGATTATCCAATTCTTTCTGGTTTGTTTTGCAGAATATATTTTGTGCATAAGATTCCATCCATCCATCCATTTTCCATCGCTTCTCCAGGGACAGCTGACGGGGGCAGCAGTATGAGCAAGAATGCCAAGTCATCCCTCTCCCCAGCCACCTCCTCCAGCTCCTCCGGGGGAATACCAAGGCGTTCCCAGGCCAGCCCAGAGATATAATCTCTCCAGCGTGTCCTGGGTCTTCCCCGGGGCCTCCTCCCAGTTGGACATGCCCGAAACACCTCCCCAGGGAGCATCCTAGATAGATGCCCAAACCACCTCAGCTGGCTCCTTTCAAAGCGGGGGAGCAGCGGCTCTACTTTGAGCCTCTCCTGAATGTCCAACCTCCTCACCCTCTCTAAGGCTGAGCCCTTACACGTTGCAGAGAAACTCATTTTGTCCACTTGTATCCGTGATCTCATTGTTTTGTTCACTACTTCGCGCTCATGACCATAGGTGAGGGTAGGAATGTAGATCGACCAGTGGCCTGTACTACGAAGGGGGTTTAACCAAATCAGACTTAACCCCGAGGTAATTTGCGAACGCAAGGTTGACAAAATCAGGTTGACTCCATCGGGGCTAATCAGTACTACGACGCCAGTTAAGAAGTTGATTTGTTAAATCGGTGTTAACTGCACTGGAGTTTGTGCGCGTTCACATATATGGAGCACGTTCGGCAACGCAAGGCACCGTTTGACTCATAGCGCGATCTCCATATGTTTCACGGAGGAAGACTGCATGCTAATTATGCAGGGTTATGAGGAGTTTAAATCAACGCTTAAAGAAAGTCCAATACCACTGCAGCCAACAAAAGCAGGCAGGTTTGTTGGCAACGTATTGACGACGGAGAAAATGCATACGTACATTTTCACGGTGATAAAACGTGGTCTAAAATATCTCACAACCGAGTATTAGACAATGAAGTGTTTTCTGAAAAGAACTGAAATACTGTTAATAATTACAGAGGCTAACAGATGCGACACAATTCAGAAGTTACCTATTATATGCTGCTATGTAATGTAATGCTCCCTGAAGTTCCATTACTGTAATGTTACTCATAATGTAAACCTAATGTTAACAATAACTGATCCGATTTCAAATGCAATAGTAGTGGAAAGCGTACGTGGCAGCAAGTCAAGATGAAATATAAAAACATCATGTCAAGTGGTAGGGCTATGTATTTATATTTCTACTCATGAAAGATTTGTTGTGTCTAGCCTCCACTTAATAGCGAGTTTCTGTGTTTTACAGCTAATAATAAAAAGGTGTCTGTTCATATGACACTTAATAGAAGGTGAGCCACTGTTTAACATTAAACAATTAAAAGATTTACAGCAGGACAAAACAGAAGCATATGTGTAGTGAGAAAACGACTAGGAACCTGTCACCGCGGTTAATTCCATATTCAGTTTTCTGGCTTTAATATCTTTACGGAAGTAAGGTGGGCATTTTTAATGACAGAATTGTGATGTCCAGTACACAGACATTGACGCACAGCGATTATTTTTCCGCTTCAAAACATTTCGTGATTTGTGCCAAATCATGTTAAAAGGTCCTAAAATATAATAGGTCCTTTCAGCGGTAATGACATGGTGGTTTAGTATTTTGGGCTCATGGCGACTGTTGCACACCTCTTTGTTTCCCAGATTGCTTTATATACGAATTTTGATTAATTTTTGAATATTTGAATGTATCTGTATACTGTGCAATGGGACAATACATGTATGGGGTAATAACTTTAAAACTAGACAGACAGGCACTTCTAGTGAAGTGTGCTTTGATCAGTGGACAACAGGGAACAATGCACAGCCCTTAGGTTTTCAGAATAACTTTCTCTGTAACAGTTATTAATTAATACATTGTATGCATATTATATGTCATTGCTCCATTTCATACATATTAACAGAGAGCCCTTCACGATTCGCATGCCAGTGTCGTACGGATCATCCAGGTACGCCGGCGTTATCTTCGGAGAAATTGTAGTGGGAGGGGCGGTGCTCATATAGGGCTGGCTTACGCGGAAGCCTCGACTTAAGCAAGAACAAAAACTGCTCGGAGCAGTTTTGAGACTTAGCGTAAATTGCCATAGCAACATGTCTCGACTAAAACCTATCCACCTTTCGTAGTACGGGTCAATCGCGAAGTTACACGACACGTCATCAAGTTACTCATAAAGTTACCCCGATAAGCCAGTTTCCCCGCTTCGTAGTACAGGCCTCAGGAAATTGAGAGCTTTGCCTTCTGGCTCAGCTCCCTCTTCACCAAAACAGGACGGTAAATCATCCACATCATGGCCGACACTGTCCCGATCCATCTCTTGAGGCAGTAACCCATCCTCCTCCGGTAGAGGGAGACCCACCCTTTTCCATTTAAGAACCATGGCCTCAGACTTGGAGGTGCTGATCCTCATCTGAGCCACCTCACACTCAGCTGCAAACCGCCCCAGTGCCTGCTGCAGGTCACAGTCTGATCACGCCAATAGGACCACATCATCTGCAAAAAGCAAAGGTGTGTCAGGCTCCCCTTAGCTACGTCTAGAAATTCTGTCCAAAAGAATTGGTGACAAAGGGCAGCCCTGACGGAGTCCAACACCCACCAGGAACACCCACCCCCCCCCC
>JAODJW010000001.1:1642487-1654696 GCA_026777045.1 Hyperopisus bebe | reverse complement strand
GAACCATTAGGTAGAAACACTGGGTAACGAGGTGGGCGTGGCACACATGAGGATTGAACGGAGCCGGGCGTGACAGATGGTGGTTAAGTTGACATTTATGTATAGATGAGAAAATGATTTTACCCTGGAAAAAGGATAGAATAGAATAGAATATAATAGGATAGAATAGAATAGTGATATTTTATTAATACTCTATTATTCTATTTTCACTAATTAAAGTACCACTTTAATTAAGATACTTATATCCTTTGCCTAGGTGTGTTACATCTGCAATAAACGACCATCTGAATTCATAACACATGTTGCCGGTATCTGAAACCAGCAGCGTAATGGGGCTTAAACTGGGAAATAATTTGATTCTTTAACACTCTAAAGAGCTTGGAAAAACATTTGCAAGAAAAGCAAATTATCATTTATAATCCCTCTACATGTGAAGATATTCCTCCTTAGTTCCGGTACTTGATAAATTCTAGTTTCAGCAGCAGGACGCTTCGTAATACAAATAAGAAACAAACAGGCAAAGTTGAAATGCATTTTTCCTCAGTCTCCCTCCCTGGTGTCGTCCTTACTAAAGCTCAGCTCAAACGCTGACCTGAATGAACTGGCTGGTCAGTGAACAGCTTAGGCTGTTGTAACTATGAGCTCACTCTAACCCTGAATGACTTAAGGGGGTGGAGTTCCTTGAAGGTTGTTGTTAGTATTACCCACTAATCAAATAAGTTTGAGAAAGCAGATGCTTTGGAGAATGTATAGGTGATCATATATTTACATTTCCTCAATGCACCCAGACTTACATTGGAGTGTATATATTGGGATTTTGTTAATTTGACTTCCCCTGGAGGATGGGCTCCCCCTTTGAGTCTGGTTCCTCCCGAAGTGTCTTCCTGCTAGAGAGGTTTTCCTTGCCACTGTCGCCTCTGGCTTGCTCACTGGGGGCTTTGGGCGGGGATAATGGGGATAGTGTTTTGAGACAATAAAATGTTGTGAAAATGGGATATATAAATATATATGAGATGCTGTCTGGATGCTGTCAGGATGCTGCTTGGATGCTGTCTGGATGCTGCTTGAATGCTGCTTGGATGCTGTCTGGATGCTGTCTGGATGCTGTCTGGATGCTGTCTGGATGCTGCTTGGATGCTGTCTGGATGCTGTCAGGATGCTGCTTGGATGCTGTCTGGATGCTGCTTAGATGCTGTCTGGATGCTGTCTGGATGCTGCTTAGATGCTGTCTGGATGCTGTCTGGATGCTGCTTGGATGCTGTCTGGATGCTGTCTGGATGCTGTCTGGATGCTGCTTGGATGCTGCTTGGATGCTGTCTGGATGCTGCTTGGATGCTGTCTGGATGCTGTCTGGATGCTGCTTGGATGCTGTCTGGATGCTGCTTGGATGCTTGTGTCAGTTTTCCGAACCCAGTGTGGCTGTGCATTACTTTGGTTTACAGCTAGTGCATTCTGTCTGGAGTGTCTGGATTTCATGGATTAAGGTCTACTGGTTATTAAAAAGAAAGGCTTTGTTTGCTTTCGGGTTATACATTCATTTGTGTTTTACTTACATCCCAAGATGTAAAAGAGAGAGCAGCCTGGCACAGGGTGTGTGTGTGTGTGTGTCTGTGTGTGTGTGTGTGTGTGTGTGTGTCTGTGTGTGTGTGTGTGTGTGTGTGTGTATGTGTGTGTGTGTGGAGGGCGTGGGGGGGGGTGGGAATCAGGCTCCTGCACAACAGCACAAACCTTCAGCAGCTCTGGCCTATGCTTTAATAAAACAGGCAAATTGTTCACCACAAAAGTATGCAGCACTTTACCCTTATTGATCTGAACCATTTGAGCTTCAGCAGCATGCAGAGATTCCCTTACAGCTGAGAACCTGTCATTCTTTGTTGTGTCTCAGTCACCTTTGTTGGGGAGACTCTTTGAATGAGTCACTGTGGCCCATTTTCCATCAAAATTTTTAAAAAATTGTCACCCCCCCAGCTGCACATCCCTCCTCCCCCACCCAAACTCCATATCCTGCACCAGACAGTGACCTCTCTTTAAAGAGATACAGCCTAAATTCATCCCCAAAGTCCTTGCTTTGCCAGAATATTCCCTTACTCTAACTCAGCGGAAAATATCTGGCAACCGCCTTAGGGATGGCAACAAAATAAATAAATAAAATGAAGCGAATGTGCTGATGCTGACAGTGGATGCCACCTGGCCACCCGCAGGACCATCACTGCACCAGCCAAGTATTACTATATTAATACAATATATAATTCATATATGAATAAAATAAAATGCATCCTCATCGGAAACAAAAAACCTAGCTGTACCAGTGTATTGTGGACGGCTTCCCAGTGGAGATACGGGAATATTGTTCCCCTGTACGATTTATCCCAGGCTGCCAAAACTGGCCCAGTGACAAGGGGGTGTCGGTTCACCAGGGTCAAAGGTCACATCTGCCCTAAGCAGCACCTTTGCTCCCCATGGTAAAATGAAGCTTTTATTTGCCCTTATTTATTTGCACAATTACATTGTAATTCTTCAGTTTTCACATATCCCATCATGCTCTCCTTCGCAATAAACACACCCATCTACAGGTGAAAGTGAGGCTTAGGAGTGCAGGGTTGGCCTTTTATTGCCCCCCTGGGGTATTTGTGTGTGTGTGTGGGGGAGTTAAGGGTCTTTCTCAGGGGCCAACTACAGATGTGACTATTCTGCTTAGAAAGAGATTCAAACCAGCAACCTTCCAATCCCAGGCACAGAGACCTGACTCACTCAGACACACAGCGCCCCCTATCTAAGTGGACAGAGAGGACACAGGCCACAGCCTTCTAATGCCAACCTCGCTCCATTGGCTCCAAGTCAAATTCAGAATTGATTTTTAGATTTTATTGTCAGTTTTTAAAGCCTTAAATGGATTGGCAGAGATCCTGTTAAAGGTTATAGGTGAGCCACTCGGATGCACCACGGTCAGGCCTAAAAGCAGGGGTGATGCTGCCTTTGCATTTGGTGCTCTGACCTTGCGGAATACCACCCCCCCCCCCACACACACACATTACAGCCACACAGTCCAAATGACACACAGTCCAAATGACACACAGTCCAAATGATCACTTAAGACCCATTTCTTTGCCTTAGCACCTAACTCCAGTTTCATTTGGTATCTTGAACACGCTTATTTATTTATTTAGTTTTTGAATTTAATTTTAATTTTTTAGCTCAGTTTTATTCATCTTTTTCTGTTAGTGCTAGCATTTTATTGAGTTTTAAATTATGCCTGTCTTTGTTTTGGTAACTGATGTCTATGTTGCACTTTGGTTCAGCTCCGGTTGTTTTAAATGTGCCGCGCAATTGAACCTTTGAGTATCAGGAAGTATGAGGGACCCATGTGATCATCTGTGTGGATGCACCCCCCCCCAAACAATGGTGACCTTTTGCTCCACCGTGGACCAGGGCTTTGGCACTATTCCCGCATGAGAAACAGCACAGCAGCAATCCGTAGGTACCTGTTATGGATACGGAGAAGAAAAGACACTTGTGTGGAATCAGGAGCGAGAAGCAGCTTTATTTTAGATGGAAAAACTCTCAAAAAGTGCTGTGGGAGTGAAAAATAACTGTCGTTGCTATTTCCAAGACAACAGACAGAGAACGTAGCCAAACAGGCAGGGGTCAGGCGATGTGCGTCGGAGATCAGATGGCTTAGGCAGGTATTCGGTGGTCAATGGGCAGGCAGAAGTCGGGCGATGTGAGTCAGAGATCAGAGGGGAACTGGCGAGTCTCAGGATTTGAGGGTGAAACAGGGTGTAGGTAACCAGGCAGACAGACCGGAATAAACGCTCAAACTCAGGACTGGCCATGAAGATCTTGTGTCGGAGCTTCGGATCAGACAAACTAAAATAGGTTCCATGGATTAAACCGCTAGGAATCAGCTGAGAGGTCAAACAGTTCAAGAACTGGGAAAACCAGAAAAACCGGCGGAGAAGCACGTAAACCGGGCAGTTTCCATTCTCAGGAAGGTAATCCTTGTCTGGGCCTCTCTGGGGGCGTGGCCTTTCTGGTCCGTGACAGGTACTATGCTGACCCCTGTGTGCGCGATTATGACTTTGGCTGGTAAAGAGAGTCAAGCGCTTTCAGATTGTGCATCACAGATGCCCTGTCAGAGCTCCCAATGTACCCAGACAACCAATGTTATCACTCATGTCAGGAAACTCTGAAAGCATACAGGAATAAAAATTAGCATGATACTGGGCAAAAGTAATAGAAAAATATTATTCTTGTTGATTATTTCTTACTGCGACGGGTTGCCATCCTGGGTTGTTCCTCTCCTTGCTCCCGTAGCCTCTGTGATAGGCCCCGGACCCCCCCGTGACCCTAAATAGGACAAGTGGGTACAGAAAGATGGATGGATGGATGGATGGATTATATCACGCTACACACATTTTAATGTTTTAATCTTTTGGTTTTTTCCCTCTTTAAATTTTAATAGTTTCCATGTTGTAAGTGCCAAATGGCATGTTAGATGGAGATGGCGGTTTTGTGAATGGAAATTGAAACGAGGGGATAAAGGAGGAGAGTAATGCATGTAAACCTTTGGCAGCTGAGATCCCACTGTTAGTGCATCACTACTGCATTTATGGCTACCGTCCATTCATCTAACCCCCACCGCAGACCTTTAATTTCACTGGGGGCAGAGCAGTCAAGGCCTGGACGAAGTTAGGGTTGCTGATGACCTGTGAGGCCTGGGAAGGCCTTCCAATCCCTACTGACACCCAGCGAGCAGTGCTCTGACAGATATCTCCGTATGAACTTGTCCAAACTTTGAAAGCACCCACAGAGTTCACCTTCTGGGACACCCATTATCCAAGATACACAGGGCCTGTGTGTTTTTTTTAATCTAATCCTTTTCATCACAGGGTATATTTTTCCTTGTCTCAGCTCTTTTCATTAAATTGTCAATAAGTCCGATGTTGAATCAGCCTTTTTGTGCTCCTGGTGTTTCGGCTGGAACTGCCAAAGGTAGCAGCAAACAGCCTGTAGTGTCTCACCTACAGTAGCAGCCATCAGCAAATTCTCGGCTCCTGTCCACCAGTGTCACTCCTTTCCAGCCCACAGGGATCTGCTCTCTGAAATCTCAAGCTTACAGATTTGGAGTGTCATGCCAACATGTGAACAGAGGGGGGCACTGTCATGATGGCGATGTGAACCCCCCCCAGCCCAACACCCCAGATATATATTTTCACTTTGGGTGGTATTTATTTTTTATGTGGTTATATTCGCATTCACCTCAGTTGTGGTGTAAAAGATACACCGCCCAAGGCAGGAAAACCCACAGACTGTCATGCCCAATCTTAGATATGACCTCCAAAAAAGTTTTTTTTATTATTGTCCACATAGATAACTTTTTAACTTTCATTTTGTTTACTCTTGGCTGGTTAACTTTTTAGTTTTATTTAAGCCGCTTGACCTTTATGTTGTTCTCTGACACAACGTTTAGCTTCTGATTAGAAATTATCTATTCAATTCAATGTGTTTCTCTGGGGTATATTTCAAACTGTGTAGTGGGCATGATCAATGTGTCCTGTGATGTTCCTGGGTTTTCTTTCATCCACTATAAAGCACTACAGACTGTTTCTGATTTATACACTCTGTATTTTCTGCGAATAAAATGGCTAAATAATGTTGATTATATAGACAATGAGAAGTGGAGGATCTTTTGGGAGTTTTCTAACCAATCATAAGTTGGTAATTACTTCAGCACACATTCCTGCATGTGTGTTTTTCCCATCAGCCATATGCTGTTTATGTCCATGCGGATCAGGAGTGTAAAGGGTTAACTGAGCTCTAGAAGAAACATCCCTTAAAAAAAATTTAAACGGTAGAAAAATATGCTTCCTTGGGGACCCACTGATTGCGGGAACCTGAATGGTTGAAGCAGGTAAAACATTGTTAAAAATGTTTTGTTAAAAATAAGATTAAGCAGGCAATCAGCCAAACACCCTGGACTATGAAATAAACATCAGCATCAATATCACTACTATGTTATACCTGTCAATAGTAGTTGAAGCATATACATTACAGACTATATTCTGTAAATGTTTATAATTGTGTATTAAACTTAATAACAATGTTGTCTATAAGACATTACTCCAGATTAATGTTGCTACAAATATAATAATCTTTTTTTGCTGGTTGATAATAGTATTTTTGGCATGATAGGAATAGGGAATAGTTTTCCGATTAAGTTCCGCGAGACATGGTGCCATCACTACTGAACTGGTTTAGCGAAATGACAGGAAGTAAAATTGCATTGAACTCCACCAGGTAATTACGAAATAGTTTAAATTATATCACTGAAGAGCAACAGACTGATATTAAGCAGAGGTGAGCCACCATCAGCAGCCGCCAGGAAATTTAGAGATGATGAATCTTATATTACCGTATGCGGCACAATGGAGGCAAGATCAACAGAATGCGTTGGTCGGGAAGTGATGGGCAAGATTACTGTGTATCGGGTTACAAAGTACTATCCTTACAGCGGACAAGGAAACTAAAGGATGAGGAAAACGTCCTTTTGTCACGGTAAAGACTGGCCATTGATTGCATCGATACGTGATAAACGTTGGCTTTGTACCCCCTTAGTGAGGTTTGATCCATCCCACTTACTGTGACATTCTGACTATTTGGCAAGACTCCTCATTACAGTAACAGGAGGGCGATGTTTTCTGGTCGTCTTCCAGTCTCACGCACGGGGATTTTACCAGCTCTGCTTAGAAGGTGTTGATTTGGATTGGAAGAACCACCCACCATGATCGTAATGCTAAACTAAAGGACAGCTGATTTGTGCTGGGATCTTATATTAGCATGACATGTGCAAGTTACAGATTCATATATATTGTATATATGGATAACTGCTAAAGTAAGGGGAAGATTTGAGAAAATGAGAGATACAGATAATTGAAAGAAGGCCCTAACAGGTGTTGTCCTACAGTTAATGAGGCAATTATGGTATATAATTTGTGAAGAGGGCCAGCTGCAGACTGGAGTGTGCTTGGCAGGACGGCTGAGAAAGGGCACTTTGCTGGTAGTTCACGAGGAGCAGTTGCTAATGTGATGCTGGTATGGTGATTTGATGGATAGACTGCATTGTGATATCTATGCTTCTGCTTTGAGATTCTAAGCAAACACAAGTTCTGAATCGGTTGGCTGAGAATCTCAAGTACAATCTGTCTGACATTCTTCACAGAAAAAGGGATGTTAGTGTTTAAACACTGCATCACAATGGCAAGTGCTGTTCACTGTGAGCAAATAAGGCCGTGCATAACGTGGGGCAAACGAACCGGGCTTGAATGCCAGGGTTCTGTGCTCTTTTGGTGGCTCTGCATGCTTAACATCCACAGCTAAATGTCAGTATATAGGAAGCCATTCTGGCTGCTTGACTTCATATTAAGGTGAAGTGATTTCCGTTTCTTCAGAGCAGAAACTTACACTCCACAGGACACACACAAATGCTCAATGGACTGATGTAAACAGAACAGGACATTTCCCATTGCCACCCCGGGTGCCCGATCTTGGCTCAGTCAAACACTTATTTGTAGACTATACTATAGTGGTTTATTGCATTATCCAGCTATATTATTTATGTTCTTAATGGATGTAGCTCAAAAGTAAAGTGTTATGCTAACGATGCAAAGGTCATGGGTGTGAATCCCAGGGAGCATAAGCTGTGATCCATCTCTCTGCTGGTAGTTGAGTTTAGTTCCTGTAGCTCAACAAGTAGAACTTTTTACTAATAATGCAAAGGTCATGGGTTCAAATCCCAGAGAGCACATGTAAAGTGTAGCCCCTCTCTCGATTATACATAGCACTGGATAAAAACATCAGATGGATGAATTAAATGTAAATATATTTATTATGAAACCCAAGTTACTGGGTAGGACTCTTTTGCTTCCAGAAATGCTTCAAAGGTGGACAAATTTAGCAAGATTGGGCTGTTACTTTTGCACTTGTGCTCTCCCTATTAGCTTTAATGAGTCTGACCATTAACTAACATATTGATGATGCTGCAGCAGTTCATGATAGTGCTATAGTTTTATAATAATTCAAAGTAGGTGGCTTGTAGCCATTGGGCTGGCTGCAGCAGAACCATGGACCGAAGCAGCCTCATCGTGCCCCTACAGCCCAAGAACATGTGCTGTCCTTAAGTTGCTCACAGTGTGTAATGGTGTATGACCCCCGTGATGGACTTGGGATCCCGTCCTGGATGAGCAGCTGTGGTAAACTTACCATAACTACAATGTAAACTATAACATAACATACAGCATAACATATAAAATAACCACAGTTATGTAACACTGGTGTAAATCACAACGACTGCTGCCATCACATTTATTGTCACACAGAAGTTACCATAGCAACACATCTGGGAGTGACCATGATTCAGAGCAGCTCAGTGTTACACAGAAGTCGATTCAGGAAGCCTATGAAAAAGGACAATAAGTCTCACAACAAGACAAGCTAGCTGCGACTGCATGCTATTACAGCACGTCGCAGAAATGGATGCGACTCAGGAATTTCGGATGTGTTTTATTGTGCTTGCAAAGCTGAATTCCCTGTTGATTTGCTTTTGGAAGTTCTTACCTCAGCCTTGAGTATCTCACCTTACTGGTCTCCTGTGAACTTCTCCCGACTCCCTCTCAAGCTCCAAGGACTGATGGGTCCCCCCCTTCCCCTCCCCCCACTACCCCCCTCTACTGGGACAGTTAATTGGACCTGTAAGCCCTTGCTTTGAAAGAGCTATCCGAGAAAGGCAGGCAGCTTCTGGTATCCAATTTCTGAAAACCTTTTGATGAAATTTCCTGAGTTAAACAGAGTATGAACCAACACTACATAAATTATGGGGAAGAAAGGAAAGCCTTTAATCTGGGGGTGGCGTGTTTAACTGTTTGGTTACTTGACGACTAGTCACACCCTTTACCCCTGCATTCTGTCACCACCACAGATTTACTAACACCCTTTGTTTTATCCCAAGGCTGATTCTATGATTTTTGAAGGGTGGGATGTATAAGAGAGGCCAGGGAAATGTTTTGAATTGGTGAGTGACGGGGGAAGGGCACTCTGGGGCCAATCAGCTTTAAGCTGGGATCAGTGCCCTTGTAGCCCCGCCCCTGAATACATGTATTTTGTACCGACTGTTGCTGTGAACACCATATCTCCCTCTTCTTCATGCTCTCCATGGGCACATGAGTGAACACAATATGACTTGGTGATCTTTATCGAATTGGAGAAATCTGTTTCCTCTGCACTTACCAGAGGCTCTTTGCCAGTTAGGGTGCTTTCTGTCATTCACCCACCTGCTGCCTGGACGCTGTAGAAATTCCTTTCAGATGCACTGTTATTGGTATTGATTTTCCCGTCAGACACGAGAGAAGAGGCTGTTTGAGATTTTAATTCCAAAAATAGGAAATCGATAACCTGGCTACAGACATTTAATTTCTTAAGATATTTTATGGATTATGTAAAACATGTTCACAATAATGCGGAATTACCATGTGTATAATTTATTAAACTGACGTATGGAGAAGATATATATTAATATTGTGCCCTGCAAGTCTGTACTGGATGGGAAAGTGGAAGATTGTTTTAGGATTCTGTAGGACACAGATGTAGTAAAGGATGTGACCATAGCCTGCGTGTATATTCCATTTCATTTTACCATAGCTAGTTTACCATGTGAAAAAGGGAAGGTGAATGTGTTCTGTGGTCAGGGTGACCTGGGCTGCATTAATATCAGTGACCTTGGAGAATTATTTATATTTAGCGATCTTCGCTCACCCGGATACATGTTTATTGATTGACCTTGACCGTGACTGGCTCAGGAATGTTTTTTAATGTAAAAAACATTCAGGATCTTTTATATTAATTAACTCATGTGTGGGTGGGACAGAAAGGTTTGAAAATATAAGGCAGCATGAAATGAAGCTGAAAAGATTTTGCCAAGGTAATTACAGGGTGTGCGCTACATGCCATCGTACCTCTATACTCACTGCATTTCACATACCCTGCGTCTGTCCTCGCTTGTATATCTCCCTGCACATAAAATCATGTTCCTGGAAATATTTTTACTCTGTTAAAGTGTTTACTCTCTCTTTTTCTAAGAAAACTTTTGTAAAAAACACTTAACTACTTCCTTCCTGAGTCACAAGGTCAAATCACTCCTTGGCCAATAGCTGCTCTGGGAGTCTGAGCTCTTCGACTGGTGAAGCGATTCTGTTCTGATTGGGGGGGGGGGGGATCCACAGGGCACAAATGGGTGCTGAATGGATTTATGGAAACTGTGTAAATCAGATTTATATTAATGCCACTCCAGTTTAGGGCTGCTATCAGTGTCTTATTGTTAATGGAACAGTAGAAAGGTTTGAATGAGGAACAGGGTTGACCTTAAATACTGATCCTTCCAGGCACAGGACCCAAATGTCCCCCTATTAAAGAGACAGCTGATCTGCGTGCCACTGTCGATATATCCTCAAGAGGGCATCTTACTGGAGCTCTGAGGATCTGTCCTTTCAGGTCAGGTTTACTAGGTAAAATCTGCACGATAGAGGGTGAATCTGAGACATCGGCTGTAACTGACTGTGCTGTAAAGAGTAATTGATTATTTGAGAAACTGCTGCTTTATTAGATGGTGCAAAAGTAATTCTGTGTTATTTATTCATCGATATTAAACTTGCGTGGTTAAAGAATAACATTACGCATTTGACTTTTCCTCTGGCATTTTGGAATCCTTTCCCATCACGGTGTCTGTCTATTACAGACTCACGCAGAAATGAATTACATTACAACTGAATTTAGGTGACATTTGGGATCTGTTTATTTTCTGCTCCAGTTCAGCAGAAGCAACAAAGGCAAACATTGCAATGGGCTATAAAAATACATTTTTAAACAGATTGTCCAGCTTGTCTTCTGTGAAAAGTGTTTGGAAAGGAAAAGCCATCTTATAAGGGAGGCTAAAAAGCATCAGGCCTGCCTCTCACCGCATCCTGTCATGCCTGACCACATGCACGCTGTTTATGGTGCAGAACCTGCCTTTCAAACACGTTCACTCTTCTCCAATGATACCCCTTTTTCCTCGATTGACAAAAGATGTTCAGATGTTTATCAAAGTGTTTATTTTCAATCAAACCTGAATGCTGGGCTTTATGGATGAAAGAAAACAAACCTGCCAGAGAAGAAATCGATGCCGTGCGGCGCTGCAGCCTGGGTGGGGTAATTCTGCCCGCTCTTTCTTGGCTTTCCCGTTCTTGCTTAATCGTTGATGGGCGACATTTTTTCAGCCTGACATACAGCCCCATTCTTTAATGGGTGCAAAACCAATATCTACTGGACACTGATCTATAGGGACTTTAGGGAGGTTGTCCTGCGTCAGGCGGTTTGTAATGATCTTGTTTTCTCGGCATACCTGGCAAGCATTCTGCTTAGATACATCTCTGGGTCTGGCTGTGATTTTGCTGACACACATTATGCTGAAATAAAAGCATTAACACATTGGCGGGAATCTCAGCACCCCTTGCAATATGTTCATTGACAACACCAGGATATTTAACAGATATCAGATGCAGGATCTATTTATATGTCACAAAATTACTCATTTAAAATACCATCGGCAACTACAGACACAATCAAATCTTTTTTAAAAAATACCTTTCAGTAAGGTGTCAGTAAATCCCTTTTAATAGCAGTTCCTCACATGCCGAGAGCAGGAATATTCCGTCCTCACATCTATGGCATGCCCGTATTCTACCAGGCCGTGTGCCAGCATAATCCGGAATTAAACAGTTCCGTCATGGATACCTGAGACAGGCACGGCAGTGAGGAGAAAGCTGACCCTGCAAAGCTAAAGGGAGCACGGGCGTCTGCCCCAGGCGTTCCAGTCCACTGACAGTGCAAAGTCAGTCCACGTCCAGAACCCTGAAGGCTGAATGTGCGGCAGAACCACCCACACGGGCAGGGAAGGGGACGCAGGCTTTAGCTTACTCTCAGAGGGATCCTGCTGCTCTTTAGCGTCTGCCCTTAGCAGACTGGCCCTATAGACCTATAGAGCTCTTTAGCGTCGGCCCTTAGCAGACTGGCCCTATAGACCTATAGAGCTCTTTAGCGCCGGCCCTTAGCAGACTGGCCCTATAGACCTATAGAGCTCTTTAGCGTCGGCCCTTAGCAGACTGGCCCTATAGACCTAT
>JAODJW010000001.1:1603220-1613312 GCA_026777045.1 Hyperopisus bebe | reverse complement strand
AGCTTCCCAGTGCGGCCTCACCCGGCCCCAGCTTCTCTGTGCGGCTTCAGCTGGCCTCAGCTTCCCAGTGCGGCCTCACCCGGCCCCAGCTTCTCTGTGCGGCTTCAGCTGGCCTCAGCTTCCCAGTGCGGCCTCACCCGGCCCCAGCTTCTCTGTGCGGCTTCAGCTGGCCTCAGCTTCCCAGTGCGGCCTCGCCCGGCCCCAGCTTCTCTGTGCGGCTTCAGCCGGCCCCAGCTTTCATCTCAAGGAACCTGAAAGGACATGCAGCCACTGACAACATGAAACACAACACTGAGCTTTATGGTACATGCATGCTCTGACTTACTCCAGAGCAGAGGCTTACTCAGGGGTTACTTTTCAAACAGTAACTACGTGTTACATTTAATGTTTTCAGTCTAACCATTTCTAAAAATGAGACGGTGACCAACGCCGCATGGATTTTAATCTAAAATTGATGTCAGTAAATTATTAAGAAAAATTACTTGACACATGAAAATGCTTTTCTGAAACTTTCTTTTAAATGTAATTCTTTGTAAAGCCCATGAGTCAAAAGTTTTTGCATGCACTGAGATTTTCTACATTTGCATGTTACTCACTCAACATTTACTAAAAATACACTCAATATTCTTTGCTAACAAATACATTTACAGTATGCTCACCATTCCAGTGCCTTTACTGGCAGGAAAATGTCTGATTCATTTAATTAACCTCCTCTAGCAGTTATAACAGCAGAGAAAATTCTTTCTACAAGGGACATTAAATACTGCTCTGTTTCATAGGACGAAACCATTAAGTAGTGCGTCTAAAGTTAAAGAACAGCCTGGAGTTTGACTCTGCCATCAGCACAGTTATTAGGATGTCAGACATGCACTGTTACAAACTCTTTCCATCTTATAACGGGAATTTATTTTATTTGACTTATTGACTCATTTATAAATCTTTACTCAACTTTCCAGCTTAATAAGAATAAAAAATCTGCAGTTTATGAAATAAATGGAAAAGTGGTAAAAACCTGTGGTGTGCAGAAACGTTTGACTGGTGGTGCATATTGTTTTATACAACATCATCAACAACAACATTAATAACAATAATAATAATAATAATAATAATAATAATAATTGGGACAAAACCCAGAATAAATGGAGCCCAGTTCTAATTAAGCAGCTGAATGTTAGAATGGCGAACAGATGATTAGCAATAACAATAAAAAGTCCATTGTGATATTGGCCCAGGGCTTAAACGACGCTGGTCTTTCTGCTGCAGCCGCTCTGTGAGAATGTGAGCTCTGTGCTCGGTGCGGAACCCCAGCACGGCTGCACTTATCTGATAATGCTGTGAAATACTGTACTCGTGTTCTCTGTGTATGGGAGAGCCTGGGAACAATGGTTAGGTTCCTGTGATGCTTGATTTCATCCATCCTCTGTGCCTGCTTGTCCTATTCAGGGTCCTATTCATTTCCCGTAACCACTATTTAGAGTCCTGGGGGTTCGGACCCTATGACTGCAAGGCAGGGAACAACTTGGGATTGGGTGCTAAACCCATCAGATCTGTTCACTGCAGCATTTTTTTTTCTACCAAGGAATTTGGCTAAACTCAGTATATTTACTTGTCTTGATTTTCTAAGTTTTATAGCCACACCTTGGATTCAAAGCCACAATATTTGCACTGTTAGCATGAGGCTCTACTTGTGGAGTTACAAAATCTCCACCAAAACGTGAAGTGAAAGGTTATAGCAGCATGGTTGGTGTGAGGAGTGTGTGTCAGCGTCAGGGAGAGCAGCCTTAAATCAATGTGCTTCCAAATCAATCACACTGTCGGATGCTGGCGTCAGACTCGCCGAGAGATTCCTGTCAGGACCCTCGTCCAGGGAGGCCCCCATTTAAGGGAAATTATTCATGAGTCTTCTACCATTTTCCTGGCTTCAGGGAACCTGCCAGGCAGCACTGGGGCACTGCGACGCTGCCAGGACCTTCTGCTTTGCACCAGTTTGTTATTACTTAGGATTATAATCACTTGTACTGTGACTCCTATTGTTTCAAGTAAGCAGACTCATTCACCTTAAAGTTTACAGAGATTAATCCCATTTGCTAGCATCTGCTCTTCCGAAACTGTGGAGTTCTCACTAGTGTTTCTTCAAAGAATCACTAAACGTACTTTTCCTATAAGTGTTAAAACCCGTCTGCGTTTAGCTGTGCAACATCCTGCACGTGAAAGTTTCAAATCTGTGTTTTTCTCATTACCAGCTCATTGCTACAACAGTTCAGTTCGTTAATTCAGCTTTTCCGCCTCTACTAGAGTTTTAGCTGGGATTGGGGTAAAGCTTTCTGCTACTAATAATAATGACTTGTGCTTTCCAGCATCGCCGTGAGTTATGGATATTCCACCAACCAGTTTTGAAAGGTCACTGGGCTCAAAGGAATGGCCAGTATCCCAGCAAATTAGCACATTTACCGCAAAACTTCACAGTAAATAATGGATCAGAGCATCACAGACATTAATTTATCTGCTGTTACATCATCACATGGAAAATGGAGACATTAACAGGTACCTGGAAGTATTAAAATGAATGAATACCCTTAAACGCATCAATGTCATTTAATCATTGAAACACATCAATGTCTCTGTTAATGAGTCAGCTGCAAACAAAAGGGAAATTGATTACATTTAAATGGCACTCCTGCCCAAGTGGAGAAAATGCGATGTCAAATTATTTAATCAGAGACATTAAGACTCTGAGCACTCAAATGCATACAGCTCACTTCAAAAGCAAAGTTACATATGGTAATGAAAGCAGACCTGTGAGATGTAAGCAGTGATGCTCTTTTGGCATTTTTTAGCTTAACTCTTTTAAAACTGGGTGGCTGGGGAGAGGCTTACGAGGGAGGATGCTGCAGCTGTCCATGCTCTTCAGATGGACAGATGAACTTTGCAGTGCTAAAGAAATGGGATTAGCTGGTCTTAGTCTCAGTGTCCATATGTTACTGATGTATACCAGTTACTTAGTCACAGTGTCCTGTATATTACTGTTGTATACCAGTCACTTAGTCACAGTGTCTGTATATTACTGTTGTATACCAATCACTCAGTCACAGTGTCCTGTATATTACTGTTGTATACCAGTTACTTAGTCACAGTGTCCTGTATATAACTATTGTATACCAGTTACTTAGTCACAGTGTCCATATGTTACTGGTGTATACCAGTTACTTAATTAGTCATAGTGTCTGTATATTACTGATGTATACCAGTTACTTAGTCACAGTGTCCGTATATTACTGATGTATACCAGTTACTTAGTCACCGTGTCCGTATATTACTGATGTATACCAGTTACTTAGTCACAGTGTCCGTATATTACTGATGCATACCGGTTACTTAGTCACAGTGTCCGTATATTACTGATGTATACCAGTTACTTAGTCACAGTGTCCCTATATTACTTGTGTATACCAGTTACTTAGTCACAGTGTCCTGTATATTACTTGTGTATACCAGTTACTTAGTCACAATGTCCTGTATATTACTGATGCATACCAGTTACTTAGTCACAGTGTCCATATATTGCTGATGTATATCAGTTACTTAGTCACAGTGTTCCCTTTTGCTGTCTGTTAATGGGCCCCCACCCTTTCTTTATTTAACACACTTCATCCATGTGCCCTTGTGTTTTGGTTCTGCCCTGCGGCAGCCCATTAGCCTATAACCTGCCAGGTATGCAGTGATATATCGAGGTCATTGTGAATAGCTAAGCAATTAATTTGGCCTGCTGTTTAATTCGGAGTTCTAAAAAGGACGATAAACCCGGCTGGTCTATCCAATTCTCTTCAGCATGCTATTGACCAGAGTGACAAAGTTTAGTCTTACTATATATCACCGTTTCTCCAGCCAGTCCTCGGGGACCCCAAAATGATCCAAATTTTCACTCCTTGCCAAAATGCAGCACGCCTGAACCAAACAACATGTATCTCATATAGGTGTGACTGGGGCCTGGGAGGAACCAAAAATGTGGACTGTCTGGGGGTCAACGAGGGCTGGCTTGAGAAACACTGATGAATATGAATGCAGGAAAGATCTTTTCATCAGATGGACCATGCTTAAGTGATTCTGCTGTTTTCCCTGACTTAGAAACAGGCCAAAATTAATGGTCCATTTTCATACTAGGCAGATATTTAAATACAATCTTATTTTCTATTTCTTTTTCCCCTGTAGTCATTTCCGAATGTGGTGTGATATTTAAAAATCACATCTTCCCTAGAGTATAAACAACTATTCTCTGCACGTTTAAAGTAGAAAATTATGAATTAATTTAATTTTAGAGGCTCTACAAAGCCTGCCTTGTGTAGCTCGACTTTGTGTATGAGTCTGTGAAGAGGAAAATGCAGGATTCTGCCTTGCTAGTTGGCCTTCCCATCACCTTAAATAGTATGAATCTGTTCACGTGATTTCTGTAATCTCTGAAGCTTCTGTATTTAGTTATGGTTGTCTGTTCTAAAGAAGGTTATCGATAGTTGGTATTATGATAAAACAGCATTGTTATGTGGATTTAAGGAAAATGTATATGAGTAAACAGCTCTGAAGGACATTGTTCATGGAGCATTGAGCCTCAGACCAAAAGGCCTTTACAGCCAATTAGGAGTCAGAATGGCGTGCAAGCCTGCACTCTGGCCCGTGTGTGTGTGTGTGTGTGGGTCAGACATAAATTACATTGTGATAAAATCCTGTTATATTAATGTTGTGGGGACCATTTTTTCAGTCCCCACAGGGGGAAATCCAATTTTTATAAAAATCTGTGACTGCAATCAAAAAACTAAAAATGCCAAAAGACTTGTATTTTGTTTGTGTGTGTATGTGTGTGTGTGTGTGTGTGTGTGTGGGTCAGACATGCATTATATTGTGATAAAAACCTGTTATATTAATGTTGTGGGGACCATTTCTTCAGTTCCCACAGGGGGAAATTCAATTTTTATAAAAATCTGTGACTGCAATCAAAAAACTAAAAATGCCAGAAGACTTGTATTTTGTTTGGTTACTTATGGTTAAGGTTATGACTGGGTGGGGTTTAAGGTCGTCATGTTAGGATTAGAGTTTTCCTACAAAGGAGAGTCCCTGCAAAGATATAATTACAAACCTGTGTGTGTGTTTGGTGCTGACTACTGTACGTTTAGAGATCTGTTTCTTTTCTACAGTAATACAGCTTCCTGTGGAGACAACACAAACTGCTTGTAATTAACTGTCAGTATGTTTTCAGCCAGCAAATGCAGATCATTCTACGACTGCACCGTTAATATGTTTTACAGTTATACCTCAGCTGTTAATGGGCTGTTGTTTCTTGTGCCGCTATCTGATACTGTGAGAAATTTACTAAGCAGTTCATATTGATGACAGCAGAACTACACAGAATGGTCCTAGTTTGCTTTAGCAGCGGGTTGAATTCTTTACATTCATTTGGCATCCATACACCAGATTTTTTATGCAAACAGTAGCTAGTAGACTTTGGATTGGGCCCTGCTGAATGAATACAAGTCTAGCCACGAGGGGGACATTTTTGACCCCCTATCAGGGCATCATAAACCAAGGCACCAAGGGGAAGATGTTTAGTGTGGAATGTTGTAAACAGTTTACACAAGAGTAAAGTGTCAGGGATAATTTAAGCTTCTTGAGTGGGTTGGATGACTCCTGTAGGTTGGCCTAAAGGCTTAAGCTTAGGGTTAGCAGGTATTGGGGTGATTATGGAGTTGGATGTGCCACTTCAAGTTTTCTGGTTCAAATCCCAGGAAGGATGTCTACTGGAATACCGTTAAGTAGGGTACTTAACCAGCGCCGCTCCTGACAATCTCAGATCCTACGGGGGAAACTTTGGCGTTACTTTGGACAAATAGGTCGTAGCTTTTACAGTGAAGACGGTGACTTTTACATTCAGTCACGGTTGTAATTTATACCACAGACTGAATGTAAAAAACTGTTGATCCTAATGTAGTAACTTACTAAATTCTGTCCGATATCAGTGAATATGCATTAAAACTTACCGAATCCTGCCTGATACCGGTGAATATGCATCAAAACTTACTTAATCCAGGCTGATGCCTGTGAATATGCTTTAAAACTTACTGAATCCTGGCAGATACCTGTGAATATGCATTAAAACAGTGTAACAAGGCTATATTGCCAAGAACTTCTGAGCTAATTCTTAATTATCAGTCTTATTGCACAACATCACAGACAGTGATATGAGCAATGATACAAGGACGAGCAGTGAGTTCTCAGTTTTAGCTTCAGGCGAGGGAATCGTTAGACTTTTATTGGTTGACATCTGGAGGATATTAATTGGGATACCATCCAATAACAGAACAGCACATCCAACATCATGTAGCAATGGCTGCAGCATTAGATAGAATTAGAATCAGATTCGTTCATTTATCACCAAACACTTTTACAAACAAGGACTTTACTTTGGGGTGCTGTGCAACACAATAATGGACATTCAATACATTATCACAGGACATGTGCAGTGTTTGAGAAAATGAAACAGAGCTACGTAAAACTCCTTATTATTCTAAACACACCGTCTTTAATCTTTTAAAAGTGTCTTCTTTTGAGTCACTCACTTGCATAAGGAGTCAGTTTAACCACTAAGCCGATGTGGTAGGACAGTGCTACATGTATATTTAGTATGTTTTAGAATGTACTGCTAATAATACTGGTAATGACAGGCCAAAGGCGTTGAATTGGAAGCGATGAGATTCAGAACTCAGGACTGAATAATATTGGATTGGATTGGTGACACATGGTGTGAGTTCTGCTTTTCTGAAGTGCTGCCCCTCATTTCAAACCACTGGCAGAGGAAGGCCCTGGCTGGTAATTGGTGCAAAGCTGTGCATGTGAAGAAGTGCCACTAATCTCTCATTTCCACAGGCTACCATGACTGGGCTTGTGGGGGTCCTGGAAGATGGTTGAGAAGCAAAAAAAAAATCTACTTCTGCCCGCAACATGCACTGGAAGCATGAAGGGTGCAGCTTCACAATGCCCCCCCGCACACATACACACATTCCATACTGATATAAACAAGACCGAGCGACCTCCTTTCACCTAAGATGGATTCTGTCTCTGCGCATGTTCCATCCCTAGAACGGAATCTGTCTCTGTGCATGTTCCATCCCTAGGATGGATTCTGTCTCTGTGCATGTTCCATCCCTAGGATGGATTCTGTCTCTGCACATGTTCCATACCTAGGATGGATTCTGTCTCTGCGCATGTTCCATACTTAGGGCGGAGTCTGTCTCTGTACATGTTTCATCCCCAGGGCAGATTTTGTATCTGCACATGTTCCATCCTTAGGACGGAATCTGTCTCTGTGCATGTTCCATCCCTAGGATGGATTCTGTCTCTGTGCATGTTCCATCCCTAGGATGGATTCTGTCTCTGCACATGTTCCATACCTAGGATGGATTCTGTCTCTGCGCATGTTCCATACTTAGGGCGGAGTCTGTCTCTGTACATGTTTCATCCCCAGGGCAGATTTTGTATCTGCACATGTTCCATCCTTAGGACGGAATCTGTCTCTGTGCATGTTCCATCCCTAGGGCAGATTCTGTCTCTGCGCATGTTCCATACCTAGGGCAGATTTTGTATCTGCGCATGTTCCATCCCTAGGACGGAATCTGTCTCTGCGCATGTTCCATACCTAGGGCGGAGTCTGTCTCTGCACATGTTTCATCCCTAGGGCAGATTTTGTATCTGCGCATGTTCCACCCCTAGAACGGAATCTGTCTCTGTGCATGTTCCATCCCTAGGATGGATTCTGTCTCTGCGCATGTTCCATACCTAGGGCGGAGTCTGTCTCTGCACATGTTTCATCTCTAGGGCAGATTTTGTATCTGCGCATGTTCCATCCCTAGGACGGAATCTGTCTCTGTGCATGTTTCACTTGATCATTCCATCTCTAACAGCCTCACTTGGTGGGGCTTTATGCTCCGAACTGTTGCATCTTCCTTCAGTTTTCATAGCTCCCAAGCCCCACAGTTCCCATGCCCCCTACAGCACGCACAATACAGCAGTCACCCCGGTGAAGACCAGAGAACAATCTGCAAAGTCAACTAATAGATGTCAGGCACCAATAATGAATTATTCATTACGCTGCCGCTGGTTGTTATTCATTTTAATTTATGTTTGCTTTCTGTTGAGTAATGTTGCAGACAAAACACGCGGGGCCACTTCCGTCCGTGTCGAGGAGCAGGGCCACTTGGATCTGTGTATAATGCATCTGAAAACACGAGTTGACACCTTCCCACCTGACCTAACTTGCATACCTGCAAGGAAACAGTTGGAGGTCATAATAATGTACAGCCATGCACCTCTGCAAGAAAATGTTATGCAGACTCTCCTTTAAGTAGAAAATCACACTCATTTTAAATGCATAGATAGAAACAGATTGGGAGATTCATGCTTGCCGGGGGCAGTGACCATAACCCGAACTGCTTAATCACTAATGCCCACTTTTAATCACAATACAAAACCCAGACATCCATCCTTCCATCTTCTATAACATTTATCTAATGCAAACCTATTCTGAAATATCCAAACAGGTAAAATAAAATCAGTCAATGCTGCCCTCAGGCAAGCATACACCAACAAAACTTATACTGACTTTCTGCAGATTCATGTTTCTGAGTTTGTCTTATGGCGGCCATATACAAAATGATGCAAAGATGTTACAGAAAATGTCTGTCTGTTGAGTATTTGTAGAGAACAGATGGAAAAAATGGCAGTAGTTTCGAATAACAGGGTGCCAGTTCCCTAAACCAAGTGTGTGGCCCTTTGAATAGACCATATCACTCTCCTTCATCCACTTCTGCCTTGTCAAGTGAAGAAAAGCGATTGGTAAGATGACTGAGTGTCATAGGAGGCCATGCTCTGTCTGCGGGAATGAGAAATGCACAGTTTGCAGTTTGGTATGGGCTGCTGTTGGTTGGTTTAGTGATTTTGTTTCTATTTATTGTATACATCTAGCAATGTTATAGCATATCAATGAATGATCATATAGAGATTGGTTTGAGAGTGATTTTTTTTAACAAACCTTTTTGCATTGCATCCTAGTTACCATCCTAGCATTCTAGCATGACACCCCCTTTTGGAAATGCTGCTGTGGACCCCTCCAGTATGCATCAAAGTGCCTGTAACTGGCCAAGCTGTCTCTTCGATGGCAAATTTAAGAGAACCACTTTCCCACTTTGAATTAAGGGCAGTTTTTTATTTTATATCTTCCTTACAGATGAAGCCAATTAAATTTTTCAGAGGAAATGTTAAGTTTGAAAAACAAATTAGGAAAATAAATTCATGACTGAATAACCGCTAGAGTTCTCTGGATTCCTTCGAATGCTCTGTCACTATGTGCTGTTTACCTAGAACCCTTAGAATGTTCTGTCACATTGTGCTGTTTACATGGAACCCTTAGAATGCTCTGTCACATTGTGCCATTTACACAGGACCCTTAGAATGCTGTCACATTGTGCCATTTACACAGAACCCTTAGAATGCTCTGTCACATTATGCCATTTACACGGAACACTTAGAATGCTCTGTCACTTTGTGCCGTTTACATGGAACCATTAGAATGCTCTGTCACATTGTGCCATTTACACGGGGCCCTTAGAATGCTGTCACATTGCGCCATTTACATGGAACCCTTAGAATGCTCTGTCACATTATGCCATTTACACGGAACACTTAGAATGCTCTGTCACTTTGTGCCGTTTACATGGAACCATTAGCATGCTCTGTCACATTGTGCCATTTACACGGAACCCTTAGAATACTCTGTCACTTTGTGCCGTTTACACGGAACCCTTAGAATGTTCTGTCACATTGTGCTGTTTACACAGACCACTTAGAATGTTCTGTCACGTTGTGTTGTTTACACAGACCCCTTAGAATGTTCTGTCACATTGTGCTGTATACACAGACCCCTTAGAATGTTCGGTCACATTGTGCTGTTTACACAGACCCCTTAGAATGTTCGGTCACATTGTGCTGTTTACACAGACCCCTTAGAATGTTCTGTCACATTGTGCTGTTTACACAGACCCCTTAGAATGT
>JAODJW010000001.1:1573734-1585057 GCA_026777045.1 Hyperopisus bebe | reverse complement strand
TTGGAAGAAACTTTTATTGTCATCCTTAGCCTCCAATGCAGTTTTTCTTCCTACATCCCTCTTGGACAGTCTAATGTCATTTTTAACTCTACCTGTAGACTTAGATACTCCTGCTTAATTTTGACATCATTAGTTATTTTCCAATTGTGGAACAGAGCCCTTTTCCTCCTGACTTTATTCTTAATTTCCTTGGTAAACCACCTTGGTTGTCGTTTCCTAGATTTAGTTTTGTTGGAATCAGGTATAAAGTCCTCTTGCACTTGCAACAATGTACTTTTAAAAAATTCCCATGCCTCTTCAAATGTTTTGCCATTTAACTCCATCCAGTTTACAGTTTCTAGTTTCCATCTCATGTCATTAAAGTTAGCCTAAAATTAACCTCGAATTTAACCATGTTGTGATCACTACCGTCCAATGGTTCTAAAACCTCTAATTTTCCAATTCTATCCTAGTTATTAGAAAAAACAAGATCACGAAGGGCTTCTTCCCTGGCAGGGGTATTAACAAACTGAGTAAAAAAACAATCCTGTACTAATTCCACCATCTCAAGTTCATTTACAGAGACTGTGTCCCACTGTAAATGTAAATGTAAATGTATCCCAGGTAAATTAAAATCACCCATAACCACCACATTATTTTTATTACTCATAATCCTGATATCATCATATAGCATTCTGCTTTCCTCTGCAGCTACATTAGGTGCTCTATAACAAACCCCGTCAATTAGACCATTTGAGTCTCCAGCATCCCGCTTTATCCATACAGCTTCTGTACTTTTATTTTTATCAGTGAGCTCCCTTGCCTGCAAGTTTTCTTTTACGTATACTGCCACACCACCTCCCTTCTTGCCTATCCAGTCTCTACGGAACAACGTATAACCATCCATATTATATTCTTCATCATCATTGTCAGTCATCCATGTTTCAGTTATTCCTATGATGTCGTAAGTGTCCAATGAAATTAAAACCTCTAAATCATGAACATTGTTTCTAATACTCCTAGCGTTTAAATACAGACCACAAATGGTAGGCCTTTTACAGTGCCCACTTTTAATATTTATTTGGGCTTTCCGTCTCTCCGCACATAAATTCGTAACTAACCTCCCTGCCCCCCAGTCCCTAGTTTAAACTTTCCTCATCTACTCTACACATACGCCTCCCCAATACACTGGTTCCCCTCTGGTTCAGATGCAACCCGTCCGGCTTGAACAGGTCCCACCTGTTCCAGTAGGTCTTCCAGTGCCCCATAAACCTGAACCTCTCCTTCCTACACCACCATTTTTGCTCATAGTGACCCTGCCTTTGTTCTGTTCCTTGCCTCCTCAAACTGGGCCCTTCAAAGACAGCATCTCAAAGAGAGCCATATTACAATGTTTTATGGCTCTGTCCGCCAAGCTGCCCAGGTTGTCCCACAGTAATTGGTGATGCAATCTGCATTCTTTTTTTTTGTGCATTTCCTCTAGACACGTCACATGTGCTGTGTGGCTCAGTGGGTTAGGATTCTGTGTCCGTGATCAGAAAGTTGTTGAAGGTTTGAATCCATTGGCCAGAAACCTAATCCTGCTGTTTGGCCCTTGAATCCCAGTCTCTCCAGGTGTGTTGTATGCTGACTGACCCCCGTCTTGCTCTTGCCTGTGTCTAGTCTGTCTCATGGGGAGCAAGATGGGACAGGTGCAAAGACAACTTGATAAATAAAGTATCGCCATTCTATTTTTCCTCTGAAGGCTGTGTCTGTGCCAGGTGAATCCCAACATCTCGGAAGTTTGTGATGATTGTTTTACAAGTTAGGAACCTATAGCTAAGATGTTGCTAAGACAACAACAACATGTGAAAAAAGGCAGAGCCAAATATGTCAAATGAACGTTCCTAGAGTAAAGACACCTGAGAATAAAAGAAAACACACCCTGTACCAAAGTCTCTCTCTATCTTTCTCTAAGCTAAGCTATTGGGGGTCATCTTCCACCATGGCTTCAGAGAGACTAAAGAGAGCACTTAGGTAGCAGTTCTGTTTCCCGTCACGCCCTGACTCCAGCTGCCCACTCCCGTCTCTGCGGATGCCTTTATCCTCGTTGTACAGTGTGTAATTGGCTGCAGACATGGTCATTTAGAGCCGCTCCAGGTGCTGAGGACCAGCCAAGCGTTTCTGCTGTGACCCTGTGCTCTCCAGTTGTCTTCTCCCGAGAAGACTCAGTGCACTGGCCGTTGGTCCACATTGTCCATCCCTTTTTCAATAAGCCACTAATCAATTGCGATAGCAGTTGCCTGAAGTCTGGCCTGGGAGACACAGACGCTCAGAGACGGACCCCTGGGCATGACAGCGCTCAGTCATCGGACACTCAGACAGGATAACAACATAACATGTCCCAATGGGCCACCACGCCATCCTCACATTCAGTCCGTGATTAATGACAGAAGGTTCTGAAGCCCAAACTTGTTGAAAGAAGGTCATCCAGCTACCACATAACATTTTCATATCTCTTAAGTTCTTGTGTCCTTGTGGAGATGTAATGTGGTTTTCCCAGCACAGTGACAAAAACTTTGTTTATTGCTCGAGATCATTTAAGGGAAAGTGCTTCCAT
Organism: Hyperopisus bebe; assembly: GCA_026777045.1. Lineage (NCBI taxonomy): Eukaryota > Metazoa > Chordata > Actinopteri > Osteoglossiformes > Mormyridae > Hyperopisus > Hyperopisus bebe. The sequence continues at coordinate 1,582,479 of JAODJW010000001.1, read as the reverse complement.
GTGGAACAATGCTTATTTCAACTGCAGTTAATTCCAAGCAGAAAATTAATTATATACATTAAAAAATGTTCATTGAAATGGCCCAAACTCATACCCGAGAATGAAAATAATTTTATTTCTTATCTGTTGTGTTTTCTTGGTTACCTCCTGTGATGGGGTCAGGGCCTCATTTTCGCTTTTTCCCTTTGAGATGTTTCCTTTGTTCTTCTCGTGCCCTCCAGGAAGTCGAGAGTGAGGTCGCAGCTGCTCGTGAAAACGATTTGGAATAACGGTCTGGCTGATCGATCGCTTGATTGCGTAAGGAAATGCACGCAGATGACTGGCTGGGCCTCCCAGAAGAGCAGCTACACTTCACACCACAAACTCCAGATGCCCCAATATGCCTCTGCTACCCGAGGGCGGCTATGTGGAAATTTAGATAATAAAGCACTAGACCAGAGAGCACCTCCACAGCAGCAAGTGGAAGAGAAAAAGCCAATTCTCCATCCCTGGATGTTTTCCTATCGTACCTCACTCCATAAAAATATTATCTTTGCGTTGTGTTCATTTTGAGCCTCTTATCTCCTGTTTTTTCCCATCTAACCTACATCCAGTTGACCCAAATTCCTCCTTTATAGTGGTGATGGCATTCTAGCAAAATTCATATTAGGTCTTCGGGCGGATAAATATGTAAAATACATCCATCCATCTTAGAGGTAGAGGGCCATGCTGGTAGAGGGCCATGCTGACCTTCGAGTCTGTCCTGGGAAGCATAAGACACTGCATGTGTCTGACGGGATGACAGTCTATCACAGGGCATAAATACACAACATGTGTTAAAATACACCCATTCAGCCATCTCCTTATTTTGACACCAAAATGGTTTTCAGTATCAGAGGAGACACAGCACTGCAGGTGTGCGCTTTGCTATCTGCTGTGCATTTTGCCATCTTGTAGCACTCAATATTCAGTTCCAACACAGCTGAATATATATATAATGCACTACAGACTTACTCCTATTGCTATATCCAAACAGCTTCTTTGGAGGTAAATGGGCACCAAATCCTCTGTACATTCTCATAATTACTTTTTAGCTTATTTCAAAATGAGACCAAAAGTACAAATCACAAATCTGATTAACAAAGGGTTTATATCTATTTGTAATATTAATAATAACATACACATATCTCAATGACTGCATGTCGCAAGCTGACTGAAAGTTTTTGTCACACCCTACCTCCCTCCCCCTCGTTCTCTCCCTCATTGCCTGTATAATCTCGCCTCTCATTACAGCCCTCGTGTGGATCACCCCAGGTGCCTCTCGTCTGCTCCTTCACATGCCCTGTATAAAGCGTCCTTCAGTCCTGCGATCCCCAGTCCTCTCATTGATGTTGCTGCCTGCATGTGCTCCCCAGTGTGTCCTGTGTCCAGTGTTCTTGCCTAATCCTTCCTACCCTGTTTTGACCCCTTTTGGTCCATTTTCTTTGCCCTGCTCATAGTTTCCTTTAATAAAGCCCCCCTTTTGGTTTCCCCCACGCCTACCTTCGCCTCCATCCTTGCCTTCGATGTTTTATACGTAACAGTAAAAAGCAAACGTCCATCCATCCGTCTGACATACCGGCTTCTCCAGTGCAGGGCACTGGTGATAAACATTTAAATCATTTTAATTGCAAATAAGGACAGTTTTTTGCATTTAAGTCTAATTTGATTCTCGCCGATTAAATATTTAAAATCATTTTTCACTTTTTCTTCTTCTCAGCAATTCATAAAGCTGAACTGACACATTAAGAAAACACAGCTTATGTTTAATAATTTCCCCAGAATGGTTTTAATTCACTAAAAGTGTCACGATCTCAGAGCCTCTGAATGGCTCGTAAAAGCTGTTCTGTACTGCCTGGAGCAACTCTCACCATAAATCACTTACCGGCCATTTTAGCAAAAAGCTGAAATTCACACTGAATAAACACTATGTCTGCTTTGTTTAAATATTAGTGGCATGTTCAAACCATGCAAGCATTTCATATTATAGCTGGAGAAATATGTGACTATATTCATGTCACCAGTTTCCATTCTACTTCATTAATAGCCAGTTCATGTTCTTGTCTTTGATATACAGCAAGCAGAATAAGATCCAATTGGTCAAAAAGACACCAGTAAAGACAGATGAGTTGGTCAAATTCTGCACCTTATATTAATGTCACAAGACTTTTTGTTCATGCAAAATCCCACCAAATGCAATAAAGTCAATAACAAACAATATTTCTCTGACAGGATATGGACATGGGAGGCCTCAGAAGAGCATGATTCGGGGGGGCAGTAGAGGGCCCCAAAATGAACTGCAGGGGCCTCTGCTTGGGGGCCCAAACACAGGCAGCTACGCCCCTGTACTGATGCTTAAAACCTGATCAGAAAACTCACAGCTCATCCCACAATAGCAATATTTCTGAAACCAATGTTTTATGGGCATTATGTTATAAGTGTTATAAGCCTAATTAGCCCTTAAATATTGTGATGAAAAAAAAACTTTTTCATACATTTCAGAAGAAGGTGGAGACAAAATTCACACCTCACCTCCACCTTCCGCCTTCTGGGGGGGGGTCCCCAGATACCTCCACATAGCCTTGCTGCATTACAGTGGTGCTTCCATGGCACTGATTGGTGCCTTTCCAGAGCGCCACCCCACAGATCTGCTCATTAAGGAAGGACAACCAGGAGCTGGGAAGCCCCCTGAAGGAACCAGTGTCTGAAACAAGCGGTCCGCTCTGACCGGCCAGATCACAACCATCACCTGGAGAAGCAGTATGAAGATGGATTGATGGGAAAGTACCAGAATCAGAGGAGTATGGAGTGTGTACATTACACAGATGATACTATCAGTCACAGCTGTATTAGTAGTATAATGATATATGAATAATGTTTGAACATTAACATTGTTAAGAAGGACTGGGACTGAACTGGTCTTATGGTTGGATCATTCTATAGAAGAACTTTATCAATAGTAATAATTTTCATATATATTTTCAGTTATGTGTGGTGCATGCAAGACGAGGCAGATCATGTACATCCCACGTAACTTAGCGAAAAGTGCAGACAACAAATAACAGAAGTGGTGCATTAGAGACATGCTGTATGTTGAGTGTTTGTTCTGCTGGCCGGGATATGATGAAAGCAGGAACAGAGCAGTCTGGGGGGGGGGCAAAAGAGACCCCCTGCTGAGACCTTTCAGCCCAACACAACACCTGCAGCCCAGACTGCAGCTCGCCAGCGCTGTGGGTTTTAACAAACAGGGCACACGTCCAACATTGTCTTGTCACAGCACGAGGTATTTGCTTCTTTGCAACAATTGGACAGGATGGACAGATACCTGTGCTTTAAACACATCACCACTGACAGACGGTAAGAGAGAAAGGAGGAGGTAAGGATTAGAGATTAGGGAAAGAGTGAAGTATAATACTCAGTTTTCAAGTCCGAGGCCTCTGATGTCTCAATCCTACTCGGCATGCAGATTTTTTTTAAGATAAGAGCAGAATCAAGCTTATGAACTGATAGCAAGAGTACACTGATGTGGCAGATACCCTGTAAATACACAGAAAACGTCATGCCTCTACATTATAATATCACAAATAAAATGTATTAGTCTTCTGTTCTAATTAGTACATAATTCAGTTGTCATTTCAATGCAGCAAACATAAAATGCATAATTTATTTTTAAATAGGATTTCAATTTGCAACTTGCACTACCAATTCGGTTGTAACACAGATCAAGGCAGTGAATTTGAGATTTTGATTTGTTTTTTTTTTCCAACTAGGTGGTTAATTCTGAATAAGGAGACATTGCAACGTCAAAGTTACTACACAGACTCGGGGAACAATCATGTGCAGCGCATGCGCGGAACAGGGGCGAACTTTGACCTGGCGGATCAAAATAAGAGAGGGAATATCTGGTCATTAGCATTAGCTGTGGAACGAAGATGTATAAGTATTTATTGGTTTAATAAACTGACAAGAGCCGTGACACTGGGAAGATTTCATAAGCACCAAGTTGTTGGATAAAGGTAAAAAACTACGTTTATGTTGCCAGTTAGCAGGTACTCAGTTTCTTTATCAAGCTTAGCATTCATCGATGTCCAAACTTCCTTATTGATGCATTGAGGTATAGAAAGTTATTTTAATAGCACTCTAACATGGTTACTATCAGCTCCCAGCGCCGCCTCGCACGTCTTTTTGTATTAATTTTTGTTTGTGAGGTTTAATATTCTACAGAGAGTTAGCGGTTACTACGTTCATTTCACGTCTATAATCAAGGGCATAAAGCGGACAAAATCCGTACGCAGTTTATGGAGTGTAAAGTAAGCTTGTTATCGGATATTCTCATCTAAATTACAAAACATATCATTGCGCTTACCGTTATTTGCGTTTTAATCGTGCACTATTTTGTCGCTGTTGTGTGGGACTTTGACTAGAAGTTTTCTATACTCCTGTACTTAGTGTTTTCTGTTGTGACTAGAAAAGCGATTTGAAACAGGCGAATTCCCTGAAATCGGGACCCACGCAAAGCAGTAGATACAATATAATATTTACTCAATTTAGTATTAACTCACAACAACAATACCAGACAGTTAATGAATCCTTCGTCCAAATAGAATGAAACAGTAGTAATAATTGCTTTTGTTTGTATGATTTCTTTATATGATATTATTTAGGGACTAGCGGTGGCCACATGGCGTATGAATTAGACATAATATTGATGATTATGAATAGAATTGAAATAGAAATTGATTTTATTATTAAAGCAGTACCTTTCTATTGCAGTGTTGTTTTGAATTTTAATGTAGGCCTGGTTGTGCTACAGCTTGATCATGTTCTGAGATCTCAGACTAGGTCTTCAAACTGAAGTCAGAATCACGTACGTGCTGTATTTCGCCAAGTATGTTACACATACGGGGGATTTGTCTTGGTGCAGGCATACATGATTAACATGTAACATATTACACAAGCTGAACAGGTTCACACTATTACATGATTAAAAGAGAACAAAATAAGAATATTGCATATTAATCAAGTACGTGAATGTGTACCTGTAGTCTGTTATTTAAGTATATGTTGCTCTGGGGCTTTTGGATTAGGAGTGTTGGATTAGGAATCCAGATCCTTCATGGCTAGGTGAGGGTGGTAGAGGGAGATGCCGTGCTGGGCTTCAGCTCCTTGTTGACAGCTTTTATAAAAAGTGGGGCTGCTAGAGCCGGGGTGCCAAGCTCCAGTCCTGGGGGGTCGGAGCCCTGCGCATTTTTGGGGTTTCCCCTCATTTAACACGCCTGATTCAACTCCTTGTGCTCATTACCACATGGCTCTTGAGCTGAGTCATTTGTGAGGGAAGAGGGAAGGAATTAAGTTACACAGTGCTCCGGCACCCAAGGACTGGAGTTTGACATCCTTGTGCTAGAGGCTGACTGCTGATTTCAATGATGGGGGGGGGTGTCACTACCTTGTCCTGTGACCAGCCGCTCTGTCATTGGTCACTAAAAAAAGTGTTCTCCCACATATAGCTCATAACAAAATGTCTAAGTCCGCTTTCTATAAATTGTCAGTCTTTGAAAGGAAAAAGACGAACTTATGTTCAACCAGTAACAAAGTTGGTACAGAAGATGAATTTTGATAGTAATAGTAATAATAATACTTTATTCATTCCTGTGATGGATTCGTCCGTATTGTATGCAGGCGATACCTATGACTATAATTAGATCAGTTAATCATCTTCTGTTAAAATACAGCGTGGTTGAAAGAGATGTATCTAATTAGAGTTGAAATGCTTGGGTATTTTTCTGTAGTGAAAAATGAATGTGAATATATTCTTTTGCTATATATTGTCGGTTGGAATATAAAGCAGCTCTTTAATTTTTTTAACCATTAGACCTTGTTTTTCTTGAGCTTTATGATGTCATAGGATCGCATGCTGGCCCAGAACTGTAATACTGTAGTAGAGGTAGCATCTCACAGTTTGAGATGAACCCGTAAACAGGTCATATCATGGTGGCTCTGAGATGAGTGTGGAGCTCTTAAGTGGCCCCAGGCGGTGCTCCTCTCATTCTTAGCTTTTCGGTAAACCAGTTTGATAGCACGGTGCTTCTGTCTGGCTGGGGGAGACATTAGCAATGTGGGACTTGGAGACAAATGGAGAGATGAATGAACTGAATAGAGCAGCATCTCCCATAAGACTGCAGTGCTTATTTACAGATATTCCCTCCAGGAAATTGACCAGGACCGTGCTTAACATATCCTTGTGTTTACTGTTATTTGCGTTTTCATCTCCTTGGCAGGTTGTTCTGTGGCTTGCATCCGTAAAACAGGTGCATTAGAAACTCCCGGGTGTATTTCTGTGCATCTCTAGCCGTCAGTAAAGATTTAAATATGAAATGTTCCTATTAAGCTGGAATTGGGACCCCTCTGGGAATTGTCACCATGCTCGCCTTGAACCTGCAGAGAGAAGCTGCGTTTAAAGGGAAGTGACAGGAAACTCTGCTATCTCACACGTGCACCAAGACTTTACACTTAAAGAATCTGCATGCAGCCCCCAGGCTCACCCAGGCAACAGAGACCGGAGTTCTCCTGGAAATTTATCTCATCTTACAGACCATTGCATGGCTGGTGGTCTGGAGGTGTGTATGTGCAAACAGACAGACCAAAGACAAACTTCATCTCGTAATTAACATCCTCGTTTGTTCTGCTTATGTCAAGCTTAATTGCATGCGGTATACTATTTATATTTAAAATGTCTGGAGCTATACGTCTAGCTGGAGGCTGGTTTTCAGTTGGTTGCGTTCGTTTCATTTACTGAGTGTGGTCTTTCTCTTTTATGGCCAATATCCACTGAGTTTTTGTAAGAAAACCTGAAGGGTCCCCAGCCATGCAGGATGGGATAGTCACCACACTGATTTATATAAATGGCTTCCACCCCAGGCAGAGTATGTCCAGTGCAGCTTCATTGACAGGTGAGCAAGGATTTGCTAGTGGGCATTAATTAGCTACCAATTACACTAAATATTATTGACTGGCCATGACATGTTGTACCTAAGCAGTCAATGTATCAAGTGTGCAAAGAAGGCAGGTTGACCCTGCACCCTCTTGACCACTGTGGCATGTCTGCGACTGACCTTAGCATGTCTGTGACTGATTGTCCAGCTTGCTTTTTGCATTCCAGCTTGCTGGACACTGCTTTGCTCTGGAAATGGAATGTTTCACCAGTCTTTGTGTTACTGCTGCATTGCAAGAATATGCTGTTGAAACACCCTGGAAGCTGAAACCGGGACAAAATACCAGAGGTCAGGTTTAGGGGAATTAGTTGCATTCATTGGCAATTAGAATTTACGGATGAGTTTTGGAATACAGGTTAGGGATTGCACGGAGCACCCTCCCAGTGTGACTTACACTGCCTGCCAGCTGATCCGCATTCTGGCATTATGCTTGGAATTTATTAGCCAGTACAAATAGTCAATGCTGGAGATGTGCTTACTGAGGCTGGGACCTATGGGCCAGTTTAACCCGAAAAGCCATAACAGGATTTTAGTTAGTTGAACTCCTCCTCTTCAAACTCAGTGTGTGAGCACATTAGCGCCGGTTATCTCCGTGTCTGTGGGCAGCAGCGGCCTTGGCAGGCACAGGGATTCGGTTCTGCCAGCAGCATGGCATCTCGCGTGTACAGTCCAGGGCATCCTTTGCTGAGGGTAGGAGTGAGCGATCTTTCCAAAAAAAATCACATCACGATCCTTTAAACACAAAATCACTATCTGAATTGCGATTTATCTTTTCAAAGAGACACATACTTAAAAGATTATCCTCAAACTAATTAAGACCGAAGTTACACTTTAAATATCAAACTTGAATTCAACTGTGAAATAGATTTCTTCTTCTGATGCCTTCTGACGTGCTGACCGTTGTCTGACAAATTTTACACATTACTTTGCTTTATGCAGTATGTGACTTGAAAAATTTGATTGTGGATGTCTTTAAGATCACAATCTACAATCGTCAGATCGCGCCCCCCTAGCTGAGGGACCTGCCGACTGACATGCTGTGTACCATTTAGGTTCCCAGCGAAAGGACGTTCCTGTGAATCTCCCTGGCACTGCTTGCTTTCTGCCGGTTTGCCGGCAAGTTCCCTAGCAGTTATTGATGCGTCGTCGGGAGGGTTAACGCAGTCAAGGCACCAGCGCAGTTATGATCCGATTTGTGTCCTGAAGTGATTTGGGCCGGAATTCCGGAGTCTTCTGTGGGTCTTCTGTAGTTTCGAGCAACACTGTTTGTCAGCTCTTGTCTGCCAGAATTTGCAGCCGAAATTGGAGTACAAGTTTCTCAGTGAACAGACTGTGGGGGCTGGACAGCAAATTGTAATCTACAAATTAGAGGTTCATTCAGATCAGTATCGGCACTAGGGCTGGGCGATATCATATCGATATTATATTGCGCATGCGCAATAATCACCGCCCTGGTCAGGTGACACACGAAGCATTTGGCCGGACACCAGCTTTTCGGTGCTATACGGACATTAGTTTACACCCAGGATTAGTAGTATGGCTTAAATATTAATGAGATGCATTTTGTGATACTGAAACGTAATCTGTATAAGTTTCTTAAATTCGATTAGCGGAGCACCCCACATAATACTGTTTTGTTATACTATGGTTTGGTTTACCTGAAGTCGCGGTGAAGAAGAGCAGCCACAACATCTTTTAAAAGAGGAGATCTTGTGGATAAACAACGTAAAAAGAC
>JAODJW010000001.1:1524278-1535129 GCA_026777045.1 Hyperopisus bebe | reverse complement strand
GTTTATTTATTGTTAGTTACTGTAATGTTGCGCTGCTTTATTTGGTTAATCGTCCAGCCTGTGAAGAAGGCATTCAAATAAGAATTGCATTGTAGTATGACTCATTTCCTGGGGCGTACAATTTATATTAGGTCAGCGTTCACGGTTTGACTTCTGATATTCAGATCGAGTTGTAGGTCAAACTGTTTTGTTCAACTTTGAAGAAATTCGAGTTCTAGTGAGTTCGAGAACCGAGGTACCACTGTAGTTGGTGTTTCACTAAAACAACAGTGCTTGTTTCGTTGCTTTAGATGAAGATTCTGACAGTGTGATAGGTAAGAAATAATGAGTCTCTAAACTGAATTTCTCACTGCTTTTTAACAGAAGAAACATCCTGTGGGGCAGAACGCACATGTGACCACGCCCTGAAGCAGGTGGCGCTGTCCTCTGTGAGGAAGTCCACCCCTCCCAGGATGTTTCATGTGAGAGCTCAGCTCAAGACCTTCCAGCCGCAGAGACTATACCAGTGTCTGAAGCTCCACTGCCCCCAGTGCAGAGCCTTGTGAGTGGAGCACACTGCATCACTGACACTGCTCATAGTGCAAAGCCCTACACACAGTGGGTTATAGAGGCACGTATGGTCAAGTACCCCATAGTGTCCTCACTGTGGTCCATTCAGTGACTGGAGCAGAGCTCACTGCTTGACTGGTGTGTAAGGCAGCGGGGATGTAGGAATAGTCTATCGGCACTGAACTTCCTGCCTGTGCTGCTGTGCCTCCCAGACAGGACGTCCCAGACGAGGAGGCCATAGCCAGCGCCCTCCGCAGGGGTGTCGGCACCGCGGCCTTCAGCAGCGAACCGTGGCTCTTAACCGGTTTCCTGGAGTCTACAGAGCCGGGCGGCGAGATCGCCGTGCACCTCCCCAGCAGCTCCCGCAATGACCAGACCAGCTTAATCTTCCTGGAAGGCAAGCTGAGCACCCACAGATATTCCTCACTGGCACGTCTCTGCAGCTGGGATGGGTAACCGGAACGTTTCGCTGCTGCAGGAGCGACGCTGGAGGAGGTGTGTCAGATTTCAGAGAGCAGGGCCGTCGTTCCCGTGAGGTCGCGTGATGGCAAGATGGCCTTCCTGGACTTCTCGGTACCTGTCGTCTTCCGCGGTTTGGCGCGGCACTATGGGTTTGTACTGAACTCCTGACTACCCACAATCCCATCCTTCATGATCCAATACTGTGGTGTGGCTAAGCCTGTGCCAGAACCCAGGCAGGGATCAAATCAAATCAAAATAATTCATTGCATTTAAAAGAATAGAGGTGCAGCATAAGATCAAACAGATGTAAGACAAACAGGAAATACACCTGTAACAGAAACACTAAACAAGACAAATGGAATTTGGAGAAGAGCTGGGTAGATGGATGGATGGATGGATGGATGGATGGATTGGACTTAGAAGAAAAACATGCCAGCCCATTTCAAGACACACACATACACATGCAGGGCTGGTATCATGCAATACTAACCTGGATTTACACAGAGCTGTTACAGGTGCATTTAATAATCACATCATATTTACATTCTCTGTGAAGGATATTGCGTTTCATTCATATTAATCAATAGCTCACTCCATTCTCACTTGAGCTGAAGTTGTCGTTCTTTGGCAGGTGCAGAAACTGCTCGCGCTCGGAATGCTGGGAGCCCCTTTCCATGGATGTACAGGAGTGGGATGAGAACAGGGTGTCTGAGGGTAGGAGACCTTCACCTCAGCATCCTCACACCTTACCTTCTCCTCAAACCTCCTCTCTGACTCCAACAAGTGTGGATCTTTTACTGGATTACAAAGTTCTTTGTCTTTTCTGCTCTCATTTATCACATTGGCATTTTAGTGCTAATTTTCACTTGTAGCTGGGCTCATTTGATCTTGAAATGAAGTTTCGGAGCTATGAGTGCGATTATCAGTTTTGATGGATCTTGTTGAATTTAAAGTGAATGTGCTCTGACGCCTGGAGCTCCGATCTTTGTCAGTCTCCCTGCGCCCAGCCACCTTCTGCACCTGTCTCCTCCAGCTCTAGGAGTCCAGCTGCTCCAGTACGTGCTGCTGATGAAGCTGGAGTTGGAGGACGGCACAGACTCCCTGCAAGCCCTGCTGTGGCAGGACGCAGTGAGTGAGAGCTGTGTCACACACAGGGCCCGCACAGTCACACGCTGCACCAGAGGCTGTCCGTGCCACAGAGAAGTGCCAGACAGACACACTGGCCCAGCACAGAGCAGGGCACCCCGTCAGCTCGCACTAGTCACTGTCTTTTCGCTTCCTTATGGAGGTAAAGCTCTATGACGGAGCTCTGTTAGACCCTCACTTTATTTTGACTGTAGCCTCCTTCTGCAGGAGACCTTCTTCGGTGTTTCTGCCCACAACGCCGCGACCGACCAGCAGTTGCAGGATAGAATACAAGGCACCATGGACAGACTCTGCCCACCAGAGGGCACTATGGGTAACATTCACTGTCATGGCTACAACCATCTGTGAAGCTTAGGCTTGTGTAAACAGTGAACCGGATTCTAAGTACTGGGGGTCTTTTAATAGCGTTCATTGGCAGGTTATAAATAACCTCTGGGCTGCTGTTTAAGACAGTGTAGTCTGATTGCTCTAAGAAGTGACTGACAGGCCATCAGTCCAATCAGCTACAGCACCTGCATCTCTGCCCATTTAAGCTGTTTGTAAGGGGAAGAATCAGCTAAGGGAGCTGGATTTGTGTGTGTGCTTCATGCCCGCAGTCATTGGATGTGCCAGTGATCCGTGGAAAGCAGGATTATGTTTAAAGGTTGGTATAGTGTGCTGGGCGTGTGACTCGTGCCCCTCCCTCCTCCCCAGCAACACGACCCTGGCTGAACCTGTGTCTGGCGGCCTACTCTGTGGAGAACGCGGGCCACAACGCTGTCTGCTACCAGGTGCTGAACACCAAGGCCGTGTGCCCAGATTAACAGGCGGATCTCACTTCCGGAACGTCACAGGACCGAGCCTTCTCTCGGGGTTCTGTGCTGCTTGGTATTTTCTTGTCCTAGAACAGATATTTATTTTGTTAATAAAACAGAAATAGCAGTTTTTCTGTTAACAGTGTCATTGCTGTGGAGTGAATTCTCTGTCAGTGTTGAAGTGTGCTTATAAAAGTTCCTGCTCCCATGTTAATGGACATCACTGGTATACATGCACAGTTCTTGCAGTTCCAGTATTCCTGCTGGATGGAGGTGCGTTCCAGTGAGGTGTCTCTGCAGTGTGCTTCTGCATCCTCAGTCCACAGTTTGAGACACCCCAGAGAGCATGAACCAGAAATCAGTTCAGTTTCTTCACTGGCACTTTTCCTGCATTCTACTGCCTTTAAGACAGACAATCTGGGCGGGATTGATTTTTTCTGATGGGCTCATCGCCAGGCACTGTAGCAGAGGGACCTGTCTGCTATCTACTGCTTAATAGAAAAATATTGCCAGGATTTATAGTGACTCCTGCACTGCTCTAGTGTGCCACCTACTGGTGGCTCTTGGGTTTCCGCTAAACGTGAACGATCACTGCCACTTTTTAAGAAGCAGTTTGGCATAGTATGATGAACAGTGGTTCCTAACGTTACCTCAATTTTTTTTTACCTGAACATCTTCAAACTTTACATATATATTATTATAAGCATACTGTCTAAGAAAGCGAATCTTACACATCAATGCAGTTCAAGGCGGCGCTGCGGTGCTGGCTGTCTCGGCCCTAAGCGGGTCCGGTGCTGGCTTCATCCCTTTTAGCACTTTTAGCGTCTTGGGAATCTTCACAGATTCTTAGTACGCTTTGGGAATCAATTTGCCCGCTTCACGCGGATCCCGCTTTTCCGCTGTTTTTTTTTTTTTTTTTTTTTTTTTTTTTTTTAAACCTGTTTCACCGCACCAGTGTAAGGATGATGTTTTATAGTGCAAAGCCCTGCATATTGTGAATGCAAATACAGGTTCATCAGAGCCCATCAGCTTCGATCAGAGCCGATTGCTACTTTTGCCTGGCGTCTGTCATCCGGCACCCCGGAGCGCCCCGGCGACGCAGCGAGCCCTGACCCGAGCTCCGGCGGGACGAGGCGGGCTGCGCAGCGCTGGAAGCTCGGCTGACACCCGAGACTCCCGCAGAGTCTCACCCAGACCGTACTGCTGCCTGTTAAGTGAATAGTGCTGGAACATACGAATGTAACCCGACTCTGCCTTTGAGTTCGATCGGTGTCTTAACTTATTTATCTAAGATGTACAAGATGCCCAGTGACAAACATTACGATAGAAAATTGTGGCAGAACTTACAATTCTTTATGTATTTGGTCCATGTATTAAACATTAGAGCCGGGGGACTTTTTGGGAGCAGAACCATTTGACTGTTGCCAAGGGGGGGGGGGTGGTATATGGCCTTTTCATTTTCACGGGGACGAAGGAAGTGGGTGCGTCACGGAATAATATGAATGAACACTGACTTCCAGTTTTAGCAGAAATGCGTTTATTTGGGTCAGATATGAAGGTAGTTCTGGGTGAGGATCCCCATCACAAGAGAAACAGTCATAGAAAGGACAGCGGGACCGGGACGGCAGCGGGGCGAATGCATGCAGAAGGATCGGCTGCCTCGCACTACTGCCAGCACCCAGTACGATAGTTCTGCACAAAAGGAAGAAACATTCCGAATTATATTCAGGTTCAGCTTGCCTGAAATACATTTATTTATTCACCACATTCTCAAAAGATTATTTCACTTTTTCAGGGGAGACAGATTGAGTTCTGTAGTAAGATGAAGCCAAACGATATACGGATGCTACATCTTATAGTTTTTCTTATTTTCACCACAAGGTGACGCTCGTGACCTACAGCAGTTCGGGCAGACCTTGAACCAACACTAAATGTGCGAAAGTAAATCCAGGAGGGTGATCTACACGTAAAGTGCATTTGCACGCTGCTCTGCATTTGTGCATTTTAAGGAATCCCCCTCATCCCACCTTACTCCCAAAGCCGGTTCTATGCCAATAATAGACGGCCTTGAGGAGAATATTTGGCACTTTCGTAATACCAGATGCATAATGTACAATTGGCAGCGGTCCCAGGAACCCTGTCACTATATTTCGGAATGAAAAGCGACTGGAAAATATACTTGTTTTTTGTCTTAAACTACTATATACATACTCTCATCCTAACTTTTTCTCAGCTATTATTTACAGTATCTAGATTTATATGGTACCTTCATTTGAGGACTCAGTTTAATTGGGGATAAGACAGTCGTATATTAGTTTTACGCTATATTGTTTACCAGTTGTATCTTTATCCGGCGAGATCAGTTTATTATCATTTACATCGTTCAACCGAAACATTTGAATTTTAAATTAGAATTATCTGATTTCATTTTAACGATATACTGTTTGTCACCGTATATGAGCAGCTAAAACATGCCCGATCGTGCCCATCCAATTAAACTGGTTTTAGGCTTGTCAAAGCCATCAACTGTGGTCGGAGGCGTCTTTTTCAAAAACGAAAGATAAAGTGTTGGAACTGCAGCCTCGTTGCGAAACCTGTTCGTAAATGCCGAGTGATTACACACCTTTTATCAGATAGTATTTTTTTTATTAAATGCAGCATAACATATTAATACTCGTGTTTGAAAAAGATATTTGAAAGCGTTTTCTCGCTGCGTAGAAGTAAACACAAATGGAATATCAGCAATTATAATTTACTTTTCAGTATTGCATAGGCTAATAAATTTAAGTCTGTAAGTTAATTGCATCTCCCTAAAATTCCAAACACGTGGATCAGTTTGCGTTACTTTGTGTCACTGCATGCTTATATATCCGCGTTTTCTGCGCGCACGGTGGGTGTTCGGCTCGGCGAGGGCTCCCGCTGACGGACCTGCCGTGACAGATCCGGGTAGCCCCCGGGAGAGCCCCTTCTCCTCTCTGTCATCCGGGTCGTGTGCGGGGCTCCATCGCAGGTCGTCGCCTTCTCTCCGGGTTCGGGACCCCAGGGACGGGAAAGAGGCTCACTGGTGGAGATCAGAGATCAGGAAAGTTACCCCTTCGTCTCCCAAGGACCGTGAAATGTGTTTTTCCGGCAACAAGCTCCTCCCGTCCTCTCTGGAGCTACGGAGCCGTCTGCGAGGTAACTCCGTGCGGTAAGAAATGCTAACATCCAGATCAAAGTGGATGCAAACTAAAGGGACGCGATAGGAAACTACCCGAATCCATTTCATACATATAAAGGGAATTATTCAAACACGGACGACGTATTGCGGATATCTTGCAATGCTGATGACTCGCCTGAGCAGCGCTTCTTTACTGTGAATGGACTCTTATTCGTATCTGACATCTCTCATGTGGTCGCATTGTGAAAATAATCCAAAAAACCCTTGCGCTGTTGATTTTAGACTTGCGATACGATTTTTACACAATGCAGGTGACATACATCACTTTCTTTCTCATGTGGAGTGTCTGTGTCTTAAGCCATGGAAATAATAGTGGATTAAGGAACAGTATCCCTCCGGTAAAATACGACCCGAGTGTCCGAGACGAAGGTTCGCATCAAGTCGTTTCCCAAAGTAAATGGAATCGGTGGGGATGCGCTGGCGGCCGGACAGGGCGTGTGGAGGGACAGGCTACAGGTGAGTCCTGGGGAGCCGGCGCCCCTTTGGACCATAACATCAACGCGACCGGCTTCAAAAGTCAGAGGATGACAACTGTGAAAAGGGGGCGATCGGAGCACAGACGTCTGCTGAAACCGACCGAAAACGAAAGTGCGCATCCAGGAGAAAGGATGGAAAAGTTTCAGTCAGCCATGCCCGCTACTATTATGGAAACGCCAGGTGGCGATTATACTGCTCCAAAGCCCTTGTGGATAAGCAAGATACGAGCGGATGTGAGACATCACAGGCGAAGGAGAGGAGCAACAGATAGACGGAAGAAAAGTGGGCAGAAAAAACAGCCGAAAAGCACGCAGCCAGAGACACTGCTGCCGAGACCTTTGGCCCTAAACCTGACCACTGACATCCCGTTCGAAATGACCAGAAATACGGACATTTTCCCAGATGAGGATTTTTTTGATGCGACCCCACTGATTCCTCTACTTACGCGGGGGAGTACAAGCAGGTTAAGAAATCCCTTTTATCCCGTAAGCAGCGAATCGTATGGAGCATATGCCATTTTGTGCGTATCTGCGATTATTTTCATCGTTGGAATATTGGGCAACATTGCAATTACGTGCATTGTGTGTCAAAATTTCTACATGAGAAGCATCTCCAACTCCCTTTTAGCCAATCTTGCTTTGTGGGATTTCGTGGTCACCTTTTTCTGCTTGCCGCTCGTTATATTCCACGAACTGACGAAGACCTGGCTCATTGGGGAGTTCTCCTGCAAAATCGTACCCTATATCGAGGTACTGAAATGTGTTTTAATGTATATAAATAATCCATGCGTTAATGCAACATAGGACATTATCTTAAAATGGTATCTCAAGTGTAAAATTACATAAACGTTTGTCTGGTGCAACCTGGAATGTATAGTATTTACGTAAAATAAGTTTCCAAAAGTTAATTTGAAATCAATGAAAATATAACACCAGCTACAGCTATTTCACAGATGTGCTTGTGAAGGAGCAGTGGACAGTGCTGAATTAGTGAGGGTGGGGTCCGTAAAGAAAAGGGGATCCTCACGCAGAATGATGGCCGTGTTGGGGGGTCCTGGGGGGTCCGAATGCACTGTGCCGCAGTCTAAGCTGCTACGTACTTAGAGAAGGAGCTGGAACCGATGGGGCTGATGCAGCTTGACAAGTAAGGTGTTGCAGGTAACAATGCAATGGTCATGGGTTTGAATCCCAGGGAGTATATAAAAATTGCTTTGTGTTGCTTTCAATAAAAGTGTCCAATAGTTATTCATCTAACATGAATTCCATCACTGTGACTGGTTTCTGCTATTTCAGTGCTGAGGAAGGCTTCGATTGACAGTTGATTTTGAGTTTTGTTATTTTCGAGAAGGTCCTTACACTGATGAAATACCATCATCAGATATCCAGGCAGTAGCAGGAGGGCCGATCCTGTGTCCTCCTGGGCAGTTCATCTGCTGCTCTGCTAACTGGCTGCTGTGTGTGTGTGTGTGTGTGTGTGTGTGACCACGCCTCACAGCACCGTAGATAATGGGCAAACCAAAAGTTTGTAGGCCTATTCCGTATAAATTCGGCGTATCCTTATGCTTAATATATGTGTCAGACTTTAAGCTGCAAACAGTACCACCACACCGTCTTTTTACCTTGTTTGACCACAATATCTCTTCTTTTAACAGATGTAATGGCCGCTGAATTGTCCCTTTCTTCAGCGCCACTTCAGTGCTTATCGCTTCCATGATAGAAAAATAGTAGCATGTGGCTCCGCTAACTGATCCTAGTAAACATAAGGATATGCTGAATTTATAAAGGTACTGAAAAGCCGGCATCCAGCCTGTTATATAAGCAGGGGTGGCCAATCTTATCCGCAAAGGGCCGGTGTGTATGCAGGTTTTTGGGATAACCTGTAGGTCAGCTGTTCAAACCCAGGCGTGAGGACTCTTTCAGCCAATCAGTCCTCTGATTAGTAATCTAATTAGGGAGTTGCAGCGAAAACCCGCATACACACCAGCCCTTTGCAGATAAGATTGGCCACCCCTGATCTAAAGCTTTGCCCTTGGCTGTTCTTTAGGGGTGGTGACCTCCAGCCTGACCCCCATTCAACAGTAGACTCATAACATGAATTATGTAACAAAGGGCTTTTCTTACAAACTTTGCACATCTCCGTAGTACCATAATGCTGCGTATGACTAAAGATCGGCAAAGCCACATGTTTATCTGTGCAGTATTAGCGATAATATAACACAGGCTTTGGTTTCACCTCTTAGGCCACGACCCAGCATCCTGCCCTGTTTATCTGTGCCTTTTTGTTATCACTTCCCATGGCCATTTTGTCAAATCCCCCCCGTCTGCGCCCAGATGAAGCCCCTCTTCCTTCCTCCTATCCGAGTCTCGCACGGATTGTTCTTTGTCCTGTCCAGAGCTGACCTTTCACTCAGCCCAGGTACAGCTGTATCTCCACACTACTTGCATGTAATGAAATAATCCAACCACCAATTTGCAGGTCATCCAATATACTCTGGATTGTGATTTGTAGTCAGTTGCCTGCAGGACAAATTTTTTGCCAGGCTATGATAGAGGGAATGTGAGTTCTGGCCTAGTGAGTTGTGCTGAAAGGGGTTCGGACAGTGAGCCATAGTCAGATGTGTATACAGGGGCGGGGCCAGGAGGTCACTGGCTCCAGCTAAAAGCTGATTGGCCACCAGAGTGCCCCCTCCTCTGTCACTCATTAATTCAAAACGTATCATTGGTAATGATAAGGCTGCCCCCTCTGTATGAATCATGCCTCCTCTTATGCTGACCACCTTAAAAAATCCTAGAATTGCCCCTGGCTGTTGTGACTGGTGTGTGCTGAACACATCTAGGGGAAGAGGCCAGGCTTGGAGTTTGGAGCCCAGCGCTGCCACCTCGCCCAGTTGTGGTGGCATCATTCGAGCCCCGGCTTGGGAGACAAGGGCACAGGCCCCATGCAGTAGACACCCTTCCCCAGACCTTGGCTTTGTGTTTCTGATGGAATTTGGCTATTGGGGAAAAATATCTGGGGACCCCCTTCTCCAGACGAACAGCTTGTCTGTACACTGCACCTCCAGACGAACAGCTTGTCTGTACACTGCACCTCCAGACGAACAGCTTGTCTGTACACTGCACCTCTAGACGAACAGCTTGTCTGTACACTGCACCAACACTGCAGTGGTTTCTCTGCTTAATTCCGTTTCCTCAGGGCAAGACCTCATTAGCTCATGTTTGCAAAGTATTATGATAAATTGCCTTTGGTTCCTCCACGGGAGGTTTTATAATAATCCAAGTAAGTTTATTTCCCCGGCTTTCGCCTCTGCTGCATGAGGGCCGCAGGTGGACGCCTTCTATATAAGGAGGCTTTCTTCTGGTTCCTCTGGAAACCGTGTCCTTATCAGGTCGCCTGTAGGTAGTGCAGCGCTGATGTCAGAAATGCAGCCTCGAAGCCACATTCTCTGACGGGTTTAGTTGTCTTTCCTGTAGTTCCTTGACTGATTGCCATTGGGCCTCTTTTCAGATGGCACACAGTAATACCTCCAACTGTCTTCTTCCACAAATAAAGAACTTTGGATGAAACCGGTGCATTTTCCCACAGATGTGAGCTTTGCTCCAGGTCTATAGCTGCTGAATCACAGACCTTTTGAATTCCCCAGTGCCGGCCTCTTCATACCACGGTCCATTATTGTACAGCCAGCAGCCGTAATAAGTTTGCAAAGTGCCTGTGATTTAGATGTAATTTCTATCATCAAAAGGCGTATTTCTGCTGCCACACGGATGGTGTATATAAAACATTCTTGTTTGCCTTTTTTGACAACCAAGCTTCTTAGACATCGTTTACTTTATCCCACAAGGCCATGCAAGGTGAACAGGTTGGCTGTTGGTCTTAATTCCACAATATTAACTGGCGTGGAGTGGATCTGGACCCAAACTCCCCATAGCTTGCGCTCCAGTATTCTTGCAGTATTTACATTGCACTGTTAATAATTATTTGTGGTTTTAAATCATTAGAATATCTGGAATGCGTTGTGTATTCCAGGAAGTCTATATGAAGAACCTGTGAATACCTGTAACCTACTTTCATGCCTCATGTGCGGAGTTTTCTAGGCAGTACTGGGTGTTATCCAGATGTTTCTGCTGGAAGAGACACTCGTACTGAATCTACTGCTAAATGATGGGCATTTTCTTACTGTTATTTCCTTGATTGATTTGGATTTGA
>JAODJW010000001.1:1500269-1514097 GCA_026777045.1 Hyperopisus bebe | reverse complement strand
ACCGGCTTCCTCCCCCGCCACCTGAGCCAACTCACCACCAGGTGGTGATCAGTTGACAGCTCTGCCCCTCTCTTTACTCGAGTGTCCAAGATGAAAGGCCACAGATCAGATGATACGATTATGAAATCGATCACTGACCTGTAGCCCTGGGCATGTTTGTACCTTATGCACTTATGGACACCCTTATGCTCAAACATGGTGTTCGTTATGGACAAACCATGCATTGCACAAAAGTCCAATAACAGAACACCACTTGGGTTCAGATCAGGGAGGCCGTTCCTCCCAATCACCCCCCTCCAGGTCACACTGTCATTGCCCACGTGAGCATTGAAGTCCTCCAGCAAAACGATGGAATCCCCTCGTGGCACGCTAACCACCATACCACTAAGGGAATCCAAGAAGGCCGGGTACTCTGAACCGACATTTGGCGCATAAGCGCAGATGACAGTCAGAGACCTATCCCCGACCCGAAGGCGCAGGGAGACAGCCCTCTCGTTCACCGGGGTAAACTCCGATGTTAAGGCACCGAGCTGAGGGGCCACCAGCAGCCCCACCCCAGCCCGGCGTCGCTCACCCGCCGCAACTCCAGAAGAAAAGAGCGTCCAGCCCCTTTCCAGGAGATTGGGTACAGAACCCAAGCTATGCGTTGAGGTGAGCCCGACAATATCTAGTCGATATCTCTCAACCTCGTGCACAAGCTTAGACTCCTTCCCCACCAGATAAGTGACATCCCATGTCCCGAAAGCCAGTTTTGTCAGCCGGGGATCGGACCGCCACCCGATCCACCCGATCCTCCCTTGGCCGCCACCCGATCCACAATGCACCGAACCCCTGACATTCCCCTTACGGGTGGTGGGCCCACCTGTCTGAAAAGAACATAATCGAATTTATACACTAGAAGTGCACATTGTGTGGAGAGTGTGTGGACACTGCTCAGTGCAGAGTGGGCGCCGCTCCCCTCTGCCCTGAAAAGGCAGGTGCCCCCCCCCCCCAATTACTCAGTTGTGGCTCTCCTTTACACCCTTTCCTCTTCTCCGTAACCCCCCCGGCTCCTCAGAGGCCCTGTTCTCTGCATCTCCCTGTCTTGGAGCATCCCTCCCCGCTCCCCCCGCCAGACTGCCAGATTAACGCCTTCACCATGCGTAACTTCGGGTGGGGTCCCGCGGGGGGGCGCACACCACCATACTCACTTCCTTTCGATTGCTTTGTTAAATTTCCTTATTGGTCTTTACACATTGGTATCTGTGCGCTTCCTGTGTGTAAGTATGTGATCCCATGGTACTGTAGCTACTACAAACAAACACGCAAGTCCTTTTCATATTGTCATGGGGTTTGTCTGGTTCCTGGCTGCTATATCTGAGCTTGTCTGGGAAAACTAATAAACTAACTAAATACATAAATGATATTTAAATATGCATACCACTGGTCAAATAGATATTTTTGCCTTAATTTTGGCAGGTAACTTTCACAGCACTTGGGGCTGAAAACTGTGTGTAGAGTGTGATTTTCAAAACAAACAAACAAGCAAACGAAAAAAAAAATATTTTAAAATGCTAATTTTAAAATTCTCATCAAAAGATTAAAATTTAAGTATGCCCAGGAGAATGGACATTCATATTTGAAATTTGAATCCTCGTGTGATAAATCTGAGGGTAGAAACATGCTCACTGAGCATCTGTAGGAAATAAATATGTGTTTCTGTGGATGTCGCCAGGAGCCGGAAATGCTCGCTCTGATGGGGGGGGGGGTACCAGTCAGAATACTTGTAAACACTCATTCAGGCCCACAAGCCTAATTGTTCACCCCTTCTTTTGGGATGTGTGCACTGAAGTGTGGTTTTTTTTTTTGCTTCCTAATACCAATTAATTCAAGGAGGGTCTGCTTGAGTGAAAGAGCAGATTTACAAAGCAGCCCCAGAGAACACCTTGAAAGGAGCCAATGAATTTGATGATCGTTTGAAAATTCCAAGCATCAATCACAAGAGAAATGTTGCCGGGGATCATTCAGGTTGTTACCGAGTTGTTGAGGTTGCTATGGTACGTCTGCATGAGGTTCCATTGTCTGTAACTACGACATTACTCCCCTGCTCCAGTGAGCCGGCATAAGAGGATTTGTTAACTGCATAATCATTTCATGTAAGACGTATAAAACACATGTGGAGGAAAAAGTTACTTTCCTCCGTTTCATATTCCAAAACCATAATTATGACTAATTTGTCAGTTAAATTAGCTTGCATTTAATGGGTATTGTGTGTGTGTGTGTGTATAACCAATAAACAAAACACACTAATTTCACCTATCTGGTATTTCCAAAATGCCAGTATATCCCAAGTTACTTTCCCGTGTCGGGTTAGTTCCACTTTCACTCTGTTGCTTTTAGCATATGTCTCATATGACAATTTGCAAACCAGCTAATGTAATCCACTCACCATAATGTTACTTCTGCACAGTCGAACATCATTTCTCATTGTCTCACATGAATTTCTAAATGTTTCACTGCATGAGTGCAAATGTTTCTGTACATCATTTGCCAGAATTTTCAGTTGCTTTAGTCTTGGTCAAAATGGAGTCATGCAGTTTCCCACTGTAAAAATTTTACACCTGAATCCATATATGTGTGGGATCATCGTTCACCGAACATTCAAAATGTTTCAAAAATATATTCCGAAAATTGCAGTGATTTACATGTTTTTGGTTATCACAAATCATGATTTTTTTTGTTGCTATATTGCCATTTTGACAATATATCCATGCATTTTGACTCTCAATGTCAAAATGATGCTGATTGTACTTTTATATTATGATGCTGCATGCCTCAACTTGGTAAAACCAGCCATTGTGGTCTACAGAGCATTCAGAATCATCTTTTATGGATGATTACCATTTTTTTTTGCCAGAAATGGGGTGTGAAATCAATGATGGGTACTAACTTTTCTGTTAGCAGATTAATTAGCTGTAAATCTGTTAACTTTTTTTCGCAGGTAAAGTGAATAATATTTAAACTGGGGTACCCTGAACTAAGCGGAGAACAGGGGCCTGTATCAAGAAGCTGGGTATCTCGCTAGGCCAGATAACTTGACCTAGCGCAAATGAACTTTACCTTCATTAACTTACATTTACTCCAGACTACCTTAAATTCTGACAAGTTATCCGGCTAAGCAAGAAATCCTGCTCTGTGATACAGGCCCCTGGTTGGATTCTTATTAACAGAGATATAGACCAATCATGAGCTGAGACCCTCCTTCCTAGTTCCGGGTAAACAGCACCATGTTTGTAGTCCCCAAGTGGCTTCACTAAGGGCAAAATGTCAGTATGAGCCAGTTACAAAATAGGGCTTCTCTGTCTAGGGTGACCAGATAATCCATGTCAGGGAGGACACTCTGAGCTAGAAAAGGAATTGTAAATTACCATTTCAATTAAACGGACCTGGATTTCACTTAAGTTCTTGCTGTGTGCTGATTGGTCGGTCTCCTATAATCATGCATGTGTCACTAATGCTAATGTGAAACAGCTGGATGAGTCTTTCAGTCAAGGAAACAAAACAGTCAATGCACAAGAAGAGCTGATCTATTTAGCTGAGCACAGGAGCCTTTCTATTTGAAAGTAGTTTGTCAAACCCGAAGTAGCTCAAAGTGTCCTCCCTGACATGGATTACCTGGTCACCCTATATCTGTCAAAACGCTTATATCTCACATACGGAATATCATAGAAAGAAAATGTCAACACAGATTTATTCCAGAGAGTCTACAGAATCCAACAATGCTGAATTGGGTTCTAAATATCCCCTGGTAATCACGTTAGATTGACAGATGGGACCTCAGTATTAAGACGTTTATTTTGAGCGCCGGATGTTTTTAAGGGGTTCAGAACCAAAACCCAAACCAAAGCTACATTCATATAATAACAGTTAGTGATTAGCGGTTATTGTTAGCTTTCGATATATTTTTAGTGGTTTATCGGTTTAGTGTTATCAAATTTAACTTTGTTCTTGTGTAATTCCGTCATAGACACTTTGATCCTGAAAGCAGTCTAACTTACAGTGTGCCAGCAGAACCAGGAGGAAACCAGGATTTAAAAATGCAGATTAGTTTAAAAAATGGAGTGGTCTCTTAATTTTTTCAGCGGCTATATATGTGTGTTGATGTCCCATGCAGAGCTGCTGCGAGCCCCCCAATGCAGAAGACCGCGGCTGCACTAGGCAGCTCTCTGGCTGCATCGTGACCTCATGGCTTTTAATGGGTGTTGTGATAGTTGCCCCTGTAAACCAGACAAGTCTGGTAAACATCCAGTTGCTGCACATGCAGGTCTTTATACTATAAATATGTATATGTATTAGCAAGCCCAGAACTCTATTTGTACTGCTTAATTTAGTTTATCAATGCTTTATATTTTTATCCTTTATAAGATGTGACGTTTATGGCTGTGAGATATGCCATCTGCTACACAGGCTTGTCCAGTCTCTCTAATCATTTTTAAAATCACTTCAGTATGTGAATACACTTTGCCATTATGAGTAAAAGTCACAGTCATCAGTAGTTAAGAAGCAAATGAAAAACCCAAATCACTGGGTATTCCTGCCCTGCCACTCAATCCAGCTGTGTGTGTGTGTGTGTGTGTGTGTGTGTGGGGGGGGGGGGGGGGGGGGTCATGCACCTTGTCCCGGTCAGGGAAACCAGCATTTTATCAAAAAGACAGCAGGAGCACAAGACAAACGGAGTCAGGAACAAGCCGGCATTGTCCCTGGTTCTGTAAGCATTTGTGCTGAACCAACAAAACCATGACGGGACCCAGCATCACCCTCAGAGGGAGGCAGAGGGCTGGTTCCGTCCTGACTATCAGTGGGAACCTGGGACTGGAAGCAGAGAATTCTCCGGAAAGGCTCTGAATGTGTGCTAATGGTGTTAGTGGCATGAAAGCGTGCTCACAGTGTTAACTGCATGAAAGAGTGTTAACTGCATGAAAGTCTGTTAACTGCATGAAAGTGTGCTAACTGTATTAACTGCATGAAAGTCTGTTAACTGCATGAAAGTGTGCTAACCAGTGATGGGACCAAGTAATTCCTTGGTGAGTTTGAGTCAATTCTTAAGTCAAAACATTGCAGTCCAAGTCAATTCTCGAGTCATTTGCCCTGAAGTCCAAGTTGAGTCCAAGTCTTTCCATCATTTCTGCTGTCAGATCACAAGTCTTCAAATTTGTGACTCGAAACCAAGTTTGAATCATGTAACTTAAGTCCCTACCTATGTCGTTTTTTTTTTTTTTTACCATTAGTGATTAAAACTTACTGCAAGAAAACACCAGCCAGAGTAGGTCATAGGATACGTTCTTTACAGGCAGAGAGGTTGAAATTTGTCATTCTGGTTAAATTGCCTGGTTTATTGCCGGAATCCCACCCCACCCAGGTCAGCAAATCTTACCGCTAGCACCAAGCACCCCCAGTCCCCCCCCCCCCCAAACTTGAGCGTCATGGTCACACAGTCTCAACATTATACTGCAGTATACTTATACTTATACTTACTGTTATTCCGGTATTAAAAACCTACCGTGGTGTATTTTCAAATGAGAATAACACAGTATATAGTGGTTGTTCTTCATCTGCCTCCCTGAAATCTATATCTCTGTATGGATCTGTCTGTATCTATTAGAGCAATATTGCATGTGAAGTCAGATTTTATCTATCTGAATTTGTACACACACATTCACAATTATGCTAAAATTGCCATCTGTCCAAAAAATCAGATTTTAAAGGAAACTGTTGAGTGTCCAGTGAGACAAAGAGAGCAATTTGTATTGTGCTGAAACTCACGTGTTGGGGTAGAACAATGCCTGCCCTGTGAAGGTTCTTGTGGTGTGGGAGCCAACCAAAGAGGCAGGACTGCCCAGCAAACTGCCTGTCACACAGACCAGCTGCTGATGCTGGATCAGGCCCCCCGAGACGGGCCGCCATGAGAGTCCTTAATGACATTAACGCCGCCTGTTTGAAAAGTACCAAAAAGCTTACCCACCGGCCCATTCCAAAAGCATTTTCTATCCTAAAAAAACCACTAATGTCTTTCAAAACTTCTGGAAATGAAATTGCAGTTTTCCGGAATCCAGGAACTATATAATAAGGTGAATTATAAGACAAGGATTCTTTTATTTGCCTGTATTTACAAAAGATGTGCAGCAGTACAATGTGTATCGTTCTTGTTCTGCTTTAATTGAGGGCCGTGAGTGTGTGTGAGAAGCAAAAAAAAATGGCATTGTTTGGTAATTGTCGGTCTTTGTTCTGTGAAGTAACAAAGGAGACTCTGTGACTGAGCACTGACAGCCATGGGGACGTTTCTGCTCAGCGATTCGCCTCTCCAGTGGAGCCTGCAAGGCACATGCCGCAGTCGCGTTCTCCTGCCGTGTCCACTGTGCTTTTCCTCTACACAGTTCAACAAGAGGCATAACTTTCCCGTAACTTTTAATTTTTTGAGGGATTTTTTACTTTCTTTTCCTTTTTTGCTGATATGCGCTTTTGATCATTGAGAGCATGTGTATGTTTGTAGATCTGAAAGTCTAAGCAATAGAATGTCATGCCTCCTGGCTGTTCTTTGGGAATCTGTATGACTGAGGCAGGGAAATTGCAATAACATTATATATTTCAGTGCTCCGCTGTTGCTGAAATGTCAGACACAGTGAAACTGATTCCCCTGGACTTTTTACGTATCGGTTGTGTGTTGTGAAATACTATAACTTAGTTTCCAGCTGGCTCAGTACTGCATATTGGCCCATTTTATAAGAGGAAGCACACTGTTATTTTACAGGCTGAGCTGCAGCAGTCTAAGCTGACTTTTCTCTGGACTGAGGTGCATCAGTGTATTTTTTGAGAACTGAAGCAGCATTTCCACAGGTTATTGTGTCACCCTCATCTTTTCTCTTTGGCAGTGAATGAACATCGCTAACAGGACATTGCATCTGAGCACCAGTGCTGATCACCATGCTGCCCTCCATATGAAAGTCCTGAACAGCACCCTCTTGTGCCAGTGTAACAACATTACCTCTGCTGAGCCTAGGACAGTAATCAAAAGAAGAAAAACATCCATTAATCTATCTTGCAGACTGTTTATCCAGTAAAGGGAGAAAAACAGCCATGAAAATAAAGTACAGCCTGTTATTCTGTAGAGACTTTATATTCTAATAAAAGCGATTATTGTGTGAGTCACTATGCTAAGTTTTTATAGTGAGAGAAATAAGTGCCAATGACATTAATTGAGTTTTAAACGAGGGTTGCAGGTTGTCTTTGCTTTATTGATTGTATCTATTATAAATGAAATGATTATCTGGGCTATGCTGGAAGCACAGTGATTGATTTCAGTGGCGAAATTTCAGAAGGCTTCTCCTGCTTGGAGACGACCCTGATGTTTGGGCTCTCCTGCTTGGAGAGGACCCTGATGTTTAGGCTCTACCTGCCTAGAGAGGGTCCTGACATTTGGCCTCTCCTGCCTGGAAAGGGCCCTGACGTTTAGGCTCTACCTGCCTGGAGAGGGCCCTGATGTTTGGGCTCTACCTGGCGGGAGAGGGCCCTGACGTTTGGTCTCTACCTGCCTGCAGAAGGCCCAGACGTTTGGGCTCTACCTGCCGGGAGAATGCCCTGATGTTTGGGCTCTCCTGCCTGGAGAGGGCCCTGACGTTTGGTCTCTACCTGCCTGGAGAGGGCCCTGACATTTCGCCTCTCCTACCTGGAAAGGGCCCTGACGTTTGGGCTCTACCTGCAGTGGGCCCTGACATTTGGGCTCTACCTGCAGTGGGCCTTGACGTTTGGGCTTTACCTGCAGTGGGCCCTGACGTTTGGGCTCTACCTGCCTGCAGTGGGCCCTGACGTTTGGGCTCTATCTGCCTGGAGAGGGCCCTGACGTTTGGGGTCTGATGTCGGGCCATCGTTCCAAACCTGCCCCCATGGGTCGCATGCTTAATGCAGTGACTCTGCATGTTCCCTACTAATGAGGGACTTCCCATTTAAAAACAACAACAACTTCCACCCCCCCACCCACCCCCAGCTGGCTAGCTTGCTCCTTGCGCCAAACAGTGTGCGATTATGCCAGTGTTTGGTAACACTCCTTTCTCAGACAGCCTGGGGACCTGCGCCATCTTCACTTCTAGTCTGTCTCCATATACTGCATCATTAGCTAAATGTGAAGTAAAGTCCTTTGACCCTTTATAAAAATTGTTTTTATTATATAATCTATTCCCCCTGTTAACTCTATGTGTAAACACAGATTGCCCATTTAATGCCATTGGAGACTTGATCATGAAGATGGAAATCTGCAGCTTTACTGGGACCACAGGCAATTTTACTGGGGATGCAGGGGCTGTAATTGGACCCCCTGCTGGTCAGATAAACATGCAGTTTGAATATAGTTGTCCTGCACCAATCGTCCGCTCCTTCCGTGTGCCACGCCCCCTCGTTAACCTCGTGTGAAATCCCCGTGTGATCAGCTGTTTCTTCTTGCTGTCATTAGTGCTATGTACTTAGTCTGCATTTAGTTTCCCCAGTCCGGTCATTGTATTGTCAACCTGTATTTTCTGCTTGTTTGTTCGTTTTCTCTTTAATTAAACCCCACATTTTCTCGTTTCCTGGCGTCCTGCCTCCCTTTCTGCGCTCCGTACACC
The DNA here is from genome assembly GCA_026777045.1 of Hyperopisus bebe. NCBI lineage: Eukaryota > Metazoa > Chordata > Actinopteri > Osteoglossiformes > Mormyridae > Hyperopisus > Hyperopisus bebe. The sequence continues at coordinate 1,505,464 of JAODJW010000001.1, read as the reverse complement.
ATGAGATGAGACAGAATGACCGGACTCTTCAAAAAGATGCCTCACCTCACGGAGGCAGAGTATCTCGTGCTGGCTGATGAGGTGATATATTAGCTCCAGCAGCCCAAGGTAATGGAAGACCCAGCTGCTAGAGCCATTGCTCTCCGGTTGAGGGAGATCCTAGTGGGGATCTCCCTGTCGGATGATGCACACCAGGCAGGTCTCTGCGGACGCTGCCCTCCTTGCGCACGATGCTTGTCTGCCTGTTTCGCCTGCGCACATCGCCCCTCTGCCTGCCGCTTTGCCCCTGCCTGCTGCAGTGCATGCACCTGAGGCTTGTCTGCCCGCAGTGCTGCCTGCGCCTGAGGTTTTTTGATTTGATTTGTGCCGATGGTTCCTGCAACACCCTCTGGGGTTCCTGTTTCGGCGGCTATAGCTTCGTCCTCCGTTGTTCCAGTCCCTGCTTCATTTTCCGTTTCTCCAGTTCCTGCTCTGTCCCCCATGGCTCCAGTTCCTGCTCTGTCCCCCGTGGCTCCAGTTCCTGCTTCGCCCCCGGTGGTTCCGGTTCATGCTTCTTTCCCCATAGTTCCAGTTCCTGCTCAGGCCCCCGTGGTTCCTGTGCATGTGATCCCAGACTCGGCAGCCCCTGCACTGCCTTCCGTGACTCCAGACCCGGCGGCTTCGACTGCGCCTCGGAGGTTTTTGCGCCGCCCGTTCCGGCTGCACCCCAAGAAGTTTGTGTGCCACCTGTTCTGACTGTGCCCCTGGAGGTCTCTGCATCACCGCCCGAGGTTCCTGCAGCGCCCATGGTTCCTACTGTGCTCTCACCCAAGGTTCCTGGCCCGGCGCCTCCTGCAGCGCCCTCTGTGGTTCCTGGCCTGGTGCCTCCTGGTTCTTGGCCCGATGGTTCCTGCTCTTGTCCCCGAGATCCCCGCACCCGAGGTCCCCACGCCCAAGGTTCCTGTTCTGACGCGCTGCCCCCTGAGGTCCCTGTCCCGGCGGGCGATGCACCACCCCCCAGCGCCGAAGTGCTGCCCAGTGAGGCCCCAGTCCCGCCGGCTGATGCGCCGCCTCCCAAGGTCTGCGTCCTGGCGGTCGATGTGCCACTCTGCGAGAACCCAGTCCCAGTGGATGGCACGCCACCTGAGGCTCCAGTCTTGGTGGATGATGCTCTGGCCCCAGCGGTTCCGGTCCTGGTGGTCCTTGCACCACCTTCCCTGGCCCCGATAGCCCCGGTCTCAGTACCTCTGGCTCCTGACCCTCCAGTCTCAGTTCCCCCAGTTCCAGTCCCCTCGGTTCTAGTCCCCCACATTACAGATCCTCCAGTTCCAGTCTCCCTGGTTCTTGTCTCCCTTGCTCCTGACCCCGCTCCCATATCTGCAGCTTCCACAGCTCCAGTCCCTGTCCCCGAGGAGGTTTCTGATGACTTGACCATTGCTCCTCCCTCCTTGATGGAGCTGGGGGAGGAGCTTGAGTGGGACCCCTCTACCCCAGTGTACCCCTCCAGGGGGTCACCCCAGCCACCACCACCTCCTCACGGCAGATCCCAGCTGGGTGCCCATTTCTCAATCTCCTGGAGAAGGAGAGGACACCGGTGTCGGGGTCGACTCCCTGGCTTGCCTTCACTCCCCAAGGTTTCGGCTCTCCAGACGCCTGTGGGTCCCCTGTCTGGAGTGCCACGAGGCAGGAATGGGGGTTTACCGCTTTAAGGCAGGAATGGGGGTTTACCGCTTTAAGGCAGGAATGGGGGTTTACCGCTTTAAGCGATGGCTCTGTCACACAGAGCGCCATAGAGGCCAGCATCACCCACGCTCTACCAGATGATAGCAGAGATGGGGGGCCGGCAGTCCCAAGTCCCACTCAGAGGGCCCCTCGGCATCTGTGGCGCTGTGATTCACAGCTTGGGAGATCAGAGCCGTTCCCTGGCTGGCGACAAGCGGAAGACGCTAGAGCTCAGCGGGGGCTGCAGGGCCGGACTGAGGTTCACTGCCAGCTGCAGTAAATGTTCCATCAGCTGCTCTGTTGTCATGGCACCTGGGCTGATGTGTGGACTGCCATGGTTTGATCTGTGGCAATTCTGCGTTTAGGCACAACAGGGCTGGATAAACAAACACTGTCCAGCCGCCAGGAAATTAAAAATAGCAGGATCTCATTTTATCTTCATTTTCTTGGCTTCTCTCATCCAGTGTGGAGAGAGAAAAAAGTTAAATTGAATGAAAACGTGTCATCCAGCTTCTCAACTTTTAGTACATAGTCCAGATTTTAAAATTGCTTTTGGATGGTTTTGTGAGTTCTACAGCATTTTATGAAACTTATGAATCGGTAACTTGGAAATTTCATCATAACCGTTAAGTATCTGAAATGAACTTCCTGGTAAAATGAAGATGTCCCATTCATATTTCAACTGTTGCCATAGTAACCATGCTTTTGTCCAATATTCAGTGGAAAGCTGGAATAAAACCAATATCTGCCCTCACATCCAAAAATATCGACACCAACATCCTTCAGCATTCCACATTATGCTTTCACATTCTGGATCTTCCATTTTCTGTATGTTTATTTCTAATGCAACAGAGGAGCTTTATATGTATATGCGGTCATCTAAGGTGACCGTATGACAACACGCATTTATATGTATATGCGGTCATCTAAGGTGACCGTATGACAACACGCATTTATATGTATATGCGGTCATCTAAGGTGACCGTATGACAAAATGCATTTATATGTATATGCGGTCATCTAAGGTGACTGTATGACAAAATGCATTTATATGTATATGCGGTCATCTAAGGTGGCCGTCTGACAAAATGCATTTTCTAAATTTTATAGTCCTGAGTTAATAACTGGAGAACAATTTTTCCAGACATTAGGTTAGAATAAATGGTTTAGTTTTCATGGGCATAGAGGATAAACAAGTGAAACATGTCTAAGAAGACAGAGAATGTGGAACTAGACATGCAGTCGGTAGCCTACAGTCAGCAGGCAGGATGCAGAAGTGCCATGTATACCGATTCAGAGGTAGGACAGCTCTGTGTGACAGTAAGGTGACCGAGAGGGAGGTGTCACCTTTGGGGGGTTATGTAGGGGCAGAGAGTCATGTGCCCCCCTAAAAGGTCTCCAGAAGTAAGAGCACAGGGACATGGGTGCAAGTGACATGTACCTTTGTGAGTCCCGACTCTTCCTGTGCTCAGAAGGTCGCCAGTTCAAATCCCGTGGCCACGAGAGTGATGTCACCATTAGGCTCCGGAGCAAAGTCCTTAACCACAAATGCTGGCTAACCCTCCTCTCTGACCCTCACCTATACATTGCATTTAACAAAAGTGTCTGCAAAATACGTAAACATGACGTACATGTTTACCGCCGGCTGTCTTCTCTTTTGGGGTTGTCTGAATTATGAGCTGATGAAGATGAAGATGAAGCTGTCTGTTCACTGTGAGACCACCTACATGTCGTCAGACTCGTGGCCCCAGGGGCACCAGCCGCCACACCGTGCTGCGACTTGATGATGCTTAAACATCATCCACTGATGCCTGTTCTTTTCTCACCGAAACGGCACATGTGGCATGAGAAGAAAAGCCAGAACGAGAACTTTCGCGTCACTTATGACCGTCGATGCGTTAATGGGACACAGTTCACACAATGAAAGTGCTTGTTTGATAGCACAAATAAAGATGGAGAGGAAACATCCTGCTGCGCTCTTCCCCACTCCGGCGTCTGGAAGCAGATGGATGCCTCTCTGTGGGCATAAAGCAGGGGGCGTCACTGTTATGTAATCGCTGTCACACATCAGCGCCATGGCAATATTACTGGCTTATAAAACTCCGCTTCCCCCCATGACATCCTGCAGAGGAACTGGCTGTGGCCAGCCCACACTGGCACGATGCTATAAGAAGTATATTCACACAGTCGGCGCTGGTCTCTAGAGCCGCCAATATGGCCGATGTGGGACAATCGTACATTTTACTGAAACCACAGGCCCTGGGCAGCAGAAGCACTCCGTCATTGTAGTGTATCACTGTCTGCTGAAATAGTGCAGAACTAAGTGCATGATATTTGGTTTAAAAGGTTACATGACACAGTGGTGACTCTGTCCTCTTTCAGAGAGTGAGAGTTCCCACATTTATACACAGTTATGTCTTTTACAGCTAGTTTCCATGATCATAAGCCCTTCATCACCCCACAAATCCTTCCTTTATGTATCTGACAGCTGCTTGCAGTCAGCAATAAGCCCTGTTCCTTGGTAATGATTGCAGATGGGATAGACAGTAGTTATTTTAAAAGTAATGAGGTGATCTTGGTGTTATTTACTTGAAGAGCTCTCCCATTAGTTTCTAGAGTGAAGTCTTTCGGTCATGACATGGGCTCCCTGACAGCTGTATGCTTGGGCGGTACTATCTGCCTTACTTGCATGTTGCTTTAAATACATAAGTTTATAGGAATGTAAGGAAATTAGCAGCTATAAACTTTTGGGTTTATTGATGAAACTACACAGGAGCATGTTCATATGTTAGTGTTACCTGTGGTAGTCTCTGTATTTTAAAATGGCTGTTATATTACAGCAACAGCAGTGTCATTTTTATTTCACTCAGAAGAGCAAAGGGCTGGGTTGCATCTTGCTTGGGATCCCTGTCCTCGCTGGCTGAGCCAATTAAAGATGCCAGTAAGCCTAACTGAGCATAATAGACAGCAGGGGGAGAGGAGCAGACATCCATACAATACAGAAAGAACATACGACCTGAAGGAGGAGATCAGCACATACCCAAATAATACAAGAAAAGCATGAAAACTGCAGGGGGAGAGCAGAAAACACCCAAAAAACACAGGAAGAACTGGAAAACTGCAGGAGGAGAACAGCAGACACCCATAAAACACAGGAAGAACTGGAAAACTGTAGGGGGAGAGCAGCAAACACCCATATAACACAGGAAGAACACGAAAACTGCAAAGGGGAGAGCAGCAGACACCCATAAAACCCAGGAATAACCGGAAAACTGTAGGGGAAGAGCAGCAAACACCCATATAACACAGGAAGAACACGAAAACTGCAAAGGGGAGAGCAGCAGACACACATAAAACCCAGGAAGAACCTGAAAATTGCAGGAGAACAGCAGACACTCATAAAACACAGGAAGAACTGGAAAACTGCAGGGGGAGAACAGCAGACACCTATATAACACAGGAAGAACATGAAAACTGCAGGGGGAGAGCAGGAA
>JAODJW010000001.1:1442510-1454736 GCA_026777045.1 Hyperopisus bebe | reverse complement strand
AGGTGTAATTTTGGGGGGCCGGGAACCAATTAATTGGTTTTTCATTATTTCTTATGGGAAAAATTCGATCAGAACTCGAACTTTTTAGCATTCGATCCGGAGTCCGGAACGGATTAAGTTCGAGAACCGAGGTACCACTCTATATCGAGTCTAGACAACATGATCATGAACAACAAGTCTTTGATAGGCTGCCACAAAATCATTAAAGAAAGGGCGCACCTTTTTACACAAGCGGAGCAGGACCTCATATTAGAAGGATATGAAGAATTCCATACATCCATCCATTAGCTTCCGCTTTTCCGGGGTTCAGGTCGCGGGGGTAGCAGCTTCAGGAGAGATACCCAGACCTTCCTCTCCCCAGCTACCTCTGTCAGCTCTTCCGGGGGGGATCCTGAGGTGTTCCCAGGCCAACCGACAGATATAATCCCTCCAGCGTGTCCTGAGTCTGCCCTGGGGCCTCCTCCCTGTAGGACATGCATGGAAAACCTCTCCAGGTAGCCACCCAGGAGGCATCCGCACCAGATGTCAAAACCACCTCAACTGGCTCCTTTCGACTTGGAGATGCAACGGTTCTACTCTGAAACTCTCCCGGATATCCAAACTTCTCACCTTATCCCTAAGGGAAAGCCCAGACACCCTGCGGAGAAACCTCATTTTGGCCGCCTGTATTCACGAACTCATTCTTTCGGTCATTACCCATAGCATAGGTGAAGGTAGGGACAAAGATGGACTAATAGATCGAGAGCTTTCCTTTCCAGCACAGTTCTTTCTTAGCAACGATGAACCAGTTAAGCACCTGCAAGACTGCAGTTGCTGCTCCGATTCGTCTGTCCAGTTCTCGATCTTGCCTACCCTCACTTGTGAACGAGACCCTGAGATACTTGAACTCTTCCATTTGCGAGGCAATCATTAGGCCACCAAACTGGACACCCTCAACACCCTGGCTGCGCCTAAAAATCCTGTCCATAAATATTATAAACAGGACCGATGACAAAGGGCAGCCCTGGCGGAGCCCAACCCGCACTGGGAACACGTCCAACTTATTACCGGCAATGCAGACTAAGCTTTTGCTCCATTCATACAGAGACCGAATCGGCCACAATAGTGGACCCTGAACCCCATACTCCTGAAGCACCCTCCATAGGGCACCTTGGGGAACCCGGTCGTAAGCCTTTTCCAAGTTCACAAAACACATGTAGACTGGATAGACAAACTCCCAGACTCCCTCCAGTACCCTCACAAAGGTATAAAGCTGGTCCAGTGTTACATGGCCAGGACGAAAACTGCATTGTTCCTCCTGAATCCATGATTCGACTATCGATCTCACCCTCCTCTCCAGTACCCCGGAAAGGACTTTCCCAGGAAGGCTGAGAAGTGTGATCCCCCTATAGTTGGAACACACCCTGCAGTCCCCTTTCTTAAATAAGGGGACCACCACCCCGGTCTGCCAATCCAGTGGCACTGTCCCTGACCTCCACGCTCTATTGAGATGGCGTGTCAGCCATGACAGCCCCTCAACATCCAGAGCCTTTAGGTACTCTGGGTGGATCTTGTCCACCCCTGGGGCCCGGCCACCACATAGCGCTTTAACCACCCTGGCCACCTCAGCCCCAGTGATGGGCAAGTCCACTCCAGCCCCCTCGTGCTCTGAGCCCCCAGATGTCTCAAAGGCAGTGCGCGCAGATGTATCTGAGGCAGGGTTGAGGAGGTCCTCAGAGTATTCCTTCCAACTGTGAGTGATGTCCCCAGGTGAGGTCAGCAGCACCCCCTCCCCATTATAAATGGTAGGAACCAGGAGCTGCTTCCTCCTCCTGATATTCCGGATGGTTTGCCAGAACCTTTTTGAGGCTGACCGAGAGTCACTTTCCATAGCCTCACTAAACTCCTCCCACGCCCGAGTTCTTGCTTCTGCAACCACCTGTGCCGCGTTCTGCCTGGCCTGTCGGTACCTGTCAGCTGCCTCCGGAGACCCCCTGGCTATTAATTCCCGGTAGGCCTCCTCCTTCAGCTTGACAGCCCCCCTCACCTCTGATGTCCACCCTCAGGTACGAAGGTTACTGTCATGACTGGCACCGACCACCCTGCAGCCACAGCTCTGTACGACCACATCCACAATGGAGGTCCGGAACAGTGTCCATTCAGACCCAATGTCCCAAACCTCCTCCGGTATGCAGTTGGAATTCTGCCGGAGGTGTGAGTTAAAGCTCCAGTGAACAGGAGCCTCTGCCAGCCATTCCCAGCAGACCCTCCCTCACTATGCGCTTGGGCCTATCAGGTCTGCCCGGCATCCTCCCCTGTCACCTGAACCAACTCACCACCAGGTGGTGATCAGTTGACAGCTCTGCCCCTCTCTTCACCTGAATGTCCAAGACAGAAGGCCGCAGATCAGATGATACAATTATGCAATCAATCATCAACCTGCACCCCCGGGCATGTTCATACCATGTCCAGTTATGGACACCCTTATGCTTGAACATGGTGTTCATTATGGACAAATGCATTGCACAGAAGTCCAGTAACAGAACACCACTTGGGTTCAGATCAGGGAGGCTGTTCCTCCCAATCATCCTCCTCCAGGCCACACTGTCATTACCCACGTGAGCGTTGAAGTCCCCGAGCAAAACGATGGAATCCCCTCGTGGCGCGATAACCAGCATACCACTCAGGGAATCCAAGAAGGCAGGTACTTTGAACTGTCATTCGGCGCATCCCCAACCCGAAGGCGCAGGGAGACTGCCCTCTCGTTCACCGGGGTAAACTCCGTTGTTAATGCACCGAGCTGTGGGGCCCCACCCCTGCCCAGCACCACTCACCTGCTACAACTCCAGAAGAAAAGAGTGTACAGCCCCTCTCCAGGAGATTGGTTCCAGAACCCACGCTATGCGTTGAGGTGAGCCCGACTATATCTAGTTGGTATCTCTCAACCTCACGCACAAGCTCAGGCTCCTTCCCCACCAGATAGGTGACATCCCATGTCCCGAAAGCTAGTTTTGTCAGCCGGGGATCGGACCGCCAGGGCCTCCCTTGGCCGCCACCTGATCCACAATGCACCGAACCCCTGACATTCCCCTTGCGGGTGGTGGGCCCACCTGGGGACAGTCCCGCGTGCCCCTTTCGGGCTATGCCCAGCCGGGCCCCACGGACCAAGGCCCAGCCACCAGGCACTCGACAACGGGCCCCTCCCCCAGGCCTGGCTCTGGGGTGGGGCCCTGGTGACCCTTGTCCAGGTGAGGGAAACAAGACCTTGATCGAATTCTTTGTCATGGGGTTTTTTTGGATTGCCCCTCTCCTGAGACCTTTTTGCCTTGGGAGACCCCAACAGGGGCTATTGCCCCTGACAACATAGCCCCCAGAGTCACTGAGGTACGTAAACCCCTCCACCATGATACAGTGGCTGCTGCGCGGCAGTTGTGCCCTCCTGGTGTGTGAGCATTTGTAGTAAGTTAATATTCTTTTGATTGCAATAGGCATAATCTTTTAGACGCTATGTAATATTGAGCAGTTTATATGTGTGGATGTTTACATTCTGGAACACTAGTTCATTGTGCTAAAAGGTGAATGAGGAAAATAGTTTGTAGAAGGTAATCAGGGATACCTCAATACCACCAGCCCATTCTGTCACAAACATAAAATGTTCATACTGAGGGAAAATCCACATCAGTGATACTGGAAGACAAAGTGACACAGAAATAGAAATTAATGCTGATAATCTAAATACTAATAAGAAGGCACTGAAGCACAATTGACTTTAGTCAGAAAATCCCCCAGAAGCACTAACAGTATTCCTGCTAAACGTATGTCTTATATGACTTGCATAACACTACAGTCTGAGACAAACTCATAGGAAGAAATGTAAAAGCACTAAACACATGAGAAACAAATGTGGATTAGAGCTGCTGATGAAGAGTTGACAGCTCTTGATGAACTCCAGACATGGACACTTTCAGAGCTAGACTATATTGCCAAAAGTACTGGGAGACCCCACCAAATCATTGAATTCATGTGTTCCAGTCACTTCCATAGCCGCAGGTGTATAAAATCAAGCACCTAGGCATGCAGGCTCCTTCTACAAACATTTACAAAAGAATGGGTCACTCTCGGGAGCTCAGTGAATTCAAGCATGGTACCAAAAACACAGCTGCAGACAATTAAGAGATTGCAGGGTGCGGAACCAAGCCTTGGTGGATTCCGGAGCCGCAGGCAAATTCATCGATTTGGAGTTTGCTAAAGCACATCACATCCCACTAAAGCTCCTTTTACAACAACTATGTTTTGTGTCTTGCCTGAAGTGTGTGTTCCATCACACCTCCATTCAGTTTCTGGGCTACCGAATCTAACCGGGAGGGAGAAGTAGCAATGGATCCTGATAAGGTGAGAGCAATACTCAATTAGCCCCAACCTAACGCAACTATGGAGTTACAGAGATTTCTTGGATTTGCTCATTTTTATCGCTGCTTTATTCAGGGATTCAGTATGGTAGCTACACCCCTTACCGGCCTTCTGAAAGGAGGGAGAAAGGCTAGTCTAGTCTGCGGCTGCTTCCAACTCCTTCTTAGAGTTGAAACAGCAGTTTTGCATAGCTCCTGTTCTCGACAACCCCGAGGAACCCTTCATAGTGGAGGTTGATGCATCTGAGGTCAGGGTTGGAGCCGTATTGTCGCAGAGAGAGACCCTAAGTCAGATAACATACATCCCTGCGCCTCTCTCCCACAGAATGCAATTATGATGTCAGTAACCCTGAATTGCTTGCTATAATATATAATAAATAGTACCTATAAATAATATATATATATATATATATAATACCTATTTGGAACAATATTATTATTATTATTATTATTATTGTTGTTGTGTTGTTGATATTGTTGTTGTTGTTATAATTTTTGTTGTTTGATGTCCTTGTAATGAGTGTTATGTTTCTTATGGTTGTTTGTATTCTGTATTCCCCTACACATAATTTTCTCCATCCCACCTTCACTATTATTCTTATTATTATTTCTGTATACCTTTCTTTTTTTTACCCCTCTCCCCATGGTGATTAATGTCTGGTATTATTACAATTGTTGTTTCTGTGCCCCCCCCTGTTTTTTATAATCACGGTACGAGGACAGGTGAGTTCAGAGCGGCTGCACTCTTTACACTGTACCTTTAATTTAATGTAAAATAAAGTTGTCCTCCGGAGGGGGGGGGGGGGGGGGTGGGCAATAAAATTAAAAAAAAAACTTCAACTACTGAACCAGCGACAACCTCCACCTTCCGATTGCCTGCCAGGTCGCGCGTATGTGCCATCCCAACTAAGGAATTCAGTTCTCCAGTTGGTCCACCCCTCCCCCGGATCCAGACACCCAGGAGTTGCCGCGACGCATGTCTTTTAGCCAGACATTATTGGTGGCCAGGCTGGAGAGGGGAAACTGAAAGGTATTTTCTCTCGTGTCCTATCTGCGCCCAGAGTAAGTCACATACCCACTCTCCATATGGGCTGCTACAACCACTCCCTATTCTTACACGACCCTGGTCCCACTTAGCCCTCACGTGGGTATGCTACCATCCATACGGTCTTGGATCATTTTTCAAAGATCTTTCACCTCCCGAGCCTTCCAGGCTCTTTGTTAGGGTGCATCTGACAATGGCTAAACACCCACAAGTGAACGGACAGGGGAAACGAGTGAATCAGGAGACTGTCTCTTTCCGTTAGGTGCAAAGGATATGGAGACATTCGGATAGAAAGCCCAGCTTGGTCACATGCACCATGTGAGAAGGAACTCATATCTGCAGGATATTCTCTGCATTCTTGCTAAAAATAAACCAGAAAGAAACTCAACCACATGTATTCTGTGAGTAATTACATCAGGGAGCGAGGGACCGGGGGCAGTCTAGGCCCCTGGATTGGAAAGGGGAGAAAAGAGGACCTGAAGGGGATGATTAAGTAAAGACATACTTATGTAATGACCCCAATTAATTAGTTTAATTGGCTAATTAAGCCACAGCCATTGCTGACGCACGTAGTTGGTTGCACATCCCCTGCAACCAACATTAGGAGCAGAATAAGTGGTTTTATAGAAGAGCTTAGTGACTTTCCCATTTCACATGGATTCAATTTGCTGAATTTCAGCTCTGCTGGAGCTGTCCTGGTCAGCTGCAAGTGAAGTGACTGAGAAGTGGAAACATCTGGGAGCAAATTACATTGCAAAGTGGTAGGCATCATAAACTCAATCCGAATGCAGCCAATCCCACCAGAAATGTTCCAACATCTACTGGAAAGCCTTCCCAGAAGATCAGAGGCTATTATAGCAACAAAGGGTGCACCAAATTCATATTAAAACATTGGTTTCCAGAATGAGATGTGGCATAATGTATTTTCAAACAATAAGTGACCATCTACAAAAATCAAAATGAATTTCAATTTCAATACAAGAAACAGAAGGACAAAGAGGTTGTTAATTCCACTTGTATCATGTTTATTTTTGCAGTCACTTGCATTATGAGCAGTTGAATATTTAAGATTCTTTTTGCACTCAGTATGTTTTAGTATGGCTTATGGCTGACATATATGTAGCTTTTTCAAGTTGACTTTCACAGTGACCCGTTAAGTTGTAGCACCTGTCAGGGCTTTGTGATGCTACCTGCCCTGTGTATTGCGTTCTCACCCTATGCTTACAAAGCAATAATATTTAAGGAGGCTATCAAGACCAGCTTGAGAACATTTAATGTTTGTCTTTGATCTCTGCCGCTGATGAGCTTTTCTTCAGACAGGTAAAGCCATAGAATCATTCAAAATAAACTTAGATCATTACTCTCTGGAATCTGGGACTTTTTCTTGTATATTTCCACGTGTACCTGGGACCAGAGAGTTGGTATAAAGGCCATTTTCACAAAGTCACATGGTATGTAATTATTTGTAAAAACCTGTAAACATTTTTCAGCCACTCACAGTGCTTTAAGTGGTCCGTATCACAGTGAGGCTGCACATTCTAAAGGGTATCCCTGTCAACATTCCTACTCCAATTAATGTCCACATCCAAGGCCTTGCCCATCTGTTAGTGATTCGTTTTTATTATTTCCAATCTTGTTAATTTCTGTCACTATACTGTGTGTCACACCCGTTCCTGATTAGTAATCAGCTAATTGAGCCTGCCTTGTTATCTTGCTCTGAGCCAGTGGTCATTAGAGCGCAACTTATTTAAACAGAGCAGTGAACATTGTCCTGGTTAAGATGTTGTCATTGCTCTTAGAGTGTAGGGCTCATGACCCCAAAACCAAATGGTGTTTGATTCAGAGGCTCACTTGTGGGGCTTGATGTAGTTTTGCACTTGGTTTTGGGTCTGTGTGTCCATGGTTGTTGTTGAGCGGCATCTTGTTTTGATGGTCCTGCTCCTGGAGTCATGGTCCTGATTAGCCAGCATTCCTGTCCTTGGGGTTTCTCTGTGAATGTCCTGGTTTCCGTGTTGTAGCCCTGTTGTTTCATGGTCTGGGTTCTCCAGTTTTCCGTACCTGAGTCTGCCTTCCTGTGCACCTCATTCAGTCAGCAGCCTAAGTCCCTCTGGTTCCCTGCTCCCTCCAGTGAATAGTCAGCAGGTCTCAGGAGGCAGTGGGATGATTGGATGGATGGATGGATGGATGGATGGATGGATGGATGGATGGCTGTGATTGCTGTGCTTTGTCTCAGACCATCAAGGCCAACAAATGTTTTTACCTGAAAGTTGACTTGTGACCAAATGTACACGTATAATATATATGTGATGTGTTTAAAAAAATCTGCCATTATATAATAACAGGCTTATACTTTAAGATAGAAAAATAAAGTCTTTGCAATATAAATGACCAAAACCGGGATTAATATTAGGAAGCTTATTGCTGTCAGTGTGCAGAGTAGATTAGTTATCCTGCATAGTATTCACACAAGTACTGCACACAAGGCATAGTATTCATACGAGTACTGCACACAAGGCATAGTATTCACACAAGTACTGCACACAAGTTCAGCAGTAGAGCCAAAAGAAGTGCAGCCAAAGTCCCAGTTTCCCCAGCAGAGCTCTTTACCATGGTAGCTAGAATGTCACAGTGGTCCCCTCCGTAACCTTGGTAACAGTGACAGCGGAACCGCTCCGAGAGCTGCTCGAGTTCCTGATCAGTGTGCCATCCCTTGACAGCGAACCTCCCATCACCGGTAGGATCGATGCGGTAGCTCTCACTGCTCAGGTGCAGGAAATGCGACGCATGGGGATCCCTGCGGACACACCTGCCTCCTCCCTGGCACAGGAAGTCACTGCAGATCTCCGCCGCTCGCGTCACATTCGTAATGTACTGGCCTAGCTGGCGGCTCAGGAATGCTTTTACTTTGGAGCAGTTGTGCTGAGGAGAGTTAAAGAGAGCTGTTAACAAAGGGTTAATTCTCCATTAACATCCATCCATTATAACATCATTTAAAGAACAGGGGTATTGTGTGGCATATGGCTCCAGTGCGATGTTGAAGGAACATTCTAGCTCTGAACACTGCCTACTGAGGGATTGCAGTAAAATTGATCAGTATTCGCTGCAAACCTTTGCCTACTGCAGAGACACATGCAGAAAGTCCATAAACTCACTCTGGAGGAGGTGAGGTTGAGATTGCCCCAAATGACAAAGCCGGCTGCACCCAGAGCTGCACTTTCCCCGATGGTGTGGACCAAGTCCTTCTGGAAAGAACAACAAAATGCTGTAAATGCCTATGCATACACTAGACAAACAAGAGCATGAGTATTCATTTACACTTACATTACGAGTACTCATATTTACATACTGTGGAAAATGTATCTAACTTGTGTCTTCGGACTGCAGGAAGAAACAAGAATACCTGGAGGAAACTCACACAATGCAGAGAACACACAAACTCCGCATCAAAACAGCGAGTTGACTGTGTTGAAAAGCAAATGTTCCCATGTATTTGTGAGGCCTACCATCTGTGACCACAAGGTGGCAGCATGGATATCTGGACCTGCCACATGTTTTTCCAGACATCATCCAGAGAGGTTTTCCAGTAAGGCTAAAATGTCATTGTAAGGAGGGGATACCGTTTCACAGCAGAACTTTAGCTACAGTATGCTAAGCCGCAGTTGTTAGCAGACAGGAATAAATGTTTTGAACTGATCGGTTCATGTAGAATGACCAGGAGGTTAATCAATAATATCACACACACAGCAGCTGTATTGACCCTTGGGTTCTCCAGTTAGACCCTGGTCTTTAGCCCAGGCTTACCGTGGTAAGGAAGGTCATGGCCTCTTCCCGGTAGCCCATGCGTGTGTAGACAAAGGTTGGCAGCTCATAGTCAAGAGAGGTGAGATTGGCGATGCGCAAGGACTCCAACACCCGACACCGCGAGAAGTACAGGTTGCTGTCATTATCTGCGTGGCGGCGTCTGATGGCGACTGAGGGGTAGAGAGCCGTGCTGCTGTTCCACAGCCACAGCAGCTCGTCATTGCGCGTGCGCTCCTGCAGGGGGCAGGAGCCTGTGTAGTTGGTCTCGTCCACATTGTAATTGTGGCAATCGGGGTAGAGGTAGAAGCCCCAGAGACCAAGGGGCCGAGTACGCATGCCCAGCGTCAGTGTCTCCTGCATGAAGGCTGTGGCGCTCTCCTCGAACCTGTGCCGAGCCAGCTCCTCCACCTGGGCCGCGGACATGTTGATGTAGGCTCCCCAAACCATCTCCCGCGACTTCTTGCGATAGATGTCCTTCTTGTGCCAGTTGCGGCTCCATTGCGGCCTCCAGTACTCCCAGTCGATGACGGCCAGGCCGTGGAAGTCGCGGGAAGGGATGTAGTGGCGGATGTCCCGGTGGGCTTTGTGCAGGTGCGACTCCAGGCTGCAGTTCTGCGGCAGGCCGCCGTTAACAGGCCTGCCCTGCTCCGTGTAGAAGGGGTAGTGGCCCAGACGGTTAGCATAGAAGATGGTGACGTCCTGGCCCGTTCTCACGGCACGGGGACTGCCCTGGATGTGAAAGAGACTGAGGTCGATGCTCACATTGTACTTGCTGACGCACATGTCCAAAGGGGCGTTCCAGGCAGCAATGAAGGGCTTGCGGCCAATGAGAGGCAGCTTGGCAGGTTTTAAAGCGAAGGCGACTTGAGCGAGGATGGTGAGCACATGGGTGATGCGAACAGCGTGGGGATTGGTGCTCCACGGCGTCACTTTAGGCATCCTGCTGCACTTCTCACCACAGGCAGCTGTCACTTGGCCGTCACAGCCGTCACCGCTTAGAATCCCAGCCTCCTTTCACAGCGGTGCCTGTGAGGTCAGAAAGCATCACATTTAACATGCTGTGAGCTTCAGTTTCCGTTGTCATCATCGTGTCACTCAGATGCCACATAATGTCACTCAGGGTGGCTGGTGTCACTCCGTGAACAGTGCTTAATATGTCCCATTACATGTTCCAGCTTCTAACCATGAACTTATTTTATGCATTATATCACATACAAATTAACATTATTATATTATACACAATTATTTCACAGTTAGAGAATGTAATCCTTTGGACAATATTGTGAAGATGTAACCTGCAGAAATAATGTAACCTTATAACCCTTAGAGTAGGGGTGCCCAACTCCAGTCCTGGGGGGCCGGAGCCCTGTGTGGCTTAGTTCTTTCCCTGTTCCATCACAAACGTTTCAGTTCAAGAGTTGTGTGGTAATTAGCACAAGGAGTTGAATCAGGTGTGTTAAATGAGGGGAAACCCCAAAAATGTGCAGGGCTCTGGCCCCCCAGGATTGGAGTTGGGCCCCCCTGCCTTAGAGAATGCATGTCAGTTACTGCTGCATGATGTAATCACATAAGGATATATTTACACCCCAATTATATCTGAGGCTTATCTTGCCCCACTTAGCTCCGCAGCGTATCAGAACGTTGAAGGTTAAAAAATATAATTATCTCTGTTGATAAGTAGTGTGTAGCCAACAGAAACTGCTAAGGCCTATTACTGTAGGAACACCTGTGTTCTGAGCTTATCACACCACATCGGCGTCCTTGAACAAATCACCCAGGTTCTGGGCTTATTGCCATATATATAAAAATCTTGTTTTCCAGAGCAGCTAAATAATACAATAAATAATTGCCAGCTTATCAGCCAGGGGTGGGAATAATCAAACCCCTGAGGAAGATCATAATGGTGGCAAATGGTTGGTGCTTAGAGCGCCCCCTTATGATGAATAACTATTAAGAGATAAGAAAAATGTGTAAGAATCAGTGTAATTAATACAACAAAGACCGAATCCGATCTACACAAGCAGCTCCTGACTCCTGATTGGCCGGAAAGAAAAACCATATTATATATTATTTATATATCACACTGTGACTGTGTGGCCGTGTGACGCTGACTACATGCTGCAAGACTGCTTGCAGTGCACAGATTAGCAGGTCTTCAAACATGCAGCGACAAGTGAAGGAGAGGTAGAACTGGAGGAATATACCCTGACTGTCCTCAGCAACATCTCTAGGTGTGTTCATGATGTCACCACCACAAAGAAGGTCACCATCTATAACAACCAGAAACCCTGGCTGAATGCAGAGGTTTGTTCTCCGCTGAAAGCCAGGAATGTGGCATTCAGTTCCGGTGACACAGATGTGCTGAGAGCGGCCAGGAGGGACCTGATGCCGGGCATAAAGAGGGCAAAGGCTGCATATGCCCAGAAGGTGCAGAATCATTTTTCCTCCAGTGACCCGCGGAGCATGTGGAGGGGTATCAAGTGCCTCACTGGCTACAAACCCATTGAGGCACAGTGCCCCAGAGATCCTTCCCTGCCTGATGCCTGATGCCCTACACACCTTTAAGGACCCTAAGCGACGGCATCCCTTCCTCCAGCACCAGGCTCCCTCCATCAACTGGAGCAGTGCCCCTCAGCGTGACCCCAGCGGAGGTCTGTAGGACCCTGCAGAAGATTAACCCACACAAGGCTGCAGGCCCAGATAACATCCCTGGGCAGAAACTAAAAAGCTGTGCACATTAGTTCTCTGAGGTGCTGACGGACATCTTCAATGCCTCACTCACACAGGCAGCTGTTCCAAGCTCCCTGAAGACAGCCACTATCATCCCAGTCCCCAAAAGCTCCACAGTGGAAGGTCTGAATGACTACCAGCCGATTGCTCTCACTCCGATTGTCATGAAGTGCCTCGGTTATGGTTCACATTAAGAGCTCCATCCATATCGCTGTGGACCTACATCAGTAGGCCTATCGCAGGAACAGATCCTACATCAGTA
>JAODJW010000001.1:1432359-1442410 GCA_026777045.1 Hyperopisus bebe | reverse complement strand
CCGCCCCCCCCCCCCCCCCCCCCCTTCATGTGTGGAATGACAATACAGTTGAATCTTGGGAGTTAGTTAGTGTTTTCTCACTGAAAACTGTGAGAGCATCATAGATTGCACTTACACAACCCTGGATGGTACAGCTTATCAAACACCTAGCCTATAAGGTGTAGCCTAAATAACAATAAAATGTACATTATAGTAAATATATAAACCATAAACATAGTGATTATCTAATATAATGTGCTCTACATAATTGTAAACCTTTACACGACTGGCAGCGCAGTAGCTTTTGTTTACACCAGCATCACCGTAAATACTTTGTCAAGATGTCTTTGCCTTGTCCATCATTTCCCCATTCAGCCAGCAGGTGTCACTAACCATCTCATTTTCCCTGGGCTTCCTTATGATTTAGCACTCTTCTCAGTTCCTCGTGTGTTCCCCTGCTCCCTGGGCCGTCGCATGGCTGATGGGCTAATGTTGAGTTTTGTGAGCCTCTTGTCAACCATGTTGTCTTCTGTATGCAAATTTTTATATTGGTTGTTTTTGTGTCTCGGGTCTTACTCATCTTCTATCTAGTGTTCAGATAATCTTCTGCACCTTTGAACCTAGTATCTCCTTGTGTTTGAGTCTGTAGTGATTGCTAATTACCCTCACCTGTTTTTCCTAATTTCCAGTGTTTGGTTAATTGCCAATGGCCTGCTGTTATGCAGCACATGACTGCATATTCGATTATATTAACCTGATTAAGCTGATAATTTTATGTTAAATAGAAGGGTAACACATATAAACATATAAGAAGGAAGCCCGTTTGCTATAGTTTGCTGTAGCCCGTAGATGTCAGAGAAATTACCAGCAGCCAAAAGGTATAGACGGCTGCCAGAGGTATAGAAGGATGCCAGACGGATAGAAGGATGCCAGAGGTATAGACGGATGCCAGAGGTATAGACGGATGCCAGAGGTATAGACAGCTCTTGCCAGATGTCTTACAGTAAAGGCTGTTTGTGCAGCTTGAGTGTGGCAGCACCTCACACACACAGGACAGTCATTTTCACTCTGAGGTCACACGTCACTCTTTCATGGCAAAGAACAAATCTTTCTGGACCCACAAGTCTGTTACTGCTGAGAACTACCCTATATGTATGGAATTAATACTTGTCGTTATGGTGATGTGTGTCTACATTATTCATGTTGGCGATTTTCATCATTAAGTTCAAAAAGTGCATAGCAAGGCATTCCAGAAATGAGGGAAGGATACAAAATGACATTAGTGGTTACTTCACTGAGTCGTAAATGCCTCCAAAGCGCTTGTTTGATCTAGCCACATGGCCAGACATGGACAGCAAGATCTACGTCTGAGGTCTGCATCAACGTTTCAGTCTGCATATAGAATTATCACAATGGAAAATGTTCCCAAGTATTTACACTAGAGCTGAAGTTTATTTGAACGAAACACCTAGATCAGTGTTTCTGAACCCAGTCCTCAGGGATGCCCAGATAGTCCACATTTCTGCTCCCCCCCTGCTCCCAATTGCACCTGTACCAGGTATACGGTGTTTGTGATTGGCTGGGAGCTGGGAGGGATCAAAGATGTGTACTGTCTGGGGTTCCCGGGGACTGGGTTCAGAAACAATAGTCTAGACATCTCTGATACACTTGCTCAGATTATGGCACAAGGCATGACGAGAATCAACCACCTGTGCATTTCTCCTTCTGAGACACAGAGAATGTAAAGTCATTAACATATGACTTTGACTGATTGATCCACCTGCCCTACTCAGCAAACCACGAGGCATTGACTGTCATAAGGCGTGTGCTGGCTAGCAGACATCAGCAATCACTTATAGGCTGTTACAGAATGTTTCAAGTAGTCTGGGTAGAAGCAGAGGTGAGGTTAAGAAGGCCTTGAGCTGTTAAGTCCGGAGGTCTGCTCTGAGGAGACACTTACCCATGGGTTCACTGCAGCTCTGCTACTCCAGGCATGGAAGACCTTCCTGAGAACGACGGGGGCTTGGCTGTCTCCCCGGGCTTCAGTGTCGCATCATGTTCCCCCCCCCCCCGATGCCACGGTCTGCAGCGTGATCCCACCCGGGCCTTTTTATACAGCAGGAGAGAGAGGGAGTGTTTCCTGAGAAGGAGGAGGAACCAGAATCTGCTCATGGTGCCGCTACACAGCAATTATCCTGGAGCAGAAAGGAAGGCGACAGAGGAGACAGTGAGCAGGCACCTTGGCGCCCTGCTTGCTGATCAGCGTTACTGCACTTCATGTTGGTACAGGTTTGCCACCTGCCTGTTTCCGCACAGACAGTGTGCCAGTGCTGTTGATGAAGTTCAGGACAGTGTGCTGATCGCTTATAAGGCTCTGATGATGAGGCAAACTTGTAGGCATCCAATTAATCTGAGCACCCTGCATCTCTGTCTCCATCACATATGCTTTGATTAATCAGTCTAATACAGTCTTAGTCTAATACTGTCAAAACACCAACTGACTCCCCTTGACATTCTTATGGTCAGCTGCAAGCGTGCACCACAAGCAATCAGCAGTGGGAAATGTTCCGGATGCATTTCAGGACTGGCTCTAAATGAGGCAGTTTATCCTGCACTGGTAATTGGTGTGTACGCTAACCCCCTTAGCACAGGAGTCTTAAATGCTTATTGTCCTGTTAAAAGACCTAAATATACTGTTGGCCTGGAATTGTAAAGCTGGGTTTTTGAATATATTGTATTAATATATAATATCAAGTTTCTATTTATTTGTCAGCATTACAATGAAATGTGTTGGACGAGAGGATACGCAATGACACGCCTTTCAGCACTGGAGGACATGATAGTGAGTATATTTGTGAGCGTGGATGGTTGGCTATAGTTGGTGATAGGAGTTTGCAATATTATGCAGTGTAAATGTGACATATTTATCCATTTTGAGAATATTGTGTGGACTGTATAAGATGGATGGTATTTTGAGGGAGGATCTCTGCTCAGACATAAAATAACTGGATGGTCTTCAGTTAATGGCAAACTTATTACTCTGTGTCACTTTTACGTGAAAGTTCCTGTTTTTAAAATAAGCCATAGATTTTTGATAAATTGATGTTTCATTTGTCAGGCAAGGCAAGGCAAAATTATTTATATAGCACAATTCATCCATCCATCCATCCATTTTCCAACCCGCTTATCCTACTGGGTCGCGGGGGGTCCGGAGCCTATCCCGGAAGCAACGGGCACGAGGCAGGGAACAACCCTGGACGGGGGGCCAGCCCATCGCAGTAGCACAATTCAGACACAAGGCAATTCAAAGTGCTTTACAAAGGCAGAAGGATAGATTTAAATACATAAATCACATTTGAAAGACAATTAAAAATAAAAATTGTTAACTGAAAAGAAGTTACGTTGTAGTGACAGTGTATATGACTAAACTGATTTAATTTTTTGAAAAGCTGCAGCAAACAGTAACGTTTTAAGCCCTGATTTAAATTAGCTGACAGTTTTAGCAGACCTCAGGTCTGCAGGAAGCTCATTCCACAGACGGGGAACATAGACAATGAACGCTGCTTCACCGTGCTTGGTCTTGTTCCTGAGAACGCTGAGTAAACCTTTCCCAGACGCCCTCTGGGGTCTGGATGCTTCATAATGTGCACGTAAATCAGAAATGTGTTTAGACCTGAGACCAATTAGCACTTTATACACAAGTAAAAATATTTTTGTATGGGCAGAAATATTCAGCAGCATCCTTTTTGAAGCCGCCTCCCCCCATAGGGCTACTGGATTATTCTTTTTGCTGGAAGCCTGAGTCTCGCTCACCGTAACGATACTTGAAGGGAAACTCCCATAGGTGGACGTCATAAAGCAGCGCATGCATATCTCTGCTGGGCAGCAAGCAAATAAAGGGATGGGTGGGATAAGGCGAGACTAACTGACACTTCCTCATATTTATCGGAGCTTCAAAAAGATCCAGATCTTTCTGCTAATGGAGGTCAACCCTGGGGACACGCTTGGCTGCATCACAGAATCCAGGAAGACGCCAATTTTCCATCAGATTCAGACTGAATCTGTAGAGCTTCACGACGAGTCGGCTGGTTATTGGTGAACTGGGACCATCTGTCAATTTCTATTTTTCTCTCTCATTTTAAAGACATGATCCTAATTATAAATGTTAAAGCATTAAATATCATTGAAAGCTCAAGATCTGAACTTAAGTTAACAGACCACAGAGGCATAAAGATATAGAGCGTGTCCCAGTTTAGCCTTTGTCCCACTTAACTGGTGTTCAGGACTGAGGTCTTTCTGCTTCAGGCCCAGTGGTAAGATGTCCTCCGCCTGTCCCTGGAGCTACTGATCCCTTTGGCTTGCTTGCAAAGAGGTTTACGGTCAAAGAAAGGCCCCGTCCGCCTGGGAGGCCGGTCAGCACCTCTGTGAGAGCTCGCCGCTTCCTCTGCCCTCTATTGGATGCAGATGTTAGCATGTCGCAGCTCTGGCGCCTGGATGGACAGAAAACCCCCGCCACCATACGGGATTTGTTTTGTTGCCGGGGATTCAGGGCCGTCTGCCCCCGCTGAAACCCACCCCCTCCTGGCAGTAGTTTGCTCTCAGCAGTTTCAGTGGAGACAGACTTCTTCTGACCCAAAAAAAAAAATAAAATTGGGGGCCCGATTAAAGCGTCTTGGAAACCACACTGCCATAGCTGGGGCCGGGAGTTCTCGCCATTAGAACTGGTGAAATGGTTCATTCTGATCCCAGTGCATCTGCAGTCTTCCCGATTTCTGTTGGAAATGCCCCCATTGTTCATAGTGAACCAGTCTGACCAGTATAGGAAGGGGTAGGGAAGGCCAATTGGCTCTGTGATCTCCATTCCCATGTCCTTGTCTGCTCTCTTACTGTATAAATGAGTTAATTCTGCTCTGCGACTGGGAAACACTCCTTGAATCCTGGAGGATGTTAAAAACTGGCCATCCACCTCCAGCTTGGGATTCTGAGAGTAATAATGAGAATCGTTAAATAGTCATCTGGGTATTCATCTAGATTGCTTTAATTAAAAAAAAGATACAAATGTCATATAATTATTGCAAATACAGTAAATCTGCAGCTAAAAACAAATGTGTACTAGACATTGAGGTTTATGCCAGTCAGTCAAACACAATTGACAGTGACTCATCAGAGCTGCTAACGCGCTTTGATTCATCACAATCTACAGCAAACATTGGGGATTTGACTTGTGCAGCTGCCACAGTGATCATATCACTGCTGGCTCCATACCCTGTAGAAGGGCCGCACATTGGTTTGTCCTGGTCTCTGACTCCAAACTGTATATACATGTGTGTCTGTATCACTCACAGTTGGAAAAACTGCCTCATTTTGCCATGGGGATGAATGAAGTATCTCTATTACATTTATCAAGCAGACAATTTTATCAAAAGCATGACCAACTGAGAAAGCAGGGCTCCCCCTTGCTCAGGGGCCTAGCAGTGAAACCATACTGCCAACTGTGAGATTTGAACCCATGACCTTCTGATCATAGGCACGGAGCCCTAACCCACAGTGCCACACAGCAGTGTGCACTGCCTCTCTCAGCCAAAGCTGTGTGATACTCTGGCCAGATGGAAACCGTGCATTCGATGCTCCAGATAACAAGGTTGTTTATGCTGGAGGGGCACTTGAAAGGCAAACTGCCGAATCGCAAGATTGCAATGGGCTGCGACACAAAGCATGGAGGAACGTCGTTAAATGTAAGCGCAGGTTCACGCGCGATCGCCCGTGTGATACTGTTCCCATGTAGTTCCCAAGACTCAGGGTTTAGCTTGACAATGCTGCAGAATAGGAGCTGAGGTTTGATTATTCAAACCCTGATAAAAGTTACTGGGATTATTCTACTCTTGTTAATAATCATTTCATTTTACCTCTGGCACTCATATCGCTGAAAGAGGAAAGACTACAAAGAAAGAATAATAATAATAATAATAATAATAATAATAACAATAATAATGCCCTGCGATGGGCTGGCCCCCTGTCCAGGGTTGTTCCCTGCCTCGTGCCCGTTGCTTCCGGGATAGGCTCCGGACCCCCCGCGACCCAATAGGATAAGGCGGGTTGGAAAATGGATGGATGGAACAATAATAATAATAATAATGAAAGGTAAACTGATTGAAATTGTAGTAAAACTGAGCAGTAAATATGTCTTAGTTATCATGTCGCTTATTAATGTGAATAATCCTTGTGGTCAGGGCTTACAGCTATCTGTGAAAGCGAATAAGGGTGGTCTTCAGAAGAAGCCAAAAAACCAAGGCAGACAGACCACATGGAGCTGAGTGTTGCTTTTTTGTCTTGTGATGGAATCTCTCTGAAGCCATGGGAATAAAATAAATAAATGTAAATGAGAATTCACGGCATGCAGAGCAGAGCAGAGCAGAAACATTAAAGATGTTAGTGCTCCCTCTGAAATGTCGCTGTGGTCGGAATTTTGAATCATGGTTATTCCTAGAGTGAATGACTCCTTTAAGAAGATCGGGAGGCTGAATCCTTAGCTCTCCGTGCTCCGGAGCACTGCTTAACGTAAGGGGGTTTCTGTGCTCTGGAGTACTGCTTAACGTAAGGGGGTTTCTGTGCTCCGGAGCACTGCTTAACATATGGAGGCTTCTCTGTGCTCCGGAGCACTGCTTAACGTAAGAGGCCTCTCTGTGCTCCAGAGTACTGCTTAACCTCAGGGGGTCTCTCTGTGCTCCGGAGTACTGCTTAACCTAAGGGGGTCTCTCTGTGCTCCGGAGTACTGCTTAACGTAAGAGGCCTCTCTGTGCTCCAGAGTACTGCTTAACGTAAGGAGGCCTCTCTGTGCTCCGGAGTACTGCTTAACCCAAGGGGGTCTCTCTGTGCTCCGGAGTACTGCTTAACGTAAGGGGGTCTCTCTGTGCTCCGGAGTACTGCTTAACGTAAGGAGGTCTCTGTAATAACCCTTAAAGCAGCATGATAAGTAGAATTTAAAATATGCAGAGAAGATGTAGGATCATTCCTATCGGTGACGCCCCCATAGTCCGAGATCTTATGTTAAGCAGCACTCACCCTGGACATGCATAAATCTATACTGAAAAGGCTTTTAAAACCTGAATGTCGTATGTGTTATTGATTGTAAATGCACCTCTTCATTTGCTTTAATATTTAATTTTTTTTATTATATGCTTCTGTTTCATGCCATCATGCTGCCATTTTCCCCACAGTCCTTTTGTAGAAGAGATCCTGCTAAGAATGTCAATGTCGAAATACATCATGTTTAGGATAACGGTAAAGAGTGGTTAGTTTTTCTGATAAAAAAAACATCATTATTCGTATGAAATGAAAATGAATTGATAGTGTAATGTTTTGTGTAGTGTTACATAATTACAAAATTATACTACTTTTGTTTGATGCCTTCTTGGCTGTTGGACCAGCTCATCGGCCTCACAAGGATACTGGAGGGTTTGTGGGGGTTTGCCCAACCAGTCTACATGTGCTTTGTGTACTTAGAAAAGGCATATGACTTAGAAAAGGCATACGTGTCCCTCGGGGGGTCCTGTGAAGGGGGGGGGGGGAGCTCCAGGAGTATGGGGTACAGGGTCTGTTGTTATGGGCCATCAGGTCCCTGTATTATCGGAGCGAGAGTTTGGTTCACGGTGGCAGCAGTAAGTCAGACTCATTCCCAGTGGGTGTTGGACTCCGTCAGGGCTGCCCTTTGTCACCAATTCTGTTCGTAACTTTTACGGTCAGAATTTCGAGGCGTAGCCAAGGGGCAAGAGGGGGTCTGGTTTGGGGGGCTCAGGATCACGTCTTTGCTTTGTGCAGATGATGTGGTCCTGTTAGTGTCATCAGGCTGTGACCTGCAGCAGGCACTGGGGCAGTTTGCAGCTGGGTGTGAGGCGGCTGGGATGAGGATCAGTACCTCCAAGTCTGAGGTCATGGTTCTCAACTGGAAACGGGTGGATTGCCTGCTCCAGGTAGGGGATTAGTTGCTGCCTCAAGCAGAGGAGTTTAAATATCTTGTGAGAAGAAGAAGGGATCAGGGAGACAGATTGGTGCAGCATCAGCAGTAATGTGGACACTTTGCAGTTCTGTCGTGGTAAAGAGAGAGCTGAGTAGGAAGGTAAAGCTTTTGATTTACAAGTCGATCTACATTCATACCCTCACCTATAGTCATGAGTTCTGTTGTAGTGACTGAAAGAGTGAGATCTCAGATACAACCAGCAGAAATTATTTTCCTCCGTAGGGTATCTGGGCTCAGCCTTAGAGATATTGTGAGGAGCTCAGACATTTGGGAGGGGCTCAAAGTAGAGTCGCTGCTCCTCTGCATCAAAAGGAGACAGCTGAGGTGGTTTGGGCATCTATCTAGGATGCTCCCTGGGGAGGTGTTTTGGGCATGTCCAACCAGGAGGAAGCCCTGGGGCAGACCTAGGACATGCTGGAGAGATTATATCTCTGGGCTGGCCTGGGAACGCCTTGGTATTCCCCCAGAGGAGCTGGAGGAGGTGGGTGGTGAGAGGGAGGTCTGGGCATCCCTGCTTAGACTGTTGTCCCTGACTGGTTTTCTAACACTTTTTTCTTTAACCTTCCACACCATGTGTGGTCTCCATTTTTATGATGCATTTTCTGAGCCAGGCTCATAAAACCAATTATTGTCACATTTTGTAATTGGTGGTAAAGACACCTCATAATCGCCCACATTAATAGTAAATTAACACCACATCTGGCTGCCTGATGTCCACATCTCCTTTGCAATGGCACTTAAGTTCTTTGAGAGCACATCATGATAGCAAATGACTTATTACATTGAGCGCGTTGCGTTTGTTAAACAGAACATGCTTTCAGACTGTCTCTGAGCCTCAGGTTCCTCTGACACTGTAAAGCTGAAGCTTTGCTTTTCACTAAACATCAGAGCAGTTTTACCCTTTGAGCTATTTCTGACTTTAAGTGTATGTGTGAAATCATGCTGTAATACTACAGAGATGTCAGCTGTCTTTTTTTAAACTAAATCCATGATAAACACAGGCCGACAGGAAAGAATATATCAACTGTTGTATGACAATATCGCACCCAAAAGCTGTCAGCTCTATATACCTAAATAGTTTTCCATTATGACTCATATACACTAGTTTTATAACTAATGGCTGCACATTTTCCCTTTTACTATGCATGACAGTTTTATAGAGGAAATTGTAACACTGGCAGATTCGCTGCACAGAGCTAAGCACTGCGGTAATTGCTGTCTGCAAAATGACCCGGTTGTATGAGTCCCAGCAAAGCCCTAAGAAGAACCTGGACCCCAGTGTCACAGGATATAGCAGCACACATAACAGCACACTCTACGGAAAAAGCAGGAATGCTCGGAAAACATCTGTGGCTAAACCCGAAGCAGTGTTTAGTACTTATAACAACAGTGCCGTAATTGAAGGGGCATGCAGTCATGATCCTGAGATTACGGCCTCTACCTTCCCAAACATCGGCGTGGAAGACATAGGAAACACCCAAACGTTCATTTGAGACAGTCTGCTGCAGTCAGAATGGCAGCTCAGAGTCGCAGAAAAATCAGGGACCCCTCCTTCGGGAATATGCATTGATCTGCTGGTACCTGCACCCCCTCCCCCAAATTTGGCAATGGAACTGCAATTAAAATTTTGCACAGAGCCCCGAAAAGGGTTGAGCCTGCCCTGGTACTAAAGATCTTGTATCGTCCATGAACGCTGCAGTCTATCTAAAGATTTAAATATTGTTTCATAAATAGACCCCTTATGATGAGTTATAGCATAGATACGTTTCCTTGCCCGGACCTGGGTCACCGGGCCCCCCCCCGGAGACAGGCCTGGGTGTGGGGCTTGATGCGCCTGGTGGCCAGGTCTGCACCCATGGGGCCTGGTTGGGCACAGCCCGAAGAAAGCACATGCGTCCCCCCTCCAATGGGCTCACCACCTGTAGGAGGGGCCAAAGGGGTTGGGTGCAGTGTGAGTTAGGCAGTGGCTGAAGGCGAGGATCCTCAGCTGCAGAAGCTAGCTCTAGGGACATGGAATGTCACCTCTCTGGTGGGGAAGGAGCCTGAGCTGGTGCG
>JAODJW010000001.1:1372947-1387591 GCA_026777045.1 Hyperopisus bebe | reverse complement strand
TCCCAGTATTAGGGAATAAGCTACATTAGGTTAATTTGAAACAAAAATGGGGGGCATTTTAGGTGCATCATCAATCCGTCTTCCGGCTGTTAATACACTTTTTTTTAGCATTGCTGGCAGGGCCTATAGCAGGCAGCATAGGACACAAGGCAAAAGAACATTGTGTACAGGTTTGTTACATGAAATGCTCCACAAAGCAGGTGTGAGACTGTCGCCCACAATTTAAACCTTGCAGCAAGTTCAAATGGATATTTTCAGAGAAGACCATCAATGTAGCAAAAGCATGATACGAACAAAGGAGAAAATCTCTATGAACACAATGAGCACACCCTCACCGTGGTGTGGAATCCTATGTTATGCTAAACAGCCTGCATGAAAGATGGATCGATAGATGAAGAGTAGATAGACTTATTAGATTTAAGAAAAAAGGGAAATGAGAAATGATTGAGCCACAATCAATGTTTAAAATGATAGCACCGAGTCCTTTTTGAACTCAAAGTAAAACCTCGTCATCTGACCTCTGATGCGTTAATCATCACAGTCGCACCTGAGCACCCTCATGTTGAGGAGCACCGGAGTGGCCAGGTCAGCTCTTCCCTCCTCCCGACACGCGGGGCTCCGGGCTGCGGCATCCCTCCCCCAGCTGAGGTCACCTTTCCATGTTGACACCAGCTCAGAGCGGTACCTCGCCTCCAACGCTGCATGTGGAACATGACATGCCTTGCTGAGATGGTCAGGTGATTGACTCTTCATTCCAACAGGAATGTAGCCCAGCTGCCTCTAAGCTGCACTGCACTGGGGTGACGACTGTACTGGAACAGCGGGCTATTCCATTATGGTACTGGAAACTGTGAGGGTTGATTGATTTTTTTTGCAGAAATACTCGTTTTCCCTGAAGACAAAAAAAGTGAAGGAGCCTGTAAGAAGTCAGCATTTAACAGCTAATTAATGCTAATAAAGTAAACCTGAGACCTACCCCATGGGTACCTGCAGACCTTCAGGTCTGACACATAGTGGAAGTTTCTCTAAACTTCTCCACCTGACTGACCTCAACTATGAACCCCTAAAACCACTGGTGGAAAATTGTTCGTGTGCCTGCAGTCGTCTCAATGCATTAAGTTCATTAAGATCATTAAGTAATGTTCGTCCCCATTGGCTCAGCCACTGCATTGTGTACAAATTACACAATGTGGTGCAGTCCACTATAATTCAGCCAACATGCAAGAGGACATTAGCCAAAATCCAGCTACAGTTAGGCCCCATTGAACACAAAGCTGTGCAAGAAAAAATTCAAAGAGGAAACAGCCTTCTGCTGACAGGCCGCATGGCGAGATCGAGTAAGAAAAGGTCCAGCCTGATTTATATCAATTACCCTACAGCAATGAGCAGAATTATAATCAGATTAATTCATATTCTTACGGTTAATCTTTCTTTCACTTATAAAACACGACCACTCCATATACCCAGATTTCTGCTTGCATGATATGCAAGGATGACTGACTGGTTGCTTTAGGTACTTGAGTATATGGTTTATTTATCCAGACATAAGATGGAAATTGCAAAGCATGTACTTCATGGTCTAAGATCTCTAAACGTTTTTGTCCTTCTTGGACCGCCGTCCCATCCAGGGTCCTCCCTGCCTCCTGTGCTTCCTGGAATGAGGTCCAGACTCACCACAACCCTGCACTGGATGAGCCATTATGGAAAAGAAATGGATGGATAGAAATTCCATCCACGTTGCCTGGCCTCAAAGCGAATTTATTAAAGTATGAGGAAATTTAAATGGCTTTGCATTAACACTGCACCTTGACCTCGGTGAGTAGGACCGAAGCCTTCAGCGGAAGGAACTGCCACGTGATTCCCGCACATCTTATTAAATGTGAAATATTAACGCTGCCGTCTCCATTTCATTGTCGAGAGGAGTTTCATTTACTGTATGTCTTCGGATTATTATTATTTTTGAGTGCGACTGCTTGCACACTAGACAGAGGAGGTATTGGCACTGCATGTTCGGAAGAGCTCATCTGAGATAATGGAGAGATGATTAAGGAAATGAGAGTCATGAACAAAGCCCATCTTTGTCGAAGACTGACATGATCATCCAGATTGGCTTATCAGTCAATATTAATGTCCTTTACCGTCCATGACTTGGGGGGAGGGGGGGGGAATTCGGATATGAACCCCAGCCTACTTCCATTCTATGTTTACTCTCCCAGACAGACAATCCACAATATCCTACAATTTCCACGATGAGGCCGATTATCAGCAGAATGCTACACACATTAGCCAAACGTGATCCAGTACCATCTGTCTTCCAACTCCAGCAAGGCTTTCCATTCCAGATGTCAGTCTTTACTTAGATTAACTGCCAGGTTAAGGGTTACACCAGGACCTGCTGCATGTTCTAGCAAAAAAAAAACACCACCACAAATACACTAACATACTTTGTAACTGCCTCTGGTCAGAAGTTTCCACAAAGATGACGACACCCACATGAAAGACAATAGCCCTCACATTGCAGTCAAGTTCAAATGCTCAGCACGGAGCACCATTTATAACACAATGCACACAGCAGTCTGTAACGACCAGCCCTTGTACCTGAAATGAATTAGGTTATAGCTCAATGCTTGTCACTGCTCATTTCGATCTGTCTGGGGCAGAATATTATAATACCCACACTTACATAATAAACACATTTAGGAAGAGTTATTACTGACTATGTCAACTGAGTATAGGTCAGAAATATACATTTTCAGCAGGATCTACCTCTCTATTTGGTGCTGTCAGGAAAATTGAGACGGTACAGTGTGAATAGCGAGTGTGGCTCTTTAGGGAACAAAATGCAATTTAGACAGCAATGTTTCCAAGCAAGTCAGTGGGTGTCAAATAAATAAGGCTCATTAAGTATGAGCACATGTGGAGTCTCACATTTTTAACGTTACATAAATAAATGAGTCAGACAAGTGCCATGGATTTACATCTTATTCGCCTGGTTCAATTTCTTTGTGAAACCAGGCCCTAAGTCAGCTGCAGAATGAGGGATTAGTTAAAATACAGCATGCCTTTTTTTTGCCCGATGAGGGCATTCATGATGGATTTTCCTGGTATACCAATCTGAAACAGAGAAAACAGTGGAAGACCCTGACAGATGATGAGGAGAAAGTTGATGATTATGAAGATGCTATCAGTGTAGACTAAGGTACCGCTGTCATCAGGTCTTTCAGCAGAAATATCTGTATTGGCAGGGATTTACCCAACTGCTGTGGTAGATAAGGACACGGACATGACAGATTTCAGATACAGTTTTACTCAAGGTAAAGAGGAGAATGTTTTTTTTAGTAAGAGTTAAGAAGCTGTTTCTGTCCAGCATCTAAGAGAAGTAAACATCACATGACCGAGACCTTCTGTCAGTCATATGAGACAATGTCACCTGTAGACAGCAGGTGACCATTCACTGGCTGTTTACCCGCATCTAAAGGACAAAGACAATCTTCTTTTCTGTCAGTCAGTGAGCTTTTGTTAGCTTTGTATCCAAAGCACATAAAAGGAATTCATTATTTCAGTTCCCCTCTTTATTAGATTGGTAATATTATGATCCATTCATAAATAAAAGTGCCTGCACTTAGTCAAATGACAATAATCCCATTTCAGGTCAGCTACCCTAGAGTTCCTGCGGAATAAGCAGCTGCTGCGGACGATGTCATTTAATGGTGCTGCTTGGGACATCTTGCATTTTTAGTGGCCGTTGCATGCTAAGCACCTGCAAACGAATACGGGACACAGGAGATGGGAACATGCCACACGATTGGCAGAAAGATTCAAGGCTACTGCAAAAAGGATGGCATGACATTTTGTAATGTTGTCCAACTGGGCCCATAATAAAGTGGATTTATGTGCCTTTTCCATCCATAAATCTTTCAACCACTTACCCAGCACAGGATTATGGTGAAGCCTGGAGCCTATCCCAGCATGCACAGAGCACGAGGCAGGGAATACCCTGGATGCCGTTCCAGTCCATCTTACTTGCCTCTATCTTCCTTTAATTCAACCCACAACACTAACAGACTTGGTTGAATATGCCATTAAATGCCTTTTAAAGTCAATAATATGAATCATAAAGGGGACAAATCGATGTGTGAACAACAGGAACATCCAAGCAATCATGAGAATGGCCCTATCGTTAACAATTCTGCAAGTGCCCTCCAGGGGGCACTTTCCTGGAGCAACTTTAACCACTGGCTCTTTCCACCACAGCATGCTAAGTGCACTGAGCATGTTTCTTCCTTCTGCCATCAGGTAGTGGAACACGCCCGCCCCCCCAACCATAACACCTGGACAGCATTTACAAACAGACAGACACCTGTAGGGCTGTAAGCCTCACATGTACATCCTTTGTCAATTGATATATTTTTTAAATTATAAATTTTCACAACCTTGTTTTCACACTAATCTTGTCACATTTCTCTATACTTTATGTTCCTCTGTTGCTCTCTATGCACCCACATTTTCCCTTTGATTTGTTCATCCATCAATCTACTCATCTATATCAATGAGTGACTAACATCAGTGCTTGAAGTATGCCGCTACTCACCGGTTCTCAATACCAGCACCTCTTTTGGTTCTCTCTTCAGAGAACTGGCACCACTCAATATCTGCTAGTACTGTATAGCAAGGGGAGTCCCGGCACCCAATACTGAACAGCAAGGGGAGTTCCATCACCTTTTCCCGAACAACACGGTGAAGTGTCGGCACCCAGTACCGAATTAAATGGGGAGTTCTGGCACCTGTTACCGAATAGCAAGGTAAGTTCCAGCACCTGTTATCAAATAACATGGTCGAGTGCCGGCACCCGGTACTGAGTTAGAAAGGGAGTTCCGGCACCCAGTTCTGAATAGCAAAGGGAATTCCGGCACCCAGTTCTGAATAGCAAAGGGAGTTCGGGCACCCAGTTCTGAATAGCAAAAGGAGTTCCGACACTTGTTACAAAATAACGGTCAAGTTCGGGCACCTGGTACAGAGTTAGAAGAGGAGTCCCAGTACCCCCTTTTCCCCACTTCAAGCACTTACTGACAGCACTACAGCAGCTTCTCCCATTTGCACTGGCAGTCTTCTTAATGGCTGCCGCACCTCTATGCCGTTAGTTATCACGTCGCCCGTACATTAAGCTACACCACAACATGATATACAGCTGACCGCAGACATTTCCAAGGCCACATCCCCTTATGCTACTTTGCATACAAATAAACACGAGACATGACAAAATCCTGAAGTCCTTTCTGCCTCTCGCTCTGGTGATAAACACCACCTGACACAGCGACGGCTTAATGGAGACATATTTGCACTGCCCTCAAACACAATACGTATCCCTGTGGAAGCAGAACGTGGTGGCAGTAACTAACCTTTTGCGAAGGTAAATTAGCGTGCTTAGTTTTCTAATGCACACATTTTCAGAACCCTTTACTGTTTAAGGAGCTGCATTTCCAACATGTTAATTTTATTCTCTAAAATCATCTAAACCATAACAGGGATGACAAAAGCCCGAGGACATTGGCACAGATTGTATTTTACCATAAAGCCCTTGTCTCCCAGTGTACATTTGTGTAATATGCAAAACACCATCAGCAAAAACACCAATAGTCAAACAGCAGTAATACTGCTGACTTCCTATTGCTTTCCCATAATCAATAGTTTATGAAAAATACTCTGTACTAAAGCAGTTATAATTGTGGCTAATGTTATTTTTATGGTCAAGAAATATAAGCACTTTGCCGTAATGGACGTAATGGACGCACCCCATAAAAACCTACAATGGCTGGCCTGCGGAGGTCAGAAACATCAACCTGATATGAATCTTAAGTGTAGGTTGACCACCCTGCCATGGATCACAAATGCAGAAGGACACCAAAGAATGTGCTGGTCAAGTGAGTCACGAGGATCATCGGTCAAGGAAGTAGCGATGTCCCACTTTGGGCTGGTCGCTCAATCTGTAAAAATTACTGCTTAAGGATCTAATCTGCTCTAACCTGGAGTGGATCCAAACATTTTATGGAACTTAGAGAAGAAAGTCTTTTTGTGAACAAAGAACACAAAACATTTGTGGGGGAAAAAAAAAACAAAAAAAACTTTTTTTTGTTTGAGAATAAGCCGTTTGTTTCCATCCAGTGACAGTGTAGAGGTGCAATTTACATTTCTTTAATGAGCTGCTTCAGGCTATGCTAGGAGTGCATCCCCTAACATTCTGCCTTGAAATCGAACAAGTCTTTCCAAAAGACTTTCCCTACAAAATCCAAGCGCTGTGGAATCATCAATCATCTGGTCACTTTGTACATAGGTGCAAAACAAATCAGGATGTTGAATATTTTGTGAGCCTGTTTCTTCATACATTTTCCATTTAACATAATAGAAATGGTCATTCTTTTCGCATGGTTTTCTAAGTACATACAAAGCTTAATTAGGAGAGACCCACCAATGGCAAAAAAACAATTATTGCTCTAACAACAAGCATGGCAGCACAGTGGGAATCACTGTTACCTAGTTCAAAGGCTGGGGAATGCATGAAGAGCAATGAAATCAACTTAAATACTGATCAACACCAGATGCACAGGCACCAAGCAAAACTGAATGTAAATAATCAGTCTGTTCATCTTTCGTCTACCCAGCAAATGGGGAGCAGCTCATATGGTATTTGGCTAAATGTTTTCAGAGAGATTTTCCTGTTGCAGTCAAAGCATACATTGAAACGTCCGCTTCGTCACTTAAGCCTTAAATACTGTTTTCTTTTGTCCCCATAAAAGATACGAGGGAAAAACCCACACCATTTTGTACCAATGATTCCTCATTATACTAACATATTCAAAGCCATTTGTAATATACTAAATTAAATTGATGAGGTTTAGAACTTTCTACCATGAAAATCCCAGTTAAGTGTGAAATTACATAGTAAAACACATTATTTCAATAATGGG
This sequence comes from Hyperopisus bebe, assembly GCA_026777045.1. Lineage (NCBI taxonomy): Eukaryota > Metazoa > Chordata > Actinopteri > Osteoglossiformes > Mormyridae > Hyperopisus > Hyperopisus bebe. Next base: position 1,380,626 of record JAODJW010000001.1, on the reverse strand, counting down.
TTAAATGCAAACAACTTGAACAAGAACATTATATAACGATTCTTAAACTACATCTTTTATGCCAATATCATTTAAAAATGTTTATGCAATGACAAGGGATGGAAGAAGGAATTTCATTCACACTATATAAGATATATGAAACCGAACTCAAACTGTTCACTGATCTTAAGCCAAAGACTAATAAAGGAAAACAGGACATATCAAATGAGCAAATCCACTATTTGATTGGAATTGATTTAGCAGGCAGGGAGACCATCATTGAGAAGGTGACTCACCCAATCTGAGGTTCAGCCATTGCACTGTAGTTATGTAGAGCCCATCCATCCCCCAAACGTGGGAATTTTGATCACATGATTTTGGTGGTGGGGGATTGCATTCAGCCTCACCTCCAGGGTGCAGCTCAACAGGTTAGGGGCCAGTACCTGTGCCCAGAAGGTTATGGGTTTGAATCCTGTGGCCAAAAGAGCAATCGTATCATAATTGGGCCTGGGACCAAGTAATGTTGTGTGTTGGCTGACTTCACGCTCTAACCTCGTAACTCACTCTCACCTGCGTATACATGCCTGTCTGTGTCACTCATGAAGAGGAGGGTGGGGCGGGTTTAAAAACAAACAAATCCCTACATGTCTGTGCTCATTCTGTAATGAACTGGGTCAAGGTCCATACACTGAATAACCCATTCATCTAACGGTCAAAAGCACAATCCAAAATCCAGAAACCGTAAAGACAGGCGGGGATTGAAACTGTAGCAGGAAGACAACCAGGTGGGAAACCATAATACACAGACAGGGAGCACAAGCACGGGATGACAAACACAATCAGGAATAATCGCTTGGGAACCAGCTGATACAGATCAGCTCACAATACCTCACCAAACAAAATTGAGCTGGAGCAATATTTATGACACAGAGTAAATGGGACCCAAGTGCGATTCATTAAGTAGTTCTGTTTAAGGTTTGCACTGGATTATGGATCTAGAGTTCGATTGGTTGGTGGAGCTGACATATTTAAGTGACAAAGTACATTTCATTCATTTAAGTTTGATCCATAATCTAGAGCTTGAGCAAAGGCATATCTGTGACCAATGGCACAGCTGAAAGGCTCCAAAGGCCTTTATGTCCCATGACAATAAAGAATTTTGAATGACATTTACCAGGATAATTGATTAGAAATGGGGGTGGGGGTAGTTTTATGTCACTTTTTACTTGGTAATATCCATATCCTATAGTATCCAATAACTGGGTACCTGGTGAGTTAAACTCACTAAGTTGTAGTATAATTTTAGTAGCTAGCAGACAGTTTTTTACCCACAAACAACTAAAAGACAAAAATTAGTGGTGAAGTAGTTCTTGCCTTATGTTAGCTCTACACTAAGCACATAAAAAGCATATTAGCTGAGCTGGCTTCTTAAGATTGTTTTTAACTCCAATTAAACTCTTTAATTAAAATCCTGATAAACACATACAGTGAATGACTTTACTGAACCCACCTGGAAAGACTAGAACTCATTTTAAGAGGACTTTATTGTGATTATTTCTTTAATTATCATTAAAGATTCAAGACCTTTTTGCTTAATTGGCCCCACCGTCATTTATTGTTCCAATTTAAGCTTGAATAAAAGAGAGAGGGGAATTATCAGAGTCTAGGGAAGGCTTAAAAGTTTTACACGTTTCCAGAGCACTGGTCTGCTTTGTTCGCTATGTTGGCGGTGTTTTCAGCTTGTGACTTCTCTGAATATTTCATGTTGTTTACGTTGCCCTACTGTGGCAGGAGAGTAACTGTATCCTCGACACTTAGCTTGTATTACTAGCGTACAAATAAATTAATTTATTCGTATCCTAGGTTAGATATTTTTACCCATTCGAATAACTCAGAGTATAGGGCAGAAGCTTCTAAGACCGCTTCGCTGACAGAAACCTTGCTACATACCTGAAACCGATCAATAATGGAGATAATGTCTCCGACCGCAATAAAGCCCGCAGCGTACGTGGTGCGGAGCATTTCTGCAGCAGCCCTACAAACCCCTTGAATACTAACTGACGTCTGCCGCTTAACAGGGTAGTAAGTTTTAAAAAAATGTAGCGAATATTTCTTAATGTTACCCGCGCAGGGTAATTAAATTAACATCAAAGCCGGAGTCTCGACATCCATAATCCGTTTATCGAGCGATGGTCATGGCTTACTGGTTAACTTGATTACGGCCATTTCTCTGAACAGCTGGCCGGGCGCATTTGTAATTACACATCATCGCCATCCTATATAAATAGGCTAGGCACCGCAATAAGGAACGCTGAATATGAAAATCGGAAAACGGAAAGGTGATAATTATCGCTTGAATGATTTGATTGGATCCGTATCTCCACAAGTTATCGTGAAAACATTTCGTAATGGAAACTCAGCCGTGATCAAAAAGATGGTCGGGCGATCGGTGACATTTATGTCATGCAGGGCATTAAGAGTATTAGATGAACACGGAAAAATGTCAATGGTGTCACCGATGTACTTGTTTAATGCGCTTCTGTTGAGTCCTGCGGCGGCATGAACTTAATTAGTTGGAAGAGAGAGTTGTAGATCTCCTGGGGCCGAGCATCCAAGACGGTTTTTAACCAAAGCAGTGTTAATAATATGAATGAACAAATTAATCTAGAAGCCAGATTCCGGCTTGATTTGGTTTGACTGGGGATGAAAATGTGGGCGAGGCCGTATAAAATGCCACTCATTTGTGCTAAATGACACAAAACACCGTTTTCTTTTCCCAGTGAAGCATTAGCCTACAAGGGTATCGTCATTTAAAGGAGAGTCAAATGGCATACAGAGATGAACTATGCGTGATTTTTATGTATGAAGAAGTCCATATTATATGAATTTAAATCTTTATACGACCATTTTATGCACGAAGAAAAATCCATTCAAATGAAGGACCTTATTACAAATGAGGTACATTTAGAACGTACTGTATTTGCATAGTAATAAGACAAATTATGGCTATATTAGCATAGAGGACAGAAATAAAGGTTCCGTAATGAAAGAAAAAAAAAACGAATTCAAAACACAACAAACAGTAAAGTGAACAAAGTGAGGAGTTTAGGTTGGGTGTTTTGTTTCACCTCCTGGCAGCCTAGTCGTCTGAAACGATGGTTTATCTGTCCACTTCTCAAAAAGAAAATAGTCTATATATAGGCCTACTTGACTTCTTATGCCTATAGCTACGTTTTATATGTTCTGGGAAAGAATACGTGAGTCAAACTGAGGAAAATGTATTTTTTTATTATTGTAATGAAAGAAAAAAAATAATCGTCTATTTCACAGAGAGATGTGCTGCCTGACATTAGGTATTGTATCTGCAATAGCCCAAATTTTAACCCAAATAGAAACACAACCTGTGCGCAGTTATTACAAGACCACTATGCACGTTACAGCCAAAGAGGCGTCATGACCGGTGACCGGCAGCTAATCCGCGTCCCCTATAGCTATTCCTGCACCAAGCTAGCTGCAGCGTTATTACACGAAACCAAAGCTGCTAAGATTGAAATAATAAGATGAAGGAACTGCATTAACCTCAACAAATGCACTCTAGAACAAGTCATTGGTGTTTTTCGTATTTTTATTTTTAACTACCACTCCACCATTTTAATTAACTAAAACCCCAATTCCCGATCATTGTCTTTTTAGGACAATGAAGCGTAGCATTAATATCCTTGTGTATTTCACTTGTCAAATATCTAACGTGAGAGTCCTTCTGTGGCTACGACACCAAGCTCACTGAAATGATTTACTGAGAGATACGTTTTAATGAGCTGCAGTCACTCATGTGTGAGGGCATTTTAATTGAAATCTCCTTCTGCTTATGTATGATTAAAACTCATTTAACAAGTTAATGTGAAGAGAAAAGCGGGCGCACGGCTTCCGGGGAGAATCACACCGAGCCAAATTTGGGGACGTGGGTTCGTGTTGTATAAATGACATAAAGCCTAATAAACAGTCACTACAGCGCAAGTGGTGAAAATCGCAGTGTCTCAAAATCCCCAAGCAATTACGTGTTTTCTAGCTGACCCGTGTTTTTAATATAATAACTTAATCAGCATTTTTTAAGCTATCCACCACTGGACACTATACATTCCTGTTACCCTGGAGTGCAACTGATGATATCGATGCAATTTACGTCAAACAATAGTGGATATTATTCTCGGTGTCAGTCTGCCGACGTGAAATTCCTGCATGCGATCTCACAGCGGCGATCATATTGTAATTTATTTAACGAATATGCACTGCTAAAACTGCTAGACTAAATCCCACGTTGCCATCTTTTGTGCATATGCTTTTGTTCATATCACATATAAAGGCAACCACAACAATTATCATATTCCTTTCAAGATAAACAATAGTTTATTAATATTTCTGATTCACAAATTATTCTTTTTTTTATCACAACGACACATTTACTGGCTATAATTTTGCCAACTACATATAATTTCAAATGAGACCATTGACAATTGACTTGGAACAGACACATTTACAAGTTTTAGTCTGCAATATATTAATAAAAAACTTTTGGAAAAGAGTATGAACCTGCATATCCCCAAATCTTGAGAAGACATTGAGTACCAGTAGCATTTTACTGCTAAACTGCAATAAAATGCAATGCAATATACTGTTTGGCATTATTAACCAAGAAATAATAAAAAACCAAATCCCACAACCCTCAATGGTAGTTAAAATTTATGAGAATAATTACTGTACAATACATACAAGCATACAATCAATAGCAATATATTTATATAGATGGTAGGAAAAGCTTTTAAAAAAGCTTCAGTCTTCTGTTCATAAAAATATTGAAAAACTCATAACTGTGAATGTGAAACAGAATATAAGACAACAGTTGTTAGACGTTCTGGGTACAGAGTATCCCTTTAAAAGACGTTTTGGCACCACAGTTAAAACCAGGGTAGAAAAGAACCAGACTACCACTTTGGGATTCTGCAGCAATACTGCTGTAAGTCAGGTGATAAGCAGAGTAAACAACAAAAATCACAGTTTTGTTTTTATTTTACTTTGCACAATAGCATTTATAAGGCCAAAGAAAAGGAAAACAAGGAGATGGCTAACAAGAAAATAAAATTAAAACCTATGAATGCCAGTTAAAAAATTTTGTTTATAAAATGTTACCTGGGTTACAAATTGTTAAAATATCTTTTTCCTCATAAAAATGCCACATTGAACGAGGCAAGTAATTAACACCGCATGTGGTAGAGTGCGTCTCACACAGTGGTGACGGACAGGAAGGCGTTATGCACCTTCGCCCCATCTGGGGCCTTGGCCCCATGTGTCATCAGCTCCTGAATGGTCATCCAGTTGTCCAGGATCTTCTTGTTACGCCGCTTCATCATCTTCTTGTGGCTGAGCTCGATGATGCTGACCTCGTGCCGGGGCTCGGCCGCGCCTAGCGGCGCCTCCCGCAGGCATTCCAGCCGGCTGCGCTGCATGAACTCCCGGCGCCGCCGCTGCTCCCGTGCCCGGGCCAGCTGCTGCTTGCGCTCCTCCTTGCTCCAGTAGCGGCCCATCTTGAGCTCGCTGGCAGCGTCGTCGTCCGTGGTCATGCCGCTGCGCTCCTCGCGGATCTTCAGCGCCCGCTCACGCAGGATACGGTCCCGTGCTGGCCTCTTGGTGATGTACCGAGTGCCGTCGCTCCGCACCTTCACCTTCCACTCCATCTTGGGCTCCACGGCCACCAGGCTGAGCTGGCTCTGCGCGTACTCAACAGCCGAACGCTGCTGGACCAGGTGCATGTAGCTCTGGTAGTGCTGCGCATGGGCTGGGATATTCGTGTGCCGGTGCTGGGAGCTGTGGTATGGTGACAGATGGGCATCTGGAGCTACCTGGGCCTCATCCTGGCCGCAGCCCTCGTCATCTGCTGGTAGCGGCTGGTCAGACTCTGAGGGGTTGCTTGGTTCTGGGCTGCTGGTAGCTGCTGGGCCGGCAGCTGGCTGGCCATGGCAGGCAGCATGAGTCCTGCTGAGGTTCTTCTGGTTGGTGATCTGGACTCGCCTCTGGAGGGAGTGGTCCGGTGAGCGGTCGACTGAGTGCCACACATGGTCAGGAGAGCGGTCCATGACCAGGGGTGTGCTGCGGCAACTTTCCGCCGTATTATAGGCACTCGAGCTGTCTTTGTCTGACTTCTCTGGGTGCTCGTTGATGTCAGCCAATTTGCCTCTTGGCAGGTTGGTGCATCCTTGGCTCCTGGAAGCCCAGTCATGGTTTGGGTCCCGGACCTTGCGGAGCTGGTGAGCCTGCATGATGTTCTGGCACTCCAGCTCAATGCTCCTCAGCTCTTCGTTGAGGAGCTGTAGCTCCCGGCCCACGCCATCTTGCTCGGATAGGCTGCACTCGATGGTGCTGTGCCGGCTATAGTACAGGCCGTACTCACCACTGTTCCGGATGTGGCACTTAAGCTCCAGGAGCTGCTGAAATTGATCACACTCTGTTTCCTCATCTTCCTCATCCTCATCATTCTCCTCTGGTACCTCAGGGCAGAGCGAGTTCAGGTGTGCTCCTGACACAAGGGTCTGGACGCACTGTGGCCGAGGATTGGACCAGAGCTGATCCTGCCTTTCCTGCACACACTGAGCCAATTTCTTATGGACTTGGGCTAAGATTGCCGGCTTGGAACACCCCTTGTACTGCATACTCTTGTCTGAACGACCCATCCCACTGTCCTGGTTGTTGGATGAGCATGTTGCAACATCTGTAGTGATGTCGTCTTCCTCCAAACCCTTGGACTGCAGAGGAAAAATGTTTGAGTACATTAGAAGGTATAAGCATCGATACGCCATCTGTCTGTCTTGTTGCATAATAACCACCATATTGATATGAAGTACTCAGCATGAAATCACTCACATCCATTGTTTATTTAGCCAGTAATACTGAGCATCGTTCCACAGCAGAGCAAACCATGCATAATCAAGTAAGTAACTGGGAGTCTATAATTAAAAAAAGGCTAATTATACAGTCAGCGTTTGTATTTGTATCCCCATGGCTTACACTGTTTAACTTGCAAATAAATTAATTTACAGTATGCTAATCCATCCATCCACCCATCTTCCAGTGCCTCATCCAGGTCAGGGTCCCAGGGGGCCGGCGCTGCCTCCCAGGTAGCCCTGGAAGTACAGTACACCGATACCTCAACCAGCCATACACTATGGATGAAGCATTTTTTGAACTTGTAGAGGGCTATGTAGGTGTGATCCTGCTCCTTTTTTGGCGCATGACCTAAAGCCCTGGATTTAGATTGACTTTAACAATACTGATCAAGTCAGAAATGAGACTAAATGCATTTTAACCTTAATGGTTCCCACTGAGCTGCCCTCAGATCGCAGCGCTGATGGCCCTCATGAAGAGCTGGGATAACCTTTACTGGACAATCATCAACACTCATGATGAAGGCCAGAGCGATTAGGAGCTAGCTGACAGTGCGTAAGATCATTATTATTTCTATCATTGCAGAGTCATTAAGGTGATGCAAGGTAATTTCCAGAAGGGCTCACTGAGATGTGTGGATGTAGAAGGTTTTGTGAAGCAGAATAATCCAAGCATGCAGTGCCCAGGTTTGACGATGGTCTTTAGAAGCCCTTGTGCAAAAGCCACCTTCACTTTGAAGGCTGGGAGGGCCCTTCACCGTGAAG
>JAODJW010000001.1:1333705-1345399 GCA_026777045.1 Hyperopisus bebe | reverse complement strand
CAGCATGCATTACGAGGGAGCCTGAGAGCGCATCTGCAGAGCACAGCATGCATTACGAGGGAGCCTGAGAGCGCATCTGCAGAGCACAGCATGCATTACGAGGGAGCCTGAGAGCGCATCTGCAGAGCACAGCATGCATTACGAGGGAGCCTGAGAGCGCATCCTCAGGGTCCGTGTCACACAGTCGGTGATACAGCTTTAAAACCGAACAGGTAACCTAACCGCAAAGGCCATGGTGACCAGGCCTAGCTAGAATAAGGACATGCCAGATCTGGCATATACACACGACAATGCCCTGAACATGCTGACACAAATGAAGATCAAACCCGCCAATCATACTTTTGTGGAAACCTGAAAATTCCAGCAAGACTGCACGTGACATTGAAAGGCAGGAAGATGCTCTCTACGCTACTGAAAGCTCAAGAAGCAAATGGTCACCGGAGGGATCCCATGGCAGAAAGTAACTGCAGCCTACGAGTCAGACTCCACCCTCAGGACAAAGCTGGCTGCATGTCCGCCAGAGCAGCATGTCCGCCAGAGCAGCATGTCCGCCAGAGCAGCATGTCCGCCTGAGCAGCATGTCCGCCAGAGCAGCATGTCCGCCAGAGCAGCATGTCCGCCAGAGCAGCATGTCCGCCTCATGACGCGTGTGATGACGGCACCACCGGAGCTCCCACCTTGTTCTCAATGGCCAGTTTTGGCTCGACATGCTTCCCCACCACAAAGTAACCTTACACAGTGTCGGCTTTAATAGGGCCCAGCAAGTACGGCGGTTACCCACAGTCCACCGGACTGCTTCATAGGGCCCAGCTTTAATAGGGCCCAGCAAGGACGGCGGTTACCCACAGTCCACCGGACTGCTTCATAGGGCCCAGCTTTAATAGGGTCCAGCAAAGACGGCGGTTACCCACAGTCCACCGGACTGCTTCATATTGCGTTTGACCTCACCTATGGAAGGAAGAGGTCTTGATGACACCCTGGGGTTATTTTACCAGCAGGACCCACAGATGTGTTAAAACACAAAGCTGCTCAAATAACAGCCACTAACAGGGACCCCCACCCACCCACATTTGTTGTGCATCTTGCTGGTCTGAACCGTCATAAGATCCCTTGTAAACTTTTGCTCACATCTGTGTAGCCTACATCTCATCTGCCAATATTCCGAATGCCTTCTTATTAACATAAGTCTCGAATAAACACTTTACAGACAATTATTCTATAAAGCTGCTGCCACACGCTTGTTTTCACTCAACGCCCCAAAGCTTCTTTAGGAATTATGAATCCATGTAGAATCCACAGGCGACAGATGAAAACTATTCATGCGGCAAAATACAGAAAGGAAGGCAGATCATTCTTCTTTTAATTATCTAAGTGGTTTAAGTGCAACTTGAGCCTCCTGCAGCGACTTGTACTCCCCATCTTTGGGTGGACGGCCTGGCTATGGTTACCATCCACAGCAGGGCACCCTGTTAGCGTCTGTTAGCATCTGTCCTTCCCAACAGGCACCTCAGGGTCAGCTTGCAGGCCCAGCTGTCTTTGGCTGGTCCTCGTTGACCCCGCCCATTGTCTTGAGCTACAGACCAATCCCAGTCTGCTCTGCATGGCGAGGACCAGATGTTCTCCTATTGTATAGGTGATTAAAGGATCATGCCACACAGAGCGCTAACCTGGCCCAGTGGAAAGCGATTTACCTGGAAGCAGGACAAGAAGGGATGCAAGATGGTAAGGAATGGACCAGAGCTCCATTTTGCCCTCTCTCCCCCAATCAGTGCTTCCTGATGGAGCTCAGGGATGGAAATGCGATCCTGGCTTTAAGGCGGGTAAAGGACTCGTCAAGCCTGTGTTAAAGGCCCTTTGCCCTGAGAGGGCAAAGCCACATAAAGGAGCCATAAAACTGACTGGAATTAACCGGAACCTGAAGGCAAGATGGAAACAGGCTGAGGAGGTACCTGATGCAAAATGGTGAAACTTCTGCCAGTCAAAAAGCTAAGCTCAATGAGCCATGTGGGATTATTCTAGCAATGTCCAGTGTCTCCCCAAAAAGTTCCAGGTGGAGTGCTGGCTGTGTGCCCTGAGACGGAATGTCCCATCAACGGCATCCTCTGCCCTGTGCTGTGTATTTCCCAGAATGCACTCCATGTCTGTAATGAGATGTCCACATTGCCTGTGGAGAGCATTCTATTTAAAGTGTCCCCTTAGCTTCAGACAGTGAAATTGATTTCATTTCCTTTACCGCCTTCTTCAGACGCAACCAGGCAAAGTGGACGGCCACTTCTTTGATATTCTGGACCAACAGGAACAGGCTGACAGATGTGGCCTGCACACTACTTCTCTGGATAAATTAGCTTTCATCACCTTCCACCTCATCTGGACTGGCCCTGGGACTCAGGTGTCAGTGTATGAGAGCATAAGCGAATTCCCACCACCACCAAAAAAAGAGAGAAAAAAAGAATTTGGCGTAATCCTGCACATTTGTCAACTAAGCTTGTTTAATTTTTTTAATGACCGACAGGAACTTGCAGGGCTGTCCAGTCACACCTTTGGTGTCGTGGTTAGTGGAACTCACAGTATCTCAGGCTTGCTTCACTCTGTAGGCGGTATCGTCCATTAGCTGACGTCCGGAGGGGCTCCTGGGAGAGATTAAAGAGGGCAGAATGGCAGCCCCACCCAGGACAGGTGACAGACAAAGACTTCATGAGTCCAACACCCAAGACATTGATCTGGGACTTTCAGTCACCTGCCAAGAGCGGCACAATCAATGCAGTCAATAAGCTCCAGATTGTAGAACAGAATTCCGCTCCCCGTGGCTAAGAAACAGATCTATAGCACAATCTCCCTCGAGGACAGGATGAGCACCGTGCTGCCTTCTCAAAGGGGAGCGACCACGCTTTCTGCATCAGAGGTTCTAATTCAGGTATTTCACGGACGAAATCATAAAACTTTATAGTCCCTAGTCAAGGATTTCCTAAACTATAGGCTGTCAGATTAAGGGTCGCCACTTAATAATAAAACAATGACAATTCCCTTTGTGTTTGTACTCAATATCAGAAAGAACTGGCAGCAGCTGCTACTGGGATAGAGACTCACAGTGCTACTGCATACACCAGAGACAGAGAAGTGATTTAACTGAATGGTGGCAACCCAACCATCAATGCTGGTGGGAAGAAAGCAGAGCTGGGTGCCAGTCTTACTTAGCAGGGGCCTTCAACCAGAATGACGAAATTAGATCCAACAAAGTCATGTTGGTCTCTTGTCTGGAACACAAAACTACAGAGGAATGAAAACCAGTCATTCCACTGCTTCCCCAGATTGAATTTAACAGTTGCTGCATTTCACTTGACCTTGGGGGGAAACCAATTTGAGAGTCCTGTTCCAAGTGCTATGGGGCCAAGGCAGCAGGATTGAGTCATGAGGAGGATGTGCGCCAAAGTGATTCCCTCCAAGGCTGTGACATTTCTTTTGTTCCTTGGGAAGACGAGAGGAATGGGGTAAAACTTTTTAAGGTACTTAGTAAAGCAGAGCAGGTGGTGTGAATTAGCCATGATCATCAGAGACTGTGCGACCAGCAAAGGCATATTTGCAAACTTAATTCTCATGTATCAAATAATCCAGAAAGCAATATATTCTTCCACCAAAACAAAATGAAAAATGGAAAGCTGACATGGCAGCAGCAGTTTGGGTCCATGCACCATGATCATATAGCTACCCTTTAACCCCCCCCACTCTGCTGCCTGCGTTATTTCAGAGTGAAATGGCCGGTTATGTCTTCTGAGCCTGATCTCGCCCCCAGCTGTCGCGTTTCCCGGCAATGTAACAAAGCCACGAGATAATCTTAAATTCCCACCTCGACATAATCCCAGCTCCATCGGCCTGCTGTTTCTCCCCCCACATGTAAATCGCTCCAGAATTATGATGATGCCCATGGGGCTGAAACCTTATTTTCTGCTTTTCAGATACAAGAGCGACAAACATAATGGTTTTCAGTAGCCGAGCGGTGGTTTGGGATGCCATTGCTGTACTGGCCCAAGGAGAAACAGACATTGGGAAACATATAAATGCAGAACGTAGAATCTCATTAAAACACAACACACTTCTCTCACTGCCACCAACTGCCATTTCTCTATCTGCTTCCCACTGTGTCACTAAGCGTCCACACCTTTACTTTCTATACATTCATCCTCAGGTTCCATTGATGCATTAACCTGTGTTTAGATTTAATCTCCAGATGAAAGAGGAGATCATGAAAGGAACATGATGCAAGGCTGAGGCCATCCAGGGCTGGAAATTAAATTTGCGTTAAACAATCGGATTATTGATTGTTTGAAGAGAAATACAATGTCACAAGAGTGTCGCCTAACCCCTCAGGTCAAAATGCAGGAGGGGTCAGGTGACCTTTCTATTTTATATGTAAAGAGGAAGAAAAAGTATCAGCTTACAGCCCCCCTCCCAAGCCACCAATACTAGACCTTCATGAACCTTTGAAAATACTCCATTCAATTGCAAGGTGCACATTAGCATTAATTATCGTAAATGCTCTCATCTCATACGAACTGAGCAAGCTGTAGTATATTTGGCCGCTGAATATTGTCTAGAAATGTAGAAGTAAAGACAGCTTGTCTGACCATCTGCCAAGGAAGCGAGTCCCTCAGTAGAGGAACAGACACCGATAGTGTGAAATGCTGTTATTTTTTGCTCCCAAGATCAGCAAAGCTAAAACAGCCAGTGATGAGCAGAATGAACCTTCGGCTCAAAAAATCCTCGCACTCAATCTGTGCTCAGGGCTTCCCATCACTTTAGAAATGATACCAAAAATATTTCATTGGTTTAAAAAAACCCTTTATGGCCTTGGGCTACATTCTAGCATACAGAGGCAATAAAATGACTTTTATGTCATTGCTATTAATGTATGCTATTAATGCATATGTGCATATGTACATCACACTTTGCAAGTCTCCAGTACTACCAATACAAAGGTACAACAGCAACCACCACCACCAAAAACACCACCCCCCACCTCCACGGGGTCGCGCTCCAGGGCTCAACCTCTGGTCCAGGGATACGCTGGTATCCACCTGCCTCTCCAGGATGATCATGCTAATGGCTGCCAGGCCCAGAGTTTGCACAGATACCACGGCAATACAGGCAGGCAGTCACAGCGCCCCCTGCCTGCCGCACTCACAAGGCCACTAAACCTTCTATGGGGATGGTCACTGCACTCAGGGTTCTTTGAGTCGACAGAGCGTTCATTTCTACAAGCACTTTCGCAAATGGGCCGTCTGGCTGCCGTCGTCATAGCGACCATGCTGTTTGACAGAGCTTATGATGAGGAACCCTTTGCAGAAATTCATCCACCAAAAAAAAAAAAAAAACAGTATCACTCAGCGATATGCTGGCTGGACAGAAAGGAGGATGTGTTTGCTGAAATGAACACCCACCTCAGCCAGCTGAATGAGAAGGCACTGAAGTGGCTCTCTGCGTTCAGACTCACAGAAAATAAAGTTCAGAGGCTGGACTAGAGAGTGGATCTGCCCCATAGGGAACCACGGTTTGGCAAGCAGGGACAAGTCATAACGAGGAGACCTCAACGGTGCCCAAAGTGCTACGACATCTTCCAGATTATAACACGTCAGTCTTGAAAAATGCTCATCGCAACAGCGATTATAAGTACTGCTTTTTCCACTCCTGCTCATGCATCCGTAAATCTCGACCTTTCGCCGTCTCCTCATACGACCAGCTCCAAGATTACTAACAGCCGGTTCACCCAATACGCTGTTGTTAGAGGGTTAATCAGATGTCACGGCAAGGGGTCTGGGTAGGGTGGGCCAAGAAGAAAATGCCTCAGCAAAGGTCATGAGCTGTGACAGAAGACGGTCCCTCGATAAGGTGCAGGGCTTTCAAATTCCTTTGTGGAACCACTGAATATTACATTCATATAGTGCTTTTCAAGACACCCAAAGCACTTTACAGAACCAATGGGGAGCCGCTGCACCCACCACCGTGTAGCCCCCACCTGGATAATGCAAAGGCAGCCATTGTGCACCAGAACGCTCACCATGCAGTAGTTAAGGTGGTGAAGGGGCAGGAGAGAATTTACCAATTAGATATAGGGGATGATTAGGAGGCCAGATTTGGTTGGGCCACAGTGGGCAATTTAACCAGGGCATCAGGATACCAGCCCTACTCTTTCGAAAGATGTCCAGGGAACTTTTATGACCTTGGGGAGTCAGGACCTGAGTTTTATGCCTCACGGCTGCACCATTTTTACAGCAGTGTCCCCATCACTGCACTGGGACATTGGGATTCACACAGGCCACAGGATGGGCTCCCCTGCTCGCCAAAGAGTCCCCATCACTGCACTGGGACACTGGGATTCACACAGGCCACAGGATGGGCTCCCCTGCTGGCCAAAGAGTCCCCATCACTGCACTGGGACATTGGGATTCACACAGGCCACAGGATGGGCTCCCCCATCCTGGACACAGAAAAGCTCAACCAAGGCAACCCAGCTTTCCTGATTAGTCTCCTATTGAAACACTGACCAAGGCGAAACTTACTTATCTTCAGGTGGATAACCCAGTCTGAAGGGCAGGTGGCGTGGCTGCTGGATAGGGACCCACGCGTGGCTGCCTGTATTTACTACATTGTGGGGACCAAATGTCCTCAATTTTATACAATTCTGTGAAAGCGCTAAAAAAAAAATCGAAAAAATACCAAAAGTCTTGTATTCTGTATGGCTTATGGTTAAGGTTAGGGCTGGGTAGGGTTGTCGTTGGATTAGGGTTATGCTTGTGGGAATGGCGAGTCCCCACAAAGATATAGAAGCAAATATGTATGTAGGTGTGTGCGTGCGTGTGTGTTTGCACATGCGTGTGTATGTGCGCGCACGCATATAGAGGCTACACTTGAGGGTCTTGCCAGAGACAGTCAGGTGATTAATTCCATTTATGTCCTGCTCTCCATGATGGGTATAAATCGATGTTAAAATTGGTGTTTTTTCCCCCAGTAACCTGGAAGCTGCCTTAACCATTACAACCACAAAACCCCATTCCTGACCCCTTACAGATCTAAGCTTTTCTGTCCCACATCCATTTGGTTTTCATTTAAATCTGCTCTGAAGGGATAGTTTTCTGCCTTTTATTTCCCCAAACGAAGGTTATGTTCAATACCCATAACCCACGTCACATGGGTACATCTGCTGTCCCGACTACAGAACGCTTCATAAATGTGATTCTCAGAGTTCCCTTTCCATTTAGTATAAATCTCTGTTGCATTCTGGGGTAGAACACAGTGACGCACACCTCAGGGCCTCCTGGGGCGGGGGTTGCGGTCCTTGTCTCACACGGAACCAGAGCAAAATGGAATCTCCAAAGCTGCTACCAGCTCTCAGACGGAACCCACACACATTACTGGGTGCATTGGAAGAGCTTCTGATTTAGAGCAAGACAGAATATCAGCTACAGGTGAACTTCCAGCAAGCAAAAGCAAACACTTTATAATGATGCCATACAAATGCTATTAGCTTAAGCACATTTGCAATACGCAGAGCATGTACAGTAAATGAAGTCCGGAATATTCTGATAGCCTATAAACACCAAAGAGAAAACACATGCTGCACACCAGCTATTGTGCTTATGAGCTACAAACAGCTGAAATCATATTAGTTATAATTTAACCGCACATGTGTTTTTTCTTCCAGGTTGCTAATTTGCTACTAGCATTTCCAGATGTTGATATAGACTAACCCCAATGGCTTCTTATTGAATTAATAATGCAGAAACAAATGCGTGATCACGGTGCAGTGCGCATTCCCTCACTCTTCTGCACACGTCTCGAAGGCTCTCTGAGGTACGCTAAAGCCACTAGCCTGTCTCAGCCCACACTGCCGTTCTGCGATATTATTTAATTTTAAAAACAGGCACGCTTCATTTCTGTCTGCGTTTTTGGTAACCCGACAGCGGAAATGCAGGCTCTTCTGCTATGTAGATGGAAGACATTGTCCCAATACGAGTGCCATTAAAATCACAATTTCCCAGTAATCCCAGCTTAATCTCTTTGTTATTAAGGTTAAACCCAACACTAAGGCGATAGGGGTGGAGGTGCAGAATCCAGCTGACTGTAGCCTAACAACCAGAGGCAATTTTCTCCGGAACAAACCCCAAAGTGACAGTATCCTATAAATCAGCCAGTTACTTGAGTAGACCATAGTGATACAAGTTTTAGCTTTATGTGATTTTACAATGGAAACTTCTTTACGCAAACACAGCAAAAAATACAGTTTATTGCATGTGACTACGAAAGCACATCTGTTTAAGCTGAACACAAACACACGGTAAAATGCAACCTGCGATGTTGACCAAGTCAGCAAAAATAATAAATGAAAAGTATTCATCAGTTTCCAAGCCGGGTCTCAAGTAAGAGTGCAGATGGGAGGTTATGCTGGAGAAAAGGCTATTAAACATCTACCAGCGCTATATGGGCAACCTTCTCCTGGATCAGTGAAGGTCACATCACAAAAGAAACGCACGGATGATCCAGGGGAGAGGCCTTCTCTGGCTCCTGAGTGCGGTGGCCGTGAAGATCCACGTGAAGGCCTTCCAACCAATGGACAATGGGGCCATACTTACAGCCATTAGAGTGAGCACTTTCAGAGTGGAAAGGAATAGAATAGAATAGAACACTTGATTTGCCAAGTAGGTGTTTGATGTAGTAGGTTAAATGCAGTATAATACCCACTCTTACATATAAGCTAAAAAGCAATACAATATCATAGTACTATTTCTGAGGAATGAATATGTGCAGATACGTATAGAAAGAGCAGCATTCGCATTTTAAAAACAGAAGTGGATGTAGCTGGAGTACTTAGTATAAGTATTTACATAACACAGTTAAATAAATTTGTTTCTCTGGGCTGTATGTGTTTCCCAGATTCTCCTTGGAGATGCTTCCTGCAGGTCTAACAGACTGTTTCAGTGCACAATGACTGAACCATCATCCAGTATGGCTGGAGGTGTTTACCTCCACACAGAGAGGCACTGCATCTGGGCAGGTATCTTCACCACTGCAAATCCTCCCCTCGCACTGAAACAGGGCCTTAGGCTCATCACCAACGGCCTGGCCTCAACACATGGCAAATGCTATACCCAAGCAGTGCTGACTATAACCAAGCAGAGGCCTAGCAGCGGTGACTATACCCAAGCAGAGACCCAGCAGCGGTGACTATACCCAAGCAGTGGTGACTATACCCAAGCAGTGGCTCAGCAGCAGTGTCTATACCCAAGCAGTGGTGGCTATACCCAAACAGAGACTCAGCAGCAGTAACTATACCTAATAAATGGGGACTATACCCAAACAGTGGATCAGCAGCGGTGACTATACCCAAGCAGTGGTGACTATACCCAAGCAAAAACCCAGCAGCGGTGACTATACCCAAGCAGAGGCTCAGCAGCGGTGACTATACCCAAGCAGAGACCCAGCAGCAGTGACTATACCCAAGCAGTGATGACTATACCCAAGCAGCAGTGACTATACCCAAGCAGAGGCCCAGCAGCGGTGACTATACCCAAGCAGCAGTGACTATACCCAAGCAGAGGCTCAGCAGCGGTGACTATACCCAAGCAGCGGTGACTATACCCAAGCACGGGCCCAGTAGCGGTGACTAGCTCTGCACAGTACTGCACAGTGTAGCAGTGACAATACTAACAGCATGATAGTATTTCAGAGGAAAGAAGGCAACAAAGAAAGAAAAATGTGGATCAGTGACAACACAAAGAAGAAAATGCAATTGGCTAAACAAAAAAAAAGTTTGTAAAATGCATGAAAAAACTCCTTTGGAGATTTCATATTAAGGGGGGGGGGGGGGGCAAAGAAAAAAAAAAATCAATAGTTTGAAGCTGAGATCACTGGCAACTCGCCACTGCTGAAAATGAAACGATGAAATACAAACAGCGGATTTTCTTTGAAGACCAAATCCCTGCCTCACTTATTACACCTGAAACTCCGCAGAGTCTCAGAAAAGTAATATTTCCAGCCACCGTTTTATGGTCACAGAGTGAATTAAAAAAGGGAGCCATTTAACGGGAGATGAGCCCAGCTCTGCCCTGACTTCCTTCATCTCCTGCAGTGTCTTTGCATGCCACATATTTTAATTACCCATAACAGGGGCTCATTTTACTTTCATTTCCAGCTACCCAAATTCCACATTTGTTAGGCATTACTAAGGCCAACCCTGCACCTCACAAGCCAAGAGCGACTTCTAAACACTCTCTTGCGTGGATATAGACGGTAGTTTAAGTGTTTTTTTCATCCCTGTTGTTATTGCTCTCTGCAAGCCTTTAAAACCAGTTTCTGACTTAAAATTGCCTTAATTTTTGGCAGGATTTAACTCTCACTCATTGTTTCTGTTTGTAGTGAATTCACTCCAGGATCTAACAACAACATAGCAGACATAATTAATATATACATGTTATTTAGCCAGATCCTTTGATTTCTATTAGCATGTACAGCTTCCCCCCCAGAATTACAGAAGCTCTGCCTTACGGCCCCCTCCTCGACAGAGCAGCATCACTACTTGATTCGGCTTGATTCTATTCTGTTGGGATTAAACAATCTGAGTGATTCAAATCATGCTAAACGGCATTTTGCGTTTTGGCTATAATGCAATCACAGTATTCTATTAATTGAAGTAGGTAAATGCGTTATTTACTTAAAATAAGTAAAATTCTAGTTTATTTACTGGAAAATTTCTGAGTCACAATTATGAGTGATAATTATGAATTGTTTATCACGGTTAATGTTTTTTCATAATTAACTAATAATTGCTTATTTTAAATTAGAAATTAGTTCTTATTTATACCAAATTCAGTTCAACGTGTCTGGTCTTGTGGCACATACAGCTTAATGTGATTCGAATTTAATGTGGTTTGAATTTAATGTGATTTAAATTGTCATTTTCAACCAACTAATTAATTAAGAGCTCAAATGAAACCAAAGGCAGAAAAGACGGCAGACGGACAACACTGGCAGAGCTAGAAGACAGCAGGAGAAAAGGCAGTAATAAGGACCGTAACTACCTGTCTACTGCACTGATGAGCGGGGCAAGCTATTCCGAGGGGTCACCGTGAGGTCACTGGCGCATTAGGGAACATTCCGGCATCACGGTGTAACAAGCAAACCTGATGCCAAATGTCATCCGCACTCCAGGCCCCAATCTGGGGGAGTTCAGCAAATACACACAACACAGCACCTCCTAGAGGACACACAATACACAACAACAGCAATTAAAGTCTACCTAGTATATGGCACTGCCCCTAACAACACACACTGGAATAAATCTGTTGGTACAAGACTCAGGATGGACTCGTGAAAAATGAGTCCAGCCTGAACTGGACACGTAAAACAGTATCACTGAGATAACTAATGAATGCGTCACTGAATAACTGTTTTAACAGTGCTGTGTGATAATTAGCAAGCTATTGCTAAATGACTGCTCATTAAACAGGATCACTGTGGTGTTCGCCACTAATAGGACATGGTACTAAAAGGCTGTGAGATTTTGTGATTAAAAGCAGGGATGTTTAGCATCAAGCCCAGTTCTGTATTCTGTATTACATTTACCTTGGTACATTGTCCATAAAGTACTGTCAGAGTCCAGTGACATAGGTGTGGGGGTATAACCCACGAGTGACGACTAACATC
>JAODJW010000001.1:1313773-1332660 GCA_026777045.1 Hyperopisus bebe | reverse complement strand
TTCAGGGGGCCCAGCACTTTACAGGGGCCCTACCCAGGGGTGCAGTAGGGGCACGGATACCCTGGCAGATTCAGGGGGCCCAGCAATTTACAGGGGTGCTTGAAAACCTAAAATTATCAAATGTAAGCCCAATGTGACATTTTGCGCTTGCCTAAGATTATTTAAGTCAAGTTATTTTAAATTGGTTAAATCAGTCTGAAATAGTCAGGTTGTGGAGCTAAATGGCAAACAGTTCTGCAAACCGGGACACACACCCTCACATTCATGCATGTTAAACACCCCATGTGTGTGTGCGCCTCCTGCTGGATGCCCCAGCGAAATGCCTGAACACAGGCGATGGCCATGCGGATTGAGCCTCGGAGCGGCCAGAGGTAAACGCCTCTCAGCGAGCCGCTTCAGGGACGTATCAGAGTCACAGAAATTGGGGGCCACTTTGACCCTTTGCATATTAAACGCCTCTCCCGCCTCTGAGCCAGATACAAGGTACTTTAACGGAATGAAGAAGCATTTAATTAAGAAAAAAAAGAGAGAGAAAAACAGTAGCGTTCCAATCTGTGAAATAAATTGGGTGAATGGGAATGGTTTGCTGAAATGAAAAGGGCCGGCTTGCAAATGAGAGGCAGCCCAAAGCTAATGCCATCAGCGAGCTGAACGAGGAACATAACCCACGTGCACAGCTAACAAGGCAATCTCTTCAAGTGCACTAAACATTTATCAGCAGCACATATCTGCATATCAAAAAATAAAGAAAAACAACCCAGGAGAAATATTATCCTTTCTGTATGATCTAACTAAGGGGCCGCCCTGCCCCTGCTTCAGTGGTTAGAAGGATAGATGGATGGACAGACGGATGGATGGATAATTCAACTATGAAAGTTTTAAGATGTATTTCTTCTAAGGTGTTTCCAAAGATAACTTTCCATTTTTTGGACTATAAACGTTATACACCCGGGGCCTGTATCATAAAATGAGATTTGTTGGTTAACTAGATAACCTGTCAGATTTAATGTACCCCAGTTTAAACAGACTTTATCTTCAGTCAGTTGCATTTTGCCCACACTACCTTAAATCTGACATGTTCTTCCACTCACCCTAAAACCCAGCTTTTTCATACCGGCTCCTGGTTCCTGCTGAGTGTGTTAGTCTTGTATTAAAAACTTGATAACACAAAAACAAACTTCTATGTGAAAAAAAGACTGCATCCTATTAGTATTTGCAGGCCAGACGTCAACTTAATCTCTTGGCCGTGTTTATTCTGTCTGTGTTTGGAGGCGCCAGAAAGCTCTCAGCATCAGAAAGTGTCCTCCTTCCCTTCAGAGAGCGGTTTGAAGCAGCCAGAGCAATTACACTTCCTCTTTCATCAGCTGCGACAATACATTCACTGCTCTCAGATCAGCAGCCAGTCGTGCATTGCCTCGGCCCGCATTTATATTTAGATGTGGTCGTATATTACTCAGGATGATGCGATCTTGCGGAGTAGATTGGAATTTTTCACTGTCCTTTATAAAAATTAATTATTCTGTCAATAGGAATCGGCTGGTGAGCAGGGCGCTCTGCACCCTCTACAAGTTTCCATTCCCTGCAAAAATGATTTTAATGCTTTACGCAAAATGTATGGCCACTGCTGTTTCCATTATCTATTTAACAGCCTTTAAAAGCAGGATTTATCCCTGTAAATTAGGCCGCATACAGCAGAACACCGTCACGGGCCATAAACTTTAAGTCAATACGAGGCAGGACAATGTGGTCAGAGGAAGACATAGCGGAACGTGGGCGTACTTACAGCCCAACAGCATTATCAAAACGAAGCAGGGACAGTCACTCGGTCATCTGCAGTTTGTGATTGGAAGGCTGCCAGTTCAAATCCCAGGGTCAGAAAACTGATGTGAACCATCAGTGCCCTTGAGCAAGACCCTTCACCCGAAGCTGCTCCAGGGACTGGTTGACCTTGCTTTGGATGAGAGCATCTGCACACAATGTGAATGTGTTTCATGTGTCACAGGAAAGGTTAGGGTCAGGAAGAACTGCTAGCCAGTGTTATGGGGTTTTGATCATCACTCTGTTGTGATCCAACCTCACACGTCGTCAAGCCACATCCGCCTGGCTCAGCTAATCAGCCGAAGCACACGGGGATGCTTCATCCTCCAGACACCATCACCAGGAGAACAAAGGCCTGTTCCCTTTGACTAGCAGAGCTCTGTCCCAAGATGTGCCAAGGGAGCATCATGTTTAGGCGTCTCTCTGAAAGCCACTGAACTCCTGTCATCACCCCTGTGGGCGCTGGCTACCCACGCTCCACCATTTTATCCCCCTTTCATCTCTTTCTTCAAAAAACAACAAAACAATGGCATGACAACGAGAGGATTAGAGCGATCGCGCCTGGCGCATTTCCTCTGTTTTGGTCTCATAGAGGATATCAACTTGCAAAAAGCTAGTTGGCGGTCGTCTATCTCTCACAGGCCCGGCGTCTGACGGGAGGTTCCGCTCATTTGTTTCTGCCCTTCATTCCAGCGACCGCTGCTGCTGGTATTTTAGCATCTGCATGGGACAGCCAATTCCAGAGAACGCGAAACCGCATCGAGACTCCAGTTTACAGCACAAAGAAGGTCATACTGACCATATATATGATATTAATCAAATAAGTAGCTGAATGCCCTCTATCCTCTGTTTCATGTTCACTTTGGTGGTTCTTCAAAGAAATGACACCGAGGCAACAGGGTGAGGATTACAGAGATGGCGTTTGCTAGCTGTGTTCTGATTGTCATTAAGACTCAATAAGCCGGCGCCCTCTGCCGGTGTCATCGATGATACTGCTTGCCGGTTGGTGTTCTCTAGTGACAGTTCTCACCCAGGAGGCCCAGCTAACATGCATTAAGAGGGACCATCCGTCACTGTGGACTACAGCCAGATGAAGCCACACACACACGCACACATCCTGCAGATGCAGAAAGTGCGACAGCACCCTAGCGGCCTACTAGTTAATATTCAACAAAACAGGAGAGATACCACTGGGACCTCAGTACCCATTCCCCGCTAAACATCCCAGTTCCTGTGAGAAGACTGCAGCTTGTTGGGGTGCTATTACCGGACTTAACAGCACTTGCTCTCAGACAAACTATGTTAAAGGAACAGTGTTCGAGCCACATAACCGGGCCTCCTGCATACCTGAAGAGCTTTGAAAAATGTCTAAAATTGTTTCTTCTGTGACAAAAAGCAGTGACACCACTGTGTAACCCACGCTGATGCTAAGTGTGAGATAGTCTGTCAAATTTCCAAGACGCTTTTCCAGGCTGTCACTGGATCCAGTGGAGCTTAAGAAATCCATGGCTGATCCGGGGAATAAAACGCTAATTAATCATAACGTAACGTATGACTGCACACACTGCTCTCACTGGACCACTGATGTTCGTCACCAAGCCTCTGTGGTGGTCCCTTCCACCAGTTACGTCTAATGGCCACACAAAGGGTTGTTTTCTTATGCCGACGTTTCTCACTCAATTTGCCACTGTGAAAGAAAGTTACAGAAACAGAGGAAAATAAACATTACAGAACAAAAAATGAGAATGCGTAATTCCACTGCAATATCCCGATCTGCATCCACCTTGATTTAATGGTCCTCAAGTCTAAATTAATAATTTTATTTTTTTTTATCTGAAGTCCAGATGAATGCATAACACTAGGGATTTCAGAGTGCAGCTGTGTTTCACATTTAATTTCTGGGCTGCTACGTTTCAGCATTAATGCTAATTCAGTCTGATATCCAGATCTCTCCCAAGTATGTCTATCACGGGGATCAAGGTAATAGACTGTGTCACTCTTTGTGCTCCCAGGACAGCGCAGATCCACAACGGGCAATCTCACAGCTGCATTTATATACATCTGTGATCGTCAGGGTCCCAGTCCAAAGACTATTGAAATGGAGATCTTTTCATGCCATGATAGCCAGAGATGGGGTTATTTATATTATGACACCTGCAGTGCACGTGGAAACCCCATGAAAGAGCCAGCCGTGCAAAAATGTTGACGGGTATTTTAAATCACTTGCCGAAAGAGGCCAGCCCATATTTTCCAAAAGAAGAATCTTCGCAAACGCAGATGAAGAATAGGATGCAGTCCAATGGCTTGCAGTCAGCAAACACCTAATTTAGCACATGCTATCAGTTCACTGTTTTTATTTTGATGATTCAACAATGTCCTCAAAAATAAAACGACTGTCTGGAGGTGAATCTGGGGCAAAGGGCAAAAACTCCCCAAGAAATGTCAGAATGCCCTTCAAAACCTAAAAGCACTACTCTGTAATGCTATGTAACCTAGCAAAGGCCAATTATGTTTTTAATATCCAATTCAATTCAATTTATTTTTATGTTTTCTCATTACATTAATGAATGGCAGCATGTGGAGAGAAAACAGTAAAGGTCCAAGCACCGCTCCCTGTGGTACTCCATATTTGACCGGTGACATTGACTATGAAGTGCAGCTATTCGACACAAAGACATTAGTCAAATAAGATTTAAACCAGTTCAGCACCATTCACTGCAACCCAACATCAAATTACAGTGCAAAATGGTCAACCGTGTCAGAGGCTGCACTAAGGTCCAAAAGCATTAGCGCAGTTGCAGTGTCCATCAGCTGCCATTGTTATGTCATTTAGGAAGGCAGTTTCAGTGCTGTTCCACAGACAAAAGTGAAATCTATCCAGCATGTTGTGCGCCTCCAAGTATGCCTTCAAGTTGAGCAGCAACTATCTTCTCCTGAACTTCGGTAAAAGATGGTACATGACAGACAGGTCTGTATTGCTGAGCTCCCGTGGATCCAAACTTGGTTTCTTCAGTAGTGGCCTGATTACTGCCAGTTTAAACTGGTCAGCCGAGGACAGGGATGCATTCATTACAGAATTTATATGTCTTGCCAGAACTCACGGATATTCCCAGTAATTGGTAACAAAGGCGTTCATCCAAACACAAATAAGCTGATTTCTGATAGGGGCGTGGCTGCAAGTCATGTGCTTACCCATGGCTTTGCCACCCCCAACCCCAACCAGCAACAGTCACCTACGGTTAGGCAGTAAATCAGTACAGTGGTACCTCAGTTCTCAAACTCATTAGAATTTAAATTTCTCAATAGTCGAACCAACCAGTTCGAAAAAAATGACCTAGAGCTCGATCTGAATCTCAGAAGTCAAACCGTGAACGCCGACCTAAGATAACTTGTACGCTCGGGGATATGAGTCACGTGGCACGTCTCTCAGCGGAAACAAAGGGTAAAGCTTCAGTCTCAGCCTCGCATTCGCTGTGATAGCATCGTGCATGTTTACACTGACTGAATACATATATTTAGACAGTAAAAATACATTTAGACAATAATAGACAGTATCAGTAATTATTATATCTTAAATACATTTTAAAATAAAGGTTTCTTATTCATTATTTTAATATTAATAATAAACCATTAATACGTTTTATTATAATTATATTGTTGTGCCGAGCAGGGACGGAACGGAGACAAAGGCGCAGACGTCAGGGTATTGGGGAATACGGGGTTTAATTACAGGTAAGGCAGGCAAAATGCAAACGGAAAATACAATGACCGGACTGGGGAAACAAACTGAAACGCGGACGAAATACAGAGGACTAATGACAACAACCAGCTGATCACACAGGGATTCCACACGATTTTAACGAGGGGGCGAGGCACACGGAACGAGCGGACGATCCGAGGGGCAGGACACATTGTTTGGATACATTTATTTTCTTACTTGACAAATTACTGTTTTGATAAATGTGCTTAGATGTGTTTAGTACAGCATATGCTCTTCTTGTTTGATCCAGTTCATTTTGTGTTTAAATGCTAAAAAAAACATATTTAGGTGTCATTTTGTGGGGCCGGGAACCAATTAATTGGTTTTCCATTATTTCTTATGGGAAAAATTCGATCAGAACTCAAACTTTTTAGGATTCGATCCGGAGTCTGAAATGGATTAAGTTTGAGAACCGAGGTACCACTGTATTTTTAAAAAGTGAACCCAAAAATGTATAAATGATCTCATTTTTTAGAGTTTTTAAAAATGTCCTGTCTGGAGGTTTTCTTGAGAAATTAAAAGCTCAATTTCTTCATCCTTTCTCACATTTTGTATACTAATAGACTAGTAATGTGCTAAATATCTAGATCATGATGTAGAAGACCACAGAACTTCTAAATTGGACAAAACATAGCGACAGAGAATAATAATGAATAACCGACATGACGCCTGCAGCCTCAGCTGACAAGGCTGATGCCTATTAGAATTCCCTCATTGTAGTTAACTTAATACCTTGCCAGCAATTAGCTGCATGTAAAAGTGCCGGATTTATTCATTTGTCCACATAGGTTAATAACACATCGTTGAGGGGGCCTGGTCTTTTCCTCAAGCATGAAATAGTTCAATAAATGCTATAGGCCGGCATTGTAGTAACATAATACATTTCAATTAAGCCTATTTGAGATTAGATTTCTCCACACATTAAACATCCAGGCTCGCTGAGGGCTTCCAGCCTTTGCTTCAGAATCCATCATTTCAACGCCATCCCAAGTCACATGATCCGCTCCTTGCACTACGATTTGCACATGCCACCCATTTAAATAAGTCGCTTGAGGTTGAAGAAAAATCAGGCCATTCGTTGGCTGACAAGGTGTCGCCTAATTAATACAGATGACAACAGGTTCTCATCATTTTGAAGAGCTCTTCCTCCACGGAGCAATATTATGTGCTGGTGTTGTCCTGGAGGGCAATTTTGCAGGATCCCTGTTGCAAGCGGATCAATACGCGGGAAAGCCACTGATTGCGGTTGTAAATGTTGTGGTAGCCCATTAAAACCCGCTTATCCAGGGAACAGATGCCCGCCATCGGTCTCAGTACCATTTCCAAGGCTGCTCCCCATGCCTGAGATCACAGTGGTATAAGCATGGCCCCGAACACCAGCTTCCCTAGCGTACTCTGGATCACAGAGTTATTATCTTTATCTTTTATCTCAAAGAGATGCATGGCATAGCCAAACCTAGCAGAAAGTGGAAACCATCCTGGAGTTGGGAACGACGGTCAAGAGGGAGCGGCCTATTCAGTCAGGAGAGGCTTGGAATTCATGCCACTCTCCCTCTGGACTGGAAAGGTCAGCAGACCATGCAAATTATTCTGGGGGTTGGGAGGCCCTCGTCGTCACCTATCCCAAATGGAAGGACCCACCAGAAATGAATATAACCCATCTGCTGCCTGCGGAACACAGTGGGTCATGGGGTCATGGCGAATTAGGGCATTAATGACTCCAGCAGTACATACCCTGAAAATGCAAAGCTCACACCTTTAAATCGCACAGTCACATATAATGTTATATAGATCGTAAGAAGGGCACACACTGCAGCATGGTGGGTGACACTCGAAAGTCAATGAACATAACTCAAGTTCTCGCGGTGCCATTACTTCCAGCTCTGCTGTTCTTTATCTTCCTGTTTAATAGGCTTGATTAATGTGATTTTGTTTTCCATTATGCTCATGCACCTTCTGCCCGCACATATTATGTTGGAGTTACATTCGCATTTTAATTTCATTTAATATCCTCTGCCTGTCTAGTGCATTCCAAACCACTTTAATCATTAATTACCTTACCTATTAAGGCATGTGCTTGTACTAATAATACAGGGTCCCGCCGTACAAAATAAAGTGTCAGCATTGCACGACTTCTGAGGGAAAAAACCACGACAAACTATTAAATCATTCTGAAACTTTAGCTAGTCTGTAGCGATTTCCCAATGTTCTAAATGCCATTTCAGCCTCTCATTGTCTGCTTCTCAAGTGTGTCATTACACAACAAATCTTCATTTTCACACCTCACCCCGAGGGGTCAGTTTTGGATATTCCATTACAGTCTAATTTCTGTAACAAGTGTAAAAATTGAAAGCTCTTGACACTCAGCAAAGAGGGGGGAGCATTATTGTTTCCTTTGGGTGAGTCTCATTGTCATGTCATTTCTCAGTACCAATTATGAATTCTTACCCTACTGAGAGACTCGTCTCAAGCACCTTGGAAGAGTTAGAATGAAATATATAAATGTGTATAGATCCAGAGCATCACCTGCTTGACAGTCATTTCCTTTGAATCGCAAAGAAATAAGTGATGAAACCTCATTATGTATTATGGTCATTCGTTAACAAAGATATGTAATAAGCTATTAGGGTAATGTGTCTGGAGTTGTGCAGTGGGGTCTGTGAGTGAGATGATAGATGAATCTCATTTCATATAACCAACGGCTGAATCACACAATACACAAGGAGAGACAGGGAAACTAAACTTGTTCTCCTTCTGTTTTAGTGACGTTATTTCCTCCACTTCCTCCGAGAGGTGCTATGATCTCCCCCTAAACACACGACTCCCATGCCAGGTGCACTGAAGCAGCCACATTTTCTCTGATGTATGTGCTGTGAACATCACACTATTTACTCTGTCCACAGCTAAAACCGGCACCCGCTTCTTCAGGAAAAGGCTCCCAGTGTCCATAACCAGCAGCCTATCTTTCATCCTGCCTACTTGGATCTACAGCACTGATAAGAGATATATAAATATCATGATTACAAAACTGCTGTGTTAGTTCTGACTAAAGCTTAGGCGGGTGCTGATTTATAGAGCATCCAGACCAGACTGGAGAAAACTGAGTAAGAAGGGGTGATGTGCTCAAGAACCCCAAGGCCCTGCACCCTTCAAGCAATGCCTGGGTCAGCTATGAGGGTAAGCCGTCATACTTCCCATGGTCACCTTGGAATCTCCTTCAGAAGGTCATTTCCATGGATTGCTTGCAGAAATCATGATTTCCCATGGTCTGCTGCATTATAGCAGTCAGCCATAATTAACATAACGAATGACCTGAATACAGCCTTGGGTTCTAAAGTTGAGTCTGAGCAGACTGCAGCTTCAGCAGGAGAAACTGACTTAATAAATCAAACGTAATAACAGTACACTGCCTAACATGAACAACTGAGGCCCAGGTTTTAAAATAGCTCTATCCTGAAAGGTAATGCTGAAAAACACTCGGAACAGCAAACTAAGGATCTGTGTTTTTTTTCTTTCTTTCTTTCTAGTGACACAATTCGGGATTTGCAGTCACACATGAAGAACACGCATCATTTTCCACACTCTGGTTTTTATGCTGGTTCTTCACGTGGGTTTGCCCTAGTTTAGACAGCTCAAGGGATGATGAATGAAAACTGTGACCTTTGGCCCCAAAAGTCTCCACACCCCCCCTTATCACTTTCTCCCTCAGATCATAGATACTTCTGATCTCACAATCATAGAAAGCGACTGCAAAACTTACCACAGAACATTCTGATCAATGGAAACTTATCTGGGACACAAATTATAAACTAACAAATCAATTATAATTAAGAGTGGTGCTGTTTTTCATGTCGAGGATGAGTAATGTTTCCGGAAAGGATCTTTTTGCATGCTGTTAAAAAAGGACAACAGTTATCTGTTTTTCCCTACTCTGAATGTAACATTCGCATATCTCTTTAATGTCACTGTTGAGTTTAAGCTTGTGAGATTCAAGCAAGCGCACCACGGATTAAGCAAAATCAGGCCTCAAACAGGGTCCTCACTGTCCATCTCTTCTGCACTGCAAACCACTGAGATGATAAAATAATTACAGGCCTCAATTCACCAGGTCCTGAGACAAATGTAGCGTTATAAAGGGGGATGAAGGAGGGTGGGAGATTTCATTCAGGGGCCAGCGGCAGAGCCATTCATCAGCACGGCAGAGGAAGGCACCAATGGCCATGGTGGGCCTATAGACCTCCGATAGGAGATTATGTCCCCATCCACTCTGATGCAACCTATCCGCTTCCTGACTCCTCTGAAGTCAAATGAAGGTCATTATCAGGACCGACCAACCGGGGACAGGTGGGCGGGACATCTGCAAAGCCTAATTTGTGTAATGCACACAAACAAAAGATGGGCATATGGCAGAGAACCAACACGACATCACTCAGGGGTGAGCCGTCCCCCGTAATGGGCTGAGGTTTGGAAAGACACTTGGGCATTAGACTGGCAAAAATGAAAAGCTACACAGAAAAGAAAAATCAGCGTGGAGATAAAGCAATCCATTTATGCTGGGATCTAATTGAAAACTACTCATATCCCATTTATTATACACAAATGTGATTAACTAAATCTTCCTGTTGCCCGTGGCTAACCGTGCTATAAGATAATTGAAAAGCCAAACGCCATCCCCAAACAGGAGCACTTACAAAAAAAAAACAGCAGCGTTTCAGTTCACATATGAGAGACACATTCGTTTGACAGAGGAACGAAAGAAAACAGTGAGATACCTTAGGTGTATTAATCTGAAAATATACAAGAAATACACACAATTAGACAACTTATCAGTGATTCGGTGATAACACTAGACCACAAAACTCACATTGTAAATACACACATGTAAATGCCAGAATTCAGATATTAGACCCATGTGAATAGACTTAGATCTGATTCATTTCCAAGCCTTTGAGATCTGAGTCTGGCCATTCAGTTCCATGTGTCATGACAGTAAATCATGGGAAAGACTGAGCATAGGTAGGCATCATAACAGGTGCAGCATGACAGGTAATGTGAACAACCTGGACTGCAGATGGGGAGGATCACATGACACTGCATGCACAGCTCGCCGTCTCACAGACTGCATTATTCTCTGAACGACGCATGTGCTGCAAGAGGCAAGCAGTCAGCCTCCAAAGATCAACTGCAGATGTGTTTAAGTAAAGCAGAAACTGGGCAGAGGCTTGGATGTAATTACCGGTAGCTTTTGAAAGCTATTCCTTCACTACAGTGGAGGTATAGGAAAAAAGTATTAAGCATTAAAAAACAACAACAATAATAATCCACAGAATATATTTATATAAAAGCTGTTGCAGCCATAATGTGGATTTTTGTTATACAGTAGAACCTTGGAACTTGAACGTCCCTTAATTCGACCATTTCGGACGTCGATGTTGAATTTTTTTTCAACTCGACCGATCTTGGAACTCGACTGTTCCTGCTCAGACTTGTACAGGTCAAGACACGTGTGTTTGCTCTCACTTCGGAATGTGGGATTGTCATTTATTTAATGTTTATCATTTTTGTATGTGTGCTTTTTTCATGTGTGTGTTAGTTTTATATTGGTAATGCTTTTATCATTAGGTAGGTAGATAGATAAGCTTAACCAGACAATCATTTGGGAGTCTGGAATGGATTAAATTCATTTATATTATTTCTTATGGGGAAATTTGACATGGATCTCAACCAAATCGCAACTCAACCAGCCTCCTGGAACGAATTAAGTTCATGTTCCAAGGTACCACTGTATTAGTAAATTCTACACAACATTTGTATACTATATACCATTTAACTTTAATTTTTTGCATAAGTTCTTTTATTATACGTTATTGGTCATGGATGTGAATGCAATACAGACATCACTATAAGGGGAGGGTTTACCAGAAGAAACGCAGATCAGGTAAAGGTGTGAGAAAAGAGTCTTTTACCACTACAGTCCTTAAGTATCTTCTCGTTTCCATACCTCACGGACTTTATTTTCAAGTTGTTTTGAGAATATTTTTTATTTGTGGTATTAAAACAATTAAGCTATTGGAATGGAAGTGATTTTAAAAAACTCCTGCACCACTATATACCCAGCCAAGGCCATGCAAGATACAGGCACATTCAACTCTTTATCATGCACTTTATTTTTTTTTTACATGTTATATTTTAATGTATCTGCTAAACTGATTTAAAATCTGAGTGTGAACTTCACACAAACAAACAAAAAAAAATGCGTGGAGCATCAGCAAGCTCCGGAGATATACCCTCTGTGCACGCAGTAAGTCCATTCACATTAATCAGAGATGTAATTAAAACTTCCAGAAGCAACTCCTACAATAGCCTTACTTTCGGCGTGTCGGTGCTGCTAATTAAGAATCTTTAAAGTGTTCTTAATGAACAAAGCCCACTCCACCCCAGGAAAGAAGAGAACTGTCCCTGATTAACTTCAATTAACTGCTCCCTTCTTTCTAATGCAAATAGCTTCCCGTAGACCGGTAATACAGCGTGTTATATCTCCTGATGCGATAGGATTAGATGATGTCCAGAAGAGGGAGGGGAAAGAGATGAACTGAGATTTTCATACGAGATCTGTACATGGAGGAATGAATCTCCATTATCCGTCGTCATCTGTAATACATCCATCACTAAAATTACCTAATTACAAACAGTACAGCATGAGCTGACTTTTAAGCAAGGACGCTCTGTTTTTATACAGCACTACCAGTTGGCCACAAGCTTGCTATGGCATCGGGCTTCAATAGATTTACTATGATTATCCTCTCCGTCAAAAGGCAGCTTCAAGACTCGGGGACAATAGGGGGTTTGGGGGGGGGGGGGGATGTTGAAGGACTCTACTGATTACAAGACGCCAGCGGCGTTCACCAGGAAGAGCGGCTTGTCTCTGGGTGCTGATGACCTCTCTCCTGTGGCCGAGATCGATGCTGGGAACCAACATCAGGCAATCAAGCTGATCTCTTCAGGTAGCCTCCACAATCAAATGGAAGCAAGGAGAGAGACAGAGTCGGCAA
Organism: Hyperopisus bebe; assembly: GCA_026777045.1. Taxonomy (NCBI): domain Eukaryota; kingdom Metazoa; phylum Chordata; class Actinopteri; order Osteoglossiformes; family Mormyridae; genus Hyperopisus; species Hyperopisus bebe. Next base: position 1,320,030 of record JAODJW010000001.1, on the reverse strand, counting down.
ATTACAGCCACACAAGCGGTTGGGATCCGACAGCTGCTTGCAAGAGACCAGATTCAAACAACAAAGTCCTTTTTCAAAGAACTTCTAAAATCTGCACCACGTCCACTGGGCATATCACAGTGCAGCCATAAAGAATTCCGGGGAAATGTCACCCCAGTAGTTTTTCCAAACGATAATCCAATGATCAGTAACTGGGTCCTATCAGGATAAGATCATAGTTCTATCATCCAGGAACTAAGCCAGGGACTTGTTTTGTTGACTTTTTGTATTGTTACAGCGGCATTATAACATTTCATTGCTTAGACAGAAGCAGAGCCAGGTCTTCCATGCACCCTGGACCAGCTGGGGCTCCCCGCTGGCAAGGCGCTTACCTACCGGCCCGCCCTCCGCCATGGCCTGCCGCTCCATTGGCTGACCTTGCACAGCCCTCCACAGGCATGTGACCAAGTCATGGTCCATGCAGTCATGAGCCACGAGCAAATGTTCCTAACCCCATCCCTAAGCCTAACCCTAAGCCTAAAACTAATCCTGAGAGCAACATCTCTGGCAGATGGAGGGCTGATTCGGCCCCATATCCCCTTCTGGAAAAGGGAAGTCTCTCTTTGAAGGCTTTCTACAGGATACAGACATAAATGAGCTGGCTAGTTGCTGAGCTCTTAACCATCTATATCTACCTTAGTTAGGTGGGTGCAGATACAGTATATTCCAATTTCAGAAGAAATACTCATTAAAAAAAACCCCAATAGAGATGCCCTTTAAAATATGAATGAGGCACATAGTCGTTTAGACATATTTCACTGGATATTTTATCTTGCCCTTATTATGTATAAATTCTATGGTTTCAATAAAAACATGTCATGGTTTCCATGTCAAACCATACACATTGAGATAAACAGATTCAATATGCATATACATGAGTTTGAGCCAATGACCTCTGCATTCTGGGAAAGAGGCGCTTCCTGGAGGAAATACCTATAATAATGTAAAAAATCTGAAAATCCAGAGTTTGAGACATCAATTATCTTAACAGGCAGGGAATAAATACAAGCAAACCACAGCCGAGGCTGAAGCAATGACAGCCGGGCCTGAAGGCTGAGCTCTCCAGTCACAGCCACGCACTTATTTGCCAACTGAAGGCACTTTTTGTCATCTTTCAGCAGCTGGCCAAAGAAGGTGTGCGGCCACGTTTGCTGGCAATACCGTTGTGTTTCTGCCCAGAACGTTCACTTGGCCTAAAGGTGTTGACAGTATCACGCACAGTTTTGATACAAGTGGCCACAAGGTACGGGAGTTCTGCCCTCAAAATTGCAATGACAGTCACTACTTAAATGAAAATCAAATGCTGGTCTAATAGGGTACGATATACTAACACAACATATCTCTTGGTACACGATGGGAAGTCAGGCCATTTGTCTCAAACATGACATGCTCCAGTTCCTCCAACCCCCATGTGACCACAGAGTCCTTAAAGATGAAACCCAAGAGCCATGGAGCATTCCCTCATGGTCAATGTCAGCAAAACTGAATGAAGCCTCCTCAAGAAGAGCTGGGTCTCTTGTATCGATCATAAATCATGTTTTTCCAAGCCACAGCGACAAGCCAGATGCCACGTTTGTGGTTCTGAATGGCTGGGGAGCAGAAGCTGGGATTGTAAGAGTGGAGGTAACCACAAGGAGCCATTTGATCTGTTACAGCACCCTGGACCAGCATCCCAGCATCCTCTCCTTCGCAAGGCTACTGAGCAGGTAACGGCTGACTGGGACAGGTCCGGTGTGCCGTTACATCCGCAGCTCTTTTTGCACTCATAGGTAGCGACAGCACCACCTAATCAGCCCCTCTATTCAATATATGCCTCTGTCGTCAGATAAGGAATTGCCACGGTCCCCTCTGATAACGTTCACTTCTTTACATGTGACAGCAGAAACACAAGCAATTGCCGTGACCACAGAAGGCTGATCTTGGCTGTCCTGCGGCCACCTTGTGATTTATTTCATCGTTTACTGGACCCCGATAAGGCGAGTGGACTGCCTCCCAGACCAGCAGCACATATAACCCCATGGCGTCGAAGCCCCTACTGTTTGGGTCTGTTGTCTGGTACACCAAGGCAATGGACCGGCTTCACGTGCTACTTTCACAAGTGCAATGCTCGTCTGCAGTCAACATTATCTTACATTCAGTGTTCCAAGGGCTAATTTTCTTGAAAACTGCCAATTTTATCCTTAGAACATACAAAAAGAAACAGAGGATGACATGGCACACCTGTCCCCTTGTTCACATGGAAGAAATCTCATCCCAGTCCATCACACTTCCTACTCCAGCATGTACACTCCAAGCCCCAACTCCTTCCTATGTCTCCGCTCCCCCCTCCCTCTCTCTCTCTCTCTCTCTCTCTCTCTCTCTCTCGTAAGAATGTAGGAGTCAGTGCCCAGGGCACAGTCGCATGCGATGATGGCAGTGGGGGGTATTTCTATGGGACCCATAGTCTCCCATTTTTGAGGGACAGCGGCACGCCAGGGAGGGCTGGAGATAAAAGGCCACCAGGACACCTTGAATTAATTCAGCTGGTGCAACCATGGAGACACACTTCCACATCTCTTTCATGTCTTTCGTGTGTTTGACACAAAGTGACTTCAACCTGAAACCAGGACCTACAAAGTGTTCTTCCAGTTCCTGTTATCTGCATCCTTCACGTAACAGCTTCTGTCAGACTGCATCCATCTTCCAGTCACTTACCCAGTATGGCACCGAGTGTTAGGGGTGGGATAGGACCCTAACCCCAACCCAGCCCTAATCACAATAGCCAAGCAAAATACAAGGCTTTTTGCATTTTTAGTTTTTTTGATTGCAGTCACAGATTTATAAAACATTGAGGTTATACTTGTGGGGACCAAAAAAAATGTCCCCACGAGGTGTAAAGTTACAGGTTTTTATCACACTGTGAGGAAATGTGGTCTCCACAATGTAATAATTACAAGCACACCCACACGTGCGCAGAATCATACACTGTTATCTTAGAGGTGCCACAGTACCCAGAGAGAAATCCAGAGCATTGTGGGAGAAACTCCCCACAGACAGAGGATGGGCTCCCCCTTTGAGTCTGGTTAGGGTTAGGGCTCCCTCTGCTGCCCCCTGGAGGATGGGCTCCCCCTTTGAGTCTGGTCCCTCCCAAGGTTTCTTCCTTCTCGGGAGTTTTTCCTTGCCACTGTCGCCTATGGCTTACTCACTGGGGGCTTTGGGTGGGGATGCTGTAAAGCGCCTTGAGACGATGTAATGTTGTGATAATGCGCTATACAAAAATAAATTTGTTTTGTTTTGTGAGAAAGATCCGTGTCACAGTGCTGCCCACCATGCCACCAAGCCACCATGCCACCATCCTGCCAAGCTTGGTAATGTAATTCACAGGGTCAAAATGGCACTCAGTAAATACCTGGAATGTAATAAACCATGAGCAGGCAAAAATTCCTTTAGTAAAAACACTTTATTGGCAGAACCATAATAAAAGTTAACGAATTGAATTGCATTGAGGCGTAACTAATGGGTTTGTTAAAAGGCCAATAAATGGCTGCTTGCTTATGAGATTAAGTCCGTGTTTTATTAATTCCTAATCTGAACAGATATCGCTTGATGATCTATATGAAAAAATGCATTTACGTAATGTTGTGTGAGACTTACTTAAAATACATTGTAAACTTCTGGGGAAAAAAATGGCAGCACAGCTACTAAAATGACCCCAAACAATATAACCTCATTTTTTTTTTAGCAGGGTATTTATTTCCTCATGTCACATTTTTAAATTTGCACAAGTATCACTTCAGATCAAAAAGGTATATGCATGTTATTTTCATATCTGTGCATGAAAACGTGAATATCTATTTCAGAATATTAAAACTGTCATTCCATTCCACCATCTACCCTCTTTCATAACCGCTCACCCAGTCCAAGGCAAGATGGAATCTCACTTAATCACAGTGCACACCAAATTTAATCCGTGAGTTGGACTATGGAATAACGTCGGAGTACCTAAAGGAAAGTCACACAGACACAAGAACATGAAAACTCCACACAGAGAGCCAGGGTCAGAAATCAACAACCCCATCCTAGGGGTGTGAGGCTGCAATTTGACCCACTGAGTCACCCATCAGCCTATAGGGATTTCTGCTGCTGCGTTATTCCTGACGAATAGTGGCTGGGTGCTTAAGACCAAAGGGTGTCAAATGACGTTAGCACAGCGTTAACAACACATCAATACAGCAAACACGCCACGCACAACACACACAATCAATTCGGCTGCAGGTAAGGCACCCGGGATTAGAGTGACCGGATCACCACTTGACGGCACATGCGGCTGGATCATTTTGGCCGGTCAGCCACTCACCAATGACTTTTGCTCATGCCAAAACCTGACAAACTGACGAATGGCCATGACATTCACTCACCGGATGGTTCGGAGTGTGAACAGCAGGGTGCTCTCATCTCAAGCTCACCGTCGAAGGATGCATGCCAACGGGCTAAATCAGGGATTTGCATAAACCATGCAAAACGGCAACTAGAGAGAAATCCGTAGACAAATGCCCAGTGGCATTCATTACTGTCTTATGCCTCTTATGTTGTTACACGGCCTTACGCATAAGACATCTCGGACAAATGCTACTTAATTACATTGTAGGAGGCTATATTCAGAAATGGCAATACAGTTTGACTTGACTTAAGGTCATCAACTGTTGATGACCCCCAAAGTAAGGGACCACTCGCAGGGGCACAGTAGGGGGCAAGGATACCCTGGCAGATTCCGGGGGCCGTCGAATACCTGAAATTATATAATGGGAGGAGCCTGGATGAACTTTTTATTTGGGGGCCCAGAATTTCCAGCTGTATCCCTGATCACCAAATGTTGTACTGCTGAACATTCTGGAAAAGAGTCAAAGGAAATAGGCTGACACCAAGAACACGAAAAAAGAATTTGTGGATAGCCGAGACTGGATACCCCACAGGGATAAGGAAAATGAACATCAAGAAGCTTAGCGGCACGTGCTGGGAGGAATGGCGGGGTGGAGGAATTCTGGGAGAATACACGACAGCATGACTCGTCGGAATATGACTAGTGACCTCAGCCCTCATCTACAGCTGAGAAAGGCAGGCTGAATGAGATCACACCACTCGCAACCCTCAGAGACTCACAAAGAACTCCTTGGCTATTTCTGGCACTTCAATGACACCCAGGCGCTAGTTTTCAAAAGCGGGGTACATTGCAAACAGGCAGCATTCAGTCCTACACGCTGAGCAGGTTTTAACAAGCCTGTGTTCTCGGGCAATAATATGCCTAGTAAATGCAGCACCTGTCCAACCGATGGGAAATGGACCCTCGTTTAATTATGCCTTGATTTTTTGGTTGGCTAATTGTGTTTTTTTTTTGTGATAATGAGAGCCCAATGTGTTTATTGTGTTTTTCTTGTTTAACATCCATGCCTCGGCCTGCTGAATCTAATTAACATTTAAGTAAAATATGCTAATAGTATCTTTTGTAGCCTCATACTCCTCATAAGGAAATGTAGACATAGCTGCTGGTGTATGCTAATACATTCCTTCCATCTAACCATTTTCTGAAACCACTTGTCCTAGTCAGGGTCACAGGGGGTCTAGAGCCTATCCTGAAGGCTATAGGCACAAGGCAGGGAACAACCCAGAATGAGGCACCAACCCATCGTAGGGCACAAGGTGGAGAACAACCCAGGATGAGGCGCTAAACCATTTCAGGGCACAGTCAAACACCATGCACTCACACACTCCATGCACTCATACATGCACACCTATGGGCAATCTGGTAATTAACTTCAGCATGCTTTTGGACTGTGGGGGAAACTCCATGATGACACAGGGACAGAGTTAACCACTGCTCCACCATGCTGCCCCATATTCCATTTAATTAAATTTATTTTTATATAGCGCCTTTCACAGCACAGACTCCCCAAGGCACTTTACACAGGTGTAAAATCATTAAGAGAGAAAAACATAAAAACAGGGAGAGGGGAATACACATAAATGAAAAAAAGAAAGCTAGATGACAATGGAGGAGAGGAACCTCTGGGGGTCCAGGGTCAACCCCCCCACCCCCCGGCATGGTAAAGCTATAGAAAAATGAAGACTGGGCATGCTTACTAAAAGCAAAGTTTAGACTGCGATCAAGGTCAATGTCAGCAATATATTTATAATAGTGCTGTCAAACGATTAAAATTTTTAATCAGATTAATCACAGGGTT